>OZ038500.1:89777881-90005381 GCA_964036315.1 Acanthosepion esculentum | reverse complement strand
TTAAAGACATTTATGATATATTTAACGTTCTTTTTATAGATACAAGTATTTAAGCAAATGCTCTGTTTTATAATAAACAGTATTAAATAACATTTACCGGCCTGAATGTCCGAGAAATTTTCATAGAAAATTTTCGTTCTCCGAAAATTTCTATGAAATAGAAAATTTCATAGAAAATTTTCGTTCTCCGAAGATTTTCGTTCTCCGAAAATTTCTATGAAAATTTTTCGGACATTCAGGCCGGTAAATGTTATTTAATACTGTTTATTATAAAACAGAGCATTTGCTTAAATACTTGTATCTATAAAAAGAACGTTAAACATATCATAAATGTCTTTAAAAATAAATTGTCAGACATTGTCCAATTCAAAAATATATATATATATTGAACAATAGAAAATATTTAAAAATTAAAATCTTCAGACACACTGGGTTGTATATTAATATTCTTTCGTTCTTATTATTTCAGTTAGATTCCTCGAATAGTTTCGGCTAACATGGCCATCATCAGGAGAAAAATAATTTTCTGCTTGCTGAAAGCAGTGAACTACAGAAATGAATGTCTTGATGGAGAAAATGTACTTTTGTCTGTAGTTTTCATTTGTTTTTTTTATTTTTTTAACGTGAATTTGGTCAGTCTTTGTGTTGGCCAAACAGTCTCTCTTAAGTTGTTATTTGAGATAAGAACTAGATAGATTCATGCTGCTCTGAATTCCCTTGGTCATTTTGACAGTATTATTGGTTCCTGGAAAGGGGATGTGTCTGTTAAGTGTCTGTGTGTTATTTGGTTCTTAGGGAGTGAGTGACTATGATGTGCGTAAGCGTGTATATTACTATGGGTGTGTGTATAATTGTGAGGCCTCAACACCTTCGTAAGCATGTCTGTCTTCTGTGGGTGAGAAACGTGGGTTAGTCCTGATTTGTGGGGTCATATATTAATACAATCTATATTGTTAAATTTGTGATTAAGCCCGTCTGGATAGTGCGTTTTTAAACGTCGTATCCACTTATTTTCATGGAACTCTGAAATCTTTCTCATGTTATCTGCTCTGGACTTTTCTATTCTCTAATATATATGATGATGGACTCTCCCGTCGAACTCGACGTATGAGGGTTAGACAGATCAGTTCCCAGAAACTGAAAGGCCGACACCCACACAGGATTTGATTATAGTGGTGAAGGCTTTGTGCAGGGCCATCCACACTTTTTGGAGGGACGAATACAGGGACCTGGTGCAACGAATGCCACAAGGTCCCCAAACGACCGTCCGCAGGTTTTGGATTCAGAGTTGTCCTTCTCCTAGACCAGTTGCCATCCAAGGCTATAGAACCCAGTCTCTCCTGCTATTTACCCATAGTTGGAGGGAGAAGAAGAGGATTCACACCTTTCCCAAGAGTATTAGCACGTAAGTGAATGTAATATATATATATATATATATATATATATATATATATATATATATATATATATATATATATATATATATATATATATATTATTAAAATAATAAGAAAGAACAAAATGATTTATAATCCGGTGTTCTCAGCGATTATTTTTATTTAAAGAAACAGTGCTAGATACAAACAGTAGAGCAAAATATTAGGATTATTTAAAAAAAAAATGATTTGAAACATAGAAATTTCTGTGTGGCGATGAAATCCTAATTTTAAAAACCAAAATAATTATATAATATGGCTACCAACTGTGAGTAAAGTCAGTCACCAAGTGTCAGTCACCAAGTGAGGCTCACTGAGTAATAGCCACAGAGTGAGTGAGTGAATGAGTGAGTCGGGACACGTGTGGGAGAAAGTACTCTCCAATCCACATTTACCTTTGTACTACATATCCGAGAATATACTATTTAACCCATATCCGAGCCCGTGTTATCTTTCTATGGTCCTACACCATAACAACTGGCGACGAAGAATATTCGAATCACAAAGAGAAACCTCCACCTAAAAGCAAAAAAAAGAGTTACGCCATAACTCTAAAGACGTCTAAAGATCCCAGTCTGTTAACCTCAAGTATGTTATTATACAGCTGATAAAAAAACGGGACACTAACCGAATAACAGGCAACGTAAATACGACAAAAGGCACAGATGGGGACGTCGGATATATTTAGGAAGAAGGGAAAAGTATAAAAGAAATATTAACTCAATCCATTTAAAACCATCAACTTGAAAATACTTACTACTGTAAAATTGTAAGTAAGTTTTTTTCTTCTTCCTTCCCCCTCGTTGCTATAATCTAAAGCATTGCATTGTTCTTCGCTTCTCTTGACCACGCAGGGAAAAAAGGACGAAAGAATATATTTTCTGTTGGCTGTTTCTCTTAGAGAAAAATAGAAGCACTTAGACTGTATTAGAAAAAAAGAGGATATTTTTTGTTACCAACCAGAGCTGAGAAATATTAAGGAAAGGAATTACTTTCTTTCCCTCTCTTATAGAAGAAAAATTGTCTAAATTCCGTTTTTTTCCTTTCTCTCTGAAAACACGTGTTTGAAGTCATTATGGAGCACTTTAAAGCAACCATTGTTCAGATGATGAAGGCGCATCTTGATCATCAACAGAAGACTGAGGAACGTATACTACATCAGCAACAGAAGTCTGAGGAACGGCAACAAATGTTGGAAGAAAAATTGCCCCTACAACAAAAAGAACAGGAAGAAAAGCAAAAGGAACGGGAAGAAAAATTGCTTCTACAGCAGAGAGAACAACAGTTTTTTTTTAATACGAAAATCAACAAGAAGAATTACTTCTAAAAACATTAAGTAAAAAGGATGTTAGAAAAAACAACACTGCATTTTCTCACAACACAATTTGGAATTCTATGGAGACATTCAATTATCTTCCTGAAGAAGATAAAACATTTGAAGCTTTCTATAGAAGATATGAAGATCTTTTTGCGGTTGATTGTGAGGATTGGCCGAACGCTAAAAACGTTCGACTACTTTTGAGAAAGTTGGGAACAGCGGAACATAGTAAGTTCGTCGATTACATTCTTCCGAAGAACACAAGTGAATTGGGGTTCGATGAAGCAGTAAAACTTTTGTCTCAGTTATTTAGCCCTAATACAACACTATTTCCCAAAAGATGGAAGTGTTTTAACTTGTCAAAACGGGATGACGAGGATTATCTTACATTTGCGTCCATTGTAAATAAGCACTCTGATGATTTTCGTTTGGCAGAATTGTCAGCTGACGATTTCAAATGTTTAATATTTACCCAAGGTTTAGTCTCCGCAAAAAACTCGGAGATTAGACGGAGAGTTCTATCGAGACTAGAAAGCGAACCAGGTCTCACATTACAAAACCTAACTGAAGATTGCCAGCGAGGAATCAGTGTTAAAAGCGATTCCAAAAACATCGAGGAATCAGGCATATCGTATGTTAGGAGAATTAAGTACAAGCCAAAATATTACTCCCCGGGAAAAGGTAAAGAAAGCAAAGAGTATGCCCATTCACAATCTAAAAGTAGACGACCCTGTGAGAAACAAAAATTACCCCCAAGGCCATGAGGACGTTGTGGTGTACAACATTGGGAGGCAGACTGTTTTTACCGAAACAAGACATGTAATTATTGTGGCAAAATTGGCCACAAGGGGGCGCATTGTAGAAACAAAAGGAACAACAGAAACGGAGTCAGACAAACTGTATCAAATGAAAAAGCAGATAAGAATCTATGAAAATACGTTGTAGTTAACATTCTAAACAAAACAGTTAAGCTGCAACTAGATTCTGGCTCGGATCTCTCAATCATTAATCTTCATACTTGGAGGAAATTTAAAAAACCAACGATGAAAAAGGCAAACAAAACAGCCCGTGCAGTAACAGGTGACAAAATCAGATTTGAAGGTGAGTTAACGCTGCCTGTAACACTAAATGGCATCACAAAGAAACTAAACGTTTTCGTCCATAAAAACTCTAAGAATTTATTTGGAACGGATTGGATGGAGCAGTTTAAGTTGTGGGATCAACCAATCAACAATTTTTGCCAAAAGGTGGAAAATATGACAACGGATGCCCAAAACCTGAAAGACGAATTAAAAGAAAAAATTCCCGAAGTTTTCTCGGCTGGGTTAGGAAAATGTAATAAGACAAAAACCAGATTCGAGCTGAAAGAAAACGTTCAACCCGTTTTCAAAAGTAAAAGAAATGTCCCATTTGCATCAGTAGAGAAAATTAACGAAGAGTTAGACCGACTAGAAAATGCCGGTATACTGTCCAAAGTGAGTTTTAGCGAATAGGCGGCCCCCGCTGTATACGTAAGAAAAAAGTCCAACCATATTCGGATTTCTCAACGGGCCTCAATGCGGCTCTAAAAGATTATCATTACCCTCTCCCCACACCGGAGTAGGTATTTAGTAAACTGAATGGTGGGGAAATATTCTCCAAATTGAACTTAAGCGATGCATACCTTCAAATCCCTGTTGAGGGGGAGTGCGCAAAACTTCTATGTATCAACACCCACAGGGGTTTATACAAGTTTGATAGATTGACTTTCGGGGTCAAAGTTGCACCTGCAATATTTCAGCAGGTTATGGATACCATGCTGGGCGGCCTTGACTTCGCGTGTGCCTATCTGGGTGACATTGTAATAGCAAGCAAATCTACCGTGGAACATCGCAAACATATCCACAAGGTTTTTGAGAGAATTCAGGATTTCGGTCTCAAGGTAAAAGAATCGAAAAGGGATTTTTATATGAATGATTTTATCTCGGGCATATCATTGTTAAGAAGGGAAGACGGCCTGACCCACGGCGGGCAGAAGCTATCAAAAATATGCCTTCTCCAAAAAATGTCAACGTGCTCCAAAGTTTTCTGGGACTTGCCAACTATTACCAAGTATTCATAAAATTATGCACGAGCTACGCGCTCCTCTGAATGAATTGTTAAAAAAAGAGAAAATTTGGAACTGGACAACGGAGTGTCAGTCAGCTTTTGAAAAAATAAAAAATATATTAACATCAGAACTATTTCCGACTCACTTTAACCCTCAATTAGATATCATTGTGGCCTGCGATGCTAGTTCGTACGGTATCGGTGCGTTTATCCTACATATTATCCCAGACGGTACACGGAAACCCATAGCACACGCATCAAGAACGTTGCTACCCGCAGAAAAAGCGTACAGCCAAATTAAAAAAGAAAGGCTCAGTACCATTTTCGCGGTAACAAAATTTCACAGATATCTGCATGGAAAGTATTTCAATCTACAGACCGATCATAAACCATTATTAACGATATTTGACTCTAAAAAGGGTTTACCGGTTGATACGGCAAATAGACTTTTGAGATGGGGTACCATCCTTCTCAACTATAATTTTAAATTAAATTATTTACCAGCTAATAAAATTGGCCATGCAGATTGTCTATCCAGACTAATCGCTAATCAAAATCAACCACTTGAAGACTCAGTTATAGCAGCTCTTCGTTCAGACTGTGAAATAAAATCAATAATAGCGAACACCGTCCGGGATCTACCTGTTACGTTGTCGGAAATCAACAACGAAGCGCTAGAAGATGACTTTATTTGCGAGATAAAACGTAAAATCGCAACAAAAGATAATAGCGTGTCAGACGTCTACTCACTATGTGGCAATGTCTTATTATACAGCGAAAGAATAGTAATTCCGGAAAAATTTACAGAAGCGAATTTTAAAAGACTTCCACGGTGGACACCCCGGTAGAAACCGTATGAAGAGTCTCATGCGGAGTTATGTCTATTGGCCAGCGATGGACAAGGACATAATGGAAATGATTAACACATGCAGAGGATGCGCCTTGTCAGCCAAAGCTCCACCTACCACTTTCAAACCCTGGCCAATAACGGACCAGCCTTGGTCACGTATACATATTGACTTTGCTGGGCCGATTGACGATTATTATTACTTAATCGTTGTTGACAGTTACTCCAAGTGGCCGGAGGTTTTAAGATGCAAGAGGCCGACAACGGCTGTAACAATCAGTTTCCTACATGAGCTGTTTGCGAGATTTGGAGTAGTGGACTGCGTGGTCAGCGACAATGGTACACAGTTTACGCCAGCAGAATTTAAGAATTTTTGCGACATCTTCCAAGTCAAGCACATAAGTACGCCTCAATACCACCCTAGATCAAATGGGCAGGCAGAGAGGTTCGTAGACACGCTGAAAAGAGCATTTAAAAAGCTCAAGGAACTCCTACCGACATAGCATTACAGCAGTTTCTGCATGTTTATCGCATTACGCCGAACCCGAATACACCATCAACTGGCTCACCGGCAGAAATCATGTTTGCCAGAAAGGTGAGATCCATTTTTGACAAATTAATTCCCAAACAAAAATATGTAAGACCGAAAAAGGACCAAATGATGGTGTATATAATTCAAGGACCAAGACATACTCATAAAAGACATATTAATCAAATTAAAAAACGGCATGAAATAGATTCTAACAGCACACAGGATGAAGTGGAAGAACCCATCGAGATCATTTACGACACATTTGACCTCGAGCCCTCGCAGCATATGCCTGAACAACGAAGGTCGGAGAGAAAGAGGAAATTTACCGAGCCTTTATCAATCAACCCCCAAAAGAAAAGGTATTAAATTTCTGGAAAGTAATAAACCTTTTTACCGAGTAAAAGGCTTGGGAGGGGGGTATCGTGGGGACCTACCTATAAATGGACACTTGCACACCTATATAATATGGGTACCAACTCTGAGTAAAGTCAGTCACAAGTGAGGGTTACCGAGTAGTAGTCACAGAGTGAGTGAGTGAATGAGTGAATCGGGACACCAGTGAGAGAAAGTACTCTCCAGTCGACATTTACCTTTGTACTGCGTTTCCGAGAATATACTATTTAACCTATATCCGAGTCCGTGTTATCTTTCTAGGGTTTTACACCATAACAATATGTACGCACAACTTATACGGAAAAAGACACCAATGATAAATGCATAAAAATGAAAATTCAAGCATTCAATTGCTGATATTCTCTTAAGAATGCACGGACATGAGAGGTCCGCTTACGAAACTCTGGCGTAGGCATGCTGAAGGTAACATCAATCTGCTCAAATTTATAAGCTCTTGAAAATATATTTCAGTTGAACCCTGTTGAGTGATAAGCTAATTCTATAAACAACAGCCACTTCCGTTAATGCAAAGCTCTTCAGTAAAATGAATTAGAGCACTCCGGTTGATTGGCATTTGTTTACATTCGTAAAAACAATACGCTAGATTTAGTTGTTTCTCTCTGTCGAATGAAGATAGCTCAGTGGTAGAAACTCTGACTGATCGGTTGGGTTTCGATCCGGGCTTGAAGTATTAGGTTGGTGCAAAAATAATGTCGTTTTTTGACGTTCAACTTCATGTGAGAAAACGACATTATTTTTGCACCAACCTAATATTTGGATGTCTAGTCACACTGAGGAGCTGTGATGCAGCGAATCAGTACCGTCTGCGAATGACATAATATATATATATATATATATATATATATATATATGTAAGGAGGCTGAAAAGCTTTAAGACTAAACGCCTTGCCAAATTCTGAGGGTTCAAAGGGCTACTTGGTGAAGCTGAGAACTTGTATAAAATCATTGACTAAACAAAGAAAGGATCCAAAATATTCATATCAATTTATCGCTGTTATTTGAGATGTGGCCCGTAAACAACTCTGAGATTCCTCAGGTTCGATAATTACATATTGGCTTGTGTTTACGCACAATGGCGGTGTAATTATATATGAAAACCACAAAATCTAAAACTAGAAAACATGGAGTCAAAACACCGAAGCTGAACGAAGGGGAGAAAAACAAATGAAAACTAAACAATTATTGCTCAAAATTAAAGAAAAAAAAACAACAACCTATAATTGTAAATGTTAAATTATTGGAATTATTGTTTTAGATAAACGTAATTCTCCGAGGAAATAAAATGAAAAGAAAATATAATTCAAATTGATTCCCCACCCCCTTAATATTTAAATATCCGATTGGAAATAATAGATTCTTCTCAAAATGCCATCAGCTTTTTTTCCTTTAAAAAGAACAGATACAATAGCAGAAATCGTATATATATGGTATAAATAAAGTAATTACCACATTGAAACCCCAAACAGAAGAAAAGCAAAATGGAAGAAAAAGTATTTAGGAAAGTGTTTTGTTTACGCAAATCAGACTTCAATTTTAAAATATTCCATCTGATTCTACTCATCAAAGTTTATATGAAAATGTACAAAACGGATATGACCAATTCTATACGTGAGATCTGAATTAGAAATATTGCCAGAATTCAGTTTTAAATGGTTGCCTTTGATTCTAAACATTGAACTATAAAAGGTAATAAAGAAATCTGTAATGGCACAAAACAACTGCTTGGTCTCACACTGTCCGCTGACCTGAGATGGAACAAATACATTGAATCAATAGCTTCATCTATCGCAAGGAAAACTGGTTCTATGTATCGCGTCAGAAAGTTTTTTCTCCCCCGAGTCAATCCTTCAAATCTATAAATCAACCATTCACCCTTGCATGGAATACTGCTGCCATATATGGTCTGGAGCCCCCGTTGTTCATCTGAAGGTCCTCAACACAATCCAGAGACGGATATGCAATGTGATTGGTCCTGATCTGGCACGTCGTCTACATTTTTTTCACAGACGTGTAGTCGCTTCCTTCTGTCTTTTCTACAAATATTTTCACGGTAACTGCTCCGACGAGCTACTTTCGCTGGTTCCCAAACACTGTAGAAATTGTTAAATGTAGCCGTCTCTTCTACCCCAATAGCTTCATGTCTCGCACTTCCCGTTTGTGGAACTCCCTTCCTCTTACTTGCTTCTCTGATAGTTATAATCTCCAACTATTCAAATGCAATGTCAATCGACATCTCCAGATGCCTTGATCTTGATCCTCGTCCTTCTCTTCATCCTTTCCTCTATCACGCCTCTTTACTCTTGCTCCCACTCTCTGTAACCCCATGCGTGCTAGTGGCGCTCCCGTCCTGCTTGGGGTGAAATGGTTAATGGCATGATATTTTATACGATGAAAAGAATCCCGGATAAGATTTAAAGTGATACCATTACGAGGGGGGACCCAAAAGTAATCGGAATTGTGTCATACAATTTTATCCATTCATTGTTGCATGTTTATATTCTTATCACCTTCAAAGTATTCTCCATTTGAAACAATGCACCGGTCCAGATGTGTTTTCCACTGTTCAAAGCAGTACTGGAACTCTTATGAAGTTATGTTTTTAATGACTGCATCGTTTTCTTCTTAACCTCTTCCGCGTCTGCAAAACGTTTTACTTTGAGGACTTTCTTCAGTTGCAGGGGTCGGGGTGAGATCGGGTAAATAGGGAGGGTGGTGAAGTGGGGTCATGCCATTCTTGGTCGGAAACTGTCTAACACTCAAGTCCGTGTGCGCTGGTGCATTGTCTGGATGCAACCACCACCTCCACTTTGCCACAGGTCAGGGCGTTTTCGTCTCACCTTGTCTCACAAACGCTTCAGGACTTCCAAATAAAAAAACCTGGTTAACAGTTTGACCGGGAGGAACAAATTCTTTGTGGAGAATTCCTTTCACACCAAAGAAACAAATCAGCATCGTCTTAAGATTGGACTTCACTTGACATGTTTTTGGGGTCGTTGTAACGTTGGATGCTTCCACTAACTTAATTGCAGCTTCGTTTCCGAGTCGTAGCCATAGCACCAGCTTTCGTCAACAGTGAAGACCTTCGAAAAAAGGTCTGGACCAACTTCTAACTGTTCTTTCAGTTTACGACAGGCATCCTTTCAGCCATGGTAAAAATAGACGAAAAGTTGTGAAGCACTTCTAAACAAATGTGAACCACGGAGCTGTACGTCTTCCCACGATGACACCAGTTAGCACACCGATGCCTGGTGGTTGCCTCAAGTGGCATCTAGCGGTGTAAGCCTGAACTACTACGGGCTTGTCACATAGAAAACGATTCCGGTTACTTTTGGGTAGCCCCTCGTATAATCTTGATCAGAATGGGACGACTGGGTTCAGTCATTGGAACGTTTTTTTTGCACAGAACGATTTATTATACAGCACACAATAATTTCAACTAGCGATCAGCTTTTCTTTTTTATTGTCAAACACGTAGAGGAATCCATTATGAGCAACTTTTTCTCTATCTTTTTTTCCTTAATACGACCTCAGACATTATAATGGATAAAACGATGGTATTTAGTTTAAAAAATATAAACATATGGCATAAGAAGAAACACTTGTGCAAAGATGACAGTGAATTGAAATTGTGGCGTTGTGAAAAAAAAAAAATGGGCACAAAACACGCCTCCACACTAAAAAGTCTGGCGCCAAATAAGCTGGTGCCCAGACGGCCATGCCAAAACGCCAGCATCGAAATATAACAAACCGTCAAATTGCATTTAAATAATAAGAAAAACAAAGAATAATTTTTTAACTGTTGAATTTTGTCCTATAATAGTTTTATTCGACAAAAAATAATTGGGGGTTTACATATCATTAAATTAACTTAGAAGTCAACATGTCCTTCACTTGGAACCAACAATAAATTTTCTTTTCTTTTATTTCTTTCTTTATGAGTTATAACAGAGTTTATAAACTGGGCGATATCGCTCACCAGTGGGCGATTTCAACTGTTGGATAGGTGATTAGCAGCTAACCAGAAAAATTATGTGAGATGGGAAATTTTGGTGGGTGATGTGGGATTTTGAGTATTGCAAAAATATATCTACACGGAAAAAGAAAATCTGTAAATATTTTATTCATTTTAATGTAACTGACATCCTATTTATTTTTACTCTGCTGTTATTGAAAAAGGCAGAGCATTGTACTATTTCACGAATCTGGGGATAGATTATTGTCATAACCCCTCAGCCAAAAGTTCCAAAATAGCCTAGAATATCAGAAATAAATTTAATATAGCCATGTTTAGATGCCCTGTGCGCGGACAGTGGGCATTCTAAAATAAGCTGTCTGGAAGAGATATTAAGAAGAAACTTACCTTGGAAAGGTGAGTCCAGGAATCCTTGGACGGTTCTCAGAGATATCTGATATTTTTAATTTTAGTTTGAATTTTTAATGGATATTCCGACTTATGCTATGTTAAAACGTAGACAGACCTTCATATCGACCGGTCCATAACTCTCCCCTAAGGTGGAACAGGGGTAGAGGCTCATCCCTTGATTTCTGTTCAGGAAGGAGTTCCCGAAAACTTTTTATGACTCTTTTGTGGTGGCTGTCATGAAGTTTTGATGGTCTAGGTGGATGGTGTCTATATCGATTCATAGTGAGTGTACCGGGTTGGCAGTTTTCTTGTTGCTACATCTCGACTTGTACTTAGGAAATAGGTAGAAATCTTCGGTAGCATCTAAAAAGGCTGTTCTGATCAACAGTCGCATAATATCGGGGTTATTTCGTTGCCATGTCGCGTATGGAAAGGTATCCCTGCAAGCACTTCTGGTGGGAAACCCCGAGTCCTCACTATGCTGCAGTCTGTGCCATCTCTTAGACGGCACATGTTATCTTAGACGACCGACAACTGATACTATTCTTGCAATTCTCCTAATCTAAATAACACACCATGACTTTAAGCAATCAACAAAATAAAACTAAACTACCTCGACGAAAAGATACCTAAAGCCCCTCAACCGTTCTCTTTTCAACATTCGAGATATTCGTACCAACTTATGACGTGTGGAATCGTTCCCCTTCAAACACTCTCCGGACATCCTAGCACTCGGCGAAACTAATTGTAATTCTTCAATCCTTTCCTCTGAATTCTCGATTCCTGGTCATCTTCCTCTCCTTTGGAGGGATTCCAGTATCCACTGTATGCTCTGGGTGTTTATGTTCTGGAACATCTCTCACTGGAACTTTCTCTTGAGTCTAAAAATCATTCTTACATGTCCTCCCATTTTTCATTACTAAATTCAGTCAGATAGATGAGACCGTCTCTCTACACTCGTTTATAAATATCTTTGTGATGGGCGGCGTCAGTGCCCACCATGAATGGTGGTTTTAATCATTCTGTCACTGATCTTACTGCCATACAAAAACCCTGAACTTCTCCATCAATCAATCTCACACCCAAGTGGTGGTCTTCCTCATGCGTTTCCCTAGTAATCCTGACGGACACACTTCTATTCTTGATCTCTTCTTTTCCTGTGCCCCTGACTCATGTCGTACTCTGCAGGTCTGCCCTCTTGGCAACTCCGATCATGCGGATCTATACATATAACTTTCCACTCTGCCATCAACCACGAACCTCCTACCAACATAATATATTTCTGTTATCAATGCGCTGATTGGGAGTCGTTCCGTGACTTCCTTACCGATATTACATGGAGTGAATTTTTTAATAATCCTGTTAAAATTATGCTACTGATGACTCCTCCTGGGTTAAGGCCGGTATGAAAGTTTTCATTGACGCAGGGAAATATCAGGTGAAACTATGATAATCTTCTTGGTTCTCACCTGCATGTTCAGCCGATATAACCCACAGGAATCTCTGTACCAGAGCGACAGGTCTGACTATAACAGACGCCTCTTTGTCAGTGCTCATAATGAGTGCAAGTATGTCCTCAAACAAGATAGAATGAAACAGGTTTGTTCTAGAGATTATTGGCGGTTTTACAGTCTGCTGAGCAACAGCTAATCCTCAGTCTCTTATCTCTCCAAACATTTGAAGTTCTGATATCTACAACAGATAAGGATGAAGTTCGCTTCCAACTCCACACTCTACTCATTCGGAGTACCCAACCTGATTTTTCCATGTTATATTTAATTTAGCACATGCGCGTTGTTTAGCTTTTAGGTTTGTCGACTGCACAGTATAGTAGGGTCAACTGGAAATGACTGTGACAAAAAGAGCACAATGACGCAATTCATTCATCCAGAAATTTGGAAAGGGCATGTTGTACTGCGTGGCATTCGCGCCAGAAGCTTCCATAAGAACATTTCAGAGTAGTAATTACGAGGTGTTTGGATTGATCACTAGTGATCGCGGCATTATGCCTCTATTCATCTTCCAACACGGCTTCAGACCCAACGCGGAGGCCTACATCAGGTGCCTTGAGGAGGTAGTGCTGCCATGGGTCAAGAGGGTGGCTGCTAGGACACATATGTCTGGCAAAAAAATGCTGAACTATGATACACAAGCAGGAGAACCCAATCATGCCTCTCAGAAAATTTATGAGACGACATCACTTTAAATCCGGCGACCTAACTCCACAGACTGCACCCCCTTTATTATTATGTGTGGGGCGCAGTTGAGTGAGAAACCAACAAAACTTCTTGCAACACCAAAGATGAACTGAAGGCAAGAATTATAGCAACATTCACCAACTTAAAGATGGAGAGCGTTACTGACAATTCCGAAGTCATGTGGAGGCCGTGGATAAAGCCAATGGCGATTTTATTGAATAAATTTACACTTTAGTATTCCAGGATATTTTTGGTGTAGTTTTGCTAAATATATGATTTAAAATGAAATGTAAGTGTTATTTTCAATTTTGTGTAAATTAGACGACAATTTATCTATCGCACTCTGTAGACTAACATTTTAACAAGTCGAATGCACGCGAAACATAATTGATCAATGGAAATCAAGCAACACAAAAGTAAAAATACTAGAATGCCTGTAAGCGCTCTGGGATTGCAAAGGAAATATTTTTCGCAGATTACTTCCACAACGCAGAGAATAAATCACTAAGTTCCAACTCGAACATCGGGGGCAGAAAGAAATGCCGAAAACTCGATTCGCAGGTACTATCTCACGAATCATAGTGCACGCAACCAGTCAGAAAAAATGAGTCACTCTCCGACGAACTCGGTAGCTAAAATAACTGAATTGTCCCCCAGATTTGAGAACACCAACTGCTTTTATCCGCCGAGTATGTTTTCCATTCGACGACAGCTGTGAGAGGACACCCAATTTTTGCATATCAAAATACTTTTATAGCGACTCCTGCGACGGACTTGTTTTTTTTAATTTAAATATTCCGTCTTCAGCATGTCATACAGAATACTTGCTCCTTTTTTTGGCGTAAGTAATTTTCTTTTTCGCCACATTTTCCGTCGTAGGATACACGCGACGCGCTGTCGCTTGGTTTGACGAGGTAAGTCGCCGGTTTCTTCGATATAATGTCTTTATTCTTTTCCTGTATATCTCATTCGTTGATGAAGGTTTATGTTATGGTGTTGAAACCATAGAAAAATAACAGAGATTCGGATATAAAGTTAAACGGTATATTATTCACGGAAACGTAGTACAAAGTATGTGGACTGGAGAGTACTTCTCTCACTGGTGTCCTGACTCACTCATTCATACACTCACTCGGTGATACACTCTTGGTGACTCACACCTGGTGACTTCCGATATTTAACAACCCCCCACATGGGTCGTAAATGGCACAAGGCCAGTTTAATGTGGGCTCTCCGAGCCCGTAGGCTCGGCCAAAAATATGCCCATTAGAACCTGTATAAACGGGTTCAGGGACTGTCTACCTCCCCGGACGAAACTTTGCCCTGCGGCAAAGCTTCGTCCGAGTTCCTCTCTGCCAAAGCAGAGAGTTCGACAGGAGTCACACCTGGTGACTTTCTCGATATTTAACAACCCTCCCACGTGGGTCGAGTGTGGCACAAGGCCGGTTTAATGTGGGCTCCCCGAGCCCGTAGGCTCGGCCAAAAATATGCCTATTTAGAACCCGTATAAACGGGTTCAGGGACTGTCTACCTCCCCGGACGGAACTTTGCCAAATCAGAGAGTTCGACAGGAGTCACACCTGGTGACTTCCTCTGTTTACTAGAAATTGGTAGCCACATTATATAAGTGTGGAAGAGTCCATTTGTAGGTATGTCAGCTTCCCACAATAGTTTAATACAAGTAAAACATGTTAGATTGATAAACGAGTCTTATTCGCGCACTTTATAGATAAATTAATTAATAATTTGTTTTAAATATCTAATTCGTTTTGATAGGTCGTGTTGTTTGGCACCGAAGTCAGCAGACCTCACATCTTTGGAATTTTTCTTCTCTGGGGCTATTTAAAATCAGTTGTACACGTGAAATATTGAGTAAGAATTAAATATGAATGCAGTAAAATGACAGAGCAAACGCTCCGACATATTAATGAATCATGCAAGAACAGAATTGAAATGTCTTTTGAAAAAGAGAGGACATTTTGAAACGCATATATGACTAGTAAATAACATTTTCGTTATACTGTTAATAAATTATCCCTATGATGCGCGACTTTTGCCTCATTCCAATATATATATATATATATATATATATATATATATATATATATATATATATATATATGAAGAAATATAGTCTTAAGATGTGCTATATTTATGGGATAAAGTGCTCAATATCAGAGATAGAGCGTGTGTAAATATAAAAGTGAACATAGAAGTCAGCACTTAGAGGCGACTGTTTGTCTCATGCTAGACGCAATCGATTGCGTCTAGCATGAAACAGTAAAATATAGTTTCTCATCTATGGACAAAGGACATAGGGGCATTTATTAGCCTACATTTTGTAGCTTTTCTTATTAATTTCATTTTTAATTTAGGCGTTTTTTTGTTGGATTCTTTTTAGTGTCAGAAGTAATTTGAGAGATATATTTAGGTTAGAATACGTTTTATTTTATTTAACTACAATTTTTAAATGATGTTTAGGTTAGACTACGTTTTATTTAACTACAATTTTAAAATATTTTCATTCTTAATTTTAATTTCTTTTTAAAACAAGTATATGTAATAGAATTACTTACATTATATAAAATTAATTTTTAATATCATATATAAGTATGTATATTACAAGGTCGGATTTGTTAATTATATATTTAAATATTATTTAAGGCAAACTTTTGACAATGACGTCAAAAATAGCTATTTCATTTCTCTGATTCAGTAAATTTTTATTTTTAATAAACTTAGTAATATATAGTTTCTCATGTATGCATAAAAGACATGGGTCATTTCTTGACCTACATATTCCAGCTTTTCTTATTAACTTCCATTTTATTGTACAGTATTTACATTATTCGGACTATTGTCCTCATCTTTGTTGCCATATTTGTCACAACGTTTCGGCCGTTGTACGCTCCGGCCTTCTTCAGGTGGTTGAAATTTCGAACCGAACCCTTTATTTCGATCACTGGGGTAGACTGTTCTAGTTCCACGAGCCATGTTTGATGGATGTCAGTTATCAGTTATCTCCTGGTAATTTTTCCCCAAGGACACATGGTACGGTGGATAAAGGCGTTGGTTAGATCCAGTAACAGACCCAAAGAGTGTGAGTTCAATACCCGGTTCAGGCAGTGGAGAACTTTCAGAGGGAAAAATTACCAGGAGATAACTGATAACTGACATCCATCAAACATGGCTCGTGGAACTAGAACAGTCTACCCCAGTGATCGAAATAAAGGGTTCGGTTCGAAATTCCAACCACCTGAAGAAGGCCGGAGCGTACAACGGCCGAAACGTTGTGACAAATATGGCAACAAAGATGAGGACAATAGTCCGAATAATGTAAATACTGTACATAATACCTCATCTCAGAAATATAGACAGATTCCATTTTATTGTAGGTGTTTTATCGGATTCTTACAGGTGCCAGAAGTACTTTGAGAGAGATGTTTGATTTCTATATTTATTCATCCTAAATGAACCTTGATGTTGGTTGAATCGTTTAATGAACTCATTTTCAGTACAGCTTTAACTTAATTTTGGTGTATTTTTATTGAAAATAGTATTTAATTTATTTTCTCTAGGAAAGTCTTTCACTATTAATACGAGGAATTTTTGACCTAATTTGTTCTTTACCATTTAGTTGTATGGGAGTGTATACCAAATTATTTTTCTACTTCTGTTTTTTCTATGCTTTCCATTCTCATTTTTAATAGAAGTTATTTTGGTTTTTGCAGCCACTATCTTTTAGAGCTTTATTATAGAAATTAATATGTTCATCGAAAATCTTTTCATTTGCTGAATTTGTACTTATTCTTTTTCGGATAGATAAAGGTATATACTTAATTATAGAAGGGGGATTTGATTTAGGGTGTATATATGAAGGATTGGTATTGGGTTTTTTATAAGGTGTGTATGTATTTTTCTTTAGATCTAATGTTATATCAAGGAAGTTAATTTAATGCTAACCGTAATTTTTAAGTTCATGCTTTTAAATTCTTTGTATAATATCTTCCTAATTCTATCTATTTTAAAGTTAGTAGAGTTTTTAATAACCATCGTCTCTGTATAAACCAATGTCAATTATATTAATATCATGGTGCGCTGTAAGATTGTATAATATAAAAAAGACCTATGAAATCAGAAGACTCAGCTGAGTCTAGTGATCCCATTGTAAAATTGAAATTAATAAGAAAAGCTACAAAATGTAGGCCAATAAATGACCCATGTCGTTTGTCCATACATGAGAAACTATATATTACTAGGTTTATATATAAAATATAAAAAATAATAATTTACTGAATCAGAGAAATGAAATGACTATTTTTTGCCATCATTGTCAAAAGATTTCCTTAAATAATATTTTTAAAAAATAAAATTTTTAAAAAAGTGACCTGGTAATATACATACTTATATTTGATATGGAAAAATAGTTTTATATACTGTAAGTAATTCGTTTACATTTACTTGTTTTGAATATAAACAGATACTAAAAAGCCAAAACATTGTGATCAATATGGCGACAAAGATGAGGACAAAAGTCCGAATAATGTAAATAGTCTACATAATACCTCATCACAGAAATATAGACAGAACTTTTTTACACTCTTCATTAAACCAAGGTTTATTAATATTTTATTATAGAGACCAGGATTTCTATAAACTATGTTATGTCCCTGAGGCATGATCAATCTACTTTTTCAGAACATAGCTTTTGAAATTCCTCCCAGTTTGCTTTGCTTAATTTCCAAAATTGGGGATTTTTGTCACTTTGCTCTGTCTTTTGCAGAACAATTGGGAAATGATCGCCACCACATGTGTCCATCAGTACCTTCCAGGAAAAATCCATAAAGATAGATAGATCGCACAAAGAGAAATCGATTGCAGAGTAATAGTAAGAATATATATATATATATATATATATATATATATATATATATATATATATATATATATATATATATATCTATATATATATATATATATATATATATATATATACACAGACATGACAGAATTGAATAGACACCAAGATAAATTTTATTTCTGATTTTTTTTAATAATCAAGATAAATTAACTTAGATTTTTTTAATAACCAAGATAAATTAACTTAGGTTATTTAATTAAAATTGCAGATAACAATACTGGAACATGCCACGAACCAAAGGAGCGTCAGACCTATCTGAATTTCAGCGAGTACGTATCGTGGGCCAACATGAAGGTGGTCTTAGTCAAAGAAAAATATCTGAAAATCTTTCAATACCCCTTTCTACTGTTAATAGGGTGATCGTACAATTCACCAGAGAGGGCAAGAAATGCACAAAACCCCATCCAGGCCGCCCTGGGCCCTCTGAAAGAACCATGCGTCTTGTCGAAAGAAATGTTGAACAGGATCCACATTGCAAGCCCTCTGACATAGCATCACAAGTTGATGTCAGTCCCAGAACAGCTGTCAGGTATCTTCACAAGCTGGGCTACTATGGCAGAGCTGCGAGAAGGAAACCACTTCTCCGTCCAGCCAATATCAAACGCAGAAAGGATTGGGCTCAAGAGATGGTGGAGAGACCTGTGACCTTTTGGACCACTGTCATTTTCTCTGATTTGCATTATTTTCCGACAGTGGAAGAGTATGGGTATGGAGACTCTGTAGTCAAGAGTTTGATTTAAAAAGACTGGAGCCAACGGTGAAACATGGGGGCCTTTCAGTAATGGTATGGGATGCAATTTGGAGTGATGGTCGCTCAGAGCTTGTGGAGTGTGAAGGAAACATTAATTCAACCAAATATGTTTCTATATTAAAGAAAGGGCTCCTTCCAATATTCTCAAGTAGTAGAATGAGCAAAGTTGACTCGCTATTTATGGAAGATTGAGCTCCATGTCACACTGCTCAAGCAACACAACATTGGTTGAGACAAAATGGGATCAATAAACTTCCATGGCCAAGTCAGTCCCCGGATATTAACCCTATTGAACACCTTTGGGGCATATTAGATCGAAAACTTCGCAAAAAGAACATGAAGCCATCTTCTAAGCCCGAACTTTTAGGATTATTGCGTTAAACATAGCAAGAAATCCCTCAAGAAGGGTCCTTACATTAAAAAAAGCAAAAGTAACCAAGTATTAGTTATTAAATTTATGACCATTTATAATTACTTCATTTGTATAAATTACTTGTTTAATAAAATAAACGGTTTCTGTGAGCGTCTATTCTGTCATGTCTGTATATATATATATGCAGACCGTCAACGGGCTGGGAACTGCTCCCTCACCCCCTTACAGCCCAGACCTTGCCCCTTCAGACTTTCACCTGTTTAGTCCCTTGGAAGCGTTCACGAGAGGCACGAAGTTTAAAAGTGACGATGAAGTCAAAAGTGTTGTGAGCGACTGGCTGAGACATCAGTCCAAATATTTTTACGCTGAGGGAATACGGAAGCTTGTGCACAGATGGGAAAAGTGTGTGACAGTGCTAGGAGATTACGTTGAAAAATAAAAAAAAACGTAAGCTTCTATCTGTATTAGAAGTCCTTATACCGAAAAATTCACCTTATTTATTGAATGACCCTCGTACAAGGACTCTAGAACTTTGAGGTGATATGAGGAGTGGGACCGAGAAGAAGAAAAAGAAGAAGAAGAAGAAAAAGAAGGAGGAGGAGGAGGAGGAGGAGGAGGAGGAGGAGGAGGAAAAACTATAGTTTAAAAGTTTGAAGCCATTCCTACACAGAATTAACATGGTATGACCTTGACAGAAGAGTGAAACCTTTCCATCCAAAGGCTGACTCTCAGTCATTGAAAAATGAACAGAACAGAATTTAGTATCAAAGTTTGTGCTTTGAATAATTTCTGTAACGTATTCCAAAAATTTGTGGTGTAGTAATCATGACAGAAGGAGGATATTTTGGGGAGAGCAAAATTTAATCACAAAATACATTTCCTTTTTGTCATAATAAAATTTAGAATAAAGAATCATAACTTTTTCTTCTTTTAATGATGTATAATTTTCTCTTATTTAAAGTACAAAGCAACTATTTATTGAGCTAATTTAAAAAGTTAGCAATAGTACCCTCAAAGTATTGAACTCTAGTGTATGTGTGTGTCTGTATATATATATATATATATATATATATATATATATATGTGTGTGTTTGTGTGTGTTTGTGTGTGTGTTTGTGTATATGTGTGTGTGAATGTGTGTATGACATAGAGAAGTCGTGTAAATATATTTAAATGGGCAGGCAGAGTTTAGTCGATTGCAATGTCTAATTAATAGTGTGGATTTCAAATGTGCAAAGTGCTAGGCCAGTTAGAGTGCTTAATGTAATTAGCGTCAATCTTCTCTTAATTAGTATTTCAATTTTCAACGGATCCTCCGCAGGGTGGCACGTGCTTACAGATGGCTTCAGAATGAAGAATTTGCTGCGACGCTCCTTAGACGGCGGTAAAGACCGACGCTTGCCCAGTTGTGCATGTCGTGAGAAGAATTCTTGGGATAAATACAAAATGTTGCATAATAAATAAGTCGTTTAAAAAAAATCTCATTGATCCTAACATTAAATCCAATGATGAAATCATAGAAAAGTAAAGAATTAAGTATTTTGAAGGATTTGAGCCAAACTATATGACAATAAACCGTTTTGTTTATTTACGATATTTTCTCATGTTGAAGGAGACATGGCAGAGTGGATAAAGGCGTTAGCTACATCCAGTGACCGGACCCAAAGAGTGTGAGTTCAATACCCGACTAAGGCAGTGGAGAAATTTCAGAGGGAAAAATTAACAGGAGATAACTGATAACTGACATCTATTAAACATGGCACGTGGAACTAGAACAGTCTACCCCAGTGAGCGAAATAACGGCTTCAGTTCGACATTCCAACCACCTGAAGAAGACCGGAGCGTACAACGGCCGAAACGTTGTAATAAATATGGCGACAAAGATGACAACAATAGTCCGAATAATGTAAATCGTGTACATATTACCTCATCTAAGAAATATAGACAGATACTAAAGGGGCGAAACGTTGTAATAAATATGGCGACAAAGATGAGGACAATAGTCCAAATAATGTACATAATACCTCATCTCAGAAATATAGACAAATGTTGATGATTGTGTTTAGAAGAATCATATATTTCTCCTTGTTCATTCGTTCTCTAATTAGTAAAAACGACCGTTACGCCCTGCCAATACCTCATATGGTCTATTCCATTTCCATCTCGAGGAAAGACGGAAAAGACATGAGAGACGCCGTTTTCGTTTCGGAAAAGAAATAAAGAGAATAGTGATTGGCAATAACGTGCTTATGTATTTAATGGTTGTAATAGCGAAATGAAAAACATTTTCAATTTTAAATCTTTTTATTTGTACACTCTTTAAATAATAACTTACATCCATTTATGATTGTTAATAATCAATAATTTCTTAAAGTTTCTAAGTTCAAATAATTAATGATGCAATAGGGAAATTTCCATGTCTATTTCATTGTCGTGGAACACGCACGTGTTTATTCAATTGTTAACTTAAGAAGTATGGTTTATGAGAAAATTCAAATAGAAAACCGTGAAATGTTCATTGCTATATATAATTATTATTATCATTATTATTATTATTATTATTATTATTATTATTATTATTATTTTATTTCCTTTGGTGACTGGTGGGTACACATTTCTTTCCGGGTCCCGCCCAGAGACCTAAGGTCAGAAATGGCATCATGACATTTTCCACTGAGTAGTTTTGAAACAAAAATTTATTATTATTATTATTATTTTATTTCCTTTGGTGACTTGTGGGTACACATTTCTTTCCGGGTCCCGACCAGAGACCTATGGTCAGAAATGGCATTATGACATTTTCCAATGACAAAAAAAAAATACATAGATAGAGCCCTTCGAAAGGTGTGGGCTATAGTGGTGAGAACATTTTTTGTATTTCTTTAATGGCATGGGCTTCCAGGAATCCCTTCAATTGTTCTACTAGGACCTATCCGAAGGCTCCAACTACTGTTGATGTTCCCATGTGCCACATTTTTGAGATTTCGATTTCAAGGTCATTATTATTATTATTATTATTATTATTATTATTATTATTATTATTATTTTGGAAACAAATCTCAGGAAAGGTGGATTTGAGTACCGGCGTTATCGCATACAACATTTCTATCTGATGTCCTACAAGGATGCAAGAGGCTGTGATCTCCCTTTGATTGAGATGAAGTCACGTGACATCTTAGTGTCTCAGTTCATAGAGTGACGAAAATGGTCAGACGTTTAGTTAGTTTTTCCGCCACAAAAGTTTTTTCCAATTAGTCACATGTTATAAATATGAAAATTTATTTATTGAAAAAAAGTTTGAGCAAAGTAACTATAAACAAAATTTTTTTTTTTTTTCTATCCTCTGCCAGCCGCTATGATGGAGAAAGCATTACCTCGAACCGTCGCCAGTGAGAAACGCTGCAAGAGCCACTCCGTTTCGCGAGGCTCGTTCCTTAATCGAGACGCAATCGCGCCAATCATCCAAAGGAATGCCATCGAACGAGGGCCAATAACCCCTGAAGTCTCCACTGCCACAGGAGTAAAAAAAAATCTATCAGTAAGAGAAGAATATTTCTAAATACTGTTGATATATAAAATTATACATCGTTATATCATATATATATATATATGTGTGTGTGTGTGGATGTGTGTGTGTTTGTGTGCGTGTGTGTTAAAATAAAGTAAGTTCGCCAATTATTTTAATATATTTTCTGTTTATACGTTGTTTGTATAGGTTCAAATATATAAATAAATCCTCCGTTTATAATAAACAGTAGTAACCGGCCTGAATGTCCGAGAAATTTCATAGACAATATGTGTCCTCCGACAGGGATCAAACGTGTATCCTACATGGAACCGTCATTTGGCCTGACGTGCTATACCATCTTGCTAACCAGACGCTTCCCCTGTAGCTAAATGGTATAGCACGTCAGATCAAATGACGGTTTCCGTATAAGAATACAGGCTCGATTCCTGTCGGGAACGCATATTTCTACGAAATTTCTCAGAGCAGTAAATGTAACAAATACTATTTAATTAAAAACAGATCATTTACTTAAATAAATTTTATCTATAAAAATAAAGTATAAACAGAACCGAACTGGGTATCACAATAAACTACATCCGCGTCCTGGGTAAGACGATAAACTACGTCCAGCAGCAAGGCCGCTGATCAGGAGGTTTTGAGGATCGTGGAACAACCTCTTAATTACTGGTGTTCCCTGGTCCTACATCCACCCTGACCCGGGGTAGTAGCACCTTTTTGGGTCCCAGCTATGGGTAATTAGTTAACCTTGAAACTGGGGTAAAAATGGGTTTTAATACCAGAAATACTTTGTAAACAAAATTATTATCAGTAATAAATTTTTGAAGAAAATAACTATTACCAGAAATAGATTTGTGACAAAACAAAATATTACCAGCAATAAAAACTTTGTCGGCATTAAATAACCTATTGAGGTTGATATACCATAAAACACAACAAACCTATAAACAGAATATATATATATATATATATATATATATATATATATATATATATATATATATATATATATATATATATATATATATATTTTTATATATATATATATATATATATTTTTAAATATATATATATATATATAAATGTCTTTAAATAAATTGTCGGACTATGTCCAATTCAAAAATATATGACGTCATTTGATGTGCCTTAACCGTTTGGCCACAGCAAGGTCCGGTTAGCAAGGTCGATTTTACTATCTTTAAACTTAAATACTTTAAACTTAATACTGTTTATTATAAAACAGAGCATTTGCTTAAATACTTGTATCTATAAAAAGAACGTTAAACATATTATAAATGTCTTTAAATAAATTGTCGGACTATGTCCAATTCAAAAATATATGACGTCATTTGTTTACATTTGATACGCTAGAGCAGATATGAATAGAAGAGATTCATGGAAGTTTTAAGTTTAAAGATAGTAAAATCGACCTTGCTAACCAGACGCTCCTCTGTGGCCGAACGGTTAAGGCACATCACGCGAAATGATGGTTCCGTATAGGATACAGGTTCAATTCCTGTCGGATAGCGAAAATTTTCTATGAAAATTTCTCGGACATTCAGGCCGGTAAATGTTATTTAATACTGTTTATTATAAAACAGAGCATTTGCTAAAATACTTGTATCTATAAAAAGAACGTTAAACATAATATAAATGTCTTTAGATAAATTGTCGGACTATGTCCAATTCAAAAATATATATATATATGATGAATATAAGTAAATGTTTGTCACTTAGCTGATTGATGTTACCTTCAGCATCTCGACTCCTGAGTTTCGTAGGCGGACCTGTCCATCCACTCTTCAGTGGGTATCAGCAATTTGCTCTTATATAATAAAATATAGTTTTAACGTATACTATATTTATGGGTTGAAATGCTCAATAACAGGGATAGAGCGCATGTGCATATAAAAGATGGCCTGACGATTAGCTTTTAGCATGAGACAGACTGTCGCCTCGGGGTGTTGACTTCAGTATCCACTTTATTTTCTCTCTTTTTCTCTTTTTGGTTGTAGCGTTTTTGACATCCGGTTTTTCAGACATTCATTTTCCTTGTTAATTCTTGAACGTTCTAGTCTTTTCTTTTTATTGTATTTCATTATTAAATATTTCCCTTTTAAAATGCTTAAATGATAAAGTAATTATTTCTCTATGTGCAGTTTTATTTCGTTTTCCTATCAGATCTAATGGTATCTTTAGTATTAGGGTTTGTTGGACTTCACCTCATTAATTTAACTTTCGATTAGGAAACAAAACTGACGCGGAAAAAGATAAGCAAACGTCATTGTTACACATAAAATATGTATTTAACAGAATGTACAATATCAAACAACGATGTGAAAGAAAGCATGCATTTAAGTAAGAAAAGTTTGAATAAAACAAGAGTTGTCTCTCTTTAACTATTATTTTTGTATTTCAAAGTTCACTGGAAGAAAGTTTATGAGAGTTTCTTGTAATGATTGTACTTGAAGATTTGCTGTGTAAGGAAAGATTATGTGAGTGTATAAGGTATGTTCAGCCTGTCAGTGGTGTGTGTGAGTGAGAAGGTTGGCGCATGATTTCAACTGTCGTGGATTCGTTTGGCAGCTGAATTCTCACTAATTAGTTAAGACAATTTCTTAAAGGTGACTATAGGCTCAAAATTGCTGCACGGGAAGAGTTATTCTCCACGTGCAGACGATCTGATTGGTTGACATTGACCAATCAGCGAGCGAGTTTTGTGGAGACTTAAGAAAGCTTCTGGGATCCGTTTCTCCCAAAAGTGCGCAAAACTGACTACATGAAAATAGAGTGATTCCAAAATTGTCGCATTGCTGCGATTTGTAAATTGTCGATAATAACGTAGTGGTGATTAATTAACCAATGAATACTTGGCGTTGTATGTGATTTGTATTTGTGTATGTATGTATGTGTGTATGTGCGATATAGATCGGCAAGTAGCTTCATATACCTAAGTGTACAGAACGTGAAAGGTTCAATTTTCAACTGAAGCTTCATGCGTTAAATGAGCACTGAATCCTTGGAGAAATGTTGGCACTTATTTTTTTAAGGAATACGTGCCAATATAGGCCTTAATATGCTTTTGATTAAGGTTTGATTTTATGCCAAATACCGAACTTTCTTTTAACAGGTTGGCAAAGATGATTTACAGAGAGCACAGTACGACAATTGTATGAAACCAGTCCCTTCTAATTACCTTACCTGTCCGGAAGACGTGCTTCTGCCGACGGAATGTGTTGCATTGATTAGTGCCAATAAGCATATCAGGAGATCTGCAAACTGACGAAAAAATGATTTTACAAAGCTAATATTATTTCTTCAACCTAATCCATTACCACGCCTACTCGTAGTGTAACGACTTGCAACTCAGAACGAAAATCTCAACGAAGAGATTTCGATTTCTAGTCCAGTACATTCACATTCGTGCAAATCTTCTTGGGAAAGATATGAATTCATCTCCTCTATCTATGGTTTAAATAGTAGGGTAGACCTTGCTCTTTAGCCTTGATTGGTAAACATTCTAGGTGAAGTCCAGCACTGAATTATAAATAGATTGTAGCTTGTAGCTCTATCACGTGAAAACGTGTTCTTTTGTGTGTTGTAACCAATAAAAAGTTACTGAAAGAGGAATAACCAAAATGGAGGTTGGA
Organism: Acanthosepion esculentum; assembly: GCA_964036315.1. Lineage (NCBI taxonomy): Eukaryota > Metazoa > Mollusca > Cephalopoda > Sepiida > Sepiidae > Acanthosepion > Acanthosepion esculentum. The sequence continues at coordinate 89,978,964 of OZ038500.1, read as the reverse complement.
AATGAAATGGTAATCTATAACATCAACAAAATACAATACTCGCCAGCGTCGTGAATTAGGTAAACCACTGCATGTGGTGGACTACATCGGCACCATATTTCCCCCACTTCAATAGTATCCAACGTATTTATGAGGAAAAGTCAAAAGGCAAAAGAATATAAGAGATGATGGTGAAGAAGAAGAAGAAGAAGAAGAAGAAGAAGAAGAAGAAGAAGAAGAAGAAGAAGAAGAAGAAGAAAAGGAAGAAAAAGAGACAATGGCAAATGAATATAAAAAATGAGGAAGAAGTGTTTTAACCTGGAAAAGATTACTGCATGAGGAATAACCAAAATGGAGGTTGGAGATGAAAGGGTAATCCTTATAACATCAACAAAATACAATACTCCCCACCGGCGTGAAATAGGTAAACCATTGCTAGTGGTGAACTCCTTGGCATATTATACTCCCTTACAATAGTGTCCAACGTATTTATAAGGATTGGGACTATACCCATTAGTGTTCATAGGTATGGTATATAACACTGTGTAAATTACAGCAACCCCTCGTGTACTGAATATATGGTCTCATACTCTACATTTGTGGTGTACGGGTATTTGAAATAGGGAACAGTTGATCAGTTATGAATATTAAAAGCCTGCGTTTGATATAACTTGAACACCTGATCTGAAATGTTTACTGTATAAATTTATATCATTTTTCTACTTTTCTTTCCGTCGTTCACAACGTAAAACTGCATGACTTCTTCACCGCCTGTCCGGATCAATATTGCACTGTTGTATCACCGTTCCCTTGGGTTCTACAAACAACTCACTGGTCTGTGTCAAGATCGATGCCAAACAAAAAGAATTCTCTCTTGTCTCGTTTTACTGAATAGTTTTATTTTGTTTTTTGATACTCCAAATGTGACTGGCATTGCTCTAGACCATTCATTATTGAAGTTCCTCTCAACGTTCTTGAAGACTACAGCATTCAGAACAACTTTTTTTAAAAATCGGTTTCACCCCATGGAAGGCAGAAAAGCCACTAAGACACAATAGGTTACAGGGTGTGGAAGAATTAGGAACAAAAACATTAATAATTAGCGGAAAGAGAATAATCAGGAGGATAGCAGATAGCGATTGACATTGTATTTAAATTTTTACAGATTAAAGTTGGCTGGTAAGTATGGAGCCGGAAGTGAAAAGTAACTGTTAGCATAGAACCTACGGCTACATTTAGTGTTATGGTAATTTACCCACGCACGCATGGACTTTCCCAGCTATAAATAGGAGCAGGTACTGCCTTTTGGGGAGGTAAGTTTCCAGCAGTCAGCTCTGACAATCAGACCGAACATTATTGCTATAACACTCGGGTTTGTATGTGTTTGTATTATTGTTTAATGAATTCCTTTCTTTGTGTCTATATTTCTGACCCTAACAAGGCCATAACATTAAGCCAGCTCAAATGTAAATTGATGAGATCTCGACTCCAGTCTTAAATTCAAAAAGTTTAGGTACCATCGCGAAGATCTCATCCGAACAATCACCATGAAAGTATTTATATGAAAGACACAGACAGGCAACCTTACGGCTGTAAGTGACTGAAAGCAAGCCGCCATATTATTATATAATAATATTGCTGAATATTCTTTAGATTTTATCATGGAGCTCAAGGCAAATAGAATGAACACCGGCACATTTATGGCAGCACTCTTCTAAGCATGGACGAATGGAAGACATATAGATATGTATGGTAGATTCTGGAGAGGAAAATTGTCTCGCACGACGCAGTGAATCAACTTTCGTAGTATCTGACCTATTAATGGGTTTATTATAGTCTTTCTACTTCATGTCAGCGGAGAACATTCGCTCGAGAAAGCGCAACGAGTCACTTTCCTGGAGGTTAGCATCAGCCATGCAGATGGAAGACAGGAACCGATATTTTCGGTTATACCATCGTGACAGCTCCCACCACAAAAGACACCTATTCGTTGCTGCTTGTAATAAATATAAGCGAGTCCTCGAAGACACATTTTTGATTTGATCCAGAATTTCTGAATGGATCATTTCCGGTATTTAGAACTTTATGTCTCTCAAGAAGTGTAAGGAAATGTTGAACGGTCGACATTGCTACACACCTGAATGTGATAGGGTCATCGCTCATTACGTTCACGTATATCATCGAAGCCAGAAACTCGAGCCCGCAGTTGTTACCAAAGTTCTGGAGAATGTTAACGCCAATTCTGCAGTCATTCAAAGCAGGAATCAGTAATGAAACACTTGTTTTCCGTGAAGTTTGGAGAAGCAGCAACAAGTTTCCTAACAGAAGCAACGTATCTGTGTCTCCGATTATGAATAACCCTTGGAAAGAAATTTGCTTCAAACAACACATTGTATGATCAGGGATATCTCTACCTGACTTCCCTCCTCACAGAAAATACATATAGTAGGTCACCGGACAAATCTGCTAGATCTCCTCTTCACCATATGTTTTGATCAATGAATCTCTGTTGTGTCACCGCTGTTCGGTTATTCACTGACTGGTCTGTGTCAAAATCGCTTTCTAATCTTCTGATGCCCCATTTCATCTGCTTGTTTTCGATACTCCAAAGCTGACTACGATAGAAATTTATTGTTGAAGTGTCTCTCTCAGAGTTCTGCAAGTATAGGGCCTTCGTCATTTCTGAGTGGATCCTTTACGCAATTGAGAGTTTCATTCATTTCAAGATGTATCAGCAATGATCGAATTTTTGAGCCTTGAATGTGGTGAGGTGAACTGTCACCGGAACATTTACTTTCATATTTATCAGTAAACGGTTTTTAGAAAACTCATGTCGCATTGAGATCTGCCCGCATCCATTGCAGAATAATGATGCAGAATGGTATGATCATCTATGGACAACCAGTCCAAGCTAGAATCGGCAACGAAAGATTTGTCTATATTTCTGAGATGAGGTATTATGTACATTATTTACATTATTCGGACTATTGTCCTCATCTTTGTCGCCATATTTATTACAACGTTTCGACCGTTGTACGCTCCTGCCTTCTTCAGGTGTTTGGGATGTCGAACTGAACCCTTTATTTCCTACAACACATGGCACAGTGGAACAAGGCTTTAGTTAGATCCAGTGACAGGACACAAAGAGTGTAAGTTCAATACCCGTTTAAGGCAGTGGAGAAATTTCAGAGGGGAATTAACAGGGGACAACTGATAACTGACATCCATTAAACATGGCACGTGGAACTAGAGCAGTCTACCCCAGTGAGCGAAATAAATAGTTCAGTTCGATATTCCAACCAACTGAAGAAGGCCGGAGCGTACAACAGCCGAAACGTTGTAATAAATATGGCGACAAAGATGAGGACAATAGTTTGAATAATGTAAATAATGAACGAAAGTTTTGTTTACTAGAACAGAGGCAATTTCGTCTGAGTCATTTATTATCAGTGAGTGTGGGTTGTATTTAGTTCTCACCGGACAAGTATATGAACTTAGGATTTGGCATCGACTTGCTTCGGCAATTAGTTGTAGATTCGTATCCAGCTGAGCTTGTCGAATTCGCTGTCTTCGGGCGGAGAGTAACCCAGACGAGGTTATGCCGAAGGGCAGAGTCTCGTCTGGGGAGGTAGACAGCTACCCGACCCCGTTTTTTACGGGGTCTACGGGGAATGTTTGCCCGAGCCCACGGGCTCGGTTTTTATACCGCATTAAAAACGGACTTGTGCCACATCCTGCCTCGCTGGGTGGTGAGGTAAATAACCTTGGACTTGGCATCAAACTCCACATTTTAAGTTTAACGAGGAAGAGTTGCATTGATATGGAACGTATCGCGTAACACGCAGCGTTAGCAGCTAATGCATTTTGTGGAATTTGGATATATGATTTTATCAATGTGATAATATGAACTCCCTCAGCTTGAATTTGGACACCATTCACCGATTCCATTTGAAGTGAACTAATCACTTATACACAGAAGTAAAAATGTGTTCACTATTTACATTGCTCAGACTATCATCCTCACCTTTGTTGCCATATTTATCACAACGTTTCAGTCGTTGTACGCTCCGGTCTTCTTCAGTTGGTTGGAATGTCGAACTGAACCCTTTATTTTGCTCGCTGGGGTAGACTCTTCTAGTTCCACGTGCCATGTCTAATGGATCTCAGTTATCAGTTATCTTTTGTTAATTCCCTCTCCAAGTTCTACACCACCTTAACCAGGTACTGAACTCACACTCTTTGGGTCCTGTCACTGGATCTAAGTAACGCCTTTATCCACTGTGCCAAAGAGTGTGAGTTCAATACCTGGTTTACGTTGTAATAAATATGGCGACTAAGATGAGGACAATAGTCCGAGTAATGTAAATAGTGTACATAATACCTCATCTCAGAAATATAGACAGATACTGAAAAAACGAAACGTTGTAATAAATATGGCAACAAAGATGAGGACAATAGTCCGAATAATGTAAATAGTAAACAGTAATACATATTTTTAATATTGTCATAAACTTAGCTTGAATTTAGACACCCTTAGCTGACTCCAATTGAAGTGAACTAATCACTTGGACAGAGAAGTAAAAATGTTTTCACTATTTACATTCCTCAGACTATCATCCCCACCTTTGTTGCCATATTTATCACAACGTTTCTGCCGTTCTACGCTCCGGCTTCTTCGGGTGGTTGGAATGTCGAATTGAACCCTTTATTTTGATCACTGTGTCCTCAAGGACATTTGACACAGTGGATAAAGGCGTTAGTTAGATCCAGTGACAAAGAGTGTGAGTTCAATACAGCAGTGGATAACTTTCAGAGGGGAATTAACAGGAGATAACTGATAACTGACATCCATTAGACATGGCACGTGGAACTAGAACATTCTACCCCAGTGAGTGAAAGAAAGGGTTCAGTTCGACATTCCAGCCACCTGAAGAAGGCCGGAGCGTACAACGGCCGAAACGTTGTGATAAATATGGCAAGAAACATGAGGATGAGAGTCAGAACAACGTAAATCGTGTAGATAATACCTCCTCACAGAAATGTAGAGATATACTAAAAATGTGTGGTTCTATGTGCCATGCACCTTCATGGAATAGGCGACCATGACTCTCGACAACTTCTTTGTAGGTCTTAGCAATGTTTATCCCTTGCTGTTTTGCCATCAATTGACACCAGTTCCTTAGGTAGGTGACGTGATGTTTCCCTCTGCCACATCTTCCTCCATGTGCATTTTATGTTCATATTACTTTTCTTTAGAGCCACCGTTGTAACCTAGGGAAGGTTACTGAATAGAGTAATCACGCGAAGATTGGAAATGAACGATAATACTTAGGACAAGAACAACACATATAAGATTCGTTGATTGTTGAGGATTTTTTTATCAAAAGGAGGAACAATCCTCTTTGAACAGTCAGGTGTTAGTTAATCTGTAAAGAAATAAGGCAGTTATTAATAAGAGATGAGATTAATGCATACAAGATTTCACAGCTCTAGCATCACTCCTTCATAGTCAGCCTATGAACTTATCACTTCACCCTCGTACCTGATGAGAAAAAATGTAGTTATTAATAAGAAGAATTGAAATTAATGCATGCAGGGTTTTACAGCTATAGCGTCACTCCTTAATCAGCCTATGAATTTTTCAGTTCACCCTCGTAACTGAAGAGAAACAATGTAGTTATGAATAAGAAGAATTGAAATTAATGCATACGAGGTTTCACATTTCTAGCATAACACCTTCGTAGTCAGCCTATGAACTTTTCAGTTCAGCCTCGTACCCAGATAGAAACAATGTATTTTTTAATAAGATGAGTTGAAATTAATGCATACAAGGTTTCACAGCTCTAGCATAACTTCTTCGTAGTCAGCCTATGAACTTTTCAGTTCCCCCTCGTACTTTCATTATCCCTTCCCGATATTTTTCTTTTTTCTACTTTCACATTTCCCCGCCTTTTTTGTTCATTCTTTCTTTAATTCCAATCATCAATGTCTTTTCTTTCATTATTCCTATTCCACTTGTACACATTCGCTACGTTTCCATCTTAGTGTTTTTAAAATAAACAACTTATTCGTATTTTAACTTTACTTATCCTTTTTTACAGTGTTTTTACTTCAATTTCTTTTCCTCTCTTATTTTTGTTTTTTCTTCTACGCTTCATTATTCTTCCTTTACTGGTCGCCACCTCTGGTTAATATTACATCGTCGTATGCAATTCTTAATGCAATACAAGACTAGAGAAATGGAAATACGTATCAGATTATTGGACAGTTTGCGATTATTTGTTGAATAATAGCGACATCTATCTGCGCAGTTCCAGTGAAAGGCAACCCATTCCACGCAGCTATGAACAAGCGTTAGCTACTTGTATGAAATATATTTAATATTTTTTTAAAATTTGAATTCCGAAATTAATAGCTACGTTGAGAATTTGATGCATTAAAATCATCTGAAGAGTTGATTAAAAGAAGAAAGATGAATATTTACTTATTCTGTACTGGAAAAAGATAAAATGACGCTGGAAACTGCAAAAGAAATAGTGCTAGTTACAATTGTATGTTTGATAAAGATTATGTACGATTGCGATGGAAGTCTGATAAAAGCGTATTGAGGACAATCGTTGCTGATCTGTCTACCCTATCAAGAGAAAAGTTATAAAGACTCCCGTTCTTTTTTTCAAGTAATAAAACATTTACGTATCTGTCTATATTTCTGAGATGAGGTATTATATACACTATTTGCATTATCCGGACTATTGTCCTCATATTTGTCGCCATGTTTATCACAACTTTTCGGTCGTTGTACGCTCCGGTCTTCTTCAGGTGGTTGGAATGTCGAACTGAACCCTTTATTTCGCTCATTAGAGTAGACTGTTCTAGTTCCACGTGCCAATGTCTAATGGATGCCAGTTATCTTCTGTTAATTCCTCTCTTAAAGTTCTCCACCGCCTTAACCACGTATTGAAAATTGCAAAATGAGCACTGGTAAAATGGTTGCTGAAGACATTACGTTTTCATACCCAGAAATTCATACACAGATGTCCTCAAGGACACATGCCACAGTGGATAAAGGCGTTAGTTAGATCCATTGACAGGACCCAAAAAGTGAGCGTTCAATACCTGGTTAAGGCGTTATATATATATATATATATATATATATATATATATATATATATATATATATGTTGCTACTTGAATTTTACCAAAAACAAAATAATTTCCATAATTGAAGATGACTGAAAGTAACTGCGCATTTAAGAAAGACTTTATAGAGCTTATAATTTTTAAAAACAAGGATCATATCATTCATCGAGTGATTTGTAGGTTAATGCACCTTTAAAATTTTGTTTGCGAAGGGATTTCGCCATTTTCTGTCATTAACATTACTAATTTACTTTTTGTATGAATGATTCATTGTAATATAAATTGAACTGCACCACATTATATATATATATATATATATATATATATATATACTAGCAGCATGGCCCGGCGTTGCCCGTGCTTGATCAAAAATCGTACTCCTCATACAGCAATCGCTATCACTTTACTTAAAATATTTTTGCCCTTCCTTGCCTTTAAAGGAATGCCCTTTGCCCTGCTGATGTTCTAAGCTCTATACTAAACATTAAATCTGTTACGAAAAAAGAACTAAACAAAATGAACACAAAACGATCAGCTTTACAAAAAGGACTCGTAACTGGAAAAACCGAATGAAAAGAGAATGTTAACAAATACTTTTTCACACCCAACCCAGTTCTGCGGAATCAGAATCAACGTTGAGTTTAAGCAAGCGAATGGGCCAATTGGAGTAAAGTGCCATGCAGATTTAAATTTTTCACACTTGTGACGAATGCAGCTATCGATTTTTTTTAGCATGCTCGTTAACATTCGTGTCAGTCAGCAGTTGGCTCTCACGCTGGCCAATAGAATTTTCCTGCCTATTCGTGGCAGCCAGCTATAGGTTCACACTCTGGCCAGTAGAAAATGGCAGCAAACTACATGAAAACTGCCGTCGAAGCATGAAAAATCGATTATTTCCACTATCGATGGGAGTTGGGAAATGCAATATCGGTCTTGGGCTCCCCGCTAACTTTGATCATGTGCCTGTAAATTTTGGTGCAAATCCGTCGAAAATTGCGGCCGTGCATTCGTTACACCCCCCCACACGCACACACAGACACACACACATACACACACACACACACATCCTGCCTTATATATATATATATATATATATATATATATATATATATATATATATATAGTGGAGTAATGGATAGCGGCTTGGATTGAGGAATCGGAGAGCGGAGTTTGAATGAATTCCAGCCGAATCCATTACATTCACTTACGTGCTAATACCATTGGGAAAGGTGTGAGACCTCTTCTTCTCCCTCCAGCTATGGGTAAATAGCAGGTCAGACTGCGTTCTATAGCCTTGGATGGCAACTTGTCTAGGAGAAGGACAACTCTGAATTGAAAACCTACGCAGGGTCGTTTGGGGACTTTGTGGCACTTAGTACACCAGGTCTCTGCATTCGGCCCTTCAAAAAGTGTGGATGGTCCTGCACAAAACCTTCACTACTATAATCAAATCTCATGTGCGATTGTTGGGCTGTAGGTTTCCTAGGAACTGATCTGCTTGACCCTCATACGTCGAATTCGACGGGAGAGTCGAGTATATATATATATATATATATATATTATCGGTCTCACATGGGTAAATTCTCTTATCTAGCACGGTTAATTCTCTTATCGACCAGACATAACTGTCTTAATTCTCTCATCGAACAGACACAGCAGGATTCATTCTCTTATCTACCAGACATAACATGGTTAATTCTGTTATCAGCAAGACATGGCATTGTTAATTCTCTATTTAAACAGACATGCTGTGTTAATGTACTTATCATGTAGACATATCAGGGTTAATTCGCTCATCGCCCAGACATAGCAGGTTTAATTTGTTCATCGCACAGACATAGCAGGGTTAATTTGATCATCGCCCAGACATATGAGGGTTAATTCTCTCATCGCCCAGACATAGCAGGGTTAATTCGATCATCGCCCAGACATAGCAGGGTTAATTCGCTCATCGCCCAGACATAGCAGGGTTAATTCGCTCTTCGCCCAGACATAGCAGGGTTAATTCGCCCATCGCCCAGACATAGCAGGGTTAATTCGCTCATCGCCCAGACATAGCAGCGTTAATTCGCTCATCGCCCAGACATAGCAGGGTTAATTCGCCCATCGCCCAGACATAGCAGGGTTAATTCGCTCATCGCCCAGACATAGCAGGGTTAATTCGATCATCGCCCAGACATAGCAGGGTTAATTCGCTCTTCGCCCAGACATAGCAGGGTTAATTCGCTCATCGCCCAGACATAGCAGGGTTAATCGCCCATCGCCCAGACATAGCAGGTTTAATTTGTTCATCGCCCAAACATAGCAGGGTTAATTCGCCCATCGCCCAGACAAAGCAGGGTTAATTCGCTCATCGCCCAGACATATGAGGGTTAATTCGCCCATCGCCCAGACATAGCAGGGTTAATTCGCCCATCGCCCAGACAAAGCAGGGTTAATTCTCTTATCGACAAGACATATCAGTGTTAATACTCTTATCAGCCAGACATGGTAGGATTAATTTTCTATTCGCCCAGATATAGCATGGTTAAGTCACTTATCGGCAATTAGCGTTGAAATTCTCATATTAACCAGATATAGCCGGGTAAATTGCCTCATCAGTCAGACATAGCATGTTTAATTCTCTTATAGAACAGACATAGCTGGATTAAATATATTATCCACCAGACATAGCAGGGGTAAATCTCTTTCCTACCAGATATAGCAGGTCTAATTCGCTTATCGGCCCGACATAGCCGGGTTAATTCTCTTATCGACCAAGCATAGCAGTGTTAATTCTCATCTGCTAGACTTACCAAGGGTATTTTCGTAGCTTATAGCAGGGTTGATTCTTTCGTCCACCAGACATAGGATGGGTTAATACTCTTATCGCTCAGACATAGCAGTTTTATTTCTCTTATCAGCCAGACATAGCACCGTTAATTGTCATATCGACCAGAAATGGCAGGTTTTACTTCTCTTATCGAGAAGACATAGCTGTGTTAATTCTTTTATCAACCAGACATAGCAGTGATAATTCTCTTATCGACCAGTTATGGCAGGTTTAATTCTCTTATCTACTAGACATGTCAGATGCAATTCTCTTATCAACCAGTCATAGCCGTGTTAATTCTCTTCTTGACCAGACATCGTATGTTTAGCTCTCTTATCTACTAGACATAGCAGGGTTAATACTCTTATCGAACAGACATAGCTCGGTCAATTCTCTTACCTACCAGACATAGCAGGCTTAATTATTTTATTGACCAGATATAGACAGGTTAATTGTCTTATGTATTAAACATTGCAGGATTTTATGTTTACACAATTGAAACGGATATATTCAGACATTATTTAAGGCTAAACATTGCAGCTTTGAAACCATTGCTCAAAATATCAATATTTTATCGTCCAGAATGAAATTATCCATTATGCATGTTCACACACTCACATACACACATATACACACATAGACACTGACACACTGCGACACACAGGCACACACAAACATACACATATATATTTATATATGTATATACAGAATAATATTTTTTATATATCACACAAGCGTATGAAAATAAAAAATAGGTAAAATTGAAGCTGTCGTCTTTAAGAATATTTATTTACAGTAACTTTACCGGTTTCTCTGTTCTGTGATTTTCAAAGGTTAAACTGAGATGCCGTGGTATGGCTTGCATCTGGAACAAACCATTTTGTGTCATAGTCGCACCTCTCTCCATATACGAGACATATTGTGCCATAGCCTTTTGAAAATCATAGAAAAATGAAACCTGTAAGAGTACTGTAAATAAATATTCTTAAAGGCCCCAGTCGCATTTTCAACTTCTTTTTCCTCTCTCTCTCTCTATATATATATATCGGTAGAGCTGTCTGGGGGAGGAAGTGTGGTTTGTAAACAGTGACTATTACGGCTATTATAGCGAGACTCTTCGGTAAAGCGAAATTGAGTCTTCTCGGTCACTGTGTGTTTATCTAAAAAATAAATACGCTAAAATTCAAATTCACTTTTATCCCTGCCGTGCGCCGACGGCTTAGTGGTAGAATCTCCGACTGACGCCAACAGTCGGGTTTCGATCCTAAATCAATCAGACGTCTAGCCACACTGAAGAGCTGTGATACAGCGAAACAGTCTGTCTGTGGAGGACTATATATAGAGGACTGTGGAGGACTCTTCGACAGAATTGAGTCACTCTCAGTCACTGTGTGTTTATCTGAATCTAAAAAAATAAACACGCTAAAATTCACCCTCATCCCGTACCGTACGCTGACGGCTTAGTGGGAGAAGTTCGGACTGACGCAAATTCAGTCGGGTTTCGATCCTAGCTAGAGGCAACCGGACGTCTAGCCACACTGATGAGCTGTGAAACAGCGAAACAGTCTGTCTGTGGATGACAATATATATATATATATATATATATATATATATATGTTTGTGTGTTTGTATGTGTTTGTGTTTCAGTGCGTGTGTCGGTTGGAGGTGTGGCAAAAATAACTCTCACATGTATCTCCCAGAATTGCCTCCCACATAAAGGTAAGGCATTAGCGACAATGGTGTCTTCAGTGTCTTACCATTACGTGGAAGGTATTTCTGGGAGGTATATGAGGGAAGGGCTTCTGGCGCTCCCTGTATAATATGTCAAATAAATATATTTTAAAACTATTAAGGGGATTTTAACAGGGGGACTACAATATAGAAATCCGCGTGGGCACTTCTGCCTGTTGCAATCGTTAGCAAGCTTGTCTCGTTAGATCAATTACGACTGAGTAGTGGCTTTGATCTTCACTGAGTGCTTCATACTTTCTGCCTTGTTACAGACCTAAGCTACGCTTAGTAAATCGTTATCAATAGTCACGCCACGATTCCCGTAAACGATTAGTGCCGTACGCGTATCTCATGTAGTGCAGCTATAACGCCAGTAGTGTGGCTAAAGCAAGATTGCTTGATAAAGTCCATCTCTCTTTGACTTGGCTATGGAATTCAGAATTTTTCAGCCTCAGACTGTCTATCATTTCATAAGAAGAGAACTCAGTCTGCAAACCTGCTTAATGCGTATCATGTTTATTTATTTATATTGTTGTAACCTAGGAAAGGTTACTGAATAGAATAACCAAACAAAGGTTTGTAATGAACGATAATACTGTTGGGATCAATAAGACATCCTTCGTTGTCACTGTTGAGATCAATAAAACATCCTTCGTCGCCACTGTTGAGATGTTGAGTGTTTCCACGTGAGTATATGGTAATAACAAACAAACACAGTCGTAGGGAAAAATAGTAGAGATTAGTAGTAGAACGAACGTAGGTTAGTAGTAACAATAAGTAATAGTAATAAAGTCCAACGGTAACTTCCGGTAGAGAAAACGGAAGTGTAACTGATCACTACAGAAGTCTCACTCTGCACTGCACTACACTGCTACACTACTCACAGTCTCTAGAACTACTGTTCTATTTATAATAATAGGACCAGTCTATTGTGGTTGTGAAGGTGGGTGCGCCCCAACAAATACTTAAGAGAAGAACAACACATATAAGATTTGCCTGCGGCGTGTAGAAGTAGTAGTCAACTGCTAGAAGTGAGTCAAGTGAATCTTCTCTGCCCAGAGGAAGAAAGTTTGACGAGCACAGCTGGAGACGAATCGCCGACTGCAGAATATCTGCCAACTGCCCCACGCGGTCAGATGTGGAACAAGGCCGAATTTAATGTGGGGTATCCAAGTCTGTAGGTTCGGTCAAAAATTGCCGGTAGGCCCCGTATATAAAGGGATCAGGTAGCTGTTTCCCGAGACGAGTCTCTGCCCTTCGACATAGCCTTGTCTGGGGATCCTCTCTGCCCAGAGGCAGAAAGTTTGACCAGCACAGCTGGAGACGATTCTCCAACTGCAGGATATCTACCAATCACCCCACTCGGTCAGACGTGTCACAAGGGCGAATTTGATGTTGGGTATCCGAGCCCGTAGGGTCGGCCAACTATTCCCCGTAGATCCCTGTAGGATCGGCTAAAAATTCCTCGTAGACCCTGTATAAAACGGGGTCGGGTAGTTGTTTCCCGAGACGACACTCTGCCCTTCGACATAGCCTTGTGGGGATCCTCTCTGCCAAGAGTCAGAGAGTTTGATAAGCACAGCTGGAGACGAATCTCCAAATGCAGACCAACATACAGTATTTACTACTGTATTTATATGAATGGGGACATACCCATTATCGTCTGTAGATATGCTGGATGGAACATAGACAAATCTACTTAGAAAAATCCAGAAGGTCAATTGTCGAGCTCATGCAGCGCTTAACACAATTTTCGGAGACCAATCTCTCTTAAGCTCAAACAAAAACGCTTACAGTTTGCCGGCCATTGTCACCGAGGGAACAGAAAAATCGTCTCATCCTTACTCCTACGGCATCCTTCTGGAAGTGTCTTCTTACGAGAATTGACTTTCCGAGTCACCATAGCTCGGGACTCAGGGTTGGACAGCAATGCAGGATCGAACAGTGGGTAAAAAGATTGTCAATGGAGTTCCGACCAATCATTGAGAGGCTGAAGAAGGATAATGATGAATGCATATCTTCATTGACTTTTTCTATGACATCCAAGGAAACGCAGCGGAATTGACCGGGAATTGAACACAGCACGCTGAATTCATTTTTCCGTGCTGATAGCCTTTAACTACCTACACCTCCTTAACTAATCTAGTGTTAAAATAGTCCTTAGGGGACAGTTATGACTTCAATTTGGACAGAACTGGCGATTACATTGTACGTGTTATTTCCTTAGCCCATTGTCTACTAGGCTGAGGCTGAGCAGAAAACTCTGTTGTCGAACTAGTGCAAAATCACAAAAGACGCTGCGGGTATGTGTTTTCTTTTTGTTTTATAAGTTGAGTGGTATGTGGAGATCCGAAGCCCAAGAAAAACTGGCTGCAGATATTGCTAAAGAGGTCATAGAGGTGTATTTGTTGGGAAAAAATAAAAAACGCTTTGATATCAGAGGTCTATTGATAAGTGTTGCCCATGTTCACCATAGTCTATGAATATAGAATCCAGCGCAGGACGTAATTTGTTCAATGAAACAACGTTAAAGATTAACACTCACGAGTCAGACACTTTACTGAATCTGACTATATCGCCAATACCACCAGCAGCTGTTCCGTAATTCTTCTCTCTTCAATATCAAAGGCTGGCAGTGCATATTCGGGAAAAACATGGCCGCCTTTATACACGTCAAATTGAATATTTTGAGCCATCTGATTTGGTTAACACTTCTATTGGTGAACTATAAAATGAGTCAGCTCATTTTGGCTGGCTCCCTAGTATATCAGAGTACCCAAAAACTCCAACAATAAGCATGACCTTCAGAGATGTCTGTCAATCACGTTAAACTTAAGGGAGGTCTGCTGATCAGTATACCCCCGGGGCTGTCTGTTGATTGGGTAAACACTCAGTGATACATGTTGATTAGGATGACCTTCATGAGTGTCTGTTCATCAGGATGACCTTCAGGAGTGTCTGTTGAACAGGAAGACGGTCTGGAATAAATGTCAATCAGGATAACCTTCAGGGATGTCTGTTGTTCTGGATAATCTTCAGTGATGTTTGTTGATCAGTGTAACCTATAGGGCTGTTGTTTAGATTAAACTTTAGAGATGCATGTTGATCAGGGTACCCTCCAGGGAGGTCTGGTGACCAGGAAAACTTTAAGGGGTATCGGGTGAACAAGATACAGTTTAGGGATGTTTGTTAATCAGGTTAATCCTTAGGGATGTTTTTGATCAGGATAACCTCCAGGGATGTCTGCTGATCCGGTTAACCTTCAGGTAAGTCTGTTATTCAGGTTAACTTCTAGGGTAATCTGTTGATCAGTATAACCCTCTGGAATGTCTGTTGATCTGGATAGCATTCAGAGATGACTGCTGATCAAAGATAAGCTTCAGGGATGTTTGATAATCAGGTTAACCTCCAGAGATCTCTGGTGATCTGAATAACTTCCAGGGATGTTGGTTGATCTGGTTAACCTTCCGGTATGTCTGTTAAACAGGTTAACCTTTAGTGATGCCTGTTGATTAGTATAACCTTCAGAGGGGTCTATTGATCATTCTAAACTTTGTCTAGAGATCAGGATAATCCCTAGGCATGTATGTTGATTGGGATAATCAAAAGGGACGTCTGTTGATCAGGGTAGCCTTAAGGAATGTCTCTTGATCAGGATGACATTCAGGGATATCCGTCAATCACTATAGCCTCCAGAGATGTCTGTTGATCTGGATAATTTCTTGGGATATTTGTGGATCAGGTTAACTCTCCCGTATGTCTGTTAAACAGGTTAACTTTTAATGATATCTGTTGATCAGTATATCCTTCAGAGATTATCTGTTGATCATGCTAAACTTTAGGCATAGCTGTTAATCAGGATAATCTCCGGAATAGGTTAACTTTCAGAGATATATTTTGATCTCGGTAGTCTTCATCAATGTCTGATGATCAAGATGACCGTCAGGGATATCTATCAGTCAGGATAACATCCGGAGATGTCTGTTGATCTGGATAACCTTAAGGAATGTCTGTTGATCAGGAAAATCTTCAGCGATGACTGTTTATCAGGGTAACCTTCAGGGAACTTCGAGCTAAATACATAAAGTGTTAGATTGTTCTCATTTCGCCATTTCTCGGCATATCTCATCTTGGGTAATTGTTAAGATGTTTCCTGCCCTATTTCCAATGGGGTTGTCTATATTCGTACTACCCCGTGCAGGGACTGAACTCACAATTGTCAATGTCATCTAAGATAATAAGCAATATTTTAATTATCCAGATAAGTGTAGCGGATAGCGGCTCAGAGTTACAATCGGGAGAGTCGATTTCAAATTCGGATTGGCTACAATAAGTTATATCCAAATACCATTGGCAATGATATGAATCCACTTCTCCCCCATCTATGGGTTGAACACTTATTTGAAATTATCATTGTTTTCTTAAAAAAAAATTAATGCAATATTTATCCGCCAAAAAGTATTATTCTACAATCCAAAATATGTTTCGGTTTTTAAAAAACCCCACAAAGTGTTGATTAGCCATAAAAATGCAATAAATCGATAAGCCTTTATTCTGCGGGCTGATTAATGCAATATCATTTAAACTCAGTGGAAACAAGTCTTGTCACAATTAAACATGCTAGCTACAATATATATATATATATATATATCTCGTTGTCTACCACAGATTTGCTTGTCAGTTGCTTGACCCTAACCAATTAGGCATGTTCCCTAGTTGCTGATACAATGCGTATCTCTGTCCATGGGTTTTGACGCTATTGATCAATACAATTCCCAAGAGCCACTCGAGGTAGAGTACTACGAAATCGGTTTGTTTTTTGGATGTAAGAATTGCAGACTATGTAGGATATATACGGTTGACGTCAGACTTGAAGCGATTAAGATTGTAATAGTTGTGAAAACATTTTCTAGAACACTGATAACATCCTAAGATATAAATAAAATAATAGAAAAATGATATTTTATACTGTTATACCGTGGATTATACGATATAAACAACAAAGTAATCCCGAGTGGAAAGATTACAATAACACAAGAAATCAGGTAACAAATAACAATGGTTTATTGTACGTAAAGTACAAATGAGCCAGAGTTCGTAATACTAACGAAAACAGGAGATAAGTCACGGAGGTTCGTAGGGGTCGCCTTCGCTCTCTCTGTCTGTCTCACTTTCCTTCTTCTTCAGTAGCTCGTCAGTCTTTTATAGACTGACCAATCCATGTCGGGGTGTGCTAGGTTGTTCCACTATGACATATACAGAAGAAATGGATTCGTGTTAGAGCTATCAAGAGTAAATGGTTTATGTTTGTCAAAATCCATGTTCAATAATTTCCTTCCATAATCTTGAAATGTCGGACTACCGTCTTTTTACACTTGCCGCTAAATATGCCATATTTATGTAAGAGTAGTTGTGGAGCATCATAGCCGGCAGTTTCTGTTAAGTTTGTAGGACGAGGCATTCATAACGACATGAAAGCCACATATAGATTCCAGGGCACATTCTGAAGCGGAGTTCATCTAAGCAGACTGGGCTACCTGAACTGAAGGGATTTCTTTAACCGGAATCAACATGACAAAATAAATGTCTTGGTCTCAAAATACATTTGAGTCACCTTTCATTCCTGACCAACGAAAACTAAAGATACCCGAACATATATCAATAGACATTCAAACATTACAAGATGCGTCTCTGGGCGCCTCGATATTGTTTAATGATTAAGCAAGCATGTCTCGAAGGAAACATTACAACTGAGTACTTTCAGCCTTGTGTCACATCTAAACTACGCTTAGAAAATCATTGTAAACCACGAGGCGGTTTAACGGTTAGCAAGCTTGTCATGGTAGAACAATTACGATTGATTAGTGAGTTCGATCCTCACTGAGTGCCATATATTTTCGGCCTTGTGCCACATCTAAACTACGCTTAGAAAATCATTGGGCACATGGAGGTGGTGTAACGGTTAGCAAGCTTGTCTCGCTAGAACAATTACGACTGGGTAGTGAGTTCGATCCTCACTGCGTGCCACATTCTTTCGGCCTTGTGCCACATCTAATCTACGCTTAGAATATAATCATTGCAATGTCCGTCTACAAACATAAACGGTAATGAACATCCAAACCTTGATTGATTTTTTTGGCTTACACGGTAGCAATTATGTTATATACTGTGATCGGTACAATGACTGGGTGGACGTGCTCCTAATATCATCTATGAATTTGAGGGCAGTAAGGAACACCTTCATAACTTCGATCTGCATATAGTGCGCACCGGAAGAACTTCCAACGGGGGAACCGCTTTTGGTTTTCCAATAATACGACTTGTCCCTTAAGAATTGGTTACTACGGAAACATAGTTCGTCGCCTTACTACCCAGAAAGTAATAGCTGGTCAGAAGTGGCTGTTATCACGGCTAAGCGTATACTTGCACATAACACGTCGGCTGTGTCATAATCTTGCAGCCCGTGGATTAGTGACTCAACGGAACACTTCCGTTCATGATCTTGGCATGACCCCTGCTAAGTTATACAGTCGTGTTATCAAAAATCACCTACCTGTCCCAGGGGACAAATATCAGATACGTAAATAGTGGAGAGAATGTTCAGATCCAGAATCAAGATGTCCCTTATCCTCATCGATGGACTAAAACAGGGAGAATCGTGGCGGTAACAGGCAGTACCGTGTATGGTTAGAAGCAATCGGGTAGCTTCCTCAGCAATTCCACCCAGTTACTGACGTCCCACATCATTCTACCCAGGGTGCGGGTCCTTCAAGCTTATGGCAACCCGATATACACTCGGTTCATGAAAGCAACACGGAGTACCCACAGCCAGGCCAGAACCGTATAAAACCCCAGCAGGGTACGGTCGAAGCGACCAGGTAAATTCTCTATGGCGATCGACATATGTAGTTTATCGTCATACCCAGGACGCGGATGTAGTTTATCGTCATACCCAGGACGATATGTCTGTTTGGTTTTATTTATGTCCTCTCAGCATTGTTGCAGTATACACTGCAGGTAGATTTTGTAGGTGTTGAACAAACACATATGTGTCCAAGCATGTGCCTGCAACAGGGATTAGCTAGCCAAGCTAATAGACTGGCATCCAAGGATACGAGTGGCCAGCCTTTAATTACATCTGTTAAAAACCTTAAATATAAATAATATCTTTTCTTGTCAATGCAGTTAATTTAAAATATTAATAATACAGACATTATACTGTGGGGATTTTAAGGTCAACCTTAAGCTTATAACTCAGGATGAGGCTACGGACGACTAGATCCAGCATAGTTTTCATATAGACAGCTATACACCCACCTACCCGTTCATTCCCACGCATCTAACATCTTCATTAAGTTTGGGGATTTTGCTCTTTGACACCCTTTCTCTGTTTCATTTCTTATCATTTTACTGTCTTTGGTATCTTTTCCTTTCTTTTGTTTTGCCAAAAATACATCTTTTGCCAATAAACCGTAAGAGACGAAGACATCAGGATAATCTTGTTCGGTAGATTTCCTCGACACGAAAGGAAATTTAGACTCCATTACACTTCATTATACAGATACTTTAGAATTTCTGCTCTTTCTTTCTCTCTCTCTCCTGACTCTCTCTTGCTACCTTTCTATCTTCTTAATTTCTCTTTCTCTTACTCTTTCTTTCTTTTATCTTTTACACTTCTCTTTTCTGACTCTTTTTTCTTTTTTTTTTTAGCTTTCTTATTCCACTCTCTCCTTACTCTTATTTCTTCCTTTTTATCTTCCTCGTGCCCTCTCTGTACTTATTCCTACTTTCTACCTTTTTATCTTTTTTATTCCACTCTCTCCTTAGTCTTTCTTCCTTTTTATCTTCTTTATGTCCTGTCTATAATTACTCTCCCTTCCTTCCTACTTCATTCTACACTCTCCTTACTCTTTCCTCCTTCCTTTTTATCTTTTTCGTTCCACTTTCTCCTTACTCTTTCTTCCTTCCTTTTTATCTTTTTCGTTCCAGTCTCTCCTTACTCTTTCTTCCTTACTTTTTATCTTCTTCATTCCACTCTCTCCTTCCTTCTTTTTATCATTTTCGTTCCACTTTCTCCTTACTCTTTCTTCCCTCCTTTTTATCTTTTACGTTTCACTCTCTCCTTACTCTTTCTTCCTCCCTTTTTATTTTTTTTTGTTTCACTTTCTCCTTACTCTTTCTTCCTTCCTTTTTTATCTTTTTTATTCTACTCTCTTCTTAGTCTTTCTTCCTTCCTTTTTATCTTCTTTATGCCCTGTTTATAGTTACTCTCCCTTTCTTCCTACTTCATTCTACTCTCTCCTTACTCTTTCTTCCTTCCTTTTTATCTTTTTCGTTTTACTCTCTTCTTACTCTTTCTTCCTCCCTTTTTATCTTCTTCATTCCACTTACTCCTTAGTCTTCCGTTCTTCCTTTTTCTGTTATCTTCCTCATGCCCCCTCTCTACTTACTGTTCTTTCCTTCCTTTTTATCTCCTTCATTCCTACGTCCCCTTTTTATCCTCTTCATTTCCCGTCTCTCTACTTACACTTCCTTCCTTCTTTTTTATCTCTCTCATTCCTTACTCTCCAAATCCTCTTAACGAGTCTGGCAATAAAATGGATGAATTTATTTAATTTGCATATCAGAAGGAGATAAAGAAATTATGTGTGTACAAATTACTGCACGATAAAAATACAATTACAAAATATGTATTTCCTAAGAATAAACTAGTCTGGCACAAGGCTGTCAGTTAATCGCACTCACGGAGGATCGTACAAATAAATAGGTAAGAATGAATAATAAATTACTATATGAAATGATATCGGCCTAATTTTATAAAATTTTATTAGCTTACATATGCCATAAAAACTGGAAATTATTTATAATGCATCAGAATAAATATTTGAAAGTTACTAACATACAGGGTTTTGCAGCAAAATCCGACACTTGACAAAAACAAAACGTAATAGTCAATAAAAACAAAAGTTGTATATGCAGATACACAACAGTTTGACAACTAATTACATTTTTCTCTCTACCCTTTTCCGCGATGGAATATGAGCGCAGATTAGCGGTAGTAGCTTCTTTTTGCGTCGGGAAGAAGCCTGAGGAAGTGATGGCCTGGTTTGGGTTCAAGAGGACGATGGTCATGGACATTTGGAGGAAGTGGAAGGCGTGTGAGAACAAGGACGAGTTTACTGCCAAACGAAAGGCCCACAAAGTTCGTTCTTCGGCCGTTAGGACCGACGATTTCGTCGCCGCCGTCAAGGAGATAGTCGACAATGACGCAAGCCAGAGCTACGCCAAGATTGCCGCTGACATGGGCTATCACAAGTCGAATGATCAAGAAGGACATTGGTTACTCCTCCTATCGCAAGTCTCATCACGAATGCTTCCAAGGAGTCGGGGAAGGTCAAGGCGGGAGCTTTGCTGAACGAGCTCAAGCATAGGTGCGCCGGGATGCTGAGGTTTTCTCTGATGAAAAGAATTTCATCCAGAACTAGAGGAGCAACAGGCAGAACGACAGGTGGATCTGCAAAGACATCAAGGAGGTTCCCGTCGTGAATCATACGAAGTTTCCTTCCTCCGTCATGGCCCTTGGCGTCATATCCAGCGAGGGAGAAGTCATGCTTCGTTCTTCTTTAAAAGGCCCTGAAATTCACCGTTGAGATCTACCAGAAGGTGCTTAGGAGCGTGGTGAAGTTCTGGATGAATGAGATCGCCGCCGGACGCCCCTACGTGTCTTCCAGCAGGACTCCGCTCCTGCACACAAGACAACTCAGGCGTGGCTGCTCAACAATGTTCCTCACCACTAGTCGCCTGACTTGTGGCCGCCCTCCTCACGTGACTGCAACTCCCTTGACTATTTCTTCTTGGGCGTGATCAAGGCCGAAACCAACAAGCACGCTCACAACACGGTTGACTCTCTGGAGGCTGCCATCGTGGAAGGGTTCTCCACTATGTAAAAGAACGTCGTCGTCAAAGCGTGTGACTCATTTCGCGCCCGCCTTGAGATGGTCGTCTGCGCCGGCGGTGGTTACATTGAAAAATAATGTAGTATGTAACTCTAACTGTTGCTAAATAAACTGTCGGTTCTCCGCATATACAACTTTTGTTTTTATTGCCTATTTCGTTTTCTTTTTGACAAGTGTCGAATTTTGATGCAACGCCCTGTATATTTATATTACACCCCAGAATGGTTACCTTTATTTGAAATTTGCGCACAAAATTAACAATTTTAAAAAAATTCAATTCTCCAAAGGAGACACCCTTGTCTTAAGGAAATATTCTGCTGAACTGGTTACTGTTCTCTCCAAAATCTACCCCAAATGCTTTGCTGTTTTTCCCCACCTTGTTGGGAATCGCCTTCTGTAGTTCGTGTCTGGTGAACTCTGTTGAACGATCTGTGACCCCTTGAATTATCGTCCTCCGAGTCTTTTATCTATTTTGGAGGCAACTACGAGAGGCTGGAGTCAACATCTGAATCAGTTAAGCATCTTACTTTGCACAGCTTCGTTTTTAAAGAGCAAATTAAATTATCATCAAGTGAGTAATAAATTCATGGAAGATATTACAACGTGTATTCATTATCTAAATTAGTGGTTCTCAAACAAACAAATATATATATATATATATATATACACACACACACATATATATATATATATATATATATATATATATATATATATATATATATATATATATATATATATATATATGCCGAAATAAACAACACTGAAATATTTGTTAAAATTGTACCCGTTAAAAAGTGATCAAATTCAAGTAGAAAACCCAGACTTGCAGAGCGATTTAATATCCTAAAAAGATAAGAACGCTGACTGGATCACTACCGTGGTTTCGACTGGCAAGGTCTCGTCAGTTTTAATATATATATATATATATATATATATATATATATATATATATATTTAAAGACATTTATATTATGTTTAACATTCTTTTTATAGATACAAGTATTTAAGCAAATGCTCTGTTTTATAATAAACAGTATTAAATAACATTTACCGGCCAGAATGTCCGAGAAATTTTAATAGAAAATTTTCGCTCTCCGACACATTTTCTTGACATTTCTATGAAAATTTCTCGGACATTCTGGCCGGTAAATGTTATTTAATACTGTTTATTATAAAACAGAGCATTTGCTTAAATACTTGTATCTATAAAAAGAACGTTAAGCATAATATAAATGTCTTTAAATAAATTGTCGGACTATGTCCAATTCTAAAATATATATATATATATATATATATATACACGCCGAAATAAACAACACTGAATTATTTGTTAAATTTTTACAAGTTAAAAATCGCTTTTTTCAAGTAGAAAACCCAGACTTGCAGAGTGATTTAATGCATTAAGAACGCTGACTGGAACACTACCTTGGTTTCGAACCCCAAGGTCTCGTCAGTTTTAATATATATATATATATATATATATATATATATATATATATATATATATATATATATATAAGTGGACATTGGAGTCAACACTTGGAGGCGACAGGGTGTTTCATGCTAGACGCAATCGTCTTTATATATATATATATGTGTGTTTGTGTGTGTTTATATATATATATATATATATATATATATATATATATATATATATATATATATATATATATATATGTATATATATATATGCCCTCTATAGATATGGCTTAGTGAACAACAGGTATGCATTACACCACGCGCACACCCAAGCTCACAGAATCTGGTTTTTGACGTTACTTACCCATCTAGATACTGACCAGGCTTGACATTGCTTATCTTCGGTGATCATACATTGTGCTAACGGTTTTTAAGTAATTTGTCTATTACTCTTTAGATAAAAATGCTTAGGCATGGACTGTAGCTTTAGATAATTCCCAGGCGTTTGACAGTTTTTGACATGCTGATATGTTTTAGAAGTTGAAGAGTAAAACTGTCTCTGTCCGAATATTCGACTTGATCTAACCATTCGAACAGCCACCCTTCTAGATTCTTTGATATTAATGTTGGCGTTATCCCTGGTTTCAGTCCTTATTGTCCTTACTTTCATCAACGACCTTCCAGATATCATCAGTTCCCATTTAAATATTTATTTTAACAGCACAATGACTTAACAGTAAATCCAGTACGGTCCGATTAAATTAAAACTGGTATCTGATCTTCGAATATTACCTTGGGTCAGTTGTTAACTAGGACTAGAATGTGCTTTGAAATTTCAAAGCCTCCAAAACGAAACTACTATTTTTATTCTTCATAGGGAACTATTTTGCTTTGCACTAACATGGCTGATCTTAATCTCCAGGTGAGCA
The DNA here is from genome assembly GCA_964036315.1 of Acanthosepion esculentum. Lineage (NCBI taxonomy): Eukaryota > Metazoa > Mollusca > Cephalopoda > Sepiida > Sepiidae > Acanthosepion > Acanthosepion esculentum. Next base: position 89,954,995 of record OZ038500.1, on the reverse strand, counting down.
AGTCTTTTCTACTTCTTGGTCTCATAATTTCCCTTGACATGAATGCTTATATTGAATCAACTGCTAGTCGTGCTGAGAGGAAATTTGGTTCACTGTCGTGCCAGAAAATTCATCTTATCAGAATCTTTCTTGCACGTTTAGAAGTCTACAGTTAGTCCTGGCTTTGAATAACATGGCAATATTTGGTCTGATGCTGCTGCTAAATATCTCAACATCCTCGACACTGTTCAGGGAAGGATCTGTAATGTTATCGGACCTGACCTGGCATCTTGACTCTCAGTCAATTTCAAACCCCTGTGATGTGGCTTCCCTCTCTTTTTTTTATATAAATATTTCCATGGCAATTGTTCTGATGAGCTTTCATACTACTAAACTGCCAACTTTACGGTCGAAAGATCTAGATTAAACCGTAATTACTATTCAAAGGGTTTCTTTTGTCGTACTTCGCGCCTGTGGGACATCTTTCTAATTTCTCCCTCCTCTGTCACCTACGATATTCCCAAATTTAAATACAACATAAATCGCCATCTTGATAACTGTTCTTTTATAGTCGTGTCTCTTGACTAGAATCTTCTCACTTGTTTTCACTCTCTATTTGCCCATAGCTGGGACCCTAACAGGTGCTACCACACCGGGTCAGGGTGGACTTGGGAACACCAGCAATTAAGAGGTGGTTCCATGGACGCGGATGTAGTTTATTGTCATACCCAGGACGGCGGTAATGTCATTGGTCGTTTGCTAGGAGAACTCAGTACTTAAAGAACATCCCCGGGCAAGAAAAGCAAATCAGTGCGACACAAATCGATGTCTGAATGATTTATTTCAACTGTATTTTTCTTTATGGAATATTCTGCTTCGGATGGTCACATTTGTGTCTTAGGAATTCTTAATTTTCTATCAAAGTATGTGTAAAATATAAGTGAATTCAAGTACTGGTCGACGTGTTTGTAGCGAAAGAGTAAGTTTGGTTTGTTTTGTTTTACGACATATCAACCTCAATGGGTCATTTAATGCCGAAAACTTTTTTTTCCTGTTAATATTTTTGTTTTGTCAAAAATCCATTTCTGTTAATATTTTTTTCTCAAAAATGTATAGCTGATAATATTTTTTCGAAAACGTATAGCTATATATTATTTTTTTCAAAAACGTACAGCTAGCAACATTATTTTTTCAAAAACGTATTATGTGAAGCCTTGCTGTTCGACGTAGTTTATCGTCTTACTCAAGATGCAGATGTAGTTTATTGTAATACCCAAGACGCGAATTAATTTATCGTCATACCCAGGACGCGAATGTAATCTGAGTGTTAACTATTTGCCCATATCTGGGACCCTAACAGGTGCTACCACCCCGGGTCAGGGTGGATATGGGAACACCAGCAGTTATTAGGTGGTTCCACGCTCCTCAAAACCTCCTGATCAGAGGCCTTGCTGTTGGACGTAGTTTATCGTCTAACCAAGGATGCGGATGGAGTTTATCGTCATACACAGGAAGCGGAAATATTTTATTGTCATACCCAGGACGAGTAATAGTAAGCCGAATTCGAGTTCTCTTACGGGCGAACTATACCTTTAGGAAAAGGCATGAAACTATCTCTTTTCCTTTCCAACGGTTATACATAAAATAGTAGGGTAGCGTGACTTTTTATCCTTGGATGGCAACCGATCTAGAAAAACGGTTATACTTTTATTAAAAACTGTAGCGTGGTTTTGTGATGTCAACAAACACTCATTGCCACTTTTGTAATGTCAACGAGTATGGAAACCAAAACAAAATATGTTCATAAAAACTTACTGCTTAAAAAGTGAAAAAAAAAAAATTAAATTCGTAATCTAATTTTTTAGAAATTATTTCTTTACATTAATCACTTTTGTAAAATCAACGAATACTCGTTGTCACTTTTGTAATGCTCGTTGTAGTAGAGACTTTGTAATCGCAGATACAACTATAGTAACGCCGTTGAACAATGCTGGTGTCAGATGCGTTCAAATAACACTCGCACTAATAGTACTTGCTCGATAATAGTCGCTCGAAAAGTAACCACCGAATAGTGACTCGAATAGTACTCCGTATAGTGATCAGTGTAGAGAAATAGTATAGGGAATAGTATAGAGAATAGCGATCCGTATAGTAATAGAGGATAGTGTAGAAATAGTGATCCGTAGAGTAATAGAGGATAGAATAGAAAGCGTGACCAATTAGACGCCACGCTAATTCCCAAATATACATTTCCTTTAACGTCACGTAAAAATACTTATTCAAAATGGGACCGCCTGTATTTACTCCCCTGTGACCTGTGTTCAAACACAAATATATAAGAAAGCAACGAGAAACCACATCACCAAGTTTACCAAGAAGCGATGGCAATTGTCAGATAAAGTAAAGGAATCAATAAAGGGCCTATCCTGAAGGGACATGTACTTGAAAAAAATCATTGATTTAAATCAAGTATATACTTTTATTTTTTTGTATTTGTTATGATTATTTAAGACTTCAAATTCTAGCTTCCGGACTGTACAATAGAACAATAGCCTAGTTGATTAAAGCGGTGTGTCGTGAAGTTTGCTGGTATAATACCTGTGAGTTCAATATCTGGGCCAGATAATACACAGACACAGCGTCCTTATTAAGACGATAAACTACTTCCAACAGCAAGTCCTCTTATCAGGAGGATTTGAGGAACGTGGGGCCACTTCTTAACTTCTAGTGTTCCCAGGTCAACCCTGAGCCGGGGTGGTAGCATCTGTTAAGGTGCCAAATATGGGCAAATAGTTGATCCCCAAACTGGGGTCAAAACACTATGAAAGTATAAAAATAGGTTTTAATACCAGCAATAAATTTTTTGAGGAAATGTTATTACTACCAATATATTATTACCAGCAATACATTTTTGAAGAAAATAAATATTACCAACAATACATTTTTGAGGAAAAATATTATCAGCAATAAATTTTTCAAGGAAAAAAATATTATCAGAAAGACATTCTTTTAAAAATTTGAATTAACAGCAATACATTATTACCAGCAATATATCTTTGAAGAAAAATATTACCAGCAATATATTTTTTGAAAAAATATTACTGATGGAATAGTCCATACCTACCATTCATCCCTCCGGGATAATGCACTTTACACTAATAATCACCTATTAACCAATCAGCATCTTAGTTTCAGCAAACTAGACTTTTCATTGGCTCAGACCTTTAAAAATGTAGCAAGTTTAATCGAAAATATCTTTTCGCGCCTAACGTTTTTGAGCCGATTTTTAGACCCAACACTCAATAAATAGAAGCTCCCGAATCGATTCGAACCAGTTAGAAATTCACCCTGGAGAGATGCCAAACTAATCCACGCTAGTCAAAACTTTGACCAACTACACTTTTCCCGCGCAAACTTCTCTGACTCAACAAACAGCATTTCGCTCTCCCAGGAACAATTGCTTACAATACTAAAGAAAGTGAAATAACACACTACTAAATAAGTATTTGTAAACATTCAATCAAACACCAAAAGAAACTAAAGGTACACAACTCTTACCAACTTTGGACATTAATTTAAACAAACATACGCAGACAAACTATTGAATTGAACTCTCACAAAAAACACTTTGTTTAATTTCCTACACAAACCTTAATAACTGTTTCACAAACACTGAAACTTGACATAAATACCCTACATAATTCAATTCAACCATTCACACTTGTCCAACAATATCTGACTTAATTGTGTATGTGTTGTGGATTCCGAGATGAATCCGCTATCAATGAATAACAAACGCTAGGAATGGATAAGGAAAATAAATGTATTAACGTAATAATACAAACTGGTAATACGGGTTAGTAGATCCACGAATGCGGGTTAGTATCAATAATATATATACAGTCTTGGTATTGAAGTATCGCGGTATGACTCCTTACTGAGTCTAGGTGCTCATGACGGTGACTCTTGTGCTACCCTCCTCTAATACTACTCCCCGGGTATTCACTGGTGGTAGTATATGTATACCTTGGGTGAGTCCATTTGTGTAAAAAGGGGAGACCCCTTAACAGTATGTTAATTTTATATAAATCAATGTTATTATTAAACTTTTAATTATGTTGTTTTCACTTTGATATATTTGCCTTCAATATTCCTGTTTCTTAATTTGTTGTGGATGGGTGTCTAAGAACACCAACATCACTAACCCTTCTGATAACCTAACCCTCTGATATCTTAAAATACATTCGCCAGTCTGCAACATTACCACCAATAAAAATCTTGTCGGTATTAAATAACCGATTGAGATTGATATTCCTCAAAACCAAACAAAGCAAACCAAATAGACCAAACCAAACCAAACCAAAGAGAAACAGATTTGAATCAGGGCAACCTATAATTGAGAAACAATGTAAAAAAAACAAAAGATCGATTCGTTTCCTACTGCTTATGAAATAATATAATTTTTTATTGTCAGGAAATATATTTTTAGGGGAGATGTCATTATATTCCTTCATTAAATAGAAGTATTATGTTTTTGTTTTTAAATAATAGTTTGACTGATACATTTTTTTACGGCTTATCCACTCTTAGCATGTTATTTAAAACGTGAAAAATTATTTAGATGTGTGAAATGTTTTTGATATAATAACCGTTTAGTGATATTAGTCTTACTAATTAGCACATAGCTTGAGGAGAAGACTATACCGAGATTAAAAGTTGTGGAGAAGGCAACGAAAAACCACTCCACTATGTTTCCCATTTGGATTCATATCTTTCCCAAGGGTATTTGCGTGTAAACGAATATAACGAACCCAGCTGGAATTGAAACTCTGCTCTACGACTAACAATCCCGATCCATTATCCATTATACCACCCGCACATCCAAGATAACAACATCTGGTATTCCTAAGCGGTCACCCCCCTGACGTAACTGACTGCTGATTTAGCTTAACTTCGGTGATCGCACAGGAACTGTTTATAAAAAAATATCACATGGGCAGTAGGGCAGGTCGATTTTAGAAGGTTGGTATTGAACTCAGTTTGAAAAATGGGTTTTGGTATCTATATATATATATATATATATATATATAAAACTGATTATGTGTGTGTGTGTTCGCGAACTACTCGAGAACCATAAGGCATATTTCCACCAAATTTGGAACATAAATTGTACTCAATACTGGGTATCTGGGTAAAAAAATTAGTCATTTTCAAAAATCAATAACCGATAATCAATAAATTTAATGCTTAAATGGGAATTTCCATTAGTTTGGTTGTTTTTAAACTTTCAGACTTGAAGTCTAAACCCTTAGCCCGCTTTTAATGAAACTTGATAAGTGTATGCAACTTACTGTTACGCTTATGATACGCTATATTGATTTTCGTTTCTCTCGACACTGGGACCACCAGGGTGACCCAAAGGGACCCCCCCAATAAATTCAAATTGCTTCAATATTGATGAAATTTTGCATGTTTGTTACGCTCTTACAGTGAGATAGAAATCGGTTGTCACATTTTAAAAAATGCATGAGGGTCCCCCAGGATGACCCTATAAACCCCTTGATGCCTCAATTGCTTTTCATGTGTATTTTGTAGTAGTATTCCCCAATTTCAACGAAAATTTCAGTACATATTGAGATTATATCGATTAACTGAGGTAGTCACTTGGAATTCACTGAAAATCAACACAGACCCCACGAGTTAGGGGACCAGCAGGGAACCCCGAGATTTTCGATTAAGTCTACAGCCTTGGCCATAAAGTCGATTAAATAGAAAACTTAAAAAGATGTGCTTTATTATTTCAATTGCTATTAGTCTTAAACCTGTCCGTTTGCTTGACATTTGGGACCCCTAGGTTGAACCAAAGGGACCCCCAAATTTTCAAATTGCTTCGATTTCGACGGAATTTTGCATGTATGTTACAATCTTAAAATGAATCAAAAACGATTATCAGATTTTGAAAACTACATAAGGGGCCCCCAAGATGACCAATAAACACCTTGCTGCCCCATTAGTCTTTCAATTGTAGTGGTTATCAGCATTCAGATGAAAATTTAGATCAATCAACTCAAAATCAAAACTGACACCCTATGTGTCATAAATACTTTATGAAAAATATCAGTTTTTCCCATGGATTTCCCGTTTTGGTGCTGAAATAGTTTAGTTTGCATTAACTTGACGGCAAAAATTATATCCTTCCTTAAGAAAAAAAAAGTAAGTGCAAAGGAAATTGTGCACCGACGAGAGAAGTGCACGTAGGTGTAAGACGCGTGTGCGAGATCGATCGAGATGTGTAGTCTGTACAATTGATTTTGCTCCACGTGCAATGATCGATCGAGTTATGTAGTGCGTACTATCGATTTTGCTTCACGTCAGGGTTCATTAGTGCTATGTGATGAAATAAACGCAAAAAATCTCATTCGCATCAAAGTTGTCATCCAGTAAAAAGGTAGGCTGCCTTCATGCATGTATATTTTAAATTTTTGATATTTTAAATTTGTGAAAATCATATTATTAAAAAAGTTTAAGCGTAAATGCCAATTTTTAATTATGTATTTATCATCTTCTAATCAGCGTTTAAATAATGTTTACTAACTCAAATATTTTGAAACTTGAGCCCTAAAATTTTGACTGTTTTATTCTGAAAATGCCCTTATAATAATGTAAAGACCCTCTTTCGATTCATTTATAATTATGCTAAACTTAGCGTGTACGTTTTAACGTTCACAGCGAGTAGGTTTCTAGCTGCACGTTAATTTTTATTTTTATCACTAGAACGTTTTTTTTGGTAGTCTATTTTTTGATATATCCTAATTTTACGAGCTTGCTTATAATTGTTTACCACGTTCCCGTGGTCTCCCTTATAAACTTTCATTTCATTTATTGTGGCTATATTTCCATTAATGTGTATAATATTCTTGCTCTTTAATTGATTACTTCATTGTTATTCAAAAAATTAGCCAAAGCCCTCCAACTACAGCCTGACAGTAATGCCAAGAAAGCAAAATCCTTCACTTGGACGTGCTACTACTGCAGCCAAACGCATGAAAGCACAGAGAAGAAACGCTTCGCAACAAGAAACTCAAATTAGACTGACAAAAAATGCTATTCGTACAGTTCATGAAAGGTCAGCAGAAACTAATGAGCAACGGTTAACTAGTCGAGGAAGGAACGCTTCCAGAACTGCTGCTACTCGAGATGTCGAAACTGGGCAGCTAAGAACAATTTCATATACAAGAAATGCTACTAGAAATGCTGCTGCTCGAAATTCTGAGAGTGAGCAACAGCGTATTGCTAGGCAGATACGAAATTCAGCAACTACTGATGCAACCAGACGTGCGGAGAATGAGGATCAACGTTACAAAGATTGCCTAGAAATGCTTCAGCCACTGCAACAGCAAGAAATTTGGAGACTCAAGAGCAGCGTAAGAGACGACAGAACAGGAAAGCCTCTAGAGCAGTTTCTGCACGGGCAATGGAGACTGTTGAGGATCGCCAAGATCGTTTGGAAAATAATGTGCAAAGATTGGCTGCTCAACAGGGGATTTCAAGACCCCGTAGTCAAATATGGTCAATGGTAGTATTCGATTATGACCCTCGTGCTAATTATTCGAACCACCCTGGTGTTCAGCTTGGCAGTATGTCGATTGCAGAGCTAAATGTTGTGTAGGGGAAATGAATAGCATGTGCTGCTCAAACGGTACTTCCGCGTTAACTATCATTGAAGATCCACCCCAGCCATTGAAAATGCTATTAACTGGTACCACTGTTAGATCTAATCATTTCCTACGCAGTATTAGAAAGTATAATTGTGCTTTTCAGATGACCTCTTTTGGGGCCAATATTATTAAAGAGGGTGGATTTATGCCTACTTTTAAAGTACAAGGACAAGTATATCATAGAATTGGTTCTATGCAACCTATGGTAAACGAGGAGCCACAATTTCTTCAGCTTTACTTTGTAGGTAACTATCAGGAACAGGCAACTAGACGCAACTCTATTTCACCTGGAACTGAAATGGATGTCATTGTTGAGCCTCAGGAAATGCTACACACCAGCAACAATTATGTGCGAGAGTTCAAATACGCTTTAGAAACAGCGGACACGTCAGATTTTTATGTCATCATCAACGCTGACCAGAGACCATGTGGTGAACATGGGGGACGTTATAATTCAGCTGTTTGCAATGAAATTGCTGCTATTATTCATGGTCACCAACACAAGAATACTAGAGATATAGTTCTTTCATCACGTGATAACAAACTGCAGTGCATCGATGAAACCCACCGAGAAGTCTTTGTTGAATTTCTTCTCCTTCCAATGCATGTTGTTCATTCGATGTAGTTTGAGCAAAAGCTGTCAACAAAGCATTTCTCCTCAACAATTTTCGAAGATCGATTGCGATTAATGTACTCTTCATTTGCTGACAAATATTTTTTGTATCTTCTGTGCTTCTGTAAAAAAAAACAACTTTCTCCTGTTATAGATGCTTTCACATTTCATGTCATTATGATTTGTAGCCATATAGATAAGAGGCACTAAAGAAAAATCTTCTTTATTTTAACTTTACAGATTGGATGAGGTTCGTGATCTTTTTTTGAATAAACCCAGGCAACGCCGGGTAATGTTACTAGTGATAAATAAGTACACAAAATATCTTCTATATAGTTACTGTTTTTTGAGGAAACCATTTTAAAGTTTAAGTTTAGTTTCATAATCGTAGCGTTGAAAATTCATTCCTGTGATCAGTGAAAGCTTTGTAACACAACATTATATAATTTATAATTTATTGAAGCTTTACAAATTGTATATAGACAAGATGGATGGCAAAAGCACATTATTACTCAATCAGTTTGCCCTCAATAAGACCATCATTTAATTCACAGGGAAATTTTACTGAACAATTGAACTATGTTATATCGTAATATTTTATACAGTGCAGTAATTTTAGAGTGATTTTCAATAAACGATGCAGATTTAAAACATTTGTGCCCAGCAGTATTATGGCGTTATATGCACTTTTATCTATTTTTGTTTGTATTAATTATGATCTAGCAAATGTTATTCATTGAATTGTCTTTTTTGTAATCTTCTACAATCTTTTACACAGATTTTACTTATCGAATGAAGTAAAACAAATTGCATTTTTTTCTTGTGGTGATTCATAATTAGAATTCTGGCTTAAATCTATTTTCCGTTCAATGTATCTAATCCAAAATATATAAATTCTTTTCATTTATTCTTGAAATAGAAAAAAAATTACGTTATTTTGTGAGCCAAAAATTGCGGAAATTAAGTATTTCTCTACATTTTTCAGACGATCTTTAAAATTAAATGCTCAAAAATTGGTCAAAGGCATGAATCTAATGTTTATTGTCTCTAATCACATCAAAAATTTCACGTTAAGTACAAAGTTGATTTTCTAAAAAAAAGTCAAAAATCAAGTTGCCCTAATCTGGCAGCAACATGAGAACAATCTATATTTGTAGATTAAATAAAATTAAATAAAAAATGCATTGCACAATTACATTATTACTAAATCATTTTGCCATCAAATAAGACCTTCATTTACTTCAAAGGGAAATTATACTGAATAATTTAGCTATATTATGATGTAATATGTTATACAGTACAGGAGTTTTAGTGTGATTGCAATAAACAACGCAAATTTAAAACATTTTGTTTTATAATTTGTGTCCAGCAGTATTAAGGTGTTATATACACTTTCATCTATTTTTTGTTTTTATTAAGTATGATCTAACGAATCTCATTCATTGTGTAGCCTTTTTTGTGATCTTTTATAATTTTTTACACAGGTTTTAGTTATCGAATGAAGTAAGACAAATTTCATTTTTTTTCTTGTGGTGATTCATAATTAGAATTCTGGCTTAAATCTATTTTCCATTCAATGTATCTAATCCAAAAGATATCATTTTTTTTATTTATTCTTGAAATAGTAAATTTTTTAAGTCATTTTATAAGCAAAAAACTGCGGAAATTAAGTATATCTCTACATTTTTCAGACGATATTTAAAATTAAATGTTCAAAAATTGGACAAAGGCATGAATCTAATTTTTATTGTCTCTAATCACAACAAAGATTTCACGTTAAGTACAAAGTTGATTTTCTAAAAAAAAAGCGAAAAATCAAGCTGCCCTAATGTGGCAGCAGCACGAAAACAATCTATATTTGTAGATTAAATAAAATATTTAGCACTGCGGGTCCTCAATGAATAAGGTAAAAGGAATTACAGAAGAAAAAGAAAGGAAAAGAAAGTAAAAGAGGAAGGGAAAAGGTAGAAGAAATAAGGAAAGAGAGAGAAAGAACCAAAAAGAACGTTGTTGCGTTTCGGCCGCTGCGCTCTCCGGTCTTCGCCAGCTTTATCTCGATCCGGAAAAATAAAAGGAATTTCGAATTGAACACTTTATTTCATCTACGGAGATAGATTGTTCTCGCCTAGTCTTTGTTTTTAATAATGCCCAGTTATAGCTAGCTCTGTTTCCACTAAGTCGTCCTGGGTATGACGATAAACTATATCCTGCTGCAAAGCCTCTGAGCTGGAGGTTTTGAGCAGCGTGGAACCAACTTTTAATTGCTGATGTTTCCAGGTCCACCCTGACCCGGGGTGGTAGCACTTGTTAATAACTATTTACTCCCTCCAAACTGGGGCTAAAACACTATGAAAGTATAAAAATACATTTTTATAGTAAAAATACCAGCTCTTACCATGTTCTTAGTAACAAAAAAAAAATCTGCAATACATTAAAAAATGCATTTTTGGAAAAAAAAGTACCAGCAATATATTTTGTTAAGTGAAATTACTAATTTCCTAACACAGATTAAATTTCCGCATTAAATAATCCATATGACGCTAAACACACCAAGTAATTAATTGTTTCCACTGATCCCTAGTACATAGTTTTCCGCTTGAACTCACAATTACAATGTCACCAAATTCGTAAAACAACCTTCTAATCCGCTTAGCACCTGTCCCGTGGGACAATTCTGTTTTGAGAACATAAACTTAACCTGCCTTCTCATGGTGCTACTGTGGTTGTCACTGAATTTTTCTCTTGTGTATACAGCTGATGCTGCTGTTGAAATATATTTCTTTTTCTTTCTTTGTTATCGGCTCCCATATCGTATTTAATTCCATTAGATTAAGTCCTGTATTAGTTAAAATATACGACTTGTTATCACTCAGAAAGAAATCAAATACAGAAGGTTCTCGTGTTACGCCGACCCGACGTACGGCGTTTCGTGGTTACGGCGCCATCTCCCATAATATAATACGTCGTCACGCGGCGCTATATCAGGAAAACGGTATTGTTTCTTTACCGGCTGTAAATATATGTTGTATCATTTGATATCTATCTAAGAGGACATTCATTATTGATAGCCCTGACAATGAACTGTAAAATGACATCATGCAAACATCGAGTCCCATAGGTAAAACGTTAAATCTTTTATTATTACGTCACTTGAAGCACGAAGAAATCCAAGACAAATACTTTCAATTTTCATTTAAATATTTCTTCCGGCTAATCGTGATAGAATGTGATTATGCAACAGGCTTTCTAGCAAGTTATGCATTTTTTCATGCCTGAAACTATAAATTGCTTTTAGGCCTGCCATTTTGAACGAATGTCAACATTATGAAGCTTGTAATGACATGTTGGACAAGAGAAAGTTAGAGAAAATATTTTCATGATTGGAATTATGATTATATCAATTTGTATGACTAAAAGATCTTGTCAAAAAATTCTTGGAAATTTCGCATCGTCCCAATGTCGTCACACGCTGAACTGTTGATAGGACGAGTCAGTTGCTTGACCTAAATCCATTTGAAAATCTGTGAGTGAGGTTTAAAATGAATGCTCATCAGCGGAATGTCTATAACGTAAGCAATCTGTGCATCAAATAACCACCATGTGAATCTAACTAACAGCAGTTGATTTCTTTTTGCTTGCCATAGTAAAGAACAAGAGAAATTCCCACACATTGCACGAAATAAAACAGAACATCCCAGAAGTATTTATTGAAATTGATGTCGATCTGGATTTGTGTCGTACTGTGTCTCATAGTGTTTGGGGAGGTTCGAGGAAAGGTTGCAATGTCAATCGTTGTCTTATGTCTTCTTAATTACTGTTATTTTATTGTTCTCTCACTTTAATAATGTTTTTTTTTCTTATATTCTCTCACATTGAGAAACCCCTTGAGTCGGAGTGGCTTTATTTCTTTGCCTTGTGTAAAATAATCAATAAAAAGAAAAATATAAAGGGAATGGATGACAAATCAAGGACAAAGGGGGTGGTGGTACAGAGTCAAAAGTTTTATATCCCTATTGGACTCTACTTTAAACAATGATAAGATGATCTTCGCCCTCTCTAACCTTCTAACTTTCTGTCTTACAGTAACAAGGTGCCTCACACATTTCAAATACGATTTAATTTTCAAATCTTTTTTCACTGCTCTTTGGACTGTCCTAGTTGAAACCCCTCTCTCACATACCAAACGTCTTATGGATTTAGTTGGATCTTTTCTAATTGATCTCTTTATCTCTACGTTTAAATGATGATCCCTCTTCCTGTTGTGACCTTCTGATCCAATTTTTATCTCTACTGTTCCCTCTTTTTAAAACTTGTTCACCGTTCTCTTGATGGTTCTTGAATAGACTTTGAAGATGGAAGATGTAGTATAAATGTTGGTACCATTACTGAAGGCCTGAATGATCATTTTATTCTCACCATTGCTCATTTGGGAAGACAGTAGGTCTGACACAAAATGGTTTTAACCTATTCTCTTTAAAGCTGAATAACTGAAAATGTTTTTCAGTGATTTTTACAACAAATGGCGTTAAGATGGTCAAATGGTTCATCTGAAAACCCGGCAAAAAGAAACTCAATTAGTACAGTGATCTTTTCGATATTTCACACATTTTCGGGGGATAGATAATTATGCTGTTACAGCATCTGTAAATTTGGCGGATACACCTGTTATATATATATATATATATATATATATATATATATATATATATATATATATATATATATATATATATATATATATATATGCGAAAAGGTATAAAAAATAAGTTGTGTGACACGAAACGTCCCTTAGGCATTCAGCGGACTGAATCTTTTAATTTTCCTAATATTTTTCGGATATATAAAAGTCCAAATATTATTTTCTTCAATATATATATATATATTCTGTTTGTACGTTATTTTTTTTTTCAGATACAAATATTTAAATAAATACTCTGTTTATAATAAACAGTATTAACTACATTTACTGACCTGAATGTCCTAGAAATTTCCGACAGGGATCGAATCTGTATCCTACACGGAAATACAGGTTCGATTCCTGTCGGAGGACGCATATTTCCTATGACAATTTCTCGGACATTCAGGACGGTAAATAGTGTTAATACTGTTTATTATAAACAGAGCATTTACTTAAATATATGTATCTATAAAAATAACTTATAAACAGAAAATATGTTAGAATAATTGTCGGACTTAGTTCATCTCATTATATACATATATACATTTATATATATATATATATATATATATATATATATATATATATATATATATATATATATGTGTGTGTGTGTGTGTGTATGTATGTGTGTGTGTGCGTGCGTGCGTGCGTGCGTGTGTGTGTATGTATGTGTGTGCAAATATATAGAAAAATAGGAAAGAACCGTTAGATTAATAATCCAAAGTTCTTTAGTATTTTTGTTTTTATTTTTAAAAAACAGTGCTCGATACACAAGTAGAGCCTAAATTATAATTATTTTTTTTACAAATAGGATTCCATCGGTACATAAGAATTTTCATGTTTCAAAAATTGAACATTTTAGCTACTGTTTTTGAAACATGAGAACTCTTATGTAGCGATGGAATCATATTTTAAAGAAATATCTATATCTATCTATCTATCTCTCTCTCTCTCTCTCTCTCTCTCTCTATATATATATATATATATATATATATATATATGAGTGTGCGACTAGCGTAACGCAAAATAGTGAAATGGAGAAGGCGTGTGCACAGATTTGGCTCTCTTACTTTGGGTATCAGTCAGTCGGACAACTCTAAATTCAAGCCCGAGTAGGGTGTTTGGGGATATTCGTGGCCCATCGTTCTATTCTAAACGAAATTTCTCTTCCCTAGACGGGAGAGTTCATACAAATATAAAATAAATGTATGATAGGATATTGAAAGGTTCTCGGTCCATTTAATCTTATTAAACCTCAAAACATCAGAAAGCATTTGAAAATGATGAATTCTAATCCTTATAAGATGGAATAAACAATATTCTTACATCAAAACTTTTTTGAATTTCAGCTGTAATTCTAAAACGTTGCATTATACCTTTTAAATTTTATATTAAAGATGTTTTCTGAGATTTATGGCAATTGCTCAGATGAGTTCTTCGCTATAGTACTTCTGTTGCGGGCGGTACGTCCGCAAAAAATATCGAATAACAGAAGACAGCAACAACCAAGACGAATACTTGAGTAAAAAAATAATTTATCAAGTTTATTTCCTTAAAGAAAATGCATAAAAGGACATTTTATTGCATATCATTGCTGCTGGCGGTCATGGCTGAAGCTGATGGCCTGCTAGTATGGCGTTAGCTGGAGATGGCTGCAGCGGTGTGAGCTGGAGGCCTGCTGCAGCGACGTGAGCTGGAGATGTCTGGAGCAGCGTGAACTAGAGATGGCTGCAGCAGTGTGAGTTGGAAATGTCTGGAGCGGCGTTAGCTGGAGATGGCTGCAGCGGTGTGAGCTGGAGGCCTGCTGCAGCGACGTGAGCTGGAGATGTCTGGAGCAGCGTGAACTAGAGATGGCTGCAGCAGTGTGAGTTGGAAATGTCTGGAGCGGCGTTAGCTGGAGATGGCTGCAGCGGTGTGAGCTGGAGGCCTGCTGCAGTGGCGTGAGCTGATGATGGCTGCAACAGTGTGAGCGGGAAATTATCTGGAGTGGCGTGAGCTGGAGATGGCTGCAGCGGTGTGAGCTGGAGGCCTGCTACAGCGGCGTCAGCTGGAGATGTCTGAAGCGCGTCACCTGGAGATGTCTGAGGCGCGTCATCTGGAGATGTCTGAAGCGCGTCAGCTGGAAATTTCTGGAAACAGCCTGAGCTAGAGATGGCTGCAGCAGTGTGAGCAGGGAATGTCTGGAGCGGCGTGAGCTGGAGATGGCTGCACCAGTGTAGCTGGGGGCCTGATTCAGCGGCGTGAGCTGGAGATGTCTGAGGTGGCGTGAGCATGAAATGTCTGGAACGGCGTGAGCTAGAGATGGCTGTAGCTGTGTGAGTTGGAAATGTTTGGAGCGGTGTGAACTGGAGATGGCTGCAGCACTGTAAGCTGTAGATGTCTGGAGCGGCACCTCCTGGTCGATGGCAAACTGGTGCTGCAAATGAGGATGACTGGAGCCATGTGCCGGCTGTCTGCTGCTCTAACAGTTATTACACATTGATCTTAGTCTTCTGGATCGCAGAACGCTTCTTTCTATGCTTAGAGACTATAAAATATATCTAAAATCAGTATGACAACGATCGATGATGAAGCTTTTTCCTCCAGTGCTTTTAAAAAAATGTAGGGCTGCCGACACCTAGACCTTCTGAATTTAAGTGGAATCCCAGACGGACAACGATTTCTCATCAATTTACAGTTTAAGTGGCTAAATGCAGCCGTAAGTTCTATGCTAGCAGTTTCTTTTCTTTAACTTTTGGAACTGTCTTCCGACTTCATGCTTTCCAGTCAACATTAATCTTTAAAGATTTAAATACCTCCTGAATTGTTTTCATTTTGTTCTGTATAATTTGCAATGGCTCGAGTCTATTTGCTGAAATATTAAATATAAAGACGAAATGAATAATGAATATTTCGACACTTCAATTGAAAATATTTTCAGAATCAGACCCACGTCATATGTTCTTTCAATAATGTAAATGAATTTACATCCACGCTTTGTGTTGTGTAAATTCTTCGTCATTCAATATTGAAGAAGCTGTTCCCGAGGGACAATGAGGTTAGCCTTCATGAATAATAGATTTTCAGTGTTTATAGTTGAAATAATAATAATACTGACAAAAATAATAATACATAAACTATATATATATATTTTAAGGTGTGATATATTTATGGGATAAAGTGCTCGATATCAGAGATAGACCGTATATAAATATAAATATAAAAGTGAACATTGAAGACAACACTCAAAGGATGTTTCATGCTAGACGCAATCGTCAGGCCGACGATTGCGTCCAGCATGAAACAGTCTGTTTCCTCTGAGTGTTGATCTCAATAGTTCCCATATATATATATATATATATATATATATATATATATATATATATATATATATATATATATATATACAAATGAGAGAAAGAACAGATGGAGTAAAAATCCACTGTTCGTGCGTTTACTTTTTAAAAGTTCTCAATAAAAAGTAGAGTAATATATTATTATATTTTACTATAAGAGACTATAATAAAAACATTTTGAAATCACTACACAAAACATTTCATGTTTCAATACTATGATTGTACTTCTTCAGTCATGTTATTGAAACATGAAAGCTTTTGTGTTGCGATTTCAAAATGTTTTTATTATAAGCGAAACACAAGCGAGATTTTTGGAAAAACTAATCTTGAATCATGAGTATAAAGATGCGTTAACTTCAAGATTAGTTATTCCAAAAATTTCGCTTGAGGATGAAGCAGAGCTTGATACTTTAATTCATTTTAATTTTAATAATTATATTGAAGTTTTTGGCACTTGTTTTTTAAAACATGTGAACTCTTATGTAGCGAAGGAATCATATTTTTAAAATAATTATAATTATATATATATATATATATATATATATATATATATGTTGTGGTAGGATTCCACCTAATCTGCATAGGTGACTACCAACTATATAAATAATGGTTGGTACCGGAAGAAGAGGAGAAGGATTCACGAGATCCAACTAGAGACTCTGATCGACTGCGACTAGTCAACACATTCTCCAGGAACGTCTTCCCAGAAATATACAGAAATACTATATGTACTTATTGTGTACACTTTCTTGTTATAATACATTCTTGTTCTAAGTACATTTTGTGTTGCATTATTATTCCATGCAATAGGCGAGATTCAACAATGAGTCAAGACTCAACAATATATATTACATGAATCATTCATACAAAAAGCAGATAGTGAAGTTAATGATATAAATGGCAAGAATCACTCTCGCAAACAATTTTTAATAAAATATATTAACCTCGAACCGGTTGATGAATGTTATGATCCCTGTTTATAAATTCCAGTTGTATAAGATCTTTTTTTACTACAAGCTTTCGACTGTTCATACAATCATCGTCAGATATAGAAATAGATATGTCTTTTTTACATCCAGGAAATAACAGGACAACGAAAGTTAAGATGTACTCCGAAATAGTTTTTTTTTAAATGTGTTATTGTTAATTGTGAAAATTTTTTCGAGCGTGCGGTCGCAACGCTAAGAATTGAATTTTTTTTTTTAAATTTTGAAATGTTCGTTTTTGTACTAATATAGTAATATGAGAATTCTTTTGTAGAGGTAGGTTTTTTTTCCAGTCAATATTGCATGAACTAAATTGTTCAATATATATATATAATATTAGTGGTCAGGGATACACACACACACACACACACACACACACACACACACACACACACACACACACACACACACACACATATATATATATATATATATATATATATATATATATATATATATATGTCTGTGTGTGTGTGTGTGCAGGTATGCAGAAAAATAGGAAAGAACACGTTAGGTAAATAATCCGGAGTTCCTTAGTATTTTTGCTTTTATTTTAAAAAAGACAGTGCTCCATACAGCAGTAGAGCTTATATTATAATATTTTTAAAAAAATATGACTCCTTCGCTACATAAGAGTTTTCATGTTTCAAAAGCGAGAGCCTAGGCCCTCAATATAATTTTTGAAATTAATTTGAATTAAGGTGTCTGGTCTCGCTTTCTCGTCAAGCGAGACTTTGGGAATAAGCTATCTTGTGGTTTGCGCGTGTTTATAAGTATGATCTCTTGCAACATTAGTTACTATGGAAACAGCTAGGGCCGGCCATATTGGTTAGGTGGTCTAATAGTTAAGAATTAATTTTTATCTACAGACCAGTCCCTTCGAAAAGTTTATGTCAGGTTATGTTGGGGTCCCTATTTCAAGTCTGATAGTAGCGGTCGCCGTCTAGCTGGTCTAAAGGCATTTTATGGCCTTGCGGCAGGCGTTAAGTTTCGAGAGGATTCTGTTTCATTATTATCTGTCTATTAATCTCTTTATTTATTTGTTTATTCAAATGGCTATTTTCTTTTACAAACGTGATGAAATGGATTACAATTTGTTTTTTTACGACTCCACAAAGGATTTTTCTATTTAATGATTGGGCTGAGCTTTTAAGACTTTTATTAAACTATAGAATTTATTGGTTTATATGTTGTTGTTGTTTTTTGGGGGGTTTTTTTTTGGTTAATTATTTAATGCGAAAATTTGTTGATGTCGGCAAAAAACCGTTAACTCCTGCCTATGGTTTAATAACTTTTCATTATTTAGAAACTTAATGATGTGTAGTTTTTCATGTAGGCATAAAGGGCATGGGTCATCCCAGGTTTTACAAGTTCTTGTTCTATTTATTAATTTCCATTTTACTTTCGGTGATTTATTCGTTTCTTTTAAATGCCAGAAATATTGGGATAGAGATGTCTGATTTCTATTTTGGATATTGTTGAAGGAACTCTTGTGTTGTCTCCATCTAATTTTAAATTTATTCTTCGTTGACAATGTATATCCTCTCAGTGTTAGGACTCTCAATGGATGAGATGGTGCATTGGTATACCACGGATTTAGTGAGGCATTTGTTTTATAACGGGCAGTCATTAGGGTTTCTACAATCACATAATTTTTCATTATTTTTGTCTAATTGCAGTTTAGGAGTTTTATTGACACTGTTTTGGCATGCGTGTTTTTCCAGGATTTTATTATTATGTTTTTTTATGATTCTTTCTAGATTTTCAGTGCAGCTGTAACTTAATTTTAAGGTTTTTCTAATCTTTCTAATCTTATCTGTTTAAAATTTTTAAAGCTCCACAAATTTTAAAACAGATAAGATTAGAAAGATAATTTATAGTGAATTCGGAAAACTAGATCTAAAAACTATAGTAAACACTAAATTAAAAGGGTAAACTTCCTCGACGTAACTCTAGACTTAATAAACAACAATTACACACCCTACAGAAAACCTAACACTAACCCCTTGTATGTACACCCTAAGTCAAACCACCCTCCATCTATAATTAAGCATATACCCACATCAATAGAGAAAAGAATAAGCATGAACTCCGCAAATAAGGAATCTTTTACGCTGAGGGAATACGGAAGCTTGCGCACAGATGGGAAAAGTGTGTGATAGTGCTGGGAGATTACATTGAAAAAAAAAGTAAGCTTCTATGTGTATTAGAAGTCCTTATACCGAAAAATTCACCTTATTTATTGAATGACCCTCGTAATAAAAAAAGGCTGAAACCCGCACATTCACATTTAGGCCTTTCTGTTCTTCTTTCTCTCATACACCTCTCCCTAGAGCTTTCATTTCCCTCTCACACTTGTTTCCCACTCTCACGCATACACTCTCACTAAAATGTTATTTTTTATACCCGGAGTTATATTTTCCGATTTCTTTTTGAATTTGTAGGTCTGTTGAATTGGATCGTGATTACGATCCCAATGTAATAAATTATAACCCTGGAATATTAGTGTTTGAGCCTTTTTTATCATATATATATATATATATATATATATATATATATATATATATATATATATATATATATATATATATATGTATGTGTGTGTGTGTGTGTATATATATATATATATATATATATATATATATATATATATATATATATATATATATATGTATATATATATATGAAAATTTCTCGGAGTTGACCTGTAGAGAAGACAATCTTTTTAAAAATATTAATAACAATAAGAAAACACTATTAATTGCTGACGCGTTTCGTCCAATGTGGACTTTTTCAAAGCAAAAACGAAATGAATTTAACTAAACAAGGTAATTAAAAAAACAAAAAACCCGTAGGCCTCGACCGTGGTGATGGAAAGCGGCCGGATGGCATTACCATCTTCCCTTTTAAAATGGGTAAGTCATTGATTTGGGATGCGACCTGTGCGGATGCGTTTTCAGCCGGTAATATGATCAGGTCCGCGGTTGAGCTGGGGTTCGTCGCCCGAGACGCAGAGATAAAAGAAATAGCTAAATATTCTTCTCTTGCTGATAGATTTTTTTTTACTCCTGTGGCAGTGGAGACTTCAGGGGTTATTGGCCGTCGTTCGATGGCGATCCTTCGGAGGATTGGCGCGATTGTGTCTCGATTAAGGAACGAGCCTCGCGAAACGGAGTGGCTCTTGCAGCGTGTCTCACTGGCGACGGTTCGAGGTAATGCTTTCTCCATCATAGCGGCTGGCAGAGGATAGAAAAAAAAATTGTTTATAGTTACGTTGTTCTGGAATTGTCATCATTGGTCGACTGAACTTGCTTTGTTTCAATGACTTTTGTTTTGTTATTTTTATATAGTAATATATATTTATATTTTTCAAGTAAAATAAATAATACTATTAATATTGTTAATAAAAAACAGAATGTTCTTCACAACTGGAATGTAGGAAACGCTATTTTCATATTGTTAACTGAAAATAACGTCAGTTAATGTCACGTGTGGAGAATATTATCTGCGTTGGCGGATTTAACCATTTCCTTTCGATTTTACGATATTGTTATGCATGTTTCTTAACAAAATTACTGCTCTCACAAACAAACGTACTTGACCACTCAGTTGTTTATATAACACCGGAGGAAATAACTAGTGTCCTCCAGTGTCTGCCTGTTAAACTCCACCAGCCCCTAGCAAGACGTTCCATTTCTACAGATGAGAGTCCACTTTATTATGACTGGGATTGTATTCTTTATGAACAAGCATTCCGCATAGACTGATATACATTTTCAACCTTCATGATACACAGCCTTTCACAAGCCCGAAATGACTGAGGAGTAGATACCCTTCTGAACACAATTTGCGTTCAGGGCTTGGTCATAGGTGTCTAACAGTAGGATTTTAAATCTCGCGTTTCAAATCACTTTTAGCTTACCAATCCCAAGAATCTAACGCCTTAATGGCCCCGGTGTCTCTTTCAAACAGTCCATGAAACCGTGTAATGTCTCTCTTGCTTTTCATTTCCCTTTCAGTACCCCTTTCCTGTATTGTTTGTTCTCGATCTTTACTTTTATAAGGATTCTTCTTCCTCTTCTTCCTCTTCTTCTTTTCCTTCTTCTTCTTCTTCTTCTTCTTCTTCTTCTTCTTCTTCTTCTTCTTCTTCTTCTTCGTCGTCTTCTTCTTTTTCTTCTTTTTCTTATTGTTGTTGTTGTAGTTGCTGCCGTTTCCTTTGATTTCTGGCGTCTACACATTTCTTTCCGGGTTCCGCCCAGGGAACTAAGGTTAGAAATGGCATCATGACACTTTCCACTGACAAAAAAAATTACGTACATAAAGCCCTTCGTAATGTGTGAGCTGTACTTGTGAGAACATTTTTTTGTATTTTTTTGAGGCATGGGCTTTTATCATTATTATTATTATTATTATTATTATTATTATTATTATTAATAATAATAATCGTTTCAGTTCTCACAACGAAGTACGTCAGAAATACCTGCGAGATTTTAAACTCTCGTCTGCGTAGTGCTAGTGAATTTAGGCAAGTGGCAATGGCGTCTTCATCAAGCTAATGATTTTTTTCCTCCATATACTATCATTTACCATCATGTCTTGGACCGATACATATAATGTTTTTTGAAGACAGAGAGAGAGAGAGAGGGCGAGAGAGAGAGGAGGAGGGAGGGAGGGAGGGATGGAGAGAGAGACGGAGGGAGAGTGAGAGAGGGAAAGGGAGGGGAGAGAGAAAGAGGGAGAGAGATGGAGGGAGGCAGAGAGAAAGAGAGATGTTATCATTTCATCTGAAATCGGAATGATGCTGTTCCGGTCGAAAACCGATACGGTTATGGGTTGAAAATTTCAGCGCAGACACGCAGTCACCTGGAAAACCTTGAAGCACTCGATCTCCAGAAAATACACAAGTTCTCGACATCCTCGACATAAGCGTATGGCAAACGGAGGCCACCTTTTGGAGGATGTCATTTTAAATCAACAATGATATTCAATATTTTTAATAGCAGTTAACATGCTCGTTTGTCTCACGTTTAAATTATGGGAGGTATTTCTACCACACACTGTACAAATATGTTTTTTCTATTTTTAGATATTTCATCACAGACTGTGCGAGTCTATCACGCACGAACATACACACATACATACAAAAATACAAATCACATACAACGCCAAGCATTCATTGGTTAATTAATCACCCCTACGTTATTATAGACAATTTACAAATCGCAGCAATGCGACAATTTTGTAATCGGTCTATTTTCAAGTAGCCAGTTTTGTGCACTTTTGGGAGAAATGGATCACAGAAGCTTTCTTAAGTCTCCCCAAAGCTTGCTCGCTGATTGGTCTATGCCAACCAATCAGATCGTCTGCGCGTGAAGAATAATTCTTCCGCGCAACGATCTGGAGCCTATAGTCACTTAAGCAAGGATTTTTCTTAGCTAGTTAGTGAGAATTCAGATGCCAAACGAATCCACGACACTTGAAACCATGCGCCAACCTTCTCACTCCCACACACCACTCACATGCTGAACATACATTGTAACACTCACATAATCTTTTCTAACACGGCAAATCTTTTAAGAACAGTCATTATAAGAGACTCTCATGAACATTATTCCAGTGAACTTTGGAATACTAAAATAACAGTTAAAGAGAGACAACGCTTGTTTATTTCAAACTTTTCTTACTTAAATGCATGCTTTCTTTCACATCGTTGTTTGATATTGTACATCTTGTTAAATACATATTTTAATGTGTAACAATGTCTTTTGCTTATCCTTTTCTGTGTCAGCCATGTTTCCTAATCTAAAGTTAAATTAATGTCGTCAAGTCCGCCATATTTCAACCTTTTCTTACTTAAATGCATGCTTTCTTTCACATCGTTGTTTGATATTGTACATGTTGTTAAATACATATTTTAGGTGTAACAATGTCTTTTGCTTATCCTTTCCTGTGTCAGCCATGTTTACTAATCTAAAGTTAAATTAATGAGGTGAAGTCGGCCACAAGATCTTGATATTAACTAAGTGCTGCATAAAAATAAATGGAATAGGAAGGAATGGACAGTGAAGATTGAGTTACAGCAAAATTCTAAGTGAGAAATTTGTTAGGAAATTTTCTTTTGAAATCTTGGCTTCCCAGAATATTACTAGGCTTTGTAAGTAGTAGGCATCTCCTGGCGAGGTAATGATTAGCAAGCCGGCAATTTGATCCTTATTAGGGACTTTGCATTTAGAGCCTTGTTTTAATGTTATGCTAAATTTAAAGGGAGAGACGTCGCAGTGGGGAAGTGTTTAAACATTAATCTCCAAGACTATTATTCCTCTGGTGGGTTTATGACAATTCTGATGATGTAGCCTTTTGCCAGAGGATGTTAAACTTAGTAACTATATCTAATGTGGAATAAAAGTTTTTTTTTTTTACATAAACTTAACCCAATGCAGTGCTCGAGAGGTAATCAAGGTAGAAAATTAGTAAATGAGGTGGAATGTGAATGTAAGAGAAGGTAGTATAAAATTAAGTTCATGAGGATAAGGAGGATAGATAACGATTGACTCACGATTTGAAAAGGTTAATATTGTTTTGTTTAGGAAAACATTCACGCAGGAGACAGAGCTAAAAAAAACAGCGGTTCTTCCTTCTTACAATTAGAATACGGAAGTAATGAGAGTGATTCGACTCGGTGGCTATAACAAGGCATGTCGTAGGTGTAAACGTTTGAACATTCTGAATTAATACAACTTAAGATTGGAGCTCATCTGAACATATGTCATGGAAATAACGATAGAATGGTATGTGGTTAAGAGGATGTTGAGGGAAAAATAAGTCACCGCCTACAAGGCGGACAAAAATATTTTGAAATCAGCTCTAACGGCAGGAAAGTAAAGATTGATCAACTCCAGCCCTGATGTGACAGAACCAGGTCATTTCTATTTTTGTATTTTTTTAAAAGTATATCACCCCAAGCAAGGCGAGAGTGCTACTAGCAGGCATGAAGTTATGGAGTGTGAGAGCAAGAGTAAAGAGTGGGGTTTGGGGAAAGAATAAAGAGAACGACGGGTACCACGATCAAAGCATCAGAAGATGTCGATTGACATTATATTTGAATATTTGAAGATTATAGCTATCAGGGAAGCCAGTAAGAGGAAGGGAGTTCCACAGACGGGAAGTGCGAGATAAGAAGCTGTTGGAGTAGAAGAGGCGGTTACATTTAACTGTTTCGACAGTGAAAGGGTGGGACCGAGATGCCACCCTAGTAGCAAGCTTAAATTCAGGCAGTTTGGGAACCAGTGAAAGTAGCTCGTCACAGCAGTTGCCATGAAAATATTTTGTAGAAAAGTCAGAGGGAAGCTACAACCTGTCTGTGGGAAAGTGAGTGTAGACGAGATGCCAGATTTAATTGTAAGAAGTATACCCAATATTCTGCGGGATTATTTTCTCGTTGTGAGTATTCCGTTTGATATAATTTAATGTTTATCAATAAAAAGAAAAGCTTACTGTACTCTTAAGTAATATCAGTCATCCTATACGGCAGTGATACCGGACAATATTCTCACAGATGGAGAAGAGACTTGAAACAACACAAATGTGTTTTTTTGTTTTGTTTTTATCTTTTACTAATGTTCACCCAATACAATACCCAAGAGCCACTCAAGTAAGACGATAAACTACATCCGACACCAAGGACTTTGATCAGGTTTTGAGGAGCGTGGAACCACCTCTTAATTGCTGGTGTTCCCACGTCCACCCTGACCCGGAGTGGTGGCAAGTTGAGTCCCAACGATGGGCAAATAGTTAACCCCCAATTGGGACTAAAACACTATGAAAGTATAAAAATAGGTTTTAATACCAGCAATAAATTTTTCGAGGAAAAATTATTACCAGCAGTACCTTTTTGAAGAAAAAAAAAATTACCTTCAATACATTATGCAAGAAAAAATATAAGCAGCAATGAATAAAAATCTTGTCGGACTGTAAGCGGGACTGAACAGTGTATCAATGTAATTCCGATCAACCATAGAGATATCGAAGGATGATAATGTTGATGAATATTGTCCATCGCCAAGCAATTCTCTCAAGAGAAATAAGACCCTGGAAAGACAATTCAACTACCACCATGGAGCAGTGTCACTTCAATTTCTACCTGACAACCTGTGTGGGCAAAAGATTACCGCAATGGTAAAGAAAAATGGATCCAAGGTTACATAATACGCCGTTCTGGTAATGTAATCTATGATGTAGATGTACAATCCACTACTTGGGTCAGACATGCGAATCAGCTACGTCATTCATACCTTCCTGAAAGACAATCTAATGACACAGTCATTCCCTTAAACGTTTTACTGGACACATTTGAATTACCCCAAAGTGTTCAAACAAAATGTAGTAAAGAAAGTAAGTCTCAAAAGAAATTACCAACTAGAAGGGCGCAGCGTAAGGGCAAACCAACCTCATCCTCACAAGTAGATCCTCAACAATCATCCTACGACTATCATACTTCAAAGGGAGGTGTTGGAAGGAAACATAAAGGGAGATAACTCCAAAGTATTGTAAGAGTTATCCCACTTGCTTTGGACATCGTGACGTCAGACGTCACGTGTGGCAATACAGAGAGAGATCCAAGATGGCGGACTACACAGGGACACATGTGGGAAACGTCTCTCCATATTTCACTAATTCTTTTGTAGAGTAGTATTAACTCAGTTTATCTAGTAATTAATAAAATGCTGTAAACCTAAAAACGTTCTTGGTAATTATTTCCAATCAACAAATACATTGCTCGGTCCTCAGAACTCACGCAAACATAACAAATATGTTGCTATTCTTGATCATAAATATTTTCTGGATCGAAATATCCGAGATCTGCTGTGTCGGGGTCAATAGTAGTCTTAACTTACATTACCTTCTTCAAGCATTTTGTCATCACGGTTTCCAGTATTTGTTGAATATCCAATTTTGAAATTTCCAAGTGCATCATTTACTATAATCTTATATTATTTTCTTAGATTTGTGGACAATACAATCACAGTTGAAGAAGAGACTTGAAGCAGCCCAGATGTGGTTCTGTAGAAGAATACGGAGAACACTTTAGAGAAAATGTAAAGGAAAAAAGAACACTTATGCTTAACATCAGAAAAGAACAGTTGAAATTTCTGCGTCCTATAATGATGAAAGAGTGCTTGGAAAATTTGACACTCACAAGACTTTTGTTTGATTCGTTTTCTAAGTCTTATCAGCCCTTTGAAAGTTATTTAAAGACAGAAAATATTTTTAGACTGTAAGAAATTTTTTAAAGGTAATAATGATTTAGTGATAAAAGTATTACTATTTAACCCATAGCTGGGGAAAAGAGGTAGATTCAGAGCTTTCTCAAGAGTATCTGCGCGTAAGTGAATATAAAGAACTGAACCCTCCGGTTAACATTTCCGAACTATTATCCATTACACGACCCGTACATCCAAGCTTACTAAGCGTCCACCCATCAAGGTTCTGACCAGGCTCGTCGTTGCTTAACTTCGGTGATCGTTCAGGAACCGGTGTTTCAACGGGATATGGCCGTAAGCCCGCGGAACATATTGTAGGCGATTGAAGAGGGGAATGAGCAAGAGGAGAAAGAAAGAAAAGAAATGAGGGAGAAAATGGAAAGAGAGGAAGATGAAAGAGGGAAAGAAAGGAAGGAGAAATGTGAAATAGGGAGAGGTGAAAGTAGAGCAAGAGAGTGAAGAGAATTAAGGGAGTGGAGGAAGATGGAAAAAAAAGGAGGTAGAAAAGTGAAATAGGGAGAGGGCAAAGTACGGCAAGAGGGTGAGGAGAAAATTGGAGCGAGGAAGAGGAGAAAGAAAGAAAATAAAGGAGGAAGAAAAAGGGAAAGAGAGGAAGATGAAAGAAGGAAAAGAAATGAGGGAGAAATGTAAAATAGGGAGAGGAGAAAGTAGTGCAAGAGGATGAAGAGAAAGAAAGGAAAGAGGGAGAGGAGAAAGAAAGAAAAGAAAGGAGGGAGAAAAGGGAAAGAGAGTAAGATGAAAGAAGGAAAAGAAAGGAGGTAGAAAAGTGAAACAGGGAGAGGAGAAACTGGGGCAAGAGGGTGAGGAGAAAATTGGAGCGAGGAAGAGGAGAAAGAAGGAAAAGAAAGGAGGGAGAAAAAGGGAAATAGAGGAAGACGAAAGAAATAAAAAATGGAGGGAGAAATGTGAAATAGGGAGAGGAGAAAGAACGGCAAGAGGATGAAGAGAAAGAAGGGAATGAGTGAGAGGAGGAAGAAAGAAAAGAAAGGAGGGAGAAAAGGGAAAGAGAGTAAGATGAAAGAAGGAAACGAAATGAGGGAGAAAAGTGAAACAGGGAGAGGAGAAAGAAGGGCAAGAGGACGAAGAGAAAGAAGGGAATGAGGGAGAGGAGGAAGAAAGAAAAGAAAGGTGGGAGGAAAGGGAAATAAGGAGAGGAGAAAGTAGGGCAAGTAGGCGGAGAGAAAGAAGGGAACGAGGGAGAAGAGAAAGAAGGAAAAAAGGAGGGAATAAGTGAAGTAGGGAGGGGAGAAAGGAGGGCAAAAGCGTGAGGAGAAAGAAGGGAACGTGGGAGTGGAGAAAGAAGGAATAGAAAGGAGGAGGAAAAGGGAAAGAGTGGAAGATGAAGAAGAAAAAGAAAAGAAGGTGAGAGGCAGGGAGAGGAATAGAAGGAAGAAAGGCAAAAAGAGGAAAGAGAAAGAAAAGAAAAATATGGTAAGTAAGAATATAGAAAGAATGAAGAAGAGGGGAGGAAGTAAGAAAAAAGAGGCGGGAAAAGAAAGGACAGAGAGAAAGAAAAAATATTTACATTCTAAACATTATTAGTTTCTAAATAACCATACATGAGATTGTTTTTGAATGGCTTCTTTGCCAGACTGAGAACTTTTCAGCACTCCCTCATGCTCTAACACACACACACACACACACACATACACGTACACAAACACACACACACACACACACACACACACAATATGGACATCCACACTTGTGCAAATAAATTGAAACAAAACTAATAATTCCGTCATTATTTACTTTTTTTTGGTATTTTCCCAATGAAACGTGACCCAGTGCACATGTTAGTACTTCGTATGTCCATTCCACGAAGTCGTTCCTTGCAGATTGACCACAGATTCCCGATTGGATTCAAATCAGGTAAGTTTCCGAGCCAGCCTATAGTACTTTGCTCCCTAGTAATGCTTGCCAGGAGTAACGTACATAGCAGACAATGGCTGTAGGACAACTAATCGACAGTCGGGACAATACTGTCTAGGCGTGATAAAAATCTGATACAATCACGGATGATGCAATATTTTTCAAGGTCAAACAAATTTTATCATCCATCCCGAAAATAGATGCATATTACTGCACACCACTACAAATGACCTAAACTGAGGAAACAATAGAAATCGATTGCATCCTGCCACTCCTGTGTGTCTGAAGCTGACAGTATGATGAAAGAAAGGATTCTAAAGTGGTTGTTTCAATGAATTTGCACAAGTGTGTATCTTTTGAGATTTTACCTATTTTATTGAACGTCTTCATCGGTTGCTATTTTGTTGCAATTTAATAAAAAGAAATTAATAAAATTTAATATTTAATTTAATATTTAATTTAATAAAAGAAAAAGGTAATCTATATTTATCTAATCCTTAACCCGATTATAGTTCCATCTTTAATCAAGTTTCTATTCTATCCTTTATACTATATGGAACGCTATTCTCTATTCTCTTCTCTATACTATTTCACTATACGAATTACTATTAGTGCGAGTATTACAGAGCAAGTACTATTAGTGCGAGGTTTTTTCGAAGGCGTCTGACACCGGTATTGTTCAACGGCGAAGATAGTAAAAGATAGTAAAATCGACCTTGCTAACCAGACGCTTCTCTGTGGCCGAACTGTTAAAGCACATCATGCGAAATGATGGTTCCGTATAGGATACAGGTTCGATTCCTGTCGGAGAACGAAAATTTTCTATGAAAATTTCTCGGACATTCAAGCCGGTAAATGTTATTTAATACTGTTTATTATAAAACAGATCATTTGCTTAAATACTTGTATCTATAAAAAAAACGTTAAACATAATATAAATGTCTTTAAATAAATTGTCGGACTATATCCAATTAAAAAAATATTAAAAAGTATCTATCAATATTGTGATTTTCTTTCTTCGTTTAATGATAATGTTATTAAGCTTATCAGACGATAAAGAAAGAATTTACATAAAATAAATAGACAACACTTGTCTATATTATTTAATGAAACATGTATGTATATATATATATATATATATTGTATTAAGACACTGTATTTATCAATTTGTCTAGTTTTGATATCCTCTTAAAAGATTTCCGTGACTATTTCAATAGAACATTCAGTTCCACACATTTAATTGTGCTTTTGTGTATATCTTTTTCTCCATTTTTAACGGGTGTGTTTTGATTCGACATCTCCGAGTGTGTGCGTGAATGATCGACCCTGTACCCATGACTGTTTTGACGTAAGTCTGTAATATCGAATTTGGTCTTTAGTCACGCTGTTTGCAATTGTGTCTTCTCCATGCATGGCGGTTTTTGATTTTGAAAATGTATTTGGTTTTCTTTTCATGTATTTTCTCTTCTTTTCTTGCGCATTTGTTCTGTGTATATTTGCCCCGGCGCTTTTCAAGAATATGTCACTCACTGTGCGTCCCCCTTACTCTCCGTTTAAACCCTTGCGTTCATTTTCGAGCAGCGATCAAGCCATGGACTTAGTTTCGTGCTTACAAGCGTGCTCTGCGCATGTGCGTGTACTGAGATTTTCTCAAACCTTATTGACTTCTTTAGAAGATAGGAATTCTCAACCTTTTTCTTTTACTCTCTCACTTTCTCTCTCTATCTTTTTTTAAAAAATCTTATTTACTGTCGCTCCCTCCTCGGGCAGTTGGAGAAGTAACAAAAATAATAATGACAGGAAACACGAACATTAACACAATTTCTATTAGCCTCCTACGAAGCCGATGAAAAATAAGTTAATTGAAATGAAATATACTTTGTTCTTTAATCAGGGGTGGCCGACATTTCGCAAACTAAAATACAAACACAACTGCACAGCTTATTCAGGACAGACGGGTGAGAAAACTTGCAGACAACAGCCCATGACACTCACGTATACAGGCAGAGAAAGTGAATTACCTTTTATAACAACATGTAAGATTCAAGAAAGAGACTACAAGAGAAAATATTTCTTGGCCGAGGAAACTTTAGTACCGTGTTGTAATTACAGAATTTAGAGAGACTTATAAACCCACTGTTATTAAAAGTATTTAAGCCTAGTCTGGGACGAGGCTCTAAGTGTGGTTCGGTTTTTCTGAAGTTTTCCATTTTGTTTAATGGAGAATTCTGTGGTTAAACAATAGATAGACATAGGTTTGATGGCCACTAAATTGAAAAATGGAAGCCGTTGGTTTCATATGTACTGAAGGCAAAAGGTAGGCATACATTTGCTTTGCATGAGAATTAAAAATATACACATAGGTTTGATACAGACCAGAGTCAAATAGGTAGACAGAGGTTTGATTCTCACCAGATTAAAAAAGAAGGTCGACAATTTGATTCTCATCAGAATCAAAAAGGTTTCGATAGAGCTTTGATTCTCACAAGATTCAACAAAGTCAACAATGGTTTGATTTTCACCAGAGTCAAAATGTATCTGTTGGTTTGATTCTCACCAGATTAAAAAAAAGTCACAAAGTTTTGATTCTCAACAGAGTCAAAAGTTACGCACTGGTTTTATTCTCATTTGAGCCAAAAAGTATATATTGGTTTGATTCTCACCAGGTTAAAAAAAAGTTGACAATGGTTTGATTCTCACCAGAGTCCAGAGGTAGGCATTGGTTTGATTCTCATTTGAGCCAAAAGGTATATATTTGTCTGATTCTCACCAAGTTCAAAAAAGTCGACAAAGGTTTGATTCTTACCAAAGTCAAAAAGGTAGACATGGGTTTGTTTTACACTAGAGTCAAACGACGATAAATCGAAATTAGATATGGTTACAGTAAACGTATAAGTGTCGAACACAGAGGAGATATTCATTTCCACACGGTGCATTATCCCTTCAAGACATTGCAATTATGGTAATCCGAACCTTTCCTTTCTTAAATTATTAAACTATTCATTACTATGGCCGTTACCGCGTAAGTTAATGGTTCCTTCATTGCTTTCTCTCGTTGTTTTGAATTTAGATTGGATTTTTCCTCGACTAGTTGCGAAACAATATTATCACTTATTTTCTCCTTAACTAACCTATAGCTAGAGATAAGGGAAAACGATGGATTCATGCTTTTTCCTTCAGTAATAGTGCGAAGGAAGCAATCGTGTAAGTTTAAACATTTTGATAACCCCTTATTATATACTAGCCTAAAAGCCGCCCTTCAGGTGTACTTTAGGCTAGCTCCTGTGGAGGGCTTTTGAACCTCCTGCCTTTACCCTTCAGCGTCCTATGTACGTAAAATCTATAAGAATTTAGAAATAATAAAATTATTTTATCTTTATTCGACACCTTAATTCGGCATAATCTTTCTTCGGATACGCAACCGATCGCCGTAGTTTGTTTACATTTAATTTGCGCGCAATTATTCTTTTCTTTTAAAATCACCATTCTTTATTATCCGTTCACATAAAGTCGGTCTTAAAAGACATTAGGGAAACCGGACTGTGTAATATTTCGAATACGTCGCAGTACACGTGCTAGAAAAAGAAAAAGAAATTGTACGAAATTGTACGAGCAACGTACCGTACCCCGCTTAAGTTTTAATTACTTGAATAAGAAGATATCATTTGCAATTGCGACGAAAAGCGATATTAACGTTAAACCTTTAATAAAAAAAATAATTCTTTCAACATTTCACTCTGTTCGATATTTGAATTTAAATCAGTTATTTATTTAATTTTTTAATCGAGAAAACTACAGTAGTTAGTACCAGTTACTTTAGGTTGTTTATAACTCGCCTGGATTAGACAACGGACGGACACATGTACACTTCCATTTATTGATATAGATATGACAAATTATAACTTTTTAAAAAATCAATATATAAATAATAATGTTAATAATTTTCTTTATCTGTTAATTGCCTTCCTTTTCTTCCAAGCTTCAGCGTCAGTGTTAAATTACATGGTGCATTAAGGAAAAATATATTTATTTAAATAATTAGGAAAGTTTTTATTAAGTTCTCAACATATATTATTAAAAATATTAAATTTTTGCATAAGTTACTTCCCTTCGCTACCAAGCTCTTACTCTGAATATTGAGTTAAATGACCAGGACAAAAAATATCGCTTATTTCAATAATTAAAGAATTTTTTAATATTCTCAACATATATTAATAAAAATATTAACTTTTTGCATGAGTTACTTCCCTTGGCTACCAAGCTCTTAATCTGAATATTGTGTTAAATGATCAGGACAAAAAATATCGCTTATTTGAATAATTAAAGAATTTTTTAATATTCTCAACATATACTATTGTAGATTTTAACATTATTTACTCTCTTTATAAATTATCTACTTCTCTTTACTCCCAAGTTGTAGCCTAAATGAAAGATGGGTTATTGAACTATTTTTAGAAGTAATTGTAAAATATTTTATCTTAAGCTTATTGATATATCCCGGAAAGGGATATATTTCATCGAAGTAGCTAAGTGGTTTTGGCTACTGTAACCAAGTAGTACACGGTAGCAGTAATCGTCGTAGTGGCAGGTAATATGCTTAGGTAATAGGTGTAGACCAATAGGATAGCCAATGGCGTAGTCCAATGGGCGTCGTCATAGACTTAACCTCTGTGGTACCTACACGTCTGTCTGTATTTATGACGGACACCAGCCAATCATATTCCAGTGAGGGGGGACTCAGGTGTATGCATATTCCATTATATCACTTATGTAAATTATTTTCAGTTGTAATTTTGATAGAGTAGATTGTCTAGTTTGTCTAGTTTTATTAAGATTGTGATGATCATGATCATCACATACATAGATACTTATGCATATTCAAACTATACAACAACAAGCATTCATTGGATAATAAATCAACACTACTTTGTAATGGACAATTTATAAATCTCAGGTATGCGACAATTTTATAATCGCTATATTTTTTTATGTAGTCGATTTGTGCACTTTTGGAAGAATCGGATCCCAAGAGCCTTCTCAACTTAGTAAATATTTTCAGGAAATATCAACTTCTAATTGGTCAATAAACACACAAGTGGGTGTTGCAATCCACCCACGCACAATATATTTTTTCCAGTGCGTAACGAAGTCAAGTTTCTTTTGATCCTGTCACGTGATTACATTATCTATAAATAGCAAACACGAGTTTGCCTTTTTCTCTTTTTTCTCTCTTCTTGCTTCAAAATGTAGTCCCAGAGAATTATCGTCTCGACCATGCAGTCAAACGTTAAATAATATTTCACGCATTCACGTAAGTACGAACTTTTCCAACCTACATTACAAACATACAGAACATTTCCAAACATGCAACACGAACTTTATTCTTCTAAAACGACAGTTTAACAATTAATTCAACTTCGTGAGCTCTGGTAAAAATATTCCCAGTCTAAGAGACACAACTCCATCAATTCTTTAACTTCTACGCATGTACATCAACATACAAATAAACACAATGTTATGTTTGTTTTAAAACCTTTTGTTCATCTTCTTGTATTTCATGCTTTGTGGTATTTTACGTTTAATGTAAATTGTGTGGGTATGTTATTCACGCAGGCGTAAACAATAATCCACAATGGTCATTCCGCTTAACATGCCTCTACAAGATTATGTTTTCAATTCTTTTATTTAAAAAAAAATGATGAGAACTCTCTATCGCATTAAATAAGAAATATTGTATATTGGAGGAGCTTAAAAGTAATTTCAATGTATTTCTCCTCATTTTATAAATATTGAAGACTACAAATTCTGATTGATCTTAAATAGAATCCTATAATTATTCTGATTTTAATTTTATTGTTATGATATGACATGACATAAAACCCAATGTCTATCGTAAATAGAATAATAAAAAGAATCTCATAAAATTCTATTGGCATCAGAACAACAAAATAAAATCAGGAATAATTATCGGATATTATTTAAAAGCCGAATGTTAATTTAAACTGCTGAAGCCCTTTTATATATGAATCACGTTACAATTGTTTTTGTCATTCAATTACCACGCATTGTCCTGATATATAGATATTTATACGTAATATTGTTCAAGGAATATCTTTATGTAACGTGAAGGTCTGAGTCTGATAATGGTGTCACCCAACATATCAAATATCTTTATATATATATATATATATATATATATATATATATATATATATGAAGAAATATAGCTTTGAGGTGTGCTATATTTATGAGATAAAGTGCTCAATATCAGAGATAGAGCGTGTGTAAAGTTAAATATAAAAGTGAACATTGAAGTCAACCCTCAGAGGCGACAGGCTGTTTCATGCTAGATGCAATCGTCAGCCGGCCTGACGATTGCGCCTAGCATGAAACAGCCTGTCACCTCTGAGTGCTGATTTCAATGTTCACTTATATATATATATATATATATATATATATATATGAGGAAAAATATGGAAAAACAAAAAATCCGAATATGCAAGTTTACTGTTTTTGATGTTGTTTCAATGTCGACGTCAGACGTTTCGGTCTAGTAGACCTTCTTCAGGACATAGTTATTAAAACATAATTAAAATTAGACGATATTCAAGTCAACATGAAAAGACGATAGACATAAGAATAGTCAAAACAAAATGACTGAATTTTAAGATCAGCGTTCCGTTTTGAAATGCGATCACGTCCGCGTCACGTGGGCGATGTTGTGAAAGCGTATTCCTAAAATAGAGTTTATTACTATTAATGAAAGAGAAGAATTTTACTAGATCTAAAGTTTATAAGTACGTTTGTCCAGCATTAATCTTGCCAGAAAAGGAGAAATCTTAAAGAAACCGGGTCTAGTATTCACCGTGCGCGAGATAGATATTATGCCTGCCTCATAAATCCGTCTAAGATTCTTATTATTCGGATTTTTTGTTTTTGTTTTTCCATATTTTTCCTCATACCGTCGGATCTATATCCATATATTTGCTTATATATATATATATATATATATATATATATATATATATATATATATATATATATATATATATATATATATAATGTTTTGGGGCAGCGGATGATTATTTAAACATATATTTCTAAATATAACAGACAACAATGAATGTTTAATGTTTTCTTTAGCCATCTTCAGAGTGTTTATACGGACATTCAAACAAAGATATTCACCATCAAAGATGATATTCTGTTACGTTGACATAGAAGATTGCTATAAGACAATATTCCGCGACCGTTATCGTCGTATTATTAAACATAATAGACATTCATTGTCTGTTATCTGTTATATTTAACAATATATGTTTAAATATATATATATATATATATATATATATATATATATATATATATATATATGAAAGTGAACACTGAAGACAACACACAGAGGTGACAGACTGTTGCATGCTAAACGCACTCATCAGGCCTGATTGCGTTTAGCATGAAACAGCCTTTCGCCTCGGGGTGTTGATATATATATATATATAAATATATATATATATATATATATATATATATATATATATAGAGAGAGAGAGAGAGAGAGAGAGAGAGAGTGAGAGAGAGATACGTAACTTAAACATTATTTTTAGTGCATACTTGTTTATTTATTAAGAAGTATATTTATTTATTTTCCTCTACCTGCCTGAATATTCGAGAAATATTTGTTTACGGAAGGATTTGGACTTTTGTTCACCCTGGGAAACACTCATTATATCGGACATTACTTTGAACTCTTGTCTACAGAGTGAGTCGGAAGTACTTTGCATCTGTCAGATTGATAAAGAAAAAAATTCATACCCTTTCTTTAGAAATTGTCTTTTTTACGTTAGGATACTGAACACACACACACACACACACACACACACACACACACACACACACACACACACACACACACATATGTATCTATATATATACATACATACACACAAATATATATATATATATATATATATATATATATATATATATCAAGAATCAGAGACAAATTTGTTTAAAATGGATTTTTCAACTTTGTTATCGACACACTCTGTAGCTGAGAGGTCAAAGTACGTCAGATATAATCACGGTTTTCCAGCTTAGGTTTTCAATTTCCTGACTTTCTAATTATCTCACAGCCTGCCAGACAGACTTCAGCAATCACGCACGCACGCACACAGACACACACACACACAGATATATATATATATGTATATATATATATATATATATATATATATATATATATATATATATATATATAATACCCTTGTGCAAATAAAACAAAACGAATGAGCTCGTTATTATTTACTTTCTGTTTCTTATTTTCCAATGAAACCTGACCCAGTGCACATGTTTACATTTCGTATGACTTTTCCACAAAGTCCTTACTTTTGCTATGGAACTTTATTTTTCTCACGGGTAAGGCTTGACAGACTATTCGTGCGGCGTAACAATTTTTGAAGACAATGGCCATAAGACAACTAATCGACAGTCGAGACAGTAATGTCAGGGCGTGATAAAAATCTGATGCAATCACGGCTGACGCAATATTTTCCATAGCCAAACAAATCTCATCATACACCCCGAAAATTGAT
Source organism: Acanthosepion esculentum (assembly GCA_964036315.1). Taxonomy (NCBI): domain Eukaryota; kingdom Metazoa; phylum Mollusca; class Cephalopoda; order Sepiida; family Sepiidae; genus Acanthosepion; species Acanthosepion esculentum. The sequence continues at coordinate 89,917,936 of OZ038500.1, read as the reverse complement.
TCATATTACTGCACACCACTACAAATGGCCTGATCTGAGAAAAAAAAATGGTCCATCAGGTAGTTGGAATGTCGAACTGAACCCTTTATTTCGCTCACTGGGGTAGACTGTTCCACGTGCGATGTTTAATGGATGTCAGTTATCTCCTGTTAATTCTCCGCTGAAAGTTCTCTGAGTCCTGTCACTGGATCTAACTAACGCCTTTATCCACTGTGCCATGTGTTCTTGAGGACATCTGTGTATGAATTTCTGGGTATTATAAACCTAATGTCTTCAGCAACCGTTTTTTACCAGTGCTCGTATTGCAATTTTTTCTGTTATCAAACATGTTTTTACCAGAGCTCATATTGCAATTTTTATTTTTATTAACTCTTGTCTCTGGCACTCCTTATAACTAGCTGAAGAAGGCCGGAGCGCACAACGGCCGAAACGTTGTAATAAATATGGCAACAAAAATGAGGAAAATAGTTCGAATAATGTAAATAATGTTGTAGCTCCTTGTTTGAATTTTGTCAAGAATCTGTAGATACACAGAAGTCGTACAAAATCAGACGCACATACGGATCGTAGACATATAAAGGTGTTAAGACAGTTTTGAGTGAGAATAATTCTGATTACTCTGACTGAGTTTTGTCATCAGGATCCTCCTGGTAAAACTACTTGCTAGTTAAAATTCGCTTCGGAAATCTTTCATGATCTTTATCCCAAATGTTAAATATTTCCGTTCAAAGATCTGCTCTTATCTGCTCTGATCTGGGCGCAAACGTTTTTAGTAACCAATGAGAAGAAAATTAAAATTCATGTTGCTCTGAAGAAGTTTTTTCTTTTTTTAAATAGCTTCAGTCTAGTGACCTCAAAATATTTCAGATTCAAACAAGTCATGGCTCGACAGCGTTATTTCAACTGATTGTGAAATCCATGATGTCAAGGTACAAAAGAACATTTGCAATGGAAATATTTATAGAAAAATGCACAGGGAAGGAATGTAAGGTCGGTGGGAAATTGATTGGTGACAGGTCAGGACCGGTAAGATAGCAGATTCTTGTTTGAAGGATCTCCATATTCATAGCAGAATCACCGGGTCGGATGTGGCAAAAATATTCAGTGCACGAACGGATGGTAGACGGATGTTTGTGAACAGTGATAAAATCTGAAAGTACCTACTTCTTTTTTGCCGTGTTCCTTCAGGGCATTAGCGATCGTTACAGCTTCCCAACATATTGTAGCCGTTTGCAACGTTTGTCTTTTTGCCATTGTTCCGCCATCTATTCACACAGTGGGTCAGATGATTCACGGGTACCCCTGATATGCTCCATGGGTGTCAAATTCTCCAAGTCCTCCCCCGTCATTATACTTCCAAGTAGTTTTTTTTCTGATGAATTTCTTATTTTTCTGCCAGCGGAAGGCATGAATTCAATTCTCCCCGCACTAATCAAAAGAAAAAATAAATCAATGTCTGTCTGAGAGAGTTTTTATTCCATTCTTATTAATGTCTTAGGGAAAGGCATGAATCAATTTGGTCCTTACTGCCCAGAGAAAAATAAAATAATCTAAATTCTATGAAAGGCTGTTTTATATTCCCTCCTATAGATTTTATTGGAAAGGCATGAATCCATTTTTTCGGCAATCCTAGCAAGCAGAATATTTCGACTGTTGTCTGTCTTTATATTTGCTGCTTGGCTTGGTTTTATCCTTGTCAAAGGCATGAACTCTCTGGGTCCGTGAAAATCAGAACAGTTTATATTCTGGCTGAGGTTGTTTATATACACTTCATGTTCATCTCTTTGTGAAAGGCATGAAGCTACTTCTCCCTGCACTTATGAAAAACAAAATATTACTCCCTCCGTTCCGAAATAGTTGTACCAAAAAATTTTCATGTTGTTACAAAATAATTGTTCCAGTATATAAAAAAAACCCACCAAAAAGAACCAAAAATATCATTTATTCCCATACTCAACAGTAAATGTGTAATATTAGTGAATTTTCATATAAATAAGTGTGAAATATATCGAAACTGATATACATAAACAGTTAAATTAATAACAAAAATAACTGGGGAAGGTTTACTGTAACGAAAGCAGTTTTTGTTGCAACTCGTCAGAAATAGAAATGGATACTTCAAGTTTTCCTTCTCTTTCAAGCTTCTCTTTAGACATGTGCCGGAGTTTATAGTTGTTATCGCCGTCAACTAAAATAACTTGTTCCACTGCTAACTGCAAACTTAGAAAAGTATTGTTAAGCTTCGACTTCTGAAGTTTATGGAAGCTTTCTTCCACTGCTTCAATGAGCTGGTCAACATTATTTGGAGCTTGCTGGTGCTGAATTGATTGAATTGCATTAAAATAACCCAGATCAAGTACATTGAGATGACGACTATTTGGAGGCTGACAAACTAATTCAATTTGCAAACCCAGACGTTCTGCAGCTACGTTTAATTCATCTGCAACCTGTTTTATTGCACCACGCTTCAGGACATGATCTGTGGATCTTCCCAGCAGTGCTTGCAACACAGCAATACGTTCATTATTTGTCAATTCGTGCTTCTTGCAACTTCGTTTAGCATTTCTGTCAATTGTCTTCTCTTCTCCCATCATAATCTCTTGCCAGCGGGTGGTCTGAAAAAAATACAATTTTAATGTGGTGAAAAAGTGATATAATTTGCGCTTCAAATTATTCTACCTGAATAAGCTAATAAAAACACTTGAGGAACATCAATGCTAACCTGTTAATGTAAACGGCAAACAATTCGACTAAGAATTAGTATATTCCACATGAGATTTCCGGCTATGGAACAACTATTTCGGAACAGAGGGAGTATAAATTATAATTGATACACTTTTTGTTCGTTGTGTTTTAATATTCCTTATACAAATCAGAATAAAATCGCATGCATATCAGGGAAAGGCATGAATTTGCTTCTCCCTGCACCTTTGAAAAACTGAATAATTCAGATTCAAACTGTGGTTGCTTCTGTTTCATTATTGTTAACGCACTTAGTAAGTCCTGAATGCACATTTCTCTCGCATCATAAAAAAAGAATTAAAATTCTGGGGAAGACCGTTTCCTTTCACATTCCGATTATGTTATTGTTAAAAGAACGAATCGGTTTCTTGAAATAAATAAAAATATATTTGAAATAATGCTTGAAGTTGTTGACAGGGTAAAAAAGAAATGAATAAAAAAGAAAATATAACAACCACTTGATCAACTCTGACCCCCAAAATATTACGGGGCCGAAATATTTTCACTGAGCAAATTTTTCCATTGTCAAAACAATTTCGAAACACACATCGCGTTATTTGTGACACTTTGGAAGTTTTTTTTTATTGTTTTGCTTCTCTCTTTCTCATTCTCTCTCTTTCCCCGTCTCTCTCTTTCTCCCCCTCTCTCAGTCTACCTTACCCACTCTCTTCCCTCTCTCTCGCCTCCTCTCCTCCTTCTCACCCACTCTCTCTTTCTTACATTCATCTTTTTCACCATTTTCCTCTCCTTCTTCCAGTCACTTTCTCTCTCTCGCGCGCAGCATTCTTATCTTCATCTCCTTCGACATTTACCTCTCATTCTTTCTCTCTGTTTCACTTTCTCTCGCTGTCTCACATACTTCTTCCTCTTCTCCATTTCCCTCAGTTTCTTTCTTTCTCTCTCACTGTTTCACTTTTTCTTCCGTTCACTTTCTCACATTCATTTTCTTCTCTATTTCCATTTCTTTCTTTATTTCTTTCTTTTTTATTTCTTTCTTTCTTTCTTTCTTTCTTTCTTTCTTTCTGTTTCACTTTCTGTCACTTTCTCTCTCTCTCTCTCGCATTCTTACATTCATTTTCTTCTCTATTTCCCTTTTTTTTTCTTTCTTTCTTTCTTTCTTTCTTTCTTTCTTTCTTTCTCTCGGTTTCACTTTCTGTCACTTTCTCTCTATCTCTCTCTCTCTCTCTCTCTCGCATTCTTATATTCATTTTCTTCACTATTTCCCTTTTTTTCTTTCTTTCTTTCTTTCTTTCTTTCTTTCTTTCTCTCGGTTTCACTTTCTGTCACTTTCTCTCTCTCTCTCTCTCGCATTCTTACATTCATTTTCTTCTCTATTTCCCTTTTTTTTCTTTTTTTCTTTCTTTCTTTCTTTCTTTCTTTCTTTCTTTCTCTCGGTTTCACTTTCTGTCACTTTCTCTCTCTCTCTCTCTCGCATTCTTACATTCATTTACTTCTCTATTTCCCTTTTGTTTCTTTTTTTCTTTCTTTCTTTCTTTCTTTCTTTCTTTCTCTCGGTTTCACTTTCTGTCACTTTCTCTCTCTCTCTCTCTCTCTCGCATTCTTACATTCATTTTCTTCTCTATTTCTCTTTTTTTTCTGTTTTTCTTTCTTTCTTTCTTTCTTTCTCTCGGTTTCACTTTCTGTCACTTTCTCTCTCTCTCTCTCTCGCATTTTTACATTCATTTTCTTATCTATTTCCCTTTTTTTTTCTTTCTTTCTTTCTTTCTTTCTCTCGGTTTCACTTTCTGTCACTTTCTCTCTCTCTCTCTCTCTCTCGCATTCTTACATTCATTTTCTTCTCTATTTCCCTTTTTTTTCTTTCTTTCTTTCTTTCTTTCTCTCGGTTTCACTTTCTGTCACTTTCTCTCTCTCTCTCTCTCGCATTCTTACATTCATTTTCTTCTCTATTTCCCTTTTTTTTCTTTTTTTCTTTCTTTCTTTCTTTCTTTCTTTCTCTCGGTTTCACTTTCTGTCACTTTCTCTCTCTCTCTCTCTCTCTCGCATTCTTACATTCATTTTCTTCTCTATTTCCATTTTTTTTCTTTTTTTCTTTCTTTCTTTCTTTCTTTCTTTCTCTCGGTTTCACTTTCTGTCACTTTCTCTCTCTCTCTCTCTCTCGCATTCTTACATTCATTTTCTTCTCTATTTCCCTTTTTTTCTTTCTTTCTTTCTTTCTTACTTTCTCTCGGTTTCACTTTCTGTCACTTTCTCTCTCTCTCTCTCTCTCGCATTCTTACATTCATTTTCTTCTCTATTTCCCTTTTTTTCCTTTTTTTCTTTCTTTCTTTCTTTCTTTCTTTCTTTCTTTCTCTCGGTTTCACTTTCTGTCACTTTCTCTCTCTCTCTCTCTCTCTCGCATTCTTACATTCATTTTCTTCTCTATTTCCCTTTTTTTCTTTCTTTCTTTCTTTCTTTCTCTCGGTTTCACTTTCTGTCACTTTCTCTCTCTCTCTCTCTCGCATTCTTACATTCATTTTCTTCTCTATTTCCCTTTTTTTTCCTTTTTTTCTTTCTTTCTTTCTTTCTTTCTTTCTCTCGGTTTCACTTTCTGTCACTTTCTCTCTCTCTCTCTCTCGCATTCTTACATTCATTTTCTTCTCTATTTCCATTTTTTTTCTTTTTTTCTTTCTTTCTTTCTTTCTTTCTCTCGGTTTCACTTTCTGTCACTTTCTCTCTCTCTCTCTCTCTCTCGCATTCTTACATTCATTTTCTTCTCTATTTCCCTTTTTTTCTTTCTTTCTTTCTTTCTTTCTTTCTTTCTTTCTTTCGGTTTCACTTTCTGTCACTTTCTCTCTCTCTCTCTCTCTCGCATTCTTACATTCATTTTCTTCTCTATTTCCCTTTTTTTTCTTTTGTTCTTTCTTTCTTTCTTTCTTTCTTTCTCTCGGTTTCACTTTCTGTCACTTTCTCTCTCTCTCTCTCTCGCATTCTTACATTCATTTTCTTCTCTATTTCCCTTTTTTTCTTTCTTTCTTTCTTTCTTTCTTTCTTTCTTTCTTTCTCTCGGTTTCACTTTCTGTCACTTTCTCTCTCTCTCTCTCTCTCGCATTCTTACATTCATTTTCTTCTCTATTTCCCTTTTTTTCTTTTGTTCTTTCTTTCTTTCTTTCTTTCTTTCTCTCGGTTTCACTTTCTGTCACTTTCTCTCTCTCTCTCTCTCTCGCATTCTTACATTCATTTTCTTCTCTATTTCCCTTTTTTATTTCTTTCTTTCTTTCTTTCTTTCTTTCTTTCTTTCTTTCTTTCTCTCGGTTTCACTTTCTGTCACTTTCTCTCTCTCTCTCTCTCTCTCGCATTCTTACATTCATTTTCTTCTCTATTTCCCTTTTTTTTCTTTCTTTCTTTCTTTCTTTCTCTCGGTTTCACTTTCTGTCACTTTCTCTCTCTCTCTCTCTCTCGCATTCTTACATTCATTTTCTTCTCTATTTCCCTTTTTTATTTCTTTCTTTCTTTCTTTCTTTCTTTCTTTCTCTCGGTTTCACTTTCTGTCACTTTCTCTCTCTCTCTCTCTCTCTCTCTCTCGCATTCTTACATTCATTTTCTTCTCTATTTCCCTTTTTTTTCTTTCTTTCTTTCTTTCTTTCTCTCGGTTTCACTTTCTGTCACTTTCTCTCTCTCTCTCTCTCTCGCATTCTTACATTCATTTTCTTCTCTATTTCCCTTTTTTATTTCTTTCTTTCTTTCTTTCTTTCTTTCTTTCTTTCTCTCGGTTTCACTTTCTGTCACTTTCTCTCTCTCTCTCTCTCTCTCGCATTCTTACATTCATTTTCTTCTCTATTTCCCTTTTTTTCTTTCTTTCTTTCTTTCTTTCTTTCTCTCGGTTTCACTTTCTGTCACTTTCTTTCTCTCTCTCTCTCTCGCATTCTTACATTCAGTTTCTTCTCCATTTTCCTATCTTTCTTTCTCTCTCTCTCTCTATTTTACTCTGTCGCTTTCTTTTTTTCTCTCTCTCTCCTTCGCGCATTATCGCATTCATTTTTTCATTTCCTTCTCTTTCTTTCTGCCTTTCTTTCTATCTTTATTTCTCTTTCACTTTGTCTCGCTCTCTCTTTCTCTTTTTCACATTCATCTTCTTCTCCATTTCCTTTTCTTTTACTCTTTGTTCCACTTTCTGTCCCTTTCTATTTTTCTCTCTTACTCTTTCTTTCTCTCAGCTTCTCACGCGCATCTTGTGCATTTCCTTTTCTCTCTCTCTCACTCTATGTTTCACATTCTGTCACTTTCTCTTTCTGTTTCTGTCTTAGATCATCTTTTTCTCAATCTCGTGATCTTTCTTTCTTTCAATCTCTTTCGCCCTCTTTTTATCTGTTATGGTCCAGGTTAGGACCAAGGAAGAACAACACGAACACAAGAGTAGAAATAACGAAGATATATTACACAAAATAATAATAATACAAGATGTGGAAGGTGTTAGTATGACTGTCAGTCTGGTTTGGAGTGAACTACTATCAGCTCGACTCGATTCGTCTCTCTCTCTTGAGAGGCGTAGTATACATAGTGTTAGGAAGAGTTCCTTCTGTAGTTATAGGTAACGACCCATAACAATATAGAAGAAAAAATTATATCTTAAAAGAACTGATTATATGCTCATTTCATCTTCGTATATGATTTTGCCGTTAGAATTTGATCGTTTTCAGCAGCTTTTAACAACATTTTGATGGACCATGAGGATCACCACCATCATTGTCAACCACATAATTTCTGGTTTCTCTCGTTTTCCTAGCTTACTCATCTGCTAGGGCGTTCAATCAACTCCTCTCGCAATCACATGTCCATGGGTGTTTGTCCAACACCCACATAGCCAACCTGTGTTTTATACTGAAACACTACTGAGCGGACCTTAGTTACAGTTTTGGGATATAAGTGTATAATCTGTCATGATCAGCAGTTTTAAACCCTCTGTCACGATGACTTTTGGATTTGTGGTGAAACAACCATCCGCAGCTTCCGAACAGTTCTGTCTACCCAATTTCGCTCACACCGATTGGGTCAACCCGTGGTATGGTTTTCAAGCACTTTCCAAAGATGCCGCAAGCTGTAATCACTTCCCCAGATCAATGACAGTCAAGAAGTAATCTTTCACGATCCAATGCAATTTTAATACGGAGTGAAAATGACAGTCACTGAGGATTCCTGTGTTTCGAAGACAAAGGGGTATATATATATACATATATATATATATATATATATATATATATATATATATATATATATATATATATATATATTATATAGGCTCCTGAAAAATTTATTTCGGTTGAGTTCTCTGGGGAGGAAGTGTGGGTTTGTAAACAGTGACTGTTACGGCTCATAATGCAAGACTCTTCGGTAAATCGAATCGAGTTCCTTCTGTCACTGTGTGTTTATCTAAAAATAAATACGCTTAAATTCTCCCTCATCCCTGTCGTGCGTCAACGGCTTAGTGGTAGAATCACCGAACGACACTAATTCAGTTGGGCTTCGATCCTAGCTAGAGGCAAACGGACGTCTAGCCACACTGATTAGCTGTGATACAGCGAAACAGTCTGTCTGTGGATGACAATATATATATATATATATATATATATATATATATATATATATATATATATATATATATATATAAACAAAGAAAGTAGAGTAAGATATATAATCCGGTGTTCGTATTGATATTTTTATTTTTACAAAATAGTGCTTAATTTAAGTTTACAGAGCATTAATATTATAAATTAACTGATTTAAAATATGTTTTTTTTTCGCTACACAGTAATAACCATGTTTCAAAAATGGAAGCTAAAGGCTTCGAATTTAATTTTGTAATCAAATTTAAATATTACTTTCATTTCATCCTCAAGCGAATTTTGGAGTAACTTATTTTTCAAATTTACTGAGTTTTAAAGGCAGAGAAAAAAAATCATAATTCACTGTTTCCAAAGATAAAGAGAAATCCATAGATGTTGTCGGCTTTATCTCTCGTATCTAAGAATTTAAATTCTTCTTTTCTGATCGCTTTCTGATGACGGCATTGATGACTAAATTCGCCACCAACCTGAATGTTCAGGACTAGAAGCATCAATCTTTACCAAAACCTGATTTCGTTATCTATTCCCTATCTTCGTTTGGCTTTGCAAGATTTGGTAGAACATCTAGTTCTCTTAGCCTTGTCTCGCTGCATAGGGTAAATAAAAACATAGACATCATCGGCTTTATCTCTGGTTACCCAAGAACTTAATTTCTTCTCTTCTGGTTGTTTCCTTTCTGATGATAACACTGATGAACTATTTCGACCAATTCTTGCATGGAAGAGTCGATGGCATTGGCTGCATTGTAATATTGGCGGAGGACGCGGTCGATTGTGACTAACCTCTCTCTTGATGTTGGACTTCTTCATTTTCTCTCTTGTCGGCTTCGATGTTTTTGGTTCTAACGAGGACGGAACATAAAAGTGTATACCTATCTATAATACTAAATATCTGTGATTGCGTGCTTGTGTCGTGCGTCGTCTGTCCGGCGCATAATGATTTAATTTTCTTTCCACCTCTATTTCTTTCCACCTCTCTCTTTCTTTTCAGTTCTCTCTTTCCACCTCTCTCTCTTTCCTCATCTGAGGGAGGAGTTTGATGAACGGGCGAATAGTAAAATTGGAACTTTTCAAGATAGAAAAAAGTTCACGACATAGTGAAACGAATTTCCTAGAAGAAGGACTGGTTCAGTATAATCGTTTCACTCCAAGTCAGTAGAAAAGGTAATACCAAGAAGGCTAAGTGAGTTGCTCTCTTGGGGGTTAGCATCAGTCATATTGATGAGTAGGCAAAGCGATTTACACACACACACAAACACACACACACACACACACACACGTATATATATATTTATATATAGAGAGAGAGAGTGAGGAGAGAGAGAAAATAATCATACACAATTCACTTTGCTATCATCCTGTAGATTATTAAAATTATCTTCTTACTGGACAATTTAATCATGTCTCTGATTCCGTCTTGCCTTTTGCATTTATTGCTTCAGTTCTAGCTGAATTCAATAGGATTTTTCATTATGAATAGAAGTAAATTGGAACGTAATTCTTTCAGCAGAATTCACTTTATCTGATATCAAAACTAAATCACACGGTGATCCCAAACTTGTGCTTCTGTTCATCAAAACTGACTGTAAATGTTGATACGTTAAGAACCTCCTATATTGAAATTAAAGTGTGTTTCATCTTTGAAAATGTCTTCTCTCGTGAATATATTGCGCCAAATACTTGAATTCCCACGTAAAAGATTGTATAGCGGCATATCATTCATTGGTGCGTATTTTTAAAAAGACTAAAAAGACATAAATTTACTACTTTCCACAAATTCAATTTAGATGTTCAGTAACTTACTTGCAAATTGGAAAACAAAGAAATAATAAAGTTGTTTGTATTCTTGCACCCTAAGTGGCCATACGCCACTATCACGCTGAAATACCGTTTCTAGGATGATCTTAAGCAACGTTGAGCCTGATCAATACTTAAATGGGTAACAGCTGGGGAATACAAGCTGCTCGTAAGCTTGTATGTGCGGATGGTGTCATGAATAATGACTCGGAATTGTTAATCGGAGAGCCGAGTTCTAATTCCCGTTGGATTCGTCCCTTACGCGCAAATACCATTTGAAATGATATGAATCCAGTTCCCCTCTCCCCCAGCTAGTCAGGATCATCGGATCAATGCGAACGATCCCTTTTCTTGTATAGTATGTGCAGGGATACATACCTTTTGAATTCAGAGTTTTCCTTCTCCTAGATAGGTCCCCACCCAAGTTATATTTATTAGAGTTTTTGGGTACCTTTATATACTTGTGAGCCAACCAAAATGAGCTGACTAATTTTATAGTTGACCAATAGAAGTTCTAACCAATCAGAAAGCTCAGAATATTCAATTCGACGTGTATAAAGGCAGCCATGTTTCTTTTCCGAATATTCACTGCCAATCCCCAGACCTTTGAAGACTGAAGAATTACGGAACAGCTTCTCCTGCTATTGGCAATATAGTCAGATCCAGTAGAGTGTCTGACTCGGGAGTGATAATCTTTAACGTTGTTTCATTGAACAGGTTACGTACTGCACTGGATTCTATATTCATATACTACGACAAACATGGTCAACTATATTCACTTACGTACAAATACGCTTGGGAAAGGTATAAATTCACCACTTCTCCCTTTAGCTACGGGTCACTTAGTAAGAATTACTAAATTACTGCTATCTCAAAAACAAAATCTTACAATGTAAAAAACATTTTCTGGTGTTAAATAGTCGGCAAAGGGTTTATAAATAGTAGAAATATATGAATGAATGAATAAATCCATCAAATACACTTAAAATATACGTCGTGAGAAAACTAAGATAAGACTATTTTTAATAATTTCTTTTTCATAATATCCAATAATATTTTCCATTAGGAATAAACACAAATTCGAAATCAATTATTTTATCAGTGATAAAAATGAATGCTATTTTCCTAAGATCAAAACTAAAACAAAAAAAATGCCCCAAGTTAATGCTCCATTAAGAATCAGCAAAATTGACTGAAAATGTTGATTAGTTAAGGTTTGCAGATGGAGTTTGCTTCATTTTTGGAATTGTCTTCGCTCGCAATTATGTTGGGCCAAATACTGAAATATTCCGTTAAAATATTTTAATGGAAAATGTCTTCCTTTGCACACTATTTACATTATTCGGACTATCATCCTCATCTTTGTCGCCATATTTATTACAACGTTTCGAACGTTGTACGCTCCGGCCTTCTTCAGGTGGTTGGAATGTTGCATTGAACCCTTTATCTAGCTCACTGGGGTAGACTGTTCTAGTTCCACGTGCCATGTCTCATGGATGTCAGTTATCTCTTGTTAATTTCCTTCTCCAAGTTCTCCACCGCTTTAACCAGGTATTGAACTCACAGTCTTTGTGTCATATCACTGGATCTAACCAACGCCTTTATCCACAGTGCCATGTGTCCTTGTATTTTTATTTCAGGATGTCTGGACTGCCGGCCGATCATTTCCTTCTGTTGACCTTAAAGTTAAAAAGAAACACAGTAAGAAATAATTTATGAGATAATGACTCAATTTTACGAACAAATTTTTACATGATTCATTTCACACAAAATCGTCTAGCCGTCAGTAAACTTCGCTTTTGATTGCTGTTCGGATGCCGAGATTAATTTTGTCCAAAATTCTTTAATATCCCCTCACTCTAAGTGCTTCGGTACTAGAAGATTGTTTTTCGGCAACTTTGCTTTTCATAAATTCCTAGAGATATTCATTTAGTTTCAGATCTCGCCTGTTCCCCGGCAAGATCCGTGAACTTACGTTGATCCTGTTCAAAATAATCTGAACGACATTTGACCTGTGACATGCAGCGGCATCAAACAAAATTATTGTGCACACGTATGAATGTGCATATGTATTTGAAGTTTCTCTAGAAATAATTCCACATACCTGGGACCATTCATTGTTGTTCCTGGAGGCAAGAACTAGAATCTAGCTTTGGACACAGTGCCTAAAACTATCTCGATTGGCAGTCGCTTCACAAAAATATTGAGGACTACAAATTCTGACTGCTCTTAAGTAGTATCCGATTGTTATTACGAATTTTATTTTTGTTGTTATGGTGAGAATAGAAATTTATGAAATCATTTTTAATCGTTGATCTGCGAGAGGCACAGTTTTAAACTAAGCTTTTGTATGTTGTTGAATATGCATATGCAGTTTCTCTTGAAATAATTCCACATACCTCGGACCATTCATCGTTGTCCCTGGGGGCAATAACTAGAATCTAGCTTTGGACACAGTGCCTAAAACTATCTCGATTGGCAGTCGCTTCATAGTCTGAATTGTATACTTATCATTGAATCACTTACCCGGGTGTCTTTCATTGAATATATTACGCATAAGGATCCGTTGCAGATTAGATTTATCTGAAAACATAACTTTGCTGCACTCATCTGGTGTGCAAACTTTATGTTGCTAGACCCTTGGATTTCATAACTGCTGTTAGCCGTTCTTTGCAAGCTGATTTGAATAATTTCAGATCAAATTCAAATATCAGACGACGTGAAACTGTTAGAGAATTGTAACATTTGTACTATTTTAAAGTAGAGCAACACGTATCCTCTTATAAGAACTTTTTGGGAGGGATCACGTAGCAATTCACTTCATCGAATGATCACCTTTAGCACTTATTTCTTGGTCGTTCCCTTTTCCTCTTGTCGCTAAATATTTGACTTTTGTTTATATCGTGATTTCTTTGTAATTAAGTATCAAACATTGTGATAATAAAAGATCTTCCAAGATAGGTGAAATGTTCACAGAACCTGGCTGCGAGTTTATTGTGGATAATCTAGCAATTAAAGCACTTTCTATTCACTTTCGTCCTATTAAATTCCTATATGTTTTAATTAAAGTAGCATTTTCACAGGGATTGAGTAACGCATTCAGTGTATTATTTTGTAAAATATCTTTTTGTGTTCATAATCTTTTATTCAAATTCCTCAAGGTTTCTCCTATGGAATCTCTGTGACAATCATTACAGGTGATAGAGTAAATTTCTCAAGATTTGGCATATTATTTTGTTTTGTATTAATTATTTTATCGTTTTAGAAGTACTTGTAACACATTTTATGTTAAGCTTTACTAAATTCTTTTTAATTGTAGTTTTGATAGAGTTGGTAGGTAGAAGAATATTTTTTGATTCATTGAGTTCGGCAAAATGGTCCACTTTTCAATTTCTTTCGCGTTGAATATAAAATCATTACAGTATTGAAAGAGATTAAAATTATTTCAATGTATTTCTCCTCTTCATAAAAATATTGATGGCTACAAATTCTGAGTGCTCTGAAGTAGTATCCGATCGTTATTCCGAGTTTTATTTTTGTTGTCATGGTGAGAATAGAAATTTATGAGATCATTTTTACTCGTTGATCTGCGAGGGACACTTAGTTTTAGACTAAGCTTTTGTATCTTGTTGAATATGCATATGAAGTTTCTCTTGAATTATGTCCAGGGACACTTAGTTTTAAACTACTTCCAATACGATGTAACAGGATATTTGGGAAATATAAAGTGTTAATTTTCCTTATTTTTTTCAGGTATATAAAAACATATAAAAAGTTATATAACATTCTCTGGTATATAAAAACCATACATCATTTTCGCATATATATAATGTCCCCCCCCTATATATATATATATATATATATATATATATATATATATATATATATATATATATATATATATATATATATATATATATATATATATGAGATGAGATCTAATAATGTTTTTTCTTTACGGATGATAAATTATAGAAAAACTGTCTGAATGTTCTTTTTACCCGAGCGCTTTCGGCTATACATTTAGCCATTTTCAAGGATTATATTTTAAAATAAGAAATAGTGTTCTGTATATATGTTTTATAAAATGTTTCCATTTTTCAAAACACGTTCAAGGTATTATATCCATGTTCAAAGTTAATATTATTAAGTGTTGTTTTTTTGTTTTTAATAATAAGGCCCCCATTATTTTTAGCCTTTTTTCATATATATATATATATATATATATATAATCTCTCACCGGCTGGAAGACACGGAGTTACATCCGACTCTGTTATATTACATCGACCACTATTTTATTAACACCAGCACTGAATGTCCAATATACATACATACATATATATATATATATATATATATATATATATATATATATATATATATATATATATATATTAAATGGTGCAGTTTAATATATATATATATATATATATATATATATATATATATATATTAAATGGTGCAGTTTATGTAATATTAAAAAGAAGTAATCATACAAAGAATTAATCAGTAAAATTAATGTAATTAATGGCGAAATCACTTCACTAACATATTTATAAATCATTGACTTACTAACCACTTTGCTTGACAAGCCGAAAGATGTTTTTAAGAGTGTGTTATGTATTAACGGTTACATAATTTGTAAACGTGCAGTGTCGCAACGCTAGAGTTGTATTTTAAATCTTTTAAGTTAGAACATTTTTTTAATATAGTAATGTTGCAGATTTAATAGGGCAGTATCTTAGGAACCACTCGTCCTACAATACATTTATTTTCATCTTGGAAAGTACTTGAAATGAAAAAAAAAAACATTAACACCCGATGATGAAAATCTGATGATTTTCGAAAGTACTCGCAGCTAGGGAACATCGAAACCATCATAAGGATGGCGTCATTCAACTGGTGATTAGTAAGTTAATGCTTTATTAAATGTGTTAGCGAAGTGATTTCGCCATTAATTACATTAACTTTACTGATTAATTCTTTGTATGATTACTTCTTTTTAATATATATATATATATATATATATATATATATATATATATATATATATATATATATATATATATATATATATAATACTAATCATCTTATAAATATAAGCAGCTATACTCGTCCGGCAAAACAGGTGTTTTAGCTTGTAAATGAACAAACCAATACCCAAGGGAAAAGAAAGGGGAAAAAAATGAAAGAACTAAGAACATTTACTTAAGGAGTAAACAATCGTCTAGAATACAAGTTCAAAGTCCAAAGAATAAAAACCTCCGACATGAGTAAATTAAAATAATTAAACGCTAAGTAGAGCAAACTACGATCCGCGTTTTTGAAACCTAGGTAGGTTTGTCTAGCTCTTTACCTTTACTTATATATATATATATATATATATATATATATATATATATATATATATATATATATATATATATATATAAACAAATGCTTGGAGGTACAAAATCTATATATTATTTTAAAAACAAGGAATGTATTAATGGTAATAGTCCCTAAGGCCCATTCGTCCAACATCTCATCAGGAGAAAATCGTTGGAAAAATTGATAAATTAAACGAAAAGAACAGCAACGAAAATGAAGAGCAAAAACAAAAAGGGGGGAAAACACGCTAAAATCAATAACGTATAAGTATATATACTTATAACGAGGGGAGGGGAAATTGCGTGTAAATAATTAGCGAGGGACAGTTAAAATATCCACCAACAAATTAAGGGACTTCACAAAATCCTTCTGCCGGCAAAGAGAAGGTTTCCGTAATCCTATACAGATTGATTCCAAAATCTTCAAATGATTGTTGGAACCAGCTATGTGAATAATTTTGAACCACTCTTTCGTATACGACTTGGCACAGGCTATATTCTCTACTAGGTGTTGAGCAATAGCCGATTCCGTATTTGTAGAGGGAAGATAACACATATTATCTATTTTGCCAAGTTGTGTATATATATATATATATATATATATATATATATATATATATATATATATATATATACCCAAGTATGGGATTGGTATATACGGAATAAATTCCAATAACCAACAATTATTATTCTTAAGAGAGTGCTCAATACAGAGTAGTGCAGATATAATTATTTATTTAAATATTATAACATAAATCTGTTATAAAATCACTACGAAAATAGCCATTTTGTTTCAACACTGCCGGTGTCTTATCAAGTGATGATGTTGAATGTAGAATCTTCATTCAACATCATCACTCGATAAGACACCGGCAGTGTTGAAACAAAATGGCTATTTTTGTAGTGATTTTATAACAGATTTATGTTATAATATTTAAATAAATAATTTTATATATATATATATATATATATATATATATATATATATATATATATATATATATATATGCTATTACGGGCGTAATAGTGGAGATTACGATACTCTCCGGAATTTCCTTCATTTCTTTCAAACATTCAGTTCCGTCTGGGAACATCATCAGGATAAAAAGAAGCAATGGTATTTCGTCGAAAGAATCCATTTATTGTCGCATTCAGTTGGATTCTCCGTATCAATTCGTTCGGCACCACCAGCAGCGACAGGTCTGCCACGTGACATCCAAGGCGCATATCAAGCGTGCTCAATCAATAAAATCGACAAGCCAAAAACGCCACTATTAAATTAAATGAATAAAATAAACATTGACGCAAAATGCAAATATACGACGACTTTAGACATAAAATCTTTATACAGGGTGACCCAACAAAAACGGGAATTTTGGAAGTGCGTATCGCTAGACATGAGCAAGTGGCCACAAGACAGTGACCTTGAGCAAGTCAACATTTCGCCATTTTAGTAACGAGAATGAAATTCACTGTATCCCAGCTGAGATGTTGCAGCAGTCAATGAGGAATGTCAACAGCAGATTTCAAGAATGCATTCGTACAGGAGGACGCCATCTACAGGACGTAATTTAAAAAAAATGTAAATTCCATCATTGTTTCTTAAATGGCATCTTTTAAGGTTTCAATTACTATGAATTAAATATTTTCTTCCATCACTCTTGGTTTTATTGGATTGTTAAATAGTAACCGTTTTTTTGGTCACCCTGTATAAATGTCCACGTGAAGAAATGTCTAAATTTACTAAGACAAATATAAAATTATATCTTCCTACATATAAAATTATATAAATATTCTATTTAATCATTAATCAAGCTTTTTTCACCTTCGATAACAATTTTTATAGACGAAAATTTTGTTTATTGATGTGGTCGTAGCTTAGTGACGTTTTGGCTTTATAGAAAGTGAATCTTTCAAAAATATAAAATTCTTCTTATTTTATATACATATATGATTCTTTATTAGTATATCGAGAGAAAATAGTTAACAAACTTTGAAACCACTAAAGATGTTACCTTTTCAACTTAAATCTAAAAACACTTTAACCTATCATGCTACATAGAACTAATAATGAACTTCAGTTGGAGATTTATAGAAAATCTATCAGCAAGAATTAGATTATCAATTTTTATTCTCACCACTATAACATGATAAAATCTGGAATAATTATAGGATTCTATTTAAGAGCGCTAAGAATCATCAGCCCACAATACTTACCCAAAGAAGAAATACAGGGTGTCCGAAAAAATTTGACATCGTTTCGTACGCCAATAATTTGGGCAATTCATGTTGAAATAACCTCAAATTTTCGCAGAATATATAGAAACAGATGAAGATTTTATATTTAATGTTTTATTTTTGTTCTGTTTTCAGGTTGAGCCATGCCGTTTACTCCCAAAGGGAAGCCATTTTGCGTCTTGGAATATGCTCGCACACAGTCACCCTATATTGTGAAGCGTGTCTTCAATGCAAAATTTGGAAAAACTTTACAAACTGGCAAACAAATTTGAACTTGTTACCAACAATTTAAAGAGGGAGGCTGTTTATGCAGGGATAAAGAATCTGGTAGACCATTATCAACATCAACGTGTTTGGCAAGATCTTAACTACCCAATTGACGTGTGCCGTGTCACAGGCGGTGCACATATAGAACACATATGAAATCGGTCCCAGAATAAACTTATGATGTTCAATACCTAAACTGTTCGATTTCATTGAGCTAGACTTATTAGTTTTCAAGATAATTGCTTTTAAAATGATGTCAATTTTTCTTTTGTTTTTGTTTTCCATGAGACGAGCTGTTAATTTAAGTACAGGGTGTTCCCAAAAATATGACATCATTTCGCAGGCCAATAACTCTGGTAATTCTTGTTGAAATAACCTCACATTTTCACAGAATGTATAGAAACAGATCAAGATTATATATTGAATGAACGAGGCCAGTCCGCGCTTATCTCAATGAGAATCTGTCAGAGAGATGGATCCGGCGTGTAGATGAAGACAGTTTTCTGATGACATGACCGCCACTGTCACCGCACCTGTGATTTCTTTTTATGGGGATATGTGAAGGGACTGGTCTATGTCCCCCCACCTCTTCCTGCTAGCATTGATAAACTCAAGCATAGAATCACTTCCGCTCTGAATAATGTTACCGCAGACATGCTACAACGTGTTTGGCATGAGCTTACCTACCGACTTGACGTGTGCGTGTCATAGGCGATGCACATATTGAAAACTTATAAAATCGGTCCCATAATAAACTTATGATGTTCAACATCTAAACTGTTCAATTTCATTGAGCTAGACCCTTTAGTTTAAAATGACGTCAAATTTTTGGGACACTGTATATACAGATACACTTTCAAAAACCTCCAATATCTTCATATTTTGCTTTCAATGCTAAGAGAAAGGCATACAAAATATATAATCGCAAAAATGATAACATTATTAACAACAATAACAAGAAAAAACAACAGACATATAATATTACCTATTATCTCCTTAAATGTAAAATTATCTAACACATGTTGCTATATATAAATTCATATATCCTTTTCTCGCACACCGAATGATTTACCTTTCAACACAAATTCCTTGGACCAGGCACCTAACCAAATGATATTCCATTCATCACAGAGAACATTATATCCTGATTGCCAGAGATCGAATTTCAGCTAATATCTGTGTCAGAATACGGGTTTATTGATTCAGTCAGAGAAGTCATTATTAGTAGTACCAAACAAATGAACTGTTTTCATACTTAGTCAATTGAGAAGAATTTTCAAATTGAATAAAAGATTTAAGTAGAAAAATGTTATTAAGCTTGCCCCGACTTCTGTAATGGCATCGTTTTCTTCTTCTTCTTGTTCTTGTTCTTTTCTTCTTGTTCTTTTCTTCTTGTTCTTTTCTTCTTCTTCTTCTTCTTCTTCTTCTTTTCTTCTTCTTCTTCTTCTTCTTTTCTTCTTCTTCTTTTCTTCTTCTTCTTTTCTTCTTCTTCTTCTTCTTCTTCTTCTTCTTTTCTTCTTCTTCTTCTTTTCTTCTTCTTCTTCTTCTTCTTCTTTTCTTCTTCTTCTTCTTCTTTTTCTTCTTCTTCTTCTTTTTTTTCTTCTTCTTCTTCTTTATGTGCCGTGTCTACTCAGGGCGTAGGCGATCCTGGCTCTCCACAACTTCCTGTCCCTTGTAGCTCTTAATAAATGTTGTCTTTCTGTTATTTTTCCTAAACCCTTCCCACCATTCATTTACTTAAACTCACTGCATCGTTTACGAAAGTGAAATTATTGATTGTTTTTGTTTCTGAGTTATAACAATCACTAAAATGCCGGAGAAGCCCTGCCCTTTCTGTGTATTTCGGGTGACCCCATAGTCATACGAAACTGTTTTATCATTGCTAGGATTTTCTTTCCTTTTCACAACGATTCTTGGCTTGCAGCCCAAACACTTCACTAGTGATAGATTTTTTTTATACTCGATAGATACGGATGTCTGATTTCCCACTGGGAGTAACTTCAGGATTAGATTTTTGCAGAAACTGATATCCAAAGAACAGGGCAGTTGTTGGCGTATTTGGCAGATACTACAAAGCATTGCATGGTCCCTTTAAGACAACGAAAACTAAATGAAGTGTAAATAATAAATAACCGTTAAAAAAAGGAAATCTTTTCTTTTTTTTCGTTCAGCCAATAAACACGAAAGATTTTGAAAACGGAATAATTGAAACATGAATTCATTTTCTACGATTCGACGAAGAAAATTTATAATAATTCCTTTGCAGTAATTTCTTTAGGATACCTCATCTTTTACTTCTTATGTGTGCTATCCCCCTTCAGAATGCAAGCTGTCATGGCTCTCCACAACTTTCTTTCCTTTGTATCTCTAAGGCTTACAGTCTAACCAATCTTTTCACTATACTTCTAAGTCACTGGAGTGCCATCCGTTTACACCAGCTCGTCAGATAGACTATTATAGTCAGGACATGGGCGAGCATGGCTCTCCACAACTTCATAGCCTTTGTAGCAATCTTTGTCTTTATTGTATAGTTTCCAGTCACTGTACTGCCATAAATTTACAGAAACCTGTTAGATAGACAATCATATTTAGGACATGCTTGAGGAAGGCTCTCCACATCTTCCTATCCTTTGTAGCTCTAAAGTTTAAAGACTAAGAAATCTTTTTATTTTCACTATACTTTCCAGTCACTGTTCTTCAAATCCATTTACAAGCTCGTCAGACAGACCATTTTAGTCAGGACATGGGTGAGGATGGCTCTCCACCACTTCCTAGCTTTTATAGCTCTAAGCCTTATACTTTGACCTTTGTCTTTTAGTATACTTTCCAGTCACTGTACTACCATCAATTTACAGAAACTTGTCAGATAGACAATTATATTTAGAACATGGGTGATCATGGCTCTCCACATCTTCCTATCCTTTGTAGCTCTAAGGTTTAGAGTCTAAGCAATTTTTCTTTTTCACTATACTTTCCAGTCACCATTCTTTAACTCCATTTACACAAACTCATCAGACAGATCATTATAGGCAGGACATGGGTGAACATGGCCCTCCACAACTTCCTATCCTTTATAGGTCTAAGATTTATAATCTAACCAAACTTTGTCTTTTCACAATACATCTCAGTCACTGTTCTGTAATTCATTTACACAAGCTTGTCGGGTAGGCTACTCATTATTTCTCGCTATCCCTATGAGTGTCAAATTCTCAGAGCCTCCTGCACTCTTCATTATATATCACAGAAATTTCTACTGCCTCTTTCTGATTCTAAATAAAGAATCCTTTTTGCTCCCATTTTGAGTAAAACTTCCTCGTCGCTCACATGCGTCGTTTGTGGTATTCGCAATATCAATTTGTAGATCCAAACATCTGCCAGCTGCAATTTTTTCATCTGTTAGGAAAACATCTCTGCCATATCTTCTTTTTGCGTGCCTTTTCCTTTCAGAACGTAGATGATCATGGCTCCCCACAACTTCCTTAGTAATATAACTCTCTTTTCCAAGCCCCCACCCGTCCCTCGTTCCGTCATCCATTCACAGAAGTTTGTCAGGTTTTATAGTGATTTTATAACATATTTATGTTATAATTTTCGAATAAATAATTATATATATATATATATATATATATATATATATATATATATATATATATATATATATATATAAGTCTACTACTTTTCAAAGGCTTTGAATATTGCTGCCATATCTGTTATGGTACGGATGCTGTATATTTAAATATTTTTGATAAAATACAAAGAAGAATCTGCAATGTTATTAGGACTGGGCATCCCGACTTTTCCACCACCGGTATGTAACCTCCTTGTGCCTTTTTTATAAATAATTTCATGGTTATTACTCTAACGTACTTTCCTCTATGGCACTTACATATTAAGAATGTAAGCTCATTACAAAATTGGCGTCAAGGTTTCATCATTTGTCATCTGAAATGGTTAACATGTAACCGAGAGTTTTATGCTAACAGTTTCTTCTATCGGACTTTTGGCTTGGAGAACCCTTCCGGCTTCTTGCTTCAAATCAATTTTGAATTAATTTAATTCTTGTTCTTTTATTGTTCTCTCTCCTTAATTGTGTTTTTTTTTTCTTTTTCATATTCTCTAACATTCAGTAACCCCCTTGCAGCTTAGTGGCTTTATTGCCGTGCTTCTGGGGAAATGATTACAAAGATATTGCGTTACGATATATTTGAGACGAGATGATAATGGAATCGATGTCACAGTCCAGAGTAAACCCGAGTCCAGAGTATACCGGGGCTTCTTCTATTTCTGGTTTTCTAATCAGTGTATAAGTTAGGCGAGGCCAAATTATATCCTGTTGCATAGGAATAAAGTACCACGGTCGAAAATGGAGTTTGGCCACTGATCACCAGAGAGCAAACACAGGCGATCCTATTTTCAATAGGTAGATCACAGGACCATAGAGGAAACGAATATATGAGAATAACCATTTCTATTCTATCCTCTATTACTATTTATCACTATTTCTACTCTAGCCTTTATTACTATTGATCACTATTTCTACGCTATCCTCTATAAATATTGATCACTTTTAGTACAATATCCTCTATTATTATTGATCACGATTTCAACTGTATCTTCTATTACTATTAATCATTATTTCTATTATATCCGCTATTATTATTGACAAATATTTCTACTCTAACCTGTATTACTATTGATCAGTATTTCTACTCTATCTTCTATAACTATGGTCATTATTTCTATTCTATCCTCTATTACTATTGATCACTAGTTCTACTCTAACCTATGTTAGTATTGCTCACTATTTCTACTCTATCCTCTTTTACTATTGATCACTATTTCTATTCTATCCTCTTTTACTATTGATCACTATTTCTATTCTATCCTCTATTAATATTGATCACTATTACAATTCAATCCTCTATTAAAATTGAGCACTATTTCTACTCTATCCTCTATTACTAATGATCACTAGTTCTATATCCTCTATTACTATTGATCACTATTTCTATTCTATCCTCTATTACTATTGGTCATTCTTTCTATTCTATCCTCTATTACTATTGATCACTATTTCTATTCTATCCTCTATTACTATTGGTCATTCTTTCTATTCTATCCTCTATTACTATTGATCACTATTTCAATTCTATCCTCTATTACAATTGGTCATTCTTTCCATTCTATCCTCTATTACTATTGATCACTATTTCTATTCTATCCTCTATTACTATTGGTCATTCTTTCTATTCTATCCTCTATTACTATTGATCACTATTTCTATTCTACCCTCTATTACTATTGGTCATTCTTTCTATTCTATCCTCTATTACTATTGATCACTATTTCTATTCTATCCTCTATTACTATTGGTCACTATTTCTATTCTATCCTCTATTACTATTGATCACTATTTCTATTCTATCCTCTATTAATATTGATCACTATTTCTATTCTATCCTCTATTACTATTGGTCATTCTTTCCATTCTATCCTCTATTACTATTGATCACTATTTCTATTCTATCCTCTATTACTATTGATCACTATTTCTATTCTATCCTTTATTACTTTTGATCACTAGTTCTACTCTAACCTATGTTAGTATTGCTCACTATTTCTACTCTATTCACTTTTACTATTGATCACTATTTCTATTCTATCCTCTTTTACTATTGATCACTATTTCTATTCTATCCTCTATTAATATTGATCACTATTACAATTCAATCCTCTATTAAAATTGAGCACTATTTCTACTCTATCCTCTATTACTAATGATCACTAGTTCTATATCCTCTATTACTATTGATCACTATTTCTATTCTATCCTCTATTACTATTGGTCATTCTTTCTATTCTATCCTCTATTACTATTGATCACTATTTCTATTCTATCCTCTATTACTATTGGTCATTCTTTCTATTCTATCCTCTATTACTATTGATCACTATTTCTATTCTATCCTCTATTACAATTGGTCATTCTTTCTATTCTATCCTCTATTACTATTGATCACTATTTCTATTCTATCCTCTATTACTATTGGTCATTCTTTCTATTCTATCCTCTATTACTATTGATCACTATTTCTATTCTACCCTCTATTACTATTGGTCATTCTTTCTATTCTATCCTCTATTACTATTGATCACTATTTCTATTCTATCCTCTATTACTATTGGTCACTATTTCTATTCTATCCTCTATTACTATTGATCACTATTTCTATTCTATCCTCTATTAATATTGATCACTATTTCTATTCTATCCTCTATTACTATTGGTCATTCTTTCTATTCTATCCTCTATTACTATTGATCACTATTTCTATTCTATCCTCTATTACTATTGGTCATTCTTTCCATTCTATCCTCTATTACTATTGATCACTATTTCTATTCTATCCTCTATTACTATTGATCACTATTTCTATTCTATCCTCTATTACTTTTGATCCACGTTTCTATTCTATCCTCTATTGCTATTGATGACTATTTCTATTCTATCCTCTATTACTATTGATCACTATTTCTATTCTATCCTCTATTACTATTGATCACTATTTCTATTCTATCCTCTATTACTATTGATCACTATTTCTATTCTATCCTCTATTACTATTGGTCATTATTTCTATTCTATCCTCTATTACTATTGATCACTATTTCTATTCTATCCTCTATTACTATTGATCACTATTTCTATTCTATCCTCTATTACTATTGATCACTATTTCTATTCTATCCTCTATTACTATTGGTCATTCTTTCCATTCTATCCTCTATTACTATTGATCACTATTTCTATTCTATCCTCTATTACTATTGGTCATTCTTTCTATTCTATCCTCTATTACTATTGATCACTATTTCTATTCTATCCTCTATTACTATTGGTCATTCTTTCTATTCTATCCTCTATTACTATTGATCACTATTTCTATTCTATCCTCTATTACTATTGGTCATTCTTTCCATTCTATCCTCTATTACTATTGATCACTATTTCTATTCTATCCTCTATTACTATTGGTCATTCTTTCTATTCTATCCTCTATTACTATTGGTCATTCTTTCTATTCTATCCTCTATTACTATTGATCACTATTTCTATTCTATCCTCTATTACTATTGGTCATTCTTTCCATTCTATCCTCTATTACTATTGATCACTATTTCTATTCTATCCTCTATTACTATTGGTCATTCTTTCCATTCTATCCTCTATTACTATTGATCACTCTTTCTATTCTATCCTCTATTACTATTGGTCATTCTTTCCATTCTATCCTCTATTACTATTGATCAGTATTTCTATTCTATCCTCTATTACTATTGGTCATTCTTTCCATTCTATCCTCTATTACTATTGATCACTATTTCTATTCTATCCTCTATTACTATTGGTCATTCTTTCCATTCTATCCTCTATTACTATTGATCACTATTTCTATTCTATCCTCTATTACTATTGGTCATTCTTTCCATTCTATCCTCTATTACTATTGATCACTATTTCTATTCTATCCTCTATTACTATTGGTCATTCTTTCCATTCTATCCTCTATTACTATTGATCACTATTTCTATTCTATCCTCTATTACTATTGGTCATTTTTTCTATTCTATCCTCTATTACTATTGATCACTATTTCTATTCTATCCTCTATTACTACTGGTCATTCTTTCTATTCTATCCTCTATTACTATTGGTCATTCTTTCTATTCTATCCTCTATTACTATTGATCACTATTTCTATTCTATCCTCTATTACTATTGGTCATTCTTTCCATTCTATCCTCTATTAATATTGATCACTATTTCTATTCTATCCTCTATTACTATTGATCACTATTTCTATTCTATCCTCTATTACTATTGGTCATTCTTTCTATTCTATCCTCTATTACTATTGATCACTATTTCTATTCTATCCTCTATTACTATTGGTCATTCTTTCCATTCTATCCTCTATTACTATTGATCACTATTTCTATTCTATCCTCTATTACTATTGGTCATTCTTTCTATTCTATCCTCTATTACTATTGATCACTATTTCTATTCTATCCTCTATTACTATTGGTCATTCTTTCTATTCTATCCTCTATTACTATTGATCACTATTTCTATTCTATCCTCTATTACTATTGATCACTATTTCTATTATATCCTCTATTACTATTGATCACTATTTCTATTCTATCCTCTATCACTATTGATCATTCTTTCTATTCTATCCTCTATTACTATTGATCACTATTTCTATTCTATCCTCTATTACTATTGGTCACTATTTCTGTTCTATCCTCTATTACTATTGATCATTCTTTCTATTCTATCCTCTATTACTATTGATTATTATTTCTATTCTATCCTCTTTTACTATTGATCACTAGTTCTACTTTATCCTCTATTACTTTTGTTCACTAGTTCTATTCTATCCTTCATTATTATTGATCACTATTTCTAATTTACCCTCTATTTTTATTCGTCACTATTTTCATTCTATCCTCTATTACCATTGATCACTATTTCTACTCTATCCTCTATTACTATTGATCATTATTTCTAATTTAACCTCTAATTTTATTGATCACAATTTCTATTCTATCCTCTATTAATATTGATCACTATTTCTATTCTATCCTCTATTACTATTGGTCATTCTTTCTATTCTATCCTCTATTACTATTGATCACTATTTCTATTCTATCCTCTATTACTATTGGTCATTCTTTCCATTCTATCCTCTATTACTATTGATCACTATTTCTATTCTATCCTCTATTACTATTGATCACTATTTCTATTCTATCCTTTATTACTTTTGATCACTAGTTCTACTCTAACCTATGTTAGTATTGCTCACTATTTCTACTCTATCCACTTTTACTATTGATCACTATTTCTATTCTATCCTCTTTTACTATTGATCACTATTTCTATTCTATCCTCTATTAATATTGATCACTATTACAATTCAATCCTCTATTAAAATTGAGCACTATTTCTACTCTATCCTCTATTACTAATGATCACTAGTTCTATATCCTCTATTACTATTGATCACTATTTCTATTCTATCCTCTATTACTATTGGTCATTCTTTCTATTCTATCCTCTATTACTATTGATCACTATTTCTATTCTATCCTCTATTACTATTGGTCATTCTTTCTATTCTATCCTCTATTACTATTGATCACTATTTCTATTCTATCCTCTATTACAATTGGTCATTCTTTCTATTCTATCCTCTATTACTATTGATCACTATTTCTATTCTATCCTCTATTACTATTGGTCATTCTTTCTATTCTATCCTCTATTACTATTGATCACTATTTCTATTCTACCCTCTATTACTATTGGTCATTCTTTCTATTCTATCCTCTATTACTATTGATCACTATTTCTATTCTATCCTCTATTACTATTGGTCACTATTTCTATTCTATCCTCTATTACTATTGATCACTATTTCTATTCTATCCTCTATTAATATTGATCACTATTTCTATTCTATCCTCTATTACTATTGGTCATTCTTTCTATTCTATCCTCTATTACTATTGATCACTATTTCTATTCTATCCTCTATTACTATTGGTCATTCTTTCCATTCTATCTTCTATTACTATTGATCACTATTTCTATTCTATCCTCTATTACTATTGATCACTATTTCTATTCTATCCTCTATTACTTTTGATCCACGTTTCTATTCTATCCTCTATTGCTATTGATGACTATTTCTATTCTATCCTCTATTACTATTGATCACTATTTCTATTCTATCCTCTATTACTATTGATCACTATTTCTATTCTATCCTCTATTACTATTGATCACTATTTCTATTCTATCCTCTATTACTATTGGTCATTATTTCTATTCTATCCTCTATTACTATTGATCACTATTTCTATTCTATCCTCTATTACTATTGATCACTATTTCTATTCTATCCTCTATTACTATTGATCACTATTTCTATTCTATCCTCTATTACTATTGGTCATTCTTTCCATTCTATCCTCTATTACTATTGATCACTATTTCTATTCTATCCTCTATTACTATTGGTCATTCTTTCTATTCTATCCTCTATTACTATTGATCACTATTTCTATTCTATCCTCTATTACTATTGGTCATTCTTTCTATTCTATCCTCTATTACTATTGGTCATTCTTTCTATTCTATCCTCTATTACTATTGGTCATTCTTTCTATTCTATCCTCTATTACTATTGATCACTATTTCTATTCTATCCTCTATTACTATTGGTCATTCTTTCCATTCTATCCTCTATTACTATTGATCACTATTTCTATTCTATCCTCTATTACTATTGGTCATTCTTTCCATTCTATCCTCTATTACTATTGATCACTATTTCTATTCTATCCTCTATTACTATTGGTCATTCTTTCCATTCTATCCTCTATTACTATTGATCAGTATTTCTATTCTATCCTCTATTACTATTGGTCATTCTTTCCATTCTATCCTCTATTACTATTGATCACTATTTCTATTCTATCCTCTATTACTATTGGTCATTCTTTCCATTCTATCCTCTATTACTATTGATCACTATTTCTATTCTATCCTCTATTACTATTGATCACTATTTCTATTCTATCCTCTATTACTATTGGTCATTCTTTCCATTCTATCCTCTATTACTATTGATCACTATTTCTATTCTATCCTCTATTACTATTGGTCATTTTTTCTATTCTATCCTCTATTACTATTGATCACTATTTCTATTCTATCCTCTATTACTACTGGTCATTCTTTCTATTCTATCCTCTATTACTATTGGTCATTCTTTCTATTCTATCCTCTATTACTATTGATCACTATTTCTATTCTATCCTCTATTACTATTGGTCATTCTTTCCATTCTATCCTCTATTAATATTGATCACTATTTCTATTCTATCCTCTATTACTATTGATCACTATTTCTATTCTATCCTCTATTACTATTGGTCATTCTTTCTATTCTATCCTCTATTACTATTGATCACTATTTCTATTCTATCCTCTATTACTATTGGTCATTCTTTCCATTCTATCCTCTATTACTATTGATCACTATTTCTATTCTATCCTCTATTACTATTGGTCATTCTTTCTATTCTATCCTCTATTACTATTGATCACTATTTCTATTCTATCCTCTATTACTATTGGTCATTCTTTCTATTCTATCCTCTATTACTATTGATCACTATTTCTATTCTATCCTCTATTACTATTGATCACTATTTCTATTATATCCTCTATTACTATTGATCACTATTTCTATTCTATCCTCTATTACTATTGATCACTATTTCTATTCTATCCTCTATCACTATTGATCATTCTTTCTATTCTATCCTCTATTACTATTGATCACTATTTCTATTCTATCCTCTATTACTATTGGTCACTATTTCTGTTCTATCCTCTATTACTATTGATCATTCTTTCTATTCTATCCTCTATTACTATTGATTATTATTTCTATTCTATCCTCTTTTACTATTGATCACTAGTTCTACTTTATCCTCTATTACTTTTGTTCACTAGTTCTATTCTATCCTTCATTACTATTGATCACTATTTCTAATTTACCCTCTATTTTTATTCGTCACTATTTTCATTCTATCCTCTATTACCATTGATCACTATTTCTACTCTATCCTCTATTACTATTGATCATTATTTCTAATTTAACCTCTAATTTTATTGATCACAATTTCTATTCTATCCTCTTTTACTATTGATCTCTAGTTCTATTCTATCCCATATTACTATTGATCACTTTGTCTACTCTATCTTCTATTACTATTGGGATCACTATAAGGTGGTTACTATTCGAGCGCGTATTATCGAGCAAGTACTATTTGTCGAAGGCGTCTGACACCAGCATTTTCAACGGCGTTACTATAATTGCACCTGCCATTACAAAGACTCTACTACAACGAGCATTAGGGAAGTGACAACTAGTATTCGTTGATATTAAAAAAGTGGCAAAGAGTGTTCATTGACATCACAAAATATCCATCTATATAAAAAGGTTTAAGGCTGAAAATACTTTCGGAGCCAGAAGGGACCATTTCCTTTACCCATATAAAATGTATATTTTTATCGTAATTCTTGATGAACTTTCGTCTATGGCACCTTGACTTTATGAAATTGAGGGCAGTACTAGATTTGCATAAACGTCTTATTATTTTACAGTTGCTTGTGGAACCCTCCAGACCCCTTGATTTCTACTCAAATTTGAGTTCAAAAATTCAAATACAATGTGAATCATACATTATTTACATTATTCCGACTATTGCCCTCATCTTTATCACAACGTTTCGGCCGTTGTATGCTCCGGCCTTCTTCGGGTGGTAGGAATGTCGAACCGAACCCTATATTTCGCTCACTGGGGTAGACTGTTCTAGTTCCACGTGCCATTTTTAATGGATGTCAGTAAACAGTTATCTTCTGTTAATTCCCCTCTCGAAGTTCTCCACAGCCGTAACGTACAACGGCCGAAACGTTGTGAAATATATTGCAACGAAGATGAGGACAATAGTCCGAATAATGTAAATAGTGTACATAATACCACATCACAGAAATATAGACAGAAACTGAAAGGCCGAAACGTTGGAATAAATATAGCAACAAAGATGAGGACAATAGTCCGAATAATGTAAATAGTGTACATAATACCTCATCTCAGAAATATAGACAGAAACTGAAAGGCCGAAACGTTGCAATAAATATGTCGAAAAAGATGAGGACAATAGTCCGAATAATGTAAATAGTGTACATAATACCTCATCTCAGATATATAGACAGAAACGTCAATTCCTGTTTTTTTTCTCTCTCCTTAATGGTGTTTTTCTCATATTTTCTTGCACTCGGTAACGCCTTGTGTCTGAGTGGCTTTATTGCCTTGCTTGGAGATAAATGATTAAAATAGTGTTATTTTCTTTCTGACTTCCTCGTTGATTACTCGTTCTGTCATTAGTAATTTCAGTATCCTCCAGTATACGGACATTTCCCTGTACATTTTCCCGAGATTGTCTCGCCTTCATTGCTATAGATGATGATTTATATAACATAGCTATTCAGCACTCTTTTATTGTTTTTTTTTTATCTAAAACTGCCTTTCTTAATACTTTGCTTAGATTTTAGAGATGCATTTTACTCTATTACAATATTCAGAATTTTCAGTCACGTTTTCTAAAAACCTATTTCTGTATTCTCTGTCTAACAGGATATCTTTCTTAAAAGCGTTAGTGTGAAACATTATTTGTCAAATCATAATTTATCTGAGAAAATGTCCAGGCGAAAAAAACTCCACATTAACGAATTTACAAAATCACACGGACTATTTTTATTAAAATCATGAATGTTTCCTTCCAAATCAAAGATGCAATAAAAGAAGAAAAGAAATTTGAGGAGAACAGTTCCTAAAGAACCTGCGTTGGATCGTGAGAATCTGTAAAATAGTTAGTGGGTACACATATTATGATTCAAATAGATTTAGGACAGTGTTCGACGAATGGCAATTTCAAGTTTAATCTTCAAGAACTTTTTCAAATTATTTCCGGAAAAAGTTTCCGTTCGCAGTTGGTGAAAAGAAGATCATTCAGCGTCCTGCGTATGACGATAAACTACATCCGGCAGCAAGGCCTCTGAACGGGAGATTTTGAGGAGCCTGAAACCACCTCTTAATTGCTGGTGTTCCCAGGTCAACCATGCATCACGGTCGTATCACCTGTTAGGGTCAGAGCTATGGGCAAATAGTTAACACCCAAATTGGGGTCAAAAGAGTATGGAGGTGTAAAAATAGGTTTTAATATCAGCAATACATTTTTTGAAAAAAAATATTACCAGCAGTACATCACTGAAAAAGAAAAGTATCACCAGCAATACATTTTTGAAAAAGAAAATACCAGCAATAAAAATCTTGTCGGCATTAAATAACCCATTAAGGTTGATATGCCGTAAAACAAACCAAACCACTATATACTGAGATAGATAGATAGATAGATAGATAGATAGATAGATAGATAGATAGATAGATAAATAGATAGATATGTATATAAATATGGTGAGATAGATAGATAGATAGATAGATAGATAGATATGTATATAAATATGGTGAGATAGATAGATAGATAGATAGATATGTATATAAATATGGTGAGATAGATAGATAGATAGATAGATAGATAGATATGTATATAAATATGGTGAGATAGATAGATAGATAGATAGATAGATATGTATATAAATATGGTGAGATAGATAGATAGATAGATAGATAGATAGATATGTATATAAATATGGTGAGATAGATAGATAGATAGATAGATAGATAGATATGTATATAAATATGGTGAGATAGATAGATAGATAGATAGATAGATATGTATATAAATATGGTGAGATAGATAGATAGATAGATAGATAGATAGATAGATAGATAGATAGAGATGTATATAAATATGGTGAGATGGATAGATAGATAGATAGATAGATAGATAGATAGATAGAGATGTATATAAATATGGTGAAATAGATAGATAAAAAAATATTACCCCAAATAAAAATCTTGTCGGCATTAAATGACCCATTAAGTTTGATATGCTGTAAAACAAACCAGACCAAACCAAACCACTATATACTGAGATAGATAGATAGATAGATAGATAATGAACAGACTGAGATAGATAGATAGATAGATAGATAATGAACAGACTGAGATAGATAGATAGATAGATAGATAATGAACAGACTGAGATAGATAGATAGATAGATAGATAGATAGATGGATAGATAGATAGATAGATAGATAGATAGATAGATAGATAGATAGATAGATAGATAGATAGATAGATAGATGAAAAAATATTAGCAGCAACAAAAATCTTGTCGGCCTTAAATAACCCATTGAGGTTGATATGCCTTAAAACAAAAGAAAACAGATGCTGCAGTGTGCCGACTGGTGATGATAGGAGAACGTAGATCATAGGTTCTCACAACAATGAGCATTGATATAACCTCGCGAGAGATCAAAGGTATGAATGGTGTACCAGCTGGAGATAAAATGTGTTCTTTTTATCTCTGAAATCCATCCTTTGCTTTCCTGTTACGAAAAAACGCGTCAGTACGACGAGGTATTTACGACAAGGAAAAGGGTCTTGGTATCAGGTTTTAGGAGATTCTGTCAAACAGTTCATATCTATCTATCTATCTATCTATCTATCTATCTATCTATCTATCTATCTATCTCAGTCTGTTCATTATCTATCTATCTATCTCAGTCTATTCATTATCTATCTATCTATCTATCTATCTATCTATCTATCTATCTATCTATCTATCTCAGTCTGTTCATTATCTATCTATCTATCTATCTATCTATCTATCTATCTATCTATCTCAGTCTGTTCATTATCTATCTATCTATCTATCTATCTATCTATCTATCTCAGTCTGTTCATTATCTATCTATCTATCTATCTATCTATCTATCTCAGTCTGTTCATTATCTATCTATCTATCTCAGTCTATTCATTATCTATCTATCTATCTATCTATCTATCTATCTATCTATCTATCTATCTATCTATCTCAGTCTGTTCATTATCTATCTATCTATCTCAGTCTATTCATTATCTATCTATCTATCTATCTATCTATCTATCTATCTATCTATCTATCTCAGTCTGTTCATTATCTATCTATCTATCTCAGTCTATTCATTATCTATCTATCTATCTATCTATCTATCTATCTATCTATCTATCTATCTATCTATCTATCTCAGTCTGTTCATTATCTATCTATCTATCTATCTATCTATCTATCTATCTATCTCAGTCTGTTCATTATCTATCTATCTATCTATCTATCTATCTATCTCAGTCTGTTCATTATCTATCTATCTATCTATCTATCTATCTATCTATCTATCTATCTATCTATCTATCTATCTATCTCAGTCTGTTCATTATCTATCTATCTATCTATCTATCTATCTATCTATCTATCTATCTATCTATCTATCTATCTCGTACTTTCATTTTCCCAATCTTCATCGTGATAGGAACTAAAGTAACAACACAAGTACAAAAAGCTGTTTTGCACAGTATCCTCCGATGTTTCCAACTCAATATCGTAACAAAGTCAAATAAAAATCGCCAGTTGACAAATGAAAGCTCAAATGCCACCCACACGACAGCAAGAGAGTAGATCACATTTTATGATACCTTCAAAAGCCACTGCACTTTAGTGGGAATGGGAGGAAAGAAGGAACGAAGAGGGGAAAGAAAGAAAGAAAGAAAGAAAGAAAGAAAAAAAGAAAGAAAAACGGTGGAGATATAACAAGAAAGAAAGAAAGAAAGAAAGAAAGAAAGAAGAAAGAAAAACCGTGGAGATATAACAAGAAAGAAGGAAAGCAAGAAAGAAAGAAAGCAAGAAAGAAAGAAAGCAAGAAAGAAAGAAAGACAGAAAGTGCGGAGAATCAAAAAGAAAGAAATATAGAAAGAGATAAAGAAAGAGAGAAAGAAAGACATCAAAAGCGTGTAGATAGAACAAGGAATAAATCAATCAATACATAAAATAAATAAAGAAAGAAAGAAAGAAAGAAAGAAATAAAGAAAGAAAGAAAGAAAGAAAGAAAGAAAGTGTGAAGATTTAAAAAGAAAGAAAGTTTGGAGATATAAAAAGAATGAAAGAAAGAAATGACGGAAGGAAGGAAACAATTATGTCGGACAAAGAAAAGACGGGACGAAAAGGATTAAAAGATTTAAAGAGAAAGTGAAAAAAAATGAATAATGAAATAACATAGAATAAGACAATGATTAATCAAAAGACGAAGCAAGAAATACTATTAAAGAAGAGGAAAAAGAAAGCCTACGAAATTGTAAATGAAAAAGATATTGATGCAGAAAAAAAGAAGATAACATCAAAAAAGAGAAAGAATATGGGAAAGAGAATAGATGTCTTAATTTAAGAAATAAAGAGAAAACGAAAGATAAAGACGAACAAAGGAAATAAATAAGAAAAGAAAAGGAATCAGGATAAAGAACGAGAAAAGAAACAAAGAATAAAAATGAAATAGATTCAATGACGACAATGGCGGCATAGAAGGCTACACATCCCGCCTACGTGTGCCAGAGTCTGTCGCTGGCGAAATGCCGCTGGTTGCTTCTAACGAATTCTTATGCGTTTCTTCTTTGGCACAGTTATTGGGATCAATTGCTCAAGTCAAGTCGTGACGTAATCAGGAAAGTGAAACATTGCAAAGGCTTCACAGATTCGCTATGGAAATAACAGAGGCGTGAACAGGAAGTCAAGTGAATCTGTCCTATCGATCCTATAAAGTATTCAGATCTATCTATCTATCTATCTATCTATCTATCTATCTATCTATCTATCTATCTATCTATCTATCTAGGTCTCTCCATATCTATCTATCTATCTATCTATCTATCTATCTATCTATCTATCTATCTATCTATCTCTCTAGGTCTCTCCATATCTATCTATATATCTATCTAGGTTTCTTCATATCTATCTAGGTCTCTCCATATCTATCTATCTAACTATCTATCTATCTATCTATCTATCTATCTATCTATCTATCTATCTATCTATCTATCTATCTATCTATCTATCTAGGTCTCTCCATATCTATCTATCTATCTATCTATCTATCTATCTATCTATCTATCTATCTATCTGAACAGATTGAAATAGCTTGTTAGGTATGTAGAAAGGTACATAACCCCGCTGCCATATCTATCTATCTATCTATCTATCTATCTATCTATCTATCTATCTAATACTATTAATAACTATTTCTTTATCTATATCTGCTTCATTTCACTATCTTTCTAGTTTTGTCTATTATCATAGTCTGCGCCTATCTATCTATCTATCTATCTGTTCATATAATACTATTAATAAATATTTATTTATCTATATCTCCTTCGTTTCACTTCCTATCTAGTTTTGTCTATTATCATAATCTGCGCCTATCTATCTATCTATCTATCTATCTATCTATCTATCTATCTATCTGTGCTTATCTGTCTAAATCGATCTCTTTCATTTTGTTCTTATACCTATCTATCTTTGGGAAGCTGTAGTCGTTTACAAACGTCATCTAACGCCACCTATTGTGATTTGAAAGCACTTCCACACGAATCATTAATTCTTGTCTGGATTCAAAAAAAGGAAAACTAAATATTTCTTATTCTTTTTCTTATAAATGTGCAAATGCATGAAAATTCTCCAAGAGAAGCCGAAAAATACTGAATGAATTCGTGTGTGAGATTTCTGTCTTTGTTTTTTGGGATAAAAACACTTTTTTCCTCATATTTTTGATATCATCTACTCTAACGTCGATTTCTTTTTCTGTATTCTGGAGCATGGATGATTTTTTAGGATGTTTTATGTAAACTAATTTGTCACTGGATAAGTTTGAAATATTGGGTTCGACCGATTACCGAGACATAAAGTAATGATTTACCTGCAGGAGATCAAGTCTTCAAAACGCCATGTTATCGAGTTTTGCGCCATAAGTGGACAGGAATTAATGCAAGCATTACAGAGAATATACGATCGATCTGTGTCTGGCCTTTAGGAAAAGGGGCACCTCAAAGACGCAAGGTACGAATTGCAGAAGTCAAATTCCAGAAATGTAACTAAATGACAAGTGTCGTAACCAACGACTGCAAATATAACCTACAAATTCAAAGAGTCACTTGAATTGCGAAAGTCCTAATAAGTAATAAGAAACAGAAAAATGCCGTTACAAACAAGCGATTGTTGAAATGCTATGTCATATCAAAAATCTTGAATGGCAGTGAATGCTCGACATTTTTATCATAACGAGACAACGGAGATGTGGTGCTACAGGAGGATGCTGAGCAATGAGGAAGTTTCACAGAAAGTGGTAACAAAAATAATATTAAAAAAGGATGTGCTTCGCTAAAATTGAGACTTCACCCTCTCAAGGCATTTTTCAGTCATTGGTCTTAGAAAGCGATTGTATACAGCTGACTGTTTAGTTATTTCTAAACGTGTTGGGTGCCTTGCATGACAATCATATGAAGGTGTGGCGGCCTTTTACCAGATTTATTTAATTTTGTTTAATTTCTTTAGGAACCCAAACTGATACAAGAACAAGGGACAAGGCAAAGGTATCAATATATATAAATTGTATTCAACGAAACATACAATAAAGAATATATACGAAAAGGAAGCATGCAATTAGTCAGAAGAGAATAGTCTCTCTTTGACTCTAAGAGTTTATCAATGTTCTCTGAAAAGGAGATGAAAGAGTTATTAGTCTGTTATAAATGTTTTAGACAGTTCTGCCGTGCAAGAGGAAAATTATATAAGTGTGATAGGATATGTAATTTGAGAGTGAGTGAGAAGATGGGCGCATGTCTTCGACTGACGTGGATTCCAGTAGCAGTCGAAGTCTCACTAGTGCAGCTCCTCTTTTCTTATGCTTATATAGGCAGCCATTGAATCAGAGGCTTCGCGCGGGAAGAAGCATTCTCCACATGCAGAGAATCTTATTGGTCGATACTGGCGAATC
The DNA here is from genome assembly GCA_964036315.1 of Acanthosepion esculentum. Taxonomy (NCBI): domain Eukaryota; kingdom Metazoa; phylum Mollusca; class Cephalopoda; order Sepiida; family Sepiidae; genus Acanthosepion; species Acanthosepion esculentum. Next base: position 89,880,332 of record OZ038500.1, on the reverse strand, counting down.
AGTGCATGAGTTTCGGGGAGACTTCTGGTAGCCGATTCTCCCAAAAGTGCACAAAATTTTCTTATATGAAAATATCGCGATTTTAAAATTGTCGCTTCAGATAGCAGCGTTGCTTCCTGACCAATGAATGAATGCTGTTTGAGATTGGAATTGGTAAGGGTGTATGTGGGCGTGGTGATGACCCCCCTAAAGGAATACTGAGAATACAGTGGAATGAAAATTTGAGCAACGACCAAGTTTTGGGGAAAATGGAAACAAAAATGTCAAAGAATACAAAGAATCAGGGCTTTTTCGAATCTGGGTTTTAAACATAAAGACTGGAAAAATTTGTTTCCCAAAGATATGTTATTGCAAATGGAACAAGCACACCAAGAAACTTCTTAGAACTGCTTGAGAATGCTGCTATTTGGAATGTCCCCAAATTCTTCAATGTCTTGGTGTAGATAGGTTCACCAGTTGTCGGGGGTCAATCTCCTCCCCGGTTTGTTGAACAGGATTAAAGGGTTATCCCTTGTTCCTAGTTAAGGATACGGTTCCAGCTTCCTTCTAATTTTTTTCTTTTACTCCTACTCCAACTGACCTCTTGCGTCTTAGTGGCATTATCGCCTTGCTACTTTAAGATAAAGTAAGAGTGGCCTTGAGAAGTGTATTTTCATAAAAACTCTTTTAAGCCAAAGATTTTATAAATTTCAACTGACAGTTTTTCGCAAAATGAGTGACAAATACAAAATTTATGGAAACGACTGCTTTTAACATTACCATTATAGCAAATGCGAGAATAGAAACATAAACAATAACATTAATATTTTTTATAAAAATCAGATGAACGAAAATTATAAACAGGATGAATGCAGAATTAAAAACATTACAAATAAAAATGCATAACACCAGTTGGCAATAGCAAAAAACTTAGATTAATTATTTATTATAAAAAATTTAAAACTTCTAACCTTATAGTTAAAAATAATAATTCACCTCCTAGAACACAATTAAACAGGGCAAATATTATTTACGAATTTAAATGCCCATTAAGGAATTGTATTCTTGATCAATCAAAATTCGTAATTATATAGGGCACACTATAACATGTTTGACACGCAGACTTACTCTACACCTTTCTGACTATAGCTCAATTAGATCTCATTTAAATATTCATGGAGACCTACCGGACACTATTCGTAACATACTTGTCGACAACACTAATAAAATAGTATCATCTACATGCAAAAAAAGGCTAAAAATATGGAAGCCTTATTAATAAAAACATACAAACCAACACTTAATAATATTAACTTTGAACATGGACATAATATCTTGACCATGTTTTGAAACAAAAAATGAAAACATTTTATAAACATACATACAACAAACTATTTCTTATTTTAACAGTTAAGATATAATCCTTAAAAATAGCTAAATGTATAGCCGAAAGCGCTCGGATAAAAAGAACATTCGGACAGTTGTTATATAATTTATCATCCGAAACGAAAAGAATTATTAGATCGCATTAAAAATTGTATAAAAAACTAAATAAAAGTACCTTGACTGTCATATTCAATGAAATGTACATGAAAGAAGGACTGCTGCCTAAATACACAAATATATATATATATTTACATATACACACACATATATATATATATATATGTATATATATATATATATATTCATACATGTTTCATTAAATAATATAGACAAGTGTTGTCTATTTATTTTATGTAAGTTCTTTTCATATTTCTTGTTCGTGTATTGCTTAATATATTGTGTAATTGTCATCTTTGATAATGGCTTATGTAAGCCGAAAGCTTAGATTGGATTAAAAATATGTATCAATATTGTGATTTTCTTTCATTGTTTAATGATAATGTTATTAAGCTTATCAGACGATATGAAAAGAATTTACATAAAATATATAGACAACACTTGTCTATATTATTTAATGAAACATGTATGAATGAAAAAATGCTGCCTAAATACACACAATATATATATATATATATTTGTGTGTGTGTGTATATATATATATATATATATATATATATATATATATATATATATATATATATATATATATATATATATATATAAGTCAATGTCATAAAAGTAATCACTTAAATTGAACCTAAATTGAGTGATTAAAATCTATATGTACTAGAGAACAATTGTTTTGGGGGTCGACCTCTTGATTAGAAATAAGCCGATTCGAGCCAGAAGAAATTTCTTTTTTCGGGGGGTGGTTATCATATACTCAAGAATAATAATGATGATATTAATAATAGTAATAATAACGAAACTACCTATTACCAATAAGGTTCCCCTTAAAATTGTAATTCTTTTTATCTAATCTACCTTGCTGGTTAATGGTAATTTCAGAGCTGAAATTTTAGGTAACTTCCTTTTTGAACCCCATGCGTTAATGTATTAAATTGCCTCAGCATCCGAACTTAGAATAGTTTATTAAACCAAAGAAGGCATGAAACTTACTAATTATTCAATCCAGAAGGTGGTCCTAAAATTTTAACCTGTAGTGCAAATCGTAAAAAGATGTCGACCTTTCATCGGACATTATAGACTGGCGCTACACTATTACAAACAAAAATCTTTATGCAGATAAGAAAAACCTCATTTCCAACAGCAGTTAAAAAAATAGGTAGCGAATAGTGATTTTCTAAGTGTAGGTTGGATGTGGTGTAAGCCCCAAAATATGGGAACCCAGTGAAGATCCAACTCACTATTTGGATGTAATTGATTTAGCAAGACAAGTGTGCTAACCATTACGCCTCGTCGAGTAATCAAATGCTTTATAAATTTAAGCAAAAGAGGAAGTAATGATATAATCAAGATATAAAATTTCCACACTACCCAAAACAAAAGGTTTGGAAGGAAATTCCTATCCATATTAGAATGTATCTGTCTATATTTCTGAGATGAGGTACACTATTTACATTATTCGGACTATTGTCCTCGTCTTTGGGAATTTAAGCGCAGTACTAGTTTGGCAGCTAGGTCTCAATTTGGCTATTGAAATTCTCAGATGCAACCGGCAGTTCTATGTTAATAGTTTCTTGCGAAGCTCTTTTCCAGATTCTTCATTTCCTGTCACATCCGTTCTTCAGAAATCTACGTTTAACGTCAATCCCCACTCTCTGTCTCCTTGATCGCTGTTCTTTTATTGTCCTTTCTTCTCAATAACCTTTTCTCTGTTTTCTCAGTAACTCCTTGCGTCTCAATTGCTACGAATTCTCACTGACACTGTAAAGGTTGAATTATCTAAAGACCAATAATAATTTTCGCTGAAGATTGTAATGGTTAAGGAGTTAGTCTCTATCTATATTTCTATTATTTACATTATTCTACATGTCTACTATTTACATTATTCGGACTATTCTCCTCATTTTTGTCGCCAAATTTATTACAACGTTTCAGCCTTTCAGTATCTGTCTATATTTCTGAGATGAGGTATTATGTACACTATTTACATTATTCAGACTATTGTCCTAATATTTGTCGCCATATTTATCACAATGTTTCGGCCTTTCAGTATCTGTCTATATTTCTGAGATGAGGTATTATGTACATTATTTACCTTATTCGGACTATTGTCCTCATCTTTGCCGCCATCACAATGTTTAGGCCGTTGTACGCCCCGGCCTTCTTCAGGTGGTTGGAATGTCGAACTGAACACTTTATTTCGTTCACTTGGATAGACTGTTCTAGTTCCACGTGCCATGTCAAATTATGTCAGTTATCTCCTGTTAATTCCCCTCTGAAATTCTCCACTGCCTTAACCGGGTATTGTACTCACACTCTTTGGGTCCTGTCACTTGATCTAACTAACGCCTTATCCACTGTACCATGTGTCCTTGAGGACATCTGTGTATGATTTTCTGGTTCAGTTCGACATTCCAACCACCTTAAGAAGGCCTGAGCGTACAACGGCCGAAACGTTGTGATAAACATGGCGACAAAGATGAGGGCAATAGCCTGAATAATGTAAATATAGTAACTGTTTCTTCTATCGCACTTCTCACTCGTGAAAGTCTCTTCCTAATTCTTGTTTTTTTCAAAAATTTGAAATCCAATGCCAATATTCTTAATAGTATATTTTTCTCATATTCTCTAACACTCAGTAAACCGAGTTGTGTCTTAGTTGCTTCATTTCCTTGCTTCCGGTAAAAGCAAGAGGTCGGAGGTGAGTTCTACAAGCAAGGAGTACGAGAGAAAAAACAGCTAATTCGACGTTATCGTTACATTTAATCATTTCAACAATAAAATGATGAGACCTAGCCGACGTACCAACAAGGAAAGCTCATCAGAAGAGTCACTATGAAAATATTTATTACCATGAAAATAAGTATAGATGTCTTCGTAGTTAGATTCCATAGAGAAGTCATTAGAAATAAGATATCTATAAGTGGCTTTGGAGACAAATACGTTAAATAAGATCCAGAAAGAAAAAAATCATTGATTTTAGAATCGATCACTGTGAAAATAAGAAGGATTGGATGCAAAGAAGTAAAAAGAATAACGCCAACTTTGCTATAAGTTTCTAATCTTCTTTACTGCTGATAAATAACAAAAGGGGTTTATTTTAGCTTATCTGTAGCTTTGCTTTTTATTAGCTAATTTTTCTCTGACTTCAGTTCTTTTATCAGACGGATTTAAAATTAAAAAAAAATTCTTATTCAGTTTCACAGAAACTGATGTCTGTTAGGAAGCACTTGATATTTCAATCTGAAGACGATTGCATAAATCCAATAAACAAATAATCGAATTCTTATTTGTATACAGCTATATTTACTAAACTTAGTTTGGCACAAGTATAAAAACGTGGAGTACTACGTGAGGATGTAATTCACTAAGCTTGTTTGCAGTCACGAAGCAGTTGACTGTCGCCTTTAAAACCCATGTTTTCGAAAAGAAAACCTCTTCTCTTTCCCTTAGCCTTCACGTCAAGTCACACGAACTAACGGAGAATCTCCAACTTAATGTAATGATTAGTAAGGTGAATTAGTTATTTTGTATGTCTAATGTTTTTTTTTACTTCTTAAAGCATCTTTTATTTACATACTATGTTTAATTTTGTTTAAAATATGTGTCTTCTTTCACAAGTAATCGAATTCTTATTTGTATACAGCCATTTTTACTAAAAATAGTTTTGACATAAGTATAAAAGCGTGGAGTACTACGTGAGAATCTAATTCACAAAGCTTGTTTGCATTATTCTATTACAATGCACCCAGCAATATTTACTAAGATATCGTATTAATGAACACGATCTCCAAAATGAAACTGTAGGCGTTAAGGTTTCAATAACTGCTGGACCAGTTCCTTGTTTATTATTTTACGACAGGATGTCTTTTATTTCGTACAGTAAGTGTTTAACACCTTTTCAGTGTCGACCTCATTAAACAAGCATCGTGGAATTCGTATGTGTAGCGGGTCGATTATATCTTGCTGGACGGGAAGAAAGATGGTGAATATTTAGAAACTTTTAACGCACAGGAAAATACCACTGTAGTGAATTTGTGCAATAATAGCAGAATGATACGTCGACTATGGCTGTAGTAGAGATACGTGTAGCAACAGCAGTTGACTGTCGCCTTTAAAACACATGTTTTCGAAAAGAAAACCTCATCTCTTTCCCTTAGCCTTCACGTCAAATCACACGACCTAACGGGGACTCTCCAACTTAATGTAATGGTTTGTAAGGTGAATTAATTATTTTGTAGGTCTAATGTTTTTTTTACTTCTTAAAGTGTCTTTTATTTACATACTATGTTTAATTTTGTTTAAAATATGCGTCTTCTTTCAAAACGCCATATATGGCTCACGAACTGCGACATTGTATCTTTTTAAAAAATGTTGCCATCATTTCCGGTTAAATTTTGAATTCTTTCTCTATTACATCTCAACGTTAACGTTTTTTCGTTGTCGAAATTATCATCAACAACTTCTCTTTTGCCTTCTTTCTTTTCGTTTTCTTTGCAATTTTTTATATACTCTCTTCTTTCCTTTCCTTTTCTTTTTTTTTTTTTTTGGAGAAGGGGATATTTCTTATGTCTTTCTTTTCCTACCTCTTTCTATTTCTCTTTCTTCTTTCTTTTTTTCTATTATTGATTTCTTGTTCTCTTCTTTTTTTTCTTTAACTTTTGTATTTCTTTCTGTCGTAGGTGAAACCCCTCTCTCACGTGCCAAAACGTCTTGTCGATTGAGTTGGATCTTTTCTAATTGATCTCTTTAGCTCTAAGTTGAAATGATCATCCCTCTTCTTGTTGTGACCTCCTCATCCTCTTTTTCTCTTTATTGTTTCCCTCTTTTTAAACTTGTTCACCGTTCTTTTCATTGTTCTTGAATTAACTTTGAAGATGGAAGCCAGAATATGAAATTTTGGTACAATTACTGAAGTTCTGAATGATCTTTTTCCTCTTATCATTGCTCACTTGGGAAGACACTGAGACAAAAGTTTTTTTAACCAGTTCTCTTTCTAATATTCCACCCCACCAAAATAAATTATTCTCGCGAGAATCAGAATGTTTTTTTAATAAACCAGTGTCAACCCAAAATAAAAATAAAAATAATAATTCCTGCGCCTGAAAATTGCTTTGGCATGAAACTCGGAGTTGTGCAATTAATGTAAGATATTATGTATTATTTCTTAATATTATTTATTTATTTATTTATAATGTAATGGTTTGGAAGGTGAATTAGTTGTTTTGTATTTTGTTGTGTTTTTACTTCTTAAAGTATCTTTTATTTACATACTATGTTTAATTTTGTTTAAAATTATGTGGCTTCTTTCAAAATGCCATATGTCTCACGAACTGCTACATTGTATCCTTTTTTTAAAAAATTCTATCTAGTAGCCATCATTTCCGGTTAAATTTTGAATTACTTGGAGAACATCAGAATTTTCTTAATTCAAAATGTAGACTGATGGACTTGGAATCTGTTAAGGAAAGGTAATGTTTACTGCTGTTGAATTTAATTATTTTTTTTAACTTTATTTTATAGAATATTTAATTGTAGTGTGTTATGTCTACTTATAAAGTCTATTAGCCGGAGAGAAAAAATGTACTTTTGTATACAAGCATATCAAATGATACTGATACCACTTCGCAAGATACAAAATCACTTCACTGGTAACAATGACTTTTGAGTGAAAACACTTAACAAAAAGGGATACAGAACCAAAACACAGTGCATGACAGGCATACATTTTTAAACATTCATTCCATCGGTTTGACTGTGGAATGGATCGCCTTCCATTGGACAGAGAGTCCAATTGTTCAGATTTGAAAAAAGGTAGTATTATTTTTGTGGCCGACAACATGTGTTCCCGATGTGGAAGAAAAAACGGAGGACATTGTTTAGTAGTCAGTTAGTCCTTGCTACAGGCTACTGGCTGGTTACTGTGGCTTATAGTTATTGATTGCGTTATCGTTTCTGCAACTAGTGGACTGTGTCAAAGAACTACATAAGTTTATTTGTAAAAATGTATTTGCTTTCGTTCTATGTTGGTTGTTGAGAAAATATTCGATGTATAAATAAACCCTCGGTAGATATCCATAACACAGTACTTTTTCGAATAAAAAAGGTACATTTCATAAATAAAATATCCTATTACTTATTTACGTCCTTGAGTGTTGATTGGCAGTTTAATACCACGTGGTATATCTGTTTTACTGTCTTTTAGCTTTTACATAGAAACTCGCAGGGGGTGTATTGAAGGCAAAAGTGACAGCGAGTAACAGCGAGCAGCCTGGTTTGTGTTAATGGACGGCAGAACAGGACGTGGGCGGTTAGTAAAATGAGAGATGGCTAAGAGATACACGTCCAAAATGAACTGTGATCCTAATAGATGGATTATTTCTTGCCTTGAGATTTGAATCTATACCAGGAATATACACGACAAAGATGATTGGTATTTTGTTTCACTGCCATTAAGTTTTTACGTAAAGTAGTGTATTTTGAGTAAATCCAATATGGCTTGATTTCATTCTGATAATCATTGAAGCTGTTATAAATAATTCCATAAAAATTGTTTTATCTTTCTTCGTTAAAACGAAAAACCAAAAAAGAAAAAAAAAAGAACATTATTTACATTATTCGGACTGTTATCCTCATCTTCATTCCCATATTCACAACGTTTCGGCCATTGTAAGCCCCCGCCTTCTTCAGGCGAGTTCGGTTCGAAATTCTAATCACCTGGAGAAGTTGAGAGCGTACAACGGCCGAAAAGTTGTGAATATGGCAATGAAGATGAGGATAACAGTCCGAATAATGTAAGTAATGCAAATAATCATAATACCTCATCTCGGAGATATAGGCAGCCATTATATCACTAGAAGCTAGTCACTGCATCTAACCAACGTCTTTTCCCACTAGGCCATGTATCCTTGTGAATATGACAATGAAGATGAGGATAACAGTCCGAATAATGTAAGTAATGTAAGTAATAATAAAACCTCATCTCAGAGATATAGACAGCCATTATATCACTAGAAGCTAGTCAATGGATCTAACCAACGTCTTTATCCACAGTGCCATGTGTCCTTGTGAATATGGCAATGAAGATGAGGATAACAACCCGAATAATGTAAGTAATGTAAATAATCATAATACCTCATCTCGGAGATATAGACAGAAGAAAAAACGAACATCTTTTGTGTAACCGCTCAACTGAAGTTAAGCTGGTCGCTCGTATCTGATTATATCTCTGTTGCAGATTTTTGTTTATTGAAACACCTGTTGGAGTTTTTGGGTACGCTGGTGTACTAGTGAGCCAGCCAAAATGAGCTGACTCATTTTATAGTTCACTAATAGAAGAGTTAACCAATCAGAAGGCTAAAAATATTTAATATGACGTGTATAAAGGCGCCCATGTTTTTGCCGAATATGCTACTGCCAGCTTTTGATATCGAAGACTGAAGAATTACGGAACAGCTGCTGATGGTATTGGCGATATAGTCAGATTTAGTTGAGTGTCTGACTCATGAGTGTTAATCTTTAACGTTGTTTCATTGAACAGATAACATACTGCGCTGGATTCTATATTCATAGACTATGGCGAACATGATCAACAAAACCCACCAAGCCCACGTGTAGTTTATACTGAGACTACGCTGAGCGGACCTTAATTACAGTTTCTGGGAGAGAGCGCGCGCATTATCTGGCGTGATCACCACTCTGAACAAGGGCAGCACGCCAGAAACGCTCGGCCACGATGACTTGTGCTAGCACAACCATTAACTGCTTCCAAATAGTTACGTCTACTCAATTTCACTTAAAATGCTTGAGTCAAAGCGAGATAAAATGTCCAGGCATTTTCCAAATATGACACACGCTGGAATCGATTCCCCCAGGTCGATAACATCGAGATGTCAAATTGATCATGGTGAGATTCGAACCGGGTCTCATGGACGGATAGCGAACCACTTGGCCACAAGTTAATAGTGATTGATATTTGATATCGCAAAACAGCTTCTTTCTCATGTCGGTTGTTATTCAGGTCATTCGGTTTGCCAAATGAAAAGCAATCGATGAGATGTACCTTCGGTGACGTGCTGGGAAAGACGAGAGATGGTTCTAGTGTGAAAGAAGTAGAAAATGCTTATTTGAAGAGGTTTTTCCACTAAGCTTAATTTGGTCTAGCACATGCATCGGGCGCCCACTGACAACCGAATTCGCTCTCCTGAAATACCCTGCGAGAATGCATCGGTAACTATTGCTTCAGTTTGAGGCAGGGTATTATGCAATTTTATATGTTAGAAAACAATTTGTCCTATCTTGATTTTATTTATTTTCTGACATATTAGTTTCTTTAAATCTTCATCGTCTGAGAGAACATTTTTTCGTTTTCCATCACTATGGCTGATGCTAACCTCCAGCAGAGTGACTAATTGTGCCTTAACTCGTTTTTTCATCAAGTGTAAAAATTATATTGAATCGTTTGCTAGGTCACGCTGTTAGGAAAGTTGCTTCACTGTGTCGGTTTAGAGAGTTTTTGCCTTTCGCTGCCCTATGGTAAGTTCCTCCAGTTATATCCTTTGCGGCTAAGTCCCGCCGGTTCACACACCTTGTCACGGACCGCCCTCATTGCCTTCGTATCCCATTGGTGAGAAGTAGGTTCCACTCGAGCAGCTTATTCCCACGAACCGTTACTTTATGAAACTGACTCCCAAGACGCTGCTTCCGTGATCACTACAATCTTAACCAGTTTAAGTGTAAGGTTAACGGTTATCTTCCCCACATATCCGCATTAACTGTGTCTCTTACTCAACAATCCTCTACTGCGAGTGGCTCTCGGGCCTTATACAGGGTGAACGTCATTGTAAAAGAATAATCACTTTGTTACCTTGTTGGGATGGGGTAATAATTGAATTGATTTCTATGTCTGTTCTGACAGAGCAAAAATAATGGCTATATAACATGAAGAAGGTAATGGGTTCATATAAGAGTTGCAACTCTCTGATTACCTTTTTATTATATTAACAGGAGCATCATATATTTCCTACCTGCACAATAATTACGATATCTGAAAAGGGCATATTTCGAAAAGTGACTGATCCTAATGATATAAGCTAGCTAGCGTCAGATGATTCGTTTATAATTCAAAGACCCAAGAAATCTTAGATATTCCGCTCTCCAGATCCAATGCCCTGGTTTGAAATGAGAGATTAGTTTGAATTTCCAACTCCTAAAGAAGTTTAATTTAATGTAAAAGTCTTTTGGAATTCTCATTTCTTTTCTATAGCACCCCCCGTCTCCTGATCTGGAATGCGGGATTCCTTTCAATTCCAAACTCAGGTCATGATCTTAAATAGCTTTTGTCAGATCGAAACTTTCATATGGAGGCCATGCATGGCGCCAAACGCAACCAAAAATAAATAAATTCTCAGCTGCATACAAACTTTTCTTAGATCAATTTATAAAAAATGTCTTCGAGTAAAAAGTTTAAAATATACCAAATAACACTTCATTTGAAGACTTTCAACAGCAGCAACATCTAAAATGGATAGCACATGTAACGAGAAGGTAGAATAACATGATCAAGATTTTGGTATTTCACACTACTTCAAACAAAAGGTTAGGAAGAAAACTTCGATCAATAATGGAAAGAACAAGAACAGCTACTGGATTTGAGAAACTTAATTTCCTGAAAAATTGTTTTAACAGAAAGAGGTTATAAATTTTAACCGGAAGTACAAACTCCTCTGTCAATGAATGACAAAAGTTTCCTTATAAGGAAACGGCTAATGTTACCTTTACCATAACCATAATGGCGTCTGCGAGCGATATCGTTTGACTCTGGACGAAAAGATGATTGTAGTTGTCAGATAAGCATCCTCTGGGGAGTCCCACCCCCAAATTAACATCCTGGGGAAGAAAGTGAATAATATGTGTCTTTTTTTTATCAAGGGGATACGAAGATAATGTGGACGGTGTGTCAGTGTGTGAACGGCATGGCGGGTTTTACCTGTGACCTTCCTATTTGATGGCACTAAGGAATTTAATTCGTCCGAAGATCTGCCATAGTAATAGCGATATGGTAGTGAAACCTGGCGACGTTTCGTCTGTGGGATAAAGGTTGCTGGCTGGAGAATAATTCAGTACCCACAAAGAACTATACCAAATAACAGAAACCACATCACTTGAGGACTTTCAACAGCGGCAACAACTAAAATGGATAACACGTAACTCGAAGAGAGAATAAAATAAGCAAGATTTTGGCATTCTTCAAACAAAAGGTTATCAAGGAAATCCCTTCAATACTGGACAGAGCTATAATATTTACTGGACTTAAGAGATTGATCTACTTGAAAAATTGTTTTGCGATAAATATTTTATAAATTTCAACCGACAATAGCATTGGCTGTTCTGTCAAACAATGACAAGTATTTCGTTATGGAAACAGCTTATTTTATCAATAATAATACAGGTACGAGGTCATTTTAATGGAGACGTGCCCGCACCTGTTCGTATGGGACAAGATCAAAAATTGTCCCCACGCCTCGACCACAGTCGCACTGATGTTGGCACCAACCCTCACACTTGAGTGTAATGAAGTAGGTGCTGCCGCAAAGTTGGTATCTCCGCGGCTTGGTATTCCCTCAAAGTACTTTTCCGTGAAACTGCCCACAGCAGAGAGGCGACGAACAGACTCTACACTTCGTATTTACTCGTCGTCCCAATGTGATGGAAATTGCCACAAGGCTGGTATAAAATGGGAACCCAATCCGTGCAAATGAACAAAAGATTTTCAGTCCCCGAAATTAAAATTGTGTTGGCGTCGATATTGCACCGATCTTCTCTCTTTGGTACAATGAGGGAGGTGCTGCCCCATGGTTAGAAATCCCAGGGACTAGGCATCCCTCATATACTTGTTGTGTTCTGTCAAAAAACAGAAACACAATTCAGAGATAAAATATAGTTTTTCAGCCAGACGTCAGATACTACAATTTGTATATTCTCGTCTCCCACGGTGATGAAATATGGCACAAGGCCAGTATAAAATGGGGGAACCCCAGAGCGTGCACATGGGCCAAGGTCAAGGTTGGTTTAAAATGGGGAACCCAAGAGCCTGCACATAGGCCAAGGCTAAGGTTGGTTTAAAATGGGGAACCCAAGAGCCTGCACATAGGCCAAGGCTAAGGTTGGTTTAAAATGGGGAACCCAAGAGCCTGCACATAGGCCAAGGCTAAGGTTGGTTTAAAATGGGGAACCCCAGAGCCTGCACATAGGCCAAGGCTAAGGTTGGTTTAAAATGGGGAACCCAAGAGCCTGCACATAGGCCAAGGCTAAGGTTGGTTTAAAATGGGGAACCCAAGAGCCTGCACATAGGCCAAGGCTAAGGTTGGTTTAAAATGGGGGAACCCAAGAGCCTGCACATAGGCCAAGGCTAAGGTTGGTTTAAAATGGGGAACCCAAGAGCCTGCACATAGGCCAAGGCTAAGGTTGGTTTAAAATGGGGAACCCAAGAGCCTGCACATGGGCCGAAAATTGCCCAGTACTCCCAACCAACGTAACGCTGGCGTCGATATCCCTCCTAACCTCTTTTGTACAATAAGGGAGGTGCTGTTGCAGGGTTGGAATCACCGGAACCAGGCATTCCCCATTTATTTGTTTCGTCTACAAAATTGAGAGATAAAATGTAGTTTATCCGCCTGAAGGCAAATACTACAGTTTTGATCCAAGCCAGATAGCCAGGCAATGAAGTATGGCCTAAATCGTGTACCAAAGGCGGCTTGATCAATGAACGGAAAATGTTTCCATATTGCTACTGATTTTTTAAAAAATTAAATCCAGCCAGGTAAAATATATATAGTGATTCTTTCGAAATCTCAGTCCTACAGAATTTTAGCCTTGCGTTCCCCACATCCAGTTAAGATTTAAACCTTAAAACCTGACAACTTGAATTTTTTAAAAGAAATCTGCTGTGTGATAAAAATAAGAAAGAATTGCCAGAAAGAAATGCTCTGTGGAAATATCATATCTATGCAATGGCAAGATATCAATGACGTCAGAAAGCGATCAATAATCTCTGCTGTATGAACGTTGTGTTTTTTTTTTAAAACTTCATGAATTTGTACTTCGGGTCTTCAAATATCGGTGAAAACGGCGATCTCTGACTGGAAGCAAGAAACGCGACTTTTAATTCCTTCTAAGTCATGCGCACTTTCTGTCTCCTGTTATTAGCTCACACTTGCAAAACTATACTACTCATAGCACTACGTATTGCGAAAGGCATTTGGAAAAAAAATTTTCAATCTTTTCTAAAAATTTCTCTGAAGATCTGAGTTAGCAAATGAATGAAGGAACGAGAGACAAAATTAAAATAATGTCTGGAAACTAAATTGCAAGAATTTTGCCAAACTTTTGAGAATTTACTCTAAAAATGATGTTGATCAGCGAATATAATCTTAGCAATATGAGATACGCGGAACACAAAGCAAAAAAAAAAGAAGGAAAAACTACGAGGGAATATCGTAAAGGAAAGAAAGAAAGAAGAACGGACTATTTACTGGAGAAAATAGAATAGATGGTTATAAGATATATGAAATTAGCATAGATTAAGATAGATGGTTATAAGAAAATCCAAATCTAAATCCAGGGCGTACTGAGCATCATCGAAGGAACATTACGCCGATTGACTATGTTTTCAGGGATATATCCGCTCGGCTAGATGCGGGTTGGTGAGACTATTTAACCCATAGTTGGGTTGGGTGACCATTTAACACCGTTTACGCCCTTTAACCGTTCTTTTTGTGTTGTTGGGGTTACACTTAACCTTATTACCAGGTCAATGTCTGGTAGGGGGCGAAGAGTCACCGACCACCCAGCTGCTCCGGTTTTTTAAATTCAGAATTGAATTTCTTGCAAATGAAGAAAAAATTTGATGCGTCAGAGATTGTGGTTCTACCGACAAATGCAATGAATACCATAGAGAGAGCATATGAGCAACGATGAAGTTTGAAAGAAAATCGGAAGGACAGAGAAACTTACGCGTACAAATCATAAAGAGATCGTGGAAATTTATGGAACGCACGACATTACAAGCTTATCTCGCATTCAGTAACACTTTACCTTGAGAAGAGCGTGAGACTCGTCCTGGGTGAATATCCTAAAAAGTAAGGAAAGATGGTCTGGAGAATATAACACGTACAGTTTATCGGGGATACACAGCAAAAATCATGAGAAACCTACTCAGTGTGTGCAAATGGATGGTCGGACAGAGATAAAATGGGATACTAAATGATACAGAGATATATTGTGGAGAGTAATAATTGCCAACGCCCTGAAAAGGTACCAAGAAAAAGAGACTCTCAAAATTGGTGCAGACAGAATTATATTGTGGGCAGGATAGACAAAGAATAGCAGTGAATTATGAAATTCTATTCTTAGCTTCACGAATTTAATTAGATAAGAAAAGAGTTCACCCATCAGAAGGTAAGATAATGATAGACGAAACTTGAGCTGCATTAATTTAGTTTCTAAATATTACTTTGCATTCTAAAAAGCACTTATCACATATTGTGCTTTGCATCCGATGCAGTGTTTTGAGTTAAAAAAAAATTCTGAATATTTATATTTACCCTTGATATTCTCCCTAAAATAGGATTTCGATCCGTTCAGAATGTTTTCTTTTCGACCGCGCACTGCCTAAACTAAATTGAGTATTTCAGCAAATTATGTAACGTGGCGATTCATCGTACATTTCAATTTCATGATTTATTCGTATTAAATTAGAATTTTCTTATTCAGTCATCCAATCATATTTACCCTTCATAGGATTAAACATCAAAATTCTGTATTCCATCCCATCAAGCTGATGGGAATATTTCCAGCATTTTGTAACTGTTATTATCTATTCTCAAGTAGCCACAGCATTAATTATTCAGTAATTAACAGAAAATTCACTTATCGTACGTCGTCCGCGTCCTGGGTAAGACGATAAACTACATCCAGCAGCAAGGCATCTGATCAGAAGGTTTTAATTGCTGGTGTTCCCAGGTTCACCCTGACCCAGGTTGGTAGCACCTGTTAAGGTCCCATCTATGGGCAAATAGTTAACTATTACAAGCAATACGTTTTTGAAAAAAGTTATTACCAGCAATACAATTTTGAAGGAAAAATATTTTTGACAAAACAAAATATTACCAGCAATAAAAGATTTTGTCGGCATTAAATAACCCATTGAGGTTGATATGCCGTAAAACAAAATAAACCAAACCAATCTAAACCAAAGAATACATACTCTATTCATACGAATTTATCCTAAAAATGTTGTCAGCATTAAATAAACAATTGAGGTTGATATGCCGTAAAACAAAATAAACCAAACCAATCTAAACCAAAGAATACATATTCTATTCATAAGAATCTATCCTAAAAATGTCGGTATTAAATAACCCAAAATAAACTTACCGTACGGGTCACACAACTCCCGGTTCTTTTGACCAGGAGTAGAGCTTTATCCCTGGTTTAGGATTTGGTTTCCGCTTCCTTCTAAAGTTGAACTTTATACATCCGCCTAAACACTGAAGTTCATAGTATTACGTCTCCAGTTCTTTTTTCCTTTTATTTCACTTCCAGTCGCCTCTTTCATTTTTGCGGAATCATCGCCTCGCTTCGCAAAGAACTGATTAAATCTTTTCCAGGGCTTCCTTTCAGCTAATCTTTGTATTTCTGATACGAATATATTCTTCTAATGCATATATATATATATATATATTTATAAGTGAACATTGGAGTCATCACTTAGAGGCGACAGGCTGATTCATGATAGGTGCAAAGGCGTCCTTTTCTCGTGCGCCTAGCATAAAACAGCCTATCGTATAGTTTTGTCTTCATATACTATTCACTTTTTATTTTTACACACGCTCTATCTCTGATATTAAGCACTTTATCCCATAAATATAGCATATCTTAAGAGTATATTTCTTTTTATCTCTATATCTATCTATCTATCTATATATATATAAGTAATTCATTGAGTCTGAAAGAAACCTCAACAGAATGCAGAAAGCACTGGACGGCCGTTTCGTCCTATATTTGTGACTCATCACCAGTGCGCATTCACTACCGGGAATTTAGGTTATCAAGCAAACACCATACCAACTGTTCCAACGGGCCTCGGTGACGAAGAGGTAGCAAATCAGACTCAATATAACACACACACACACACACACACACACACACACACACACACACACACACACACACATATATATACATATATATATATACGTGTATATACATATACACATATATATATATATATATATATATATATATATATATATATATATGTTATATTGAGTCTGATATATATATATATATATATAAGATTCATTACATATGACAGACAAGGTGTTTTGATCAAGTCTTTTATATCATTTCTCATATGATCTTATAAGCTAGGGTTATTTAAGTGTTTTAAGATAACTAATTTTTCCCTAAGGCATACATTATATCTATCGCCTTTCCAATTGTAAGATTTTTTTTGCTACAATATCCCGTCTAATAATGTGTGTATTACCATCATTCTTTAATTGGCAGAAATATTTGGCGAGAGTTGTTCTGTTCATATATCTGACATTGCCTAAACTCATTCGATGATGATAGCAACGAACTTTCCAAAGATTTTCAGTGGCACCAAAATAAAATTTCTTATCGTTACTGGAATGTATGCTAGCCAGGTATACAATATTATCAGTCATACATTGACCGTTTAAGGGACAGATCGTATATGTTTGGCGGTTGCATTTACTTTTAAAAAGGTTAATGTTGTTGTCTTCGTTAGACATATATTTATTTATTATAATAGTATTATGTTGGGATATTGATTTATCGATGTCTTTAACGCACCTATAGCTGATCTTTATTTTTTTACTCTTTAGTATTGCTGAATAATTAAAGTGCTTATGAATTAAATTTAGGAAAATTCTTCCAATATTCGTTTGAATAATACGATTAAAATGTGTTAAACGATATTACGTTACAGTGTCTCCGTTTATTTTTATCTTTTTTGTTCTTTATAAAAATTCTAAATTTAATTCAGGGTTGCTTTGTTCTAATGCTTTTATATACTCCCTCTGTTCCGAAATAGAAAGCGACCGAAAGTGGAACAGAGAGTGAAAGAAAAGGAAATGGAGAAGAAGATGAATGTGAAGAAAGAGAGAGAGAGAGAGAGAGAGAGAGACAAAGTGAAAGAGAAAGAAAGATAGAAAGAAAGGCAGAAAGAAAGAGACGGAAATGGAAAAAATGAATGCGATAATGCGCGAGGGAGTGAGAAAAAAAGAAAGCGACAGAGTAAAATAGAGAGAGAGAGAGAGAAAGATAGGAAAATAGAGGAGAAAATGAATGTAAGAATGCGAGAGAGAGAGAGAGAGAGAGAGAGAGAAAGTGACAGAAAGTGAAACCGAGAGAAAGAAAGAAAGAAAGAAAGAAAGAAAGAAAGAAAGAAAGAAATGGAAATAGAGAAGAAAATGAATGTGAGAAAGTGAACGGAAGAAAAAGTGAAACAGTGAGAGAGAAAGAAAGAAACTGAGGGAAATGGAGAAGAAGAAGATGTATGTGAGACAGCGAGAGAAAGTGAAACAGAGAGAGAGAATCAGAGGTAAATGTCGAAGGAGATGAAGATAAGAATGCTGCGCGCGAGAGAGAGAAAGTGACTGGAAGAAGGAGAGGAAAATGGTGAAAAAGATGAATATAAGAAAGAGAGAGTGGGAGAGGAGGCGGAGAGAAGGAAAGAGAGAGGGAAGAGAGAGGGTAAGTTAGACTGAGAGAGGGGGAGAGAGGGAAAGAGAGTGTGAGAAAGAGAGAAGCAAAACAATAAAAAAACTTCCAAAGTCTCACAAATAACGCGATGTGTGTTTCGAAATTGTTTTGACAATGGAAAAATTTGCTCAGTGAAAATATTTCGGCCCCGTAATATTTTGGGGGTCAGAGTTGATCAAGTGGTTGTTATATTTTCTTTTTTATTCATTTCTTTTTTACCCTGTCAACAACTTGAAGCATTATTTCGAATATATTTTTATTGATTTCAAGAAACCGATTCGTTCTTTTCACAATAACATAATCGGAATGTGAAAGGAAACGGTCTTCCCCAGAATTTTAATTCTTTTTTATGATGCGAGAGAAATGTGCATTCAGGACTTACTAAGTGCGTTAACAATAATGAAACAGAAGCAACCACAGTTTGAATCTGAATTATTCATGCCTTTCCCTGATTTGCATGGGATTTTATTCTGATTTGTATAAGGGATATTAAAACACAACGAACAAAAACTGTATCAATTATAATTTATACTCCCTCTGTCCCGAAATAGTTGTTCCATAGCCGGAAATCTCATGTGGAATATACTAATTCTTAGTCGAATTGTTTGCCGTTTACATTAATAGGTTAGCATTGATGTTCCTCAAGTATTTATATTAGCTTATTCAGGCAGAATAATTTGAAGCGCAAATTATATCACTTTTTCACCACATTGAAATTGTATTTTTTTTCAGACCACCCACTGGCAAGAGATTATGATGGGAGAAGAGAAGCCAATTGGCAGAAATGCTAAACGAAATTGCAAGAAGCACAAATTGACAAATAATGAACGTAGTGCTGTGTTTCAAGCACTGCTGGAAAGACCCACAGATCATGTCCTGAAGCGTGGTGCAATAAAACAGGTTGCAGATGAATTAAACGTAGTTGCAGAACGTCTGGGTTTGCAAATTGAATTAGTTTGCCAGCCTCCAAATAGTCCTGATCTCAATGTCTTTGATCTGGGTTATTTTAATGCAATTCAATCAATTCAGCACCAGCAAGCTCCAAATAATGTTGACCAGCTGATTGAATCAGTGAAAGAAAGCTTCAATAAACTTCAGAAGTCGAAGCTTAACAATACTTTTCTAAGTTTGCAGTTAGCAATGGAACAAGTTATTTTAGTTGACGGCGATAACAACTATAAACCCCGGCAAATGTCTAAAGAGAAGCTTGAAAGAGAAGGAAAACTTGAAGTATCCATTTCTATTTCTGACGAGTTGCAACAAAAACTGCTTTTGTTAAAGTAAACCTTCCCCAGTTATTTTTGTTATTAATTTAACTGTTTATGTATATCAGTTTCGATATATTTCACACTTATTTATATGACAATTCACTAATATTAATCATTTACTGTTGAGTATAGAAATAAATGATATGTCTGGTTCTTTTTGGTGTTTTTTATATATACTGGAACAATTATTTTGGAACAACATGGAAATTTTTTGGTACAACTATTTCGGAACGGAGGGAGTATTTAATTCTATTATTATCAAATATTTCTTTATTGCCAGAGTTAGTAGATGAGCTAACTTGGACTGATTTATGTAAATTATTTAAAATATTGAATGTGTGGTTCAAATTCTTATTAACGTATTTATGGTTATATTGATCTTTGGTATACGATTTGTAATAAACCAGTATTCCAGTCCAAGGTCACATCGAGAAAGTTGATCACTTTAGCATGGGTGCTTGAGGTAATATTTAGCTCGTGATCTTTGAAAAGATTTTTCAGTTCCTTTCTCAATCGGTCTATATTTCTTGGACTTATTTTACGTAAGCGAATTAGACCGTCATCTCTATAGAGTCTGATGCCATTAATGTGGAAAATAAATCGTAGTTGCCACAGTAACAAAATTCAAACAATTTCTCATGCCTCTGCAGAATCAAACGCTCCGATAGGAATGTTAAATTTTGTGTTATTTCTTTTGGTCCACAGATAAACATTACGGAATGATATAGGTTTTTTTTGGCCTGCTTTATGATTTTAATTTCGTGATCGCTAGCAGGAGAGTGATTCTTTGCTAACTGATGGCAGATATTAGCAGATTCTCGGTGATGGACGGGTTCTGTCACTTCCCTAAGTCTTTTCTACAAATAGTTTCGCAGTAACTGCCCCGACGAACTACTTTCGTTACTTTTCAAACTGCATGGATTTAAACGCGCTACTAGGTTGGCATCTCAGTCCCTCCCTTTCACTGTCGAAACGGTTAAATGTAGCTGTCTCTTCTACTCCAATAGCTTCATATCTTGCAGTTCCCGTGTATGGAAATCCCTTCCTCTTACCTGGGTCCTTGATAGCTATAACCTCCAACTATTCAAAAGTAATGTCAATCGACGTCTCCAGATACCCTGATCTATCCCCTATCCTTCTCTTCACCCTTTCCTCTCTCACTCCTATTTGCTCTCGCTCCAACTCTCTGTAACCCCTTGCGTGCTAGTGGCACTCCCGCCTTGCTTGGTGGTAAATGCTTAAAAAATAATAATGAATTTAAACGTTCTATTAGGTTGGCATCTCAGTCCCTCCCTTTCACTGTCGAAAGGGTTAAATGTAGCCGTCTCTTCTACACCAATAGCTTTATGTGTCGCACTTCCCGTCTGAGGAACTCCCTTCCTCTTACTTGCTACCCTGATAGCTATTATATTCAGTTATTCAAATGCAATGTCAATCGATATCTTCAGATGCCTGATCTAAATCCCGTCCTTCACTTCATCCTTTCCTTTATCAAGTTTCTCTCCCCTTGCTCTCTTTCTCTGTAACCCCTTGTGTGCTAGTGGCACTCCCGTCTTGCTTGGGGTGAAATGATTAAACGAATGTCGCAAATGTCGAATTGGATGAACGTCGATTCATTCTCCCTTTTATTATTAGTAAACCATTCTATGGCGTCTGCTGTTTTATGTCACTGGTTAATTCATAGATAATTTTTCGTATATTTGTACGCACTTTCAGGGATTTTTTTTATTTTAGCGATATTATTTTCTAGTTGTGTTGAGTCATCGGTATTGACGGTTGTTTTGGAAATTAGTTTTGTGGTCTTTAACTGTAATGAATACTTGCTGTTTATGGAAGTTGTAAATCATGTCATCAATTATTTTTTTCAGTGGCTATTTTTAGCTTCATTTTTAGAGTTATTTTCACAATTGCTGAGTGCCTTTTTATCACACTTATAAACGACTTTGTTAAAAGCTTTGTGGTCCTCATCAATATCGATTTTATAAAGATTAGCAGTGTTGCCTGCTTTGATGATTATTTGATTTTATTTTTTAATATTTGAAATGTCCTTTTGTATCTCTTGTCGTGGATCGTTGGCACTTTTAACGAATTTAATTTTGTCTTTTAACGAGAATAGATCCTTCGGGAAGTTCAATACTTCTTCCTCATGTGTTGGAGTTTTCGTAGACTTAAATACATAAATACCAGTATTCTATAAGTCGTTGTAATCGTTCTTGTATTTAAAGGAAAAAGAGTTTTCATCTCTTTCCTTTTATGACGCTCTCGGGATTATGTAAAAGGGGTGTTTATAAGGTCTTATCGTGTACTAGGATACTTTCCGTGGAATAATTTCAGTTGCGTGCTTCCATATTAAATAGTATCATATTCCATAATCATATTCCATAATCATATTCCATAGTTTCATATTCCATAGTATATAAGGTTTTTATCAGGTATTAGGATACTTTCGGTGGTATAATTTTAGTTGCGTGCTTCCATATTAAATAGTATCATACTCCATAGTCATATTCCATAGTTTCATAATCCATAGTTTCATATTCCATAGTTTATAAGATCTTTTATCAGGTATTAGGATGCTTTCTGTGGAATAATCTTAGTTGCGTGCTTCCATATTTAATAGTTTCATATTCCATATTCACATTCCATAGTTTCATATTCCGTAGTTTACAAGGTATTTTATCAGGTACTAGGGTACTTTCTGTGGTATAATTTTAGTTGCGTGATTCCATATTAAATAGTATCATACTCCATAGTCGTATACCATAGTTTCATAATCCATAGTTTCATATTCCATAGTCTATAAGGTTTTTTATCAGGTATTAGGACACTTTCTGTGGAATAATCTTAGATGCGTGCTTACATATTTCGTTAGAAGTTAGAATACAAAGTATAAATACATTTATTACATCTGTAACAGTGGTCAATTAAAAGGAGCAAAAAGAAATATGAGATATTGCGCATATAGGGCTATTGTCAATAAAGCAGTGATCGATGCAATATAACAGAGCTATTAATTATATATTAATAATTATACATATTATCTCTCACCGGTAGCACGACTCGGAGTTTCATGCACAACGCACTCTTCAGGTGCTGGGTACAGATGAACTTTCTTTCCAACCGAATATAAATGTAAACATAGCTGCCCAAATACCCCTTATTGACTCTTTACTTAGACACAACCAATCATGTGCGTATATATATATATATATATATATATATATATATATATATATATATATATATATCACGTCACACACACACATAAAAACAAATATATATTATAATATTATTATTTAAAAATATTTTTTCATCTCAACGCACAGATTTCAATGTATCGGAAATAAAATTATTGTTCCATTTTCAAGCGATATTCAGTAACTTCAGAAAAAAAACATTCTTTTGAAAGCCCAGTAGTATTATATTGAAGAGTTTAAGTAGGATGGGGAATATGTTTTCAGAACTATTTTTATGGGTGTTGTCATATGCGACGAATCCAACGACAGATCTAAGTTACATTTGTAAAGTGAAAAAATGTAGGTTAGCGTTTAGATGTGGGTATGTAATTCATGATTGTCTAGATGAGCCGTCTTGCATTAAAAGTGGCACCATTGCCTCCTGCTTATAAGTTACATTGATATAATACAGAGAGTTATATGTATCGAACAATGGGTTAATTTTGGCATTTTATTTTTTTTAATTATTACTTTTAATTTTTTTATATACTTTAGGACTGTCTTAAAGAAGCCTCTAGTATGATTAAATCATTTTATTATATATATAATTATTATGATCTAAAATGCAATACTTATTATATTCTATGGTACATTACACATAGTAATGTTAAAATTTCAAATCAAGGAATTAAGCAAATATTATATGTACCGTTATATGTAACCAAATAATAGATATATAATTATAATGTAAAGGCTTTTTTTTAAGAAAAAATTTATTAATAATGTTTTAATGTGTTTTTATTGTTTACTGTTTTAATCTGAACATGGCACAATACCAAAATAACGGTCCTCATATTTGTCATCATATTCATGAAGTTTCGGCTGCTGTACGCACCGGCTTCCTTGAGATGCATGGAAATTCGAACTGAACACTTTATGCCCTCAGCCGTAGGAAATTGTTCTAATTCCACGCGCTATGCTCCTGTCGGGTGTCCCAGTGTCAGTTATCCACCTTTTAACTCACCAATTTCTTTGGTTCACCTCTTCGAAATTCAAGTCACCTAAAGAAGGCCGGAGCGTACAATGATCGAAACGTCCTGAATATGAAAACAAAGGTGAGCACATAAGTCCGAACAATGTAAATAATGTAATACAATAATGTAATTACAATACCTCATCTAAGAAATAGAGACAGATGTTGAATGTGAATATGGCAACAAAAATGAGGACAACAGTCCGAACAATGTAAATAGTGTAAATAATTACAATACCTCATCTGAGAAATAGAGACAGATGTTGAAGGTGAATATGGCAATAAAGATGAGGACAACAGTCTGAATAATGTAAATAGTGTAAATAATTACAATACCTCATCTGAGAAATAGAGACAGATGTTGAAGGTGAATATGGCAATAAAGATGAGGACAACAGTCCGAACAATGTAAATAGTGTAAATAATTACAATACCTCATCTCTGAAATAGAGACAGGTGTTGAAGGTGAATATGGCAATAAAGATGAGGACAACAGTCCGAACAATGTAAATAGTGTAAATAATTACAATACCTCATCTCTGAAATAGAGACAGGTGTTGAAAGTGAATATGGCAATAAAGATGAGGACAACAGTCCGAACAATGTAAATAGTGTAAATAATTACAATACCTCATCTCTGAAATAGAGACAGATGTTGAAGGTGAATATGGCAATAAAGATGAGGACAACAGTCCGAACAATGTAAATAGTGTAAATAATTACAATACCTCATCTCTGAAATAGAGACAGATGTTAAAGGTGAATATGGCAATAAAGATGAGGACAACAGTCCGAACAATGTAAATAGTGTAAATAATTACAATACCTCATCTCTGAAATAGAGACAGATGTTGAAGGTGAATATGGCAATAAAGATGAGGACAACAGTCCGAACAATGTAAATAGTGTAAATAATTACAATACCTCATCTCTGAAATAGAGACAGATGTTGAATGTGAATATGGCAACAAAAATGAGGACAACAGTCCGAACAATGTAAATAGTGTAAATAATTAAAATACCTCATCTGAGAAATAGAGACAGATGTTGAAGGTGAATATGGCAATAAAGATGAGGACAACAGTCTGAACAATGTAAATAGTGTAAATAATTACAATACCTCATCTGAGAAATAGAGACAGATGTTGAAGGTGAATATGGCAATAAAGATGAGGACAACAGTCCGAACAATGTAAATAGTGTAAATAATTACAATACCTCATCTCTGAAATAGAGACAGGTGTTGAAGGGGAATATGGCAATAAAGATGAGGACAACAGTCCGAACAATGTAAATAGTGGAAATAGTTAAAATAACTCATCTCTGAAATAGAAACAGATGTTGAAGGTGAATATGGGAACAAAGATGAGGACAACAGTCCGAACAATGTAAATAGTGTAAATAATTACAATACCTCATCTCTGTAATAGAGACAGATGTTGAAGGTGAATATGGGAACAAAGATTAGGACAACAGTCCGAACAATGTAAATAGTGTAAATAATTAAATACCTCATCTGAGAAATAGAGACAGATGTTGAGAGTGAATATGGCAATAAAGATGAGGACAACAGTCCGAACAATGTAAATAGTGTAAATAAAAACTCCTCATCTCTGAAATAGAGACAGATGTTGAAGGTGAATATGGCAATAAAGATGAGGACAACAGTCCGAACAATGTAAATAGTGTAAATAATTACAATACCTCATCTCTGAAATAGAGACATATGTTGAAGGTGAATATGGCAATAAAGATGAGGACAACAGTCCGAACAATGTAAATAGTGTAAATAATAACAATACCTCATCTCTGAAATAGAGACAGATGTTGAAGGTGAATATGGCAACAAAGATGAGAACAACAGTACGAACAATGTAAATAGTGTAAATAATTACAATACCTCATCTCTGAAATAGAGACAGATGTTGAAAGTGAATATGGCAATAAAGATGAGGACAACAGTCCGAACAATGTAAATAGTGTAAATAATTACAATACCTCATCACTGAAATAGAGACAGATGTTGAAGGTGAATATGGCAATAAAGATGAGGACAAAAGTCCGAACAATGTAAATAGTGTAAATAATTACAATACCTCATCTCTGAAATAGAGACAGATGTTGAAGGTGAATATGGCAATAAAGATTAGGACAAGAGTCTGAACAATGTAAATAGTGTAAATAATTACAATACCTCATCTCTGAAATGGAGACAGATGTTGAAGGTGAATATGGCAATAAAGATGAGGACAACAGTCCGAACAATTTAAATAGTGTAAATAATTACAATACCTCATCTCTGAAATAGAGACAGATGTTGAAGGTGAATATGGCAATAAAGATGAGGACAACAGTCCGAACAATGTAAATAGTGTAAATAATTACAATACCTCATCTGAGAAATAGAGACAGATATTGAAGGTGAATATGGCAACAAAGATGAGGACAACAGTCCGAACAATGTAAATAGTGTAAATAATTACAATACCTCATCTGAGAAATAGAGACAGATGTTGAATGTGAATATGGGAACAAAGGTGAGGACAACAGTCCGAACAATGTAAATAGTGTAAATAATTACAATACCTCATCTGAGAAATAGAGACAGATGTTGAAGGTGAATATGGCAACAAAGATGAGGACAACACTCCGAACAATGTAAATAGTGTAAATAATTACAATACCTCATCTCTGAAATAGAGACAGATGTTGAAGGTGAATATGGGAACAAAGGTGAGGACAACAGTCCGAAAAATGTAAATAGTGTAAATAATTACAATACCTCATCTCCGAAATAGAGACAGATGTTGAAGGTGAATATGGGAACAAAGATGAGGACAACACTCCGAACAATGTAAATAGTGTAAATAATTACAATACCTCATCTCTGATATAGAGACAGATGTTGAAGGTGAATATGGGAACAAAGGTGAGGACAACAGTCCGAACAATGTAAATAGTGTAAATAATTACAATACCTCATCTCTGAAATAGAGACAGATGTTGAAGGTGAATATGGGAACAAAGATGAGGACAACAGTCCGAACAATGTAAATAGTGTAAATAATTACAATACCTCATCTCTGAAATAGAGACAGATGTTAAAGGTGAATATGGCAATAAAGATGAGAACAACAGTCCGAACAATGTAAATAGTGTAAATAATTACAATACCTCATCTCTGAAATAGAGACAGATGTTGAAGGTGTATATGGCAATAAAGATGAGGACAACAGTCTGAACAATGTAAATAGTGTAAATAATTACAATACCTCATCCCAGAAATAGAGACAGATGTTGAAGGTGAATATGGGAACAAAGATGAGGACAACAGTCCGAACAATGTAAATAGTGTAAATAATTACAATACCTCATCTCTGAAATAGAGACAGATGTTGAAGGTGAATATGGGAACAAAGATGAGGACAACAGTCCGAACAATGTAAATAGTGTAAATAATTACAATAACTCATCTCAGAAATAGAGACAGATGTTGAAGGTGAATATAGCAACAAAGATGAGGACAACAGTCCGAACAATGTAAATAGTGTAAATAGTTACAATACCTCATCTCTGATATAGAGACAGATGTTGAAGGTGAATATGGGAACAAAGATGAGGACAACAGTCCGAACAATGTAAATAGTGTAAATAATTACAATACCTCATCTCTGAAATAGAGACAGATGTTGAAGGTGAATATGGCAATAAAGTTGAGGACAACAGTCTGAACAATGTAAATAGTGTAAATAATTACAATACCTCATCTCTGAAATAGAGACAGATGTTGAAGGTGAATATGGCAATAAAGTTGAGGACAACAGTCTGAACAATGTAAATAGTGTAAATAATTACAATACCTCATCTCTGAAATAGAGACAGATGTTGAAGGTGAATATGGCAATAAAGATGAGGACAACAGTCCGAACAATGTAAATAGTGTAAATAATTACAATACCTCATCTCTGAAATAGAGACAGATGTTGAAGGTGAATATGGGAACAAAGATGAGGACAACAGTCCGAACAATGTAAATAGTGTAAATAATTACAATACCTCATCTCTGAAATAGAGACAGATGTTGAAGGTGAATATGGGAACAAAGATGAGGACAACAGTCCGAACAATGTAAATAGTGTAAATAATTACAATACCTCATCTCTGAAATAGAGACAGATGTTGAAGGTGAATATGGGAACAAAGATGAGGACAACAGTCCGAACAATGTAAATAGTGTAAATAATTACAATACCTCATCTCTGAAATAGAGACAGATGTTGAAGGTGAATATGGGAACAAAGATGAGGACAACAGTCTGAACAATGTAAATAGTGTAAATAATTACAATACCTCATCTCTGAAATAGAGACAGATGTTGAAGGTGAATATGGCAATAAAGATGAGGACAACAGTCCGAACAATGTAAATAGTGTAAATAATTACAATACCTCATCTCTGAAATAGAGACAGATGTTAAAGGTGAATATGGCAATAAAGATGAGGACAACAGTCCGAACAATGTAAATAGTGTAAATAATTACAATACCTCATCTCTGAAATAGAGACAGATGTTGAAGGTGAATATGGGAACAAAGATTAGGACAACAGTCCGAACAATGTAAATAGTGTAAATAATTACAATACGTCATCTGAGAAATAGAGACAGATGTTGAAGGTGAATATGGCAATAAAGATGAGGACAACAGTCCGAACAATGTAAATAGTGTAAATAATTACAATACATCATCTCTGAAATGGAGACAGATGTTGAAGGTGAATATGGCAATAAAGATGAGGACAACAGTCTGAACAATGTAAATAGTGTAAATAATTACAATACCTCATCACTGAAATAGAGACAGATGTTGAAGGTGAATATGGGAACAAAGATGAGGACAACAGTCCGAACAATGTAAATAGTGTAAATAATTACAATACCTCATCTCTGATATAGAGACAGATGTTGAAGGTGAATATGGCAATAAAGTTGAGGACAACAGTCTGAACAATGTAAATAGTGTAAATAATTACAATACCTCATCTCTGAAATAGAGACAGATGTTGAAGGTGAATATGGCAATAAAGATGAGGACAACAGTCCGAACAATGTAAATAGTGTAAATAATTACAATACCTCATCTCTGAAATAGAGACAGATGTTGAAGGTGAATATGGCAATAAAGATGAGGACAACAGTCCGAACAATGTAAATAGTGTAAATAATTACAATACCTCATCTCTGAAATAGAGACAGATGTTGAAGGTGAATATGGGAACAAAGATGAGGACAACAGTCCGAACAATGTAAATAGTGTAAATAATTACAATACCTCATCTCTGAAATAGAGACAGATGTTGAAGGTGAATATGGGAACAAAGATGAGGACAACAGTCCGAACAATGTAAATAGTGTAAATAATTACAATACCTCATCTCTGAAATAGAGACAGATGTTGAAGGTGAATATGGGAACAAAGATGAGGACAACAGTCCGAACAATGTAAATAGTGTAAATAATTACAATACCTCATCTCTGAAATAGAGACAGATGTTGAAGGTGAATATGGGAACAAAGATGAGGACAACAGTCCGAACAATGTAAATAGTGTAAATAATTACAATACCTCATCTCTGAAATAGAGACAGATGTTGAAGGTGAATATGGGAACAAAGATAAGGACAACAGTCCGAACAATGTAAATAGTGTAAATAATTACAATACCTCATCTCTGAAATAGAGACAGATGTTGAAGGTGTATATGGCAATAAAGATGAGGACAACAGTCTGAACAATGTAAATAGTGTAAATAATTACAATACCTCATCTCTGAAATAGAGACTGATGTTGAAGGTGAATGTGGCAACAAAGATGAGGACAACAGTCCGAACAATGTAAATAGTGTAAATAATTACAATACCTCATCTCTGAAATAGAGACAGATGCTGAAGGTGTATATGGCAATAAAGATGAGGACAACAGTCTGAACAATGTAAATAGTGCAAATAATTACAATACCTCATCCCAGAAATAGAGACAGATGTTGAAGGTGAATATGGGAACAAAGATGAGGACAACAGTCCGAACAATGTAAATAGTGTAAATAATTACAATACCTCATCTCTGAAATAGAGACAGATGTTGAAGGTGAATATGGGAACAAAGATGAGGACAACAGTCCGAACAATGTAAATAGTGTAAATAATTACAATACCTCATCTCT
Organism: Acanthosepion esculentum; assembly: GCA_964036315.1. Taxonomy (NCBI): domain Eukaryota; kingdom Metazoa; phylum Mollusca; class Cephalopoda; order Sepiida; family Sepiidae; genus Acanthosepion; species Acanthosepion esculentum. The sequence continues at coordinate 89,850,352 of OZ038500.1, read as the reverse complement.
GAAATAGAGACAGATGTTGAAGGTGAATATGGGAACAAAGATGAGGACAACAGTCCGAACAATGTAAATAGTGTAAATAATTACAATACCTCATCTCTGAAATAGAGACAGATGTTGAAGGTGTATATGGCAATAAAGATGAGGACAACAGTCTGAACAATGTAAATAGTGTAAATAATTACAATACCTCATCCCAGAAATAGAGACAGATGTTGAAGGTGAATATGGCAACAAAGTTGAGGACAACAGTCCGAACAATGTAAATAGTGTAAATAATTGCAATACCTCATCTCTGAAATAGAGACAGATGTTGAAGGTGAATATGGCAATAAAGATGAGGACAACAGTCCGAACAATGTAAATAGTGTAAATAATTACAATACCTCATCTCTGAAATAGAGACAGATGTTGAAGGTGAATATGGCAATAAAGATGAGGACAACAGTCCGAACAATGTAAATAGTGTAAATAATTAAAATACCTCATCCCAGAAATAGAGACAGATGTTGAAGGTGAATATGGCAATAAAGATGAGGACAACAGTCCGAACAATGTAAATAGTGTAAATAATTACAATACCTCATCTCTGAAATAGAGACAGATGTTGAAGGTGAATATGGCAACAAAAATGAGGACAACAGTCCGAACAATGTAAATAGTGTAAATAATTACAATACCTCATCTCTGAAATAGAGACAGATGTTGAAGGTGAATATGGGAACAAAGATGAAGACAACAGTCCGAACAATGGAAATAGTGTAAATAATTACAATACCTCATCTCTGAAATAGAGACAGATGTTGAAGGTGTATATGGCAATAAAGATGAGGACAACAGTCTGAACAATGTAAATAGTGTAAATAATTACAATACCTCATCTCTGAAATAGAGACAGATGTTGAAGGTGATTATGGGAACAAAGATGAGGACAACAGTCCGAACAATGTAAATAGTGTAAATAGTTACAATACCTCATCTCAGAAATAGAGACTGATATTTAATAAAAAAATATATATATAAAGGTAACTTTAAAGTCTTTGATATAACCTCTATGTCAAGAAAGAGATGAATTCGGGAAAATTCCGATATTTGGATAGGAAAGCAATTTTGTCCAAAATAGAAAAACGAAGACTTTGTTTTAAATTATTTGCATTTGTTACAATCTTAACTCTGAAAAATCGATCGAAATAGCATTTGAACTCTTAAAACACCAGAATTTTAAAAATCTACAGAAATTCAATTAACTATTGGAAATTAATTTAACTTTCTCTACTAATTTCATTAATGTCTTTACTTATAATTAATTTACTAACAGGTTGCTTTTAAAATGTTAGCGGAAATGAATGAATTTAATGTAAATATCGCATTTGTGAAATTTCAATAAAATGTATATTCATCCAACATAACTTCAATATTGATTTCGTAACTAAAACCTTTATAAATTCAGTTTATTTATTTGTGAAGAAGACCACACAACAGTCGAAAGTATATCATCAATCGAAACTTTTTAAAAAAGTACAATATTACTTAAGTAAATTAACTTAGATTTATTTATTAAAGCATATTGTAGACAGATGGAATAGTCTTTTGAGATGAGCACCTGAGAATGTTTAACAAGCAAGTCTTGTTGACCATTACTACTATGTCGTGAGTTCACTATTCACTTAATGTCTCAGCCTTGTGCCTAATTTATGATCTTAATGTTGAAGAATATCTAGGGTGCGTTAACATTTACCGAGCTAGTCTATTTGGCCATTAGTAGGGTGTGGCGAATTGAGTTCTATCCCTTACCCTAACTATAACCCATGCCACTGCGTTGTGGCCTTCTACCGAAATAAAACTTTTTACATAACGACAAAGTTGGGTAGTGTAATTGACACACCTGAATGGAGCGAATGTTTTGTTAAAAAAAACTTCACAGAAAACGTGAAAATCTGATTTGCTCTGACCATCCGAATTTAACAGTCATACAATAGACATACTCACTCAACGATATCTCATTCTGACTGAGTTATACCAAGGAAGAATGTTTGTTTACGGATGCGGAGTAAGATTATTGGCTTCCTCATTATAAAAAACATCTGGATACATTCAGGGTAGACCTTTTATATATAAGATATCTATGTAGTCCATCCATAGAAAAATCGGATGCTTGAAAACCCAACACATTTATTAATATGATAAACATATTTATGTGACTAAGCATCTGAGAGTTCTAATGGAAGGATAAATAGGTATCTAACATCTAAGAATGTATATTTAGTAAGTCAAATATTCATAATAAGTCAAGTAGCTTTCTAAATTCCTCTGAGCAGTAGCTACAAGTGTTTTCTGGTATCAGTCAGTATATTTGTGGGATTATAAATACCTGAGTCAAAATTAAAGGCAGTCTCTAAAAATTATAGTAGAAATATATGGAACACCCCAGTTTGCCTCTTGTTCGTTGCTAGGAATATGAAAAGAACTAGATGAAGAGGAAACCGGCTGATTATAAATTGCTTGAAAATAAAATGAAATCTGTTTTTGCATATTGGAACTTTTTAGACTTACAAGTTAATTTTGAATTTTGAATATTTCATTCTTTTTTTCAAAATAAAATAGAACATTCAAAACAGTCTATAACAGGATAAATAAGAACTAAATCACACACACACACACACACACACACACACACACATATATACATATATATATATATATATATATATATATATATATATATGTGTATAAATATATATATATATATATATATATATATGTATATATATATATATATAGTTTTATATTATGGGATAAATATCAGAAATAGAGCGTATGTAGATATAAATATAAAAGTGAACATTGTAGTCAACACTCAGAGGCGACAGGCTGTTTCATGCTAGATGCAATCGTCAGGCCGCCAGGCGATTTCGTTTAGCAAGAAACAGCCTGTCGCCTCTGAGTGTTGACTTCAATTTTCACTTTCATATATATATATATATATATATATATATATATATAATATATATATATATATACATACATATATATATATGTATATATACATACATATATATATATATACACATACATATATAGATATGTATATATACATACATACATATATATATATGCCTATATAAATACATATATATATATATTCGTACACATAAAAAATGCATAGTAGCTAAGTATGCATAAAAAACCCATAAACAAACTGTTTTAATAGAAATAAATCCCATTTATCCATTTCAATGGGTGAAAAAATTATTCGTACAGAAAAGAATACATAATCTTCATTTAATACTTTGTAGAATAACCATTGTTCTCTTCCACAGCAACCAACCTCTTCTCAAAGATTTGCAAATTTTATTTGGTATTTTGTTCCATTCTTCTTCGCATATGGTCTTCAGATCCGAAATGTTTTGTGAACCTCTCGATTGGATTTGAATTTTCAAATAACGCCACAGATTCTCGAATGGGTTTAAATCTGTGGACTGACTTTGGCCATTTTAGGATATTTACATTATTTTCACCAAGCCATTTCTTTGTAAATTTTGCAGTGTGCTTAGGATCATTATCTTGTTGAAAGTTCCAATCAGGAGGAAGTTAAAGATTTACAACTGAAATCATGAAATTTGCTTCCAAAATATTTTGATATGCTGTGGCATTCATTCTACCATCTATTACTGATATGTTGCCAGTACATTTTGCAGAAAAACATCCCCAAACCGTGATTCTGCCACGATCAAATTTAACTGTTGGAACCGTGTTCTTTTCTTTAAAGGCATCGCCGTCTTTCCTCTATTCATGATTTCTAGAATTATGTCCAAACAACTCAGTTTTGGTTTTGTCTGTCCATAATACTCTTTCCCAATACAATGTTTCCTTATCCTTATGTTCACAAACGAATTTCAACCCGGCATCACTGTCTTTTCAACATCAGTGGAGTTTTCCGAGATGAGTGCAAATTTAGATTGTTCCTATGAATTTCATAGTTTATTGTCCTTGTAGTGACACAGATTCCTGATGAAAGCAAATCATCCCTCAACTCTTGATGAGTAACCATTGGATTTTGTTTAATTTGACAAATTAATTTCCTTGAAGACCTTGAAGAAATCTTCCATGGAGTACATGTTCTTTAGTTTTCAACAGTTTTGAGTTTTTTATACCTTGCAATGAATGAGCTAATGGTGGTAAATAAAATAGTCAGGTTGTCTGAGATTTTCCTGTAACTTTTGCCTTATTTCCAGGGCTTAACAATCAGTTCTTTTTGCGAATTTGTCAATTCTTTACTTCTTGCCATGATTATAAGCTTCTTGCACGAATATTATTAACAGAATGATCTGTTTGTATTATTAGGTTAGAAATCACTACTGATAACATAAATGGAACATTCTAGAATATTTCACTTGAATAATCTACACTATTAAAGCAATTTAATAGTTTTAAAATCTGAAATTTGCATTGTATGAATACTTTTTTCAACCATTAAAATGGATAAATGGGATTTATTTCTATTAAGTACATTTTTTCTATTTTCTATGCATATTTAGTTGTTACACATCTGTGCACAGTTTATTATATGAATAATATGTTTATTCATTAGTTGGAAATACAATAAATTAAAAAATTGAATGTGTACGAATATTTGTTTACCCCCACTATATATAGAAATGTCTTTAAATAAAATATCTTTATACATATATATATATATATATATATATATATATATATATATATATATATATATATATATATATATATACGAAGAAGTATAGTCTTAAAGTATGCTATATTTATGGGATAAAGTGGTCAATATCAGAGATAGAGCGTGTGTAAATATAAAAGTGAACATAGAAGTCAACACTTATAGGCGACAGTCTGTTTCATGCTAGATGCAATCATCGGGCCATGATTGCATCTAGCATGAAACAGACTGTCGCCTCTAAGATTTGACTTCTATGTTCACTTTTATATATATATATATATATATATATATATATATATATATATATATATGTGTGTGTGTGTGTGTGTGTGTGTGTGTGTGTGTGTATGTGTGTATTACAGAGAACGATTGATAAAATGACATGAAAATTAAGCAAAAAAAAAACGCTTCCATCTGATTTTAAGAGATATATTTAGAAAAATTATACAAAAATATCTTGAAATCCTAAAGAGTAAATTCATTCAATAAGATCGCCACTGGCATAAACCACGGCCACGAGACGACTTCGGAATCAGCTGCAATTATTCTGGACTGTCTCCTTGTTTAAGTTGGTGAATGCTGCCATTAACCCTTGCATTCAGCTTATCTTTTATGTTATATGGGTTTATTTTTAGGTCCCTCGCTCAACTGCGCCCCACTCATAATATTTAATGGGGTTGCAATCTGCCATGCTAGGTGGCCATATATATATATTTAAAGACATTTTTAGATTTAACATTCTTTTTTATAGATACAAGTATTTAAGTAAATGCTCTGTTTATAATAAACAGTATTAAACAACATTTACCGGTATGAAAGTCCGAGAAATTTACATAGAAAATATTCGTCCACCGACAGGATTCGAACCTGTATCCTATACGAAATCGTCATATACCTGACGTGCTTTAACCGATTCGGCCACTGAGGATCGTTCGGTTGGCAAGGTCGAATTTACAGCCTTTAAACTTCAATCTTCCATGAATCTCTCACGTACATTCATAACTGCTCATGGCGTATCAAATGTAAACAAATGAGGTCACACATTATGAAATGCACAAAGTCCGACAATTATTTAAAGACATATATATATATATCTATTAGGGTTATGACTTTATCGTAACCCTATGTTCCTGTGTTATAAATCGATGAACATTTGTTCACAAGTATTTAAAAAAGCATTAATTTGTTTTAGTTCTTGAAAATGTCCCCCCCAAAGCGAGTAATTCATTTCATCATAGACGAAATAAGGATAGGCTTTATTTTTTAATTTGCTAATGAGACAATTGGATGGTACGTATGTATTTTTAACTCATTTAGCAGTTTACAGATATAGTATGACACAGAATCTAAAACATAAATAAACAAAAACAACTTCTAAAATATTCCATCAAGTTCTAGAAGGTTCCAGGAAATTCTAGGATATTCAAGAAATTTCTAGAAGGCTTCCAAATATCATTGTACTACTATATTTATACACGATTTTAACAGCCCTTAATCTTTTAATATATATATATATATACATATATATATATATATATATATATATATATATATATATATATATATATATATATATATATATATGTAAATATAAAAGTGAACATAGAAGTCAACACTTAGAGGCGACAGTCTGTTTCATGCTAGTGCAATCGTCAGGCAATTGCCTGACGATTGCACTAGCATGAAACAGACTGTCGCCTCTAAGTGTTGACTTCTATGTTCACTTTTATATTTACACACGCTCTATCTCTGATATTGAGCACTTTATCCCATAAATATAGCACAATTTAAGACTATATTTCTTCATATATATATATGTATATATATATATATGTATATATATATATATATGTATATATATATATATATATGTATATATATATATATATATATATATATATATATATATATATATTTATATATATATATGTGTGTATTTGTGTGTGTGTGTATGTGTGTTTGTGTATTGATAGATAGATAGATAGATAGATAAACAGAGAGAGAGAGAGAGGACTAGTTTTTCGACCTATGATGGTTCCACAGATCAATTGTTAGAACCGGACATCCAGAATACATGAATATATATGACTTGATTATAATGGCAAAGAAAGGACGAACTACACAAACGGGCCTTCTCAGATTTTGAATTTGGAACTATCCTTCTCGTAGACCGGTTGCCACTCAAGGTTATAGGAGCCATTCCGTTCTGATATTTACATAGGAGTAGAAGTGTATCCATACGTTTTTCTAAGGCAAGTAAGTGAATGCAACGAACGCAACTGAAATTCGAACTCAGTTGTCCAATTCCTCAGTTCGAGCGAATGCTTTACCGCGCCGTCATAATATATATTATATATTACTTGTCCAAAGTAACTAATAGCAACGGCGAGAATAGAAACATAAACAATAATATTAATATTTTTTATAAAAATCAGATGAACAATAATTATAAACAGGATGAATGCAGAAAGAATAACATTATAAAAAAATGCATAGCACCAGTTGATAATAGCAAAAAAATTAGATTAATTATTTATTATAAAAAATTTAAAACTTGTAACCTTATAGTTAAAAATAATAATTCACCTCCTAGAACAAAATTAAATAGAGCAAACATTATTTACGAATTCAAATGTCCATTAAGGAATTGTATTCCTCAAGAATCAACTTTCGTAAATAATTATATAGGCCACACTACAAATCGTTTAACACGCAGATTAACTCTACACCTTTCTGACAATAGCTCAATTAGATCTCATTTAAATATTCATGGAGACCTACCGGACACTATTCGGAATATACTTGTCGACAACACTAATATAATAGCATCATCCACTTGCAAAAAAAGGCTAAAAATAATGGAAGCCTTACTAATAAAAATAAACAAACCAACACTTAATAATATTAACTTTGAACATGGACATAATATCTTGACCGTGTTTTGAAACAAAAAAATGAATCACTTTATAAAACATACACATAACAAACTATTTCTAATTCTAACAGTTAAAATATAATCCTTGAAAATGGCTAAATGTATAGCCGAAAGCGCTCGGATAAAAAGAACATTCGGACAATTTTTATATAATTTATCCTCTGAAAAGAAAAACTTTATTAGATCGCACGAGAAATTATATAAAAAACTAAATAAAAGCACCTTGTCAGTCGTTTTTAATGAAATGTGCTTGAAAGAAGGATTGCTGCCTAAATACACAAAAATATATATATATATATATATATATATATATATATATATATATATATATATATCTAGTCAAACATGACAGACGTTCATGTTCTCGGCTCTTTCTTTTTTAAAAACCTTTTTTCCTTCGATATTGATTTGATCATTGGCAAGTCAAGAAACCGAAGGTTTTTCGAGACGACTATAGTTACCTATATTTATATATATATATATATATATGTGTGTGTGTGTGTGTGTGTGTGTGTGTGTGTATTTATGCAGCAAATCCTCTTGTAAGAATTTCTGATTGAATAAATTACAAACATTATGTCTGCTTATTTTTACTATAATCCTTTCACATTCCCAAATATTTTTCCGTGTGTTACTATCAAATGATGCAAGAAATGTACAGTAACAGTGAAAATCACTTTTATTTCCAAAGTACTTTCCATGTCTTTCTGAGATCCTCATCATGGGAGCAACTCTTAATGGAAAAACTATGTGTATGTATTACTGATTTTTTCATTTTGTGTTTAAAAGCATATATATGTGTTTGTGTGTATCAGTGTGTGTGCATATATGCATATATATATATATATATATATATATATATATATATATATATATATATATATATATATATAAATATATATATATACGAGGGTCATTCAATAAATAAGGTGAATTTTTCGGTATAACGACTACTAATATAGATAGACGCTTACTTTTTTCTTTTTTTTGTTTTACTTCTTTTTCACATGGATTTAATTTCTTTTGCAGCTTAAAAAATCTTTCAGAGTTTTGGCGATTAACAAAGATGGCCGACCAAGAAGCATGCTCCAGGATTGAACAGCGGTCAGTTATCAAGTTTTTGGTTGCTGAAGGGTGCAAACCAGTTGAAATTCATAGGAGAATGTCAACTGTGTATGCTGCCACATGTTTCAGCCAAAAAAATGTCTACAAGTGGGCTAAATTGTTTAAAGAAGGACGGAACAGTGTTGAGGATGAAGACAGGCCTGGGAGGCCTACAGGAGTGAGGTGTCCTGAGGTGATTGAATCAGTCAATGATCTCATTCAGTCTGACAGAAGGGTGACAGTGGATGACATTGCAAGGACTTTGAGCTTATCTGTTGGGACAGCACACAAGGTCATCTGGCGGTGGGTGCCAAAGATGCTTACTGCAGAGCACAAACAGCACAGCAGCCTAAACGGTGGAGACCATCAACGAGCTGGGCTGGGAACTGCGCCCTCATCCCCCCTTACAGCCCAGACCTTGCCCCTTCAGACTTTCACCTGTTTGGTCCCTTGAAAGCGTTCACGAGAGGCACGAAGTTTAAAAGTGACGATGAAGTCAAAAGTGTTGTGAGAGACTGGCTGAGACATCAGTCCAAAGATTTTTACGCTGAGGGAATACGGAAGCTTGTGCACAGATGGCAAAAGTGTGTGACAGTGCTGGGAGACTACGTTGAAAAAAAATAAGTAAGCTTCTATGTGTATTAGAAGTCCTTATACCGAAAAAAAATTCACATTATTTATTGAATGACCCTCGCATATATATATATATATATATATATATATATATATATATATATATATATATATATATATATATAGGTGTGTGGTCGCGCGTTATATATAAACTACTTTGAGAGCGAGAGAGGAGAAAGAGAGAGAGAGAGAGAGACTCTTTACTACTTGTTAGGACATCTCCCCAGAAGAAAGAACATTCTCGTTTAAAACCTGCGATCACTTCAGCAACTCACGTGGCAAACCGTACAGGCGATGATGTTTTGATGGAGAGAGTGTGCACTTTGTTGAATAAGCATGTCATTCACAAACAAGTCATTCACAAGTTGTTCAGTAAACACCACCAACAAGTTTTATGCTCTTGAAATCCAAAACAAATACATAGCCTTCACCAACTAGGCCCTAAATTCAAGCTGAGAACCTCCAGTGAAAACTCTTCACCTGTTTTCGTCATTAACCTTTCAATAAAGGGTTAATGACGGAAAGAGGTGATGAGTGTCACTGGAGGTACCCCAGGTGGAATTTTGGACCTTGGTGGTGAAGGCTTTATAGTTGTATGCACATCTACGAGTAATTGTGTAAATGGGGTCCTCCTTTTTTTTTTATTAAAGGATATTTTTCAGGATGGGGTAACTTTCCTCTGAGGGAGGAAGGGCCAAGAAAATGTAACGTAAAAATGGCTTACTCGCTTTTCTGTCATTATGCGCGGATGCATCCAAAACTGCATCAGAAGAATAAAGACAGCAAACAGTAAAGATATTCCCATTGGTTCTTTTCACGTAATAACTCTCCAGGATAGTAAGGAAAACCTTGAACGTTGGCCTGTCTTGATTGCCCGCGGACTATTCGCTCGGAGACTAGATTAGCTGATATCGGTCACCTACTGGAGGTTGATGATGGATACACCTTTTTCTGGATTGGTAGGCCTGAGACAATCAAAGCGAGGGTTTGAGTGTGCGGCTTTGGTCACATTATTTTTTTGTTAGAACTGCAACGAAGGTCTGCACAGACACGAATATACACGCGCAGGCTTCTGATTAGCTAGTGACCCTAACATGTGGGTGCGATTAGAAACTAGTAGTGGGCCATTAAATATAGTACTAGATTGGCAATTAGGTCTCACCATTTTACTGTTAATATTTCCTGATTTAAGCGTGAGTTCTATTTCCTTCTTTCGCTCTTCCCATCTGTGGAACTCTTTTTCGTGTCCTTGTTTTCCGCTCAAGTAAGAGCCTCAAAATATTTAAATGCAGCGTCAATCGTCATCTTCTGCCTTCCTAAAAATTTTTTGTATTGTTTATTTTATATATGACAAAGCCATATTCCAGTATTTAATCAGATAATTAGGGTAAATCGAGGTGGTGTAATAGTTAGCAAGCTTGTATCGCTAGAACAATTACGACTGAGTAGTGAGCTCGATTCTCACTGGGTGCTCCTCGCCTAGTTTCTGCCTTGTGCTAAGCTATGCTTGGAAAATCACTATAAAGGGGCACCTTGTCGTGGTGGTTAGCAAGCTTGTCTCGCTAGATCAGTTACGACTGAAAAGTGAGTTCTATCCTCACTAGGTGCCCCATACCTTAGTCCGCCAGGTATATCCTGTGCTTACTATATGTATCTACTGATATACATCTACTGTCCACAATCGGCGATAGGGAGAGTGGGACATTCCATTAGGACATCTCCCTCTGAGCTAATCTTCCCATGAAATTTTGCGCAATGCCTCGTCTTTTTTGAGTGAGGACATAATTGTTTGACTTTTTCTTCTTCCTAGTACTTTTCCGTCTTACCAATTTTTGTGCATAATGAGTATTCGAATTTGAAGTGGATTTAATTTCGCCACAATGAAAGTTAGCGCTCACAGACACGAGAATTGTTTTAATAACACAGCTATTGGAGGAGAATAGACAGCTTCATTTAACAGTTTCGACAGTGAAAGGGCGAGACTAAGAAGCCAGCCTAATAACACGCTTAAATTCATGCAGAACCAGCGAAATTAGCTCGTCCGAACAGTTACCGTGAAAGTATTTGTAGAAAAGACAGAGGGAAGCGATGGCACCCGTCCATCATCGAGAATCTGCTAATGTCTGCTATGAGTTTAGCAAAGAATCACTATCTTGTTAGCGATCACGAAATTAAAATCATAAAGCAGGAAAAAAACCTATATCATTCCGTAATGTTTATCTGTGGACCAAAAGAAATAACTCAAAATTTAATAATTTTTGATTCTGCAGAGGCATGAGAAATTGTTTGAATTTTGTTATTGTGGCGACTAAGGATTGGAGTAGAAGAGACGCCTACATTTAAGCGTTTCGACAGAGCAACATTGGAATTGAGTTAGTGACCTAGTAGCACGCATACATTTGGGCACCTCAAGGTGGTGTAATGGTTAGCAAGCTCGTCTCGCTAGAACATTTACGACTGAGTAGTGAGTTCAATCCTCACTGGGTTCCTCTTACTTTCGGCCTTGTGCCACATCAAAGCTACGCTTGGAAAATCACTAGTAGCACGCTTAAATTCATGCAGTTCGGGAACTAGCGAAATCAGCTCCAGATAAGTGTTTCAGGCAAAACCAAACAGATGTATGTACTTGGACTTCGTCCTTGTTGCTATGAACTTAATTGCATTTATAGCAATTCTATATTCTCATTCTCGTTGTATAATGTATTTCTTATATAAAGTTTGTTTTAGAAACTGTTCAGTATTCTCATCAACCACGACTGAATTTCGGTCGTCTCTAATTTTCCTCCAATAAACATACCTTCAGGCGTACACACATACATACGTATATACGTATATATATATTACGAAATGGACAAAGTGCGACTATTATTTTAAGACATATTTTATGTTTATACGTTCTTTTTATAGATACAAATATTTAAGTAAATGCTCTGTTTATAATAAACAGTACTAACAACATTTACTGGCCTGAATGTCCGAGAAATCTTCATAATGTGTGACGTCATTTGTTTACATTTGGATACGCATTGGACAGATATGAATGTATGAGAGAAAAATCATGGTTTAAAATAAGTAAAATCGACCTTACTAGCCGAAATTCTCCTCTGTGGCGAAATCGGTAAAAGCACGTAGGGTATGTGATGGTTCCGTATAGAATACAGGTTCGATTCCTGTCGGAAAAACGAATATTTTCTATGAGAATTTCTCGGACATTCAGGCCAGTAAATGTTGTTTAATACTATTTATTATAAAACAGAGCATTTACTTAAATATTTGTGTCTATAAGAAGAACGTTATTAACATAAAAATGTCTTTATATATATATTTTTATTCGGGACACGAATTTAATTATCTCCTCAAAGCCGTTCGTATACCGAAACTATTTTTTCAATAAGAATCAATGGAGAGAAAAAATTATAGTACAATAAAATTGGAAAAGAAAAGCACGCCACAGCGCACGAATGTATACAACATGGCGGTCGACTTAGAAATCATTCCGTTCGGGTTAACTCGTTTCGTTAACGTTGTCAAAGAACCGAAATTTTGTTTGATAATCGAGGTATTTTCATCTCGAATTTTCTACATGAAAACAGATTTGTTCGACATGTGAGACGTTCGAGAACCGAGGCTGCACTTCATATATATATATATATATATATATATATATATATATATATATATATATATATATATATATATATATATATATATATATATATATTTTAAATTAGTGTTATGGGAACTTACCCATAATAGTAATTGTAACACTATTTAGAAACTGCAGGTTAATTAACCAATTAATTAACGACAGAAGTTAATTACGGGGATTACTTAAACCGATAGATAGAACGAAAGACAAACTGAGCGATAACTTAAACCGATAGATAGAACGAAAGTCATACTGAGCGATATTCTTTTTGTTCTGTTATTTTCCCCAAACAAAGGAAGGAAAAAGAGAAAGAAAAGAAAGAAAGAGAGGGACGAGACTTAACAACTTAGATGATAAGGAACAGCCACCCACAAGCGATGTTATTTTGATAACGGGACGGCGAGAATTCTGATGGTCATTGTTTTAAAAATTAGTTGATGAATCCCAGAGTTTTTGGGCAGATAAAACATTAACTGTGTCATGATAACCAAAACTTATATTATCGGGAAGGGATTTAATAGGTCATCTGTCGACCACAAAGCCCAATCCTGAGTTAAGGAGATGTCGGTTGGATAAGACATCTGTGTTCTGTTGAAATTCGTTTGTGATAACAAAAGCCATATTATTGGATTTTTTTTAATTAAGTCAATTTCGCCAAAATTCCAATTGAAGAATTCCATATGCCGTGACGTTGGATAAAAATTGAGATTATCACATTCACACTAATTTGACGCCTATTGGCCGAATAGCCAGGCGGAGGTGATCATGTGACGCAGGGAGGAGGCCTGCCACCGCCCATTGAGAGGATAGGTATGAGATGTTGCTGCGAGGAAGTGGGAAAACCGTTGATGCCCTCTAAAGTATGGTGAGATACCCAAATGAGAGCAGAAGAGGGTGGAAGTGGAAGAAGATTTCCAAAAATGGAAAATGATAAATATTTCTGACCGAAAACAAAGAAAATCCTTATTGGGGATTTGAAATCAACGTGGTGGCCACACCACGTCCGACCCACGCCGGTTTTGATCGGCGTCCATATAAGCAAACGTCTTCGGGCGTTTGACAGTTAAGTGAAGTGAAGTTAGTTTTTGGCAGTGCAGTCCAAGAGCAGTGCAGTTCGCAGAGAGATCCAGTCGAGCCCAAGAGACAAGGGGACTCGGAAGATAACGCCTCGCACAGGTGACCGCACGATTCCATGCTTTCCGACTTAGACTTCTAACCAAGAACAGATTTGTTGAAGTCCGACTTTAGATTTCCCACCAAAGCAAGTTTCCGACTTAAACTTCTAACCAAGAACAAATTATATTTTCCACCAGAGCCGACTTTATTGAAAAACAACCCAGATATCCAGAACTAGCTAAGAACGCAAAAGTGTTACAATCCACATTTTTTTTTATCCGGGCTGGGAGAGAAAAAGAGAGACGCACTCCTGTAACTCAACAAACCGACATAAAATTAATCGCTATTCCTAACCAGTCGCTCGCCTTGAAGTTGTTGTTTGTGCTTTTGCTTTTTTTGTCTACATTTATTGTGCAGTATCACCTTGACCCGGATTCGGCTGGCACTACGGCCCGACGTGTGATTGATCTCGTCAACCTAAGATCAAATCACAACGTGGGTAGGTTGAATCGAGATCAAAGCAGTTGCTTCGGTGACCAGGCGTTGGAAGCGAGCCGAGTACGACAAGTTGGTACTAGAACCCAACAAGACTTCAACCGATGTCCCAGGGTTAGCCCGTCACATATTGGCGTCGTGACAAAGGACCGGTGTCACATTTGTCATCGTGACCAAAAGACGGGTGTCACATAATGGACTATCACGTACATCATAAATACTGCGCCTCAAGAGGAAGCAGTAGTGTGAGTCAGTCCTTTTTGGACGTCTCAGCTATTCGGTCGAACTCTCTGCCTCTGAGGCAGAGGGGAACTCTCTGCCTCTGGGCAGAGAGGAACTCGGACGAGGCTCCGCCGAAGGGCAGAGCCTCGTTCGGGGAGGTTGACTAACCCGATCCCGTTTATACGTGTTCTAAGGGCAATTTTTGCCCGAGCTTACGGGCTCGGAAAGCCCACATTAAACCGGCCTTGTGCGACATTTGACACACGTGGGCGTGTTAATGAACATCGTGTGA
Organism: Acanthosepion esculentum; assembly: GCA_964036315.1. Taxonomy (NCBI): domain Eukaryota; kingdom Metazoa; phylum Mollusca; class Cephalopoda; order Sepiida; family Sepiidae; genus Acanthosepion; species Acanthosepion esculentum. Next base: position 89,835,216 of record OZ038500.1, on the reverse strand, counting down.
GTCAGTCCTTTTTGGACGTCTCAGCTATTCGGTCGAACTCTCTGCCTCTGAGGCAGAGAGGAGCCCGGACGAGGCTCCGCCGAAGGGCAGAGCCTCGTTCGGGGAGGTTGACCAACCCGATCCCGTTTATACGTGTTCTAAGGGCAATTTTTGCCCGAGCCTACGGGCTCGGAAAGCCCACATTAAACCGGCCTTGTGCCACATTTGACAAACGTGAGCGTGTTAATGAACATCGTGTGAGTGAGAATGTGAGTCAGTCAGAGACAGAGTCGCGTCAGACGAATACTGTAAGACATCGGAATAGTGATACTGGTCGAGACAACATAGTTCTCTCTAACCTAACCTGATTGTTATTACTAACACTTCTACTTCTTTTGTACATATTCTGTTTGTAATATATCTGTGTTATTCCATACCTGTGTTCGAGTTATTCTTCATTGGTTCAACCTTGGACCATCACCGTGGTACAAGGAACCCGGACCATAACAATTAGTTAATTTATAATATTTATGTCCTGTAAATTTACATTGAGCACTGATTTGTAAAAATAAAAATATCAATAAGAACACCGGATTACATATCTTACTGTTCTTTCTTTTTACTATAATATATATATATATATATATATATATATATGAAAAGATTTTTAGTGTCACACTATCTAAATAACAGGGAACAATTTATTAATGACAAAATGTCAGATACAAAATTATCATCTGGATTGAAAATAAATATAAATTTTAAGTTACCTTTTGTCCGACGCTTGATCAAAAGAAAAATTGTCGGAATTAAGAAAAACTATTGAATGGAAACAAATCTCCTTGGAATAGAATTACTTGCCGAAGAGTGCCAGTTTATGTTTCATCACCCTCTGCCAACACAGAGTCGGATGAGACGTGTTAATAAGAACTGCCTCCAAGACAAGAAATGGCGTTTCGTCTATATGTAAATATATGAATTGCAGATTAAGTGCTAGGTGTTATTGAAACCGCTCGATGTTATATAACAGACCTATAAACTGTACACACACACACACACACACACACACACACACATATATATATATATATATATATATATATATATATATATATATATATATATATATATTATTTCAAATCGTTCGCACGACTCGGAGATTTATGACAAAAGCAAACTTCATATCTACAGGGGTTGGACAAAATAATTGGAACAGGTGCAAATTCCACTCTTATATTTCAAAGACCTATTATATTAAGAACTTTAACTAAAATTTCGTAATTGAAGGTTATATCTATTGTAAATACGTTTATTTATCTAATTTACTCTCTTTGTCTTATTTATTTTTAGAATTTAGTAAAATTTAAGCTAAGTGCTTAACCTCTCCAAGTTTGAAAAAGGGCAAATTGTTGAAGCTCGCATGTCAGGAGACTCAATTACTTAGTTTGCTGAACTGTTTGGATTTTCAAGAGCTACCATATCAAGGACTATGACGCAATTCGAGAAACAGGGCAAAACCTCTAACAACCGTACCAATTCGGGCCGGACTTGCAAACTTACTGACAGAGACCGATGTGCATTGAAATACATTGTGGCAAAAAATCATCAGACTACTGCGGCCAAAGTGGCTGCTGAGTTGGATAATCATCTGAATAGTCCAGTTTCTACTAAAACTGTTCGTCGTGAGTTCCATAAAGCTGGATATCATGGAAGAGAAACTGTAAGGAAACCTCTTCTCTCCACTCGCAACATTCAGAAGTGGTTGAAGTGGTGCAGAGATCACAATGCCTGGTCTGCATACCAATGGAAGCAAGTTATATTTTCAGACGAGTCCAGTTTTTTCTGTTTTCCTAACTTCAGGGCGAATTTATGTGTGGAGGCAGCCCAAAGAAACTTACAGCCCTGACTGCCTTCTTCTAACAGTGAAGCATGGAGGTGGATCAATGATAGTTTGGGCCGCCATATCATGGAAAAGTCTTGGACCAATAGTTGCCCTGCATGCGAGAATCAACAGCAAAGATTACCTGAACATTTTGGGAGATCATGTTCATCCAATGGCCCAGACTTTCTTCCATGACGGTGACTGCATCTTCCAAGATGATAATGCTCTAATACATACCGCTCGAGTTGTTAAGAATTGGTATGAAGAGCAGGAAAGTGAGCTAGAACACATGGAGTGGCCTCCCCAATCTCCAGATATCAATATTATTGAACATTTGTGGTGAATTTTGGAGCAACGAGTTAGGAGCTGCTATCATCCACCGTCGTGTCTTAAAGAGCTGGAGCAGGTGTTAATGGAAGAATGGCTGAAAATTCCTCTGGGTGAAGTCAGGAAGCTGCATGATTCCATTCCTAGACGTATTAAAGCTGTATGTGAGGCTAAAGAAGTACCAACTCCATATTAAATAAATTTTCTTTGAATTTAACAAGTGTTTCAATTATTTTATCCAACCCTGTATATCGTTGGTCCAGTGGTATGACGCTTGCGTTGTATCGAAACGGTCCGGATTCGATTCTCGGTAGTAGATGCGCACTATTGAGTCCCAAAATAAGACGAAACGGCCGTACAGAGCTTTCTGCGTTCTGTTGAGGATTCTTCTCGACTCGATAAATTACTATAAATGATTATTTCAATGCCTCTATCACTTGTACATCCTTGCTTGATCCAGCTTCTAATGCTTGGGGAACAATCCTTTTGGTTATTACGTTTGATGAGTATCGCCATGGAATTTAGTGAGTAGCGGCGCCATATTGAGTTTAGTTAGTTTTTTTATTCGTTACCGAAGACCGTTGGTCGAGTGGTATGACACTTGCATTATATCGTAACAGTCCGGGTTCGGTTCTCTGCAGTGGATGCGCACTGCTGATGTGTCCCCAAATAGGACGAAATAGACGTGCAGAGCTTTTTGCATTCGTTTGAGGATTCTTTTCGACTTGATGATTATAATACATTTCTTTCTTAATACAATAAATGATTATTCAAATCCCTCTAAAATTTCTATCACTTATTTAGCTCTTGAAAATATATTTTCAATTGAGCACTGTTGAATGACAAGCTAATTCTAAAAACAACAGTCACCTCCGTAAATTCGGAGCTCTTCAGTAAAATGAATGCTGCACATGTAAATATATAAATACATGAATTGCAGATTAGGTGCTGGTGTTATTAAAACACTGCTCGATGTTATATAACAGAGCTATATATATATATATATATATATATATATATATATATATATATATATATATATATATATATAATTTCAAACCGTTCGCACGAATCGGAGATTTATGACAAAGGCAAATTTCATATATATATCGTTGGTCCAGTAGTATGACGCTTGCGTTGTATCGAAATGGCCCGGATTCGATTCTCGGTAGTAGATGCATACTGCTGATAAGTCCCAAAATAAGACGAAACGGCCGTCCAGAGCTTTTTGCGTTCTGGTGAGGATTCTTCTAGACTCGATGAATTACTATAAATGATTATTCAAATCCCTCCAAAATTTCTAGCACTTATTTAGCTCTTGAAAATATATTTTCAAATAAGCACTGTTGAATGACAAGCTAATTCTAAAAACAACGGTCACCTGCGTAAATGCGAAGCTCTTCAGAATGGAGCACTATGGCTGCTTGACGTTTGCAATTCTGTTGAGTGAAGATAGCTCAGTGGTAGAAGCTCTGACTGACACCAAATCGGTTGGGTTTTCGATCCGGGCTTGAGGAATTCGGATGTCTAATCGCACTGAAGAACTATGATACAGAAAAGCAGCACTGTCTGCGAATGACATAATTTAGCTCTTGGAAATATATTGAGCACTGTTCAATGACAATTCTAAAAACAACGTTCAACTGCGTAAATGCGAAGCTCTTCAGTAAAATGAATGGAGCACTATGGCTGCTTGGCGTTTGTTTACGTTTGTAAAAAACAATACGCTAGATTTGGCTGACTCATTCTGTCGAGTTTAGATGGCTCAGTGATAGAAGCTCTGACTGACACAAAATCGATTGGGTTTTGATCCGGGCATTTGGTTGACTAGTCGCACTGAGGAACTGTGAAACAGTACTGTCTGCGAATGACATGATAGATAGATCGATAAATAGATATTACAGATAATAGATCCGTTGGTATATAATCCAGATGGATCCTAGTAATAGCAGATATTAAAACCGATCCACAGAGACGCCTCAATATATTTATTATCACAGATCATATATTTTATACAGCCAAAAATTCCAAAATTACCTCATGCCCTTATAATCTATTTCAGACTCTACTCATATGAGGAAATTTTGTTTTTTTTGCTTTATTACACACACACACACACACACACACACACACACACACACACACACACATATATATATATATATATATATATAAAATTCAGGATGTGTGTGTGTGTGTGTAACGAATGCACGGCCGCAATTTTCGACGGATTTGCACCAAAATTTACATGCACATGTTCCAAGTTAGCTACAAAGGCAAGGCCAAGGTTGCATTTCTCATCCCCCATCGATAGTTGAAATATTAGATTTTTTTTCATGCTTCTACGGTAGTTTTCATGTAGTTTGTGGCCATTTTTTACTGGCCAGAGTCAGAGCCTATAGCTGGCTGCCACGAATAGGCAGGAAGATTCTATTGGCCAGCGTGAGAGCCAACAGCTGACTGACACGAATGTTAACTAGAATGCTAAAAAATCGATAGCTGCATTAGTCACAAGTGGGAAAGATTAAATCTACATGGAACTTTACTCCAATTGGCACATTCACTTACTTAAACTCAACGTTGATTCTGATTCTGCAGAATCCTGATTTCATTCGGTTTTTCCAGTTACGAGTCCTTTTTTAAAGCTGATCATTTTGTGTTCATTTTGTTTAGTTCTTTTTTCGTAACAGATTTAATGTTTAGTATATAGCTTAGAAAAAATTCGCAGTGTGAGATAGGCAAGAAGTAAGGCATGTAGCAACATCAGCACGGCAAAGGGAACTCCTTTAAAGGCAAGGAAGGGCAAAAATATTCTAAGTCAAGTGATAGCGATTGCTTTATGAGTCGTACGATTTTTGAATTAAGCACAGGTAACGCCGGGCCATGCTGCTAGTACTTATATATATATATATATATATATATATATATATATATATATATATATATATATATATATATATATATATAAAAGTGAACATAGAAGTCAACACTTAGAGGCGACAGTCTGTTTCATGCTAGATGCAATCATCGTGGCGCGATGATTGCGTCTAGCATGAAACAGACTGTCGCCTCTAAGTGTTGACTTCTATGTTCACTTTTATATTTACACACGCTCTATCTCTGATATTGAGCACTTTACCCCATAAATATAGCACACTTTAAGACTATATTTCTTCATATATATATATATATATATATATATATATATATATATATATATATATATATATATATATATATATAATCTTATACATTCATATACATTTTAAGAATATCGATATATAATTACAATATGCGTACGGAGATGTTTTTATAAACGCGTATGGATGTGTCTATATATATCTTATGCATGTCTGTGCGTGTAATATTATGGAAATAAATGTTTTTGTCGTGTTCTTGTGTATTCAGAGTACGAAAATAATTACCTCGAAAGGATTGGTAACTCTGCTCGTTACTACTGCTACAATGATTCCGTCTTTCTTCTGAAAAAAAAAATGAATTTTTTCTTCAAATAGTTTCTGCCAAATATAAACACTCCCTGGTGAATAAGCAGAACTTTCGCCGACATAAACAAATGTTATTTTTTTCTCTCTCAATGTATTTATTAAAAATAGGAAAAAGAAATGATTGCAGATTAATCGAAACGTCGATATAGCAAGAGGTTTTCACTTAGTTTTCGTATAAAATGATAATAGCAATTTTTTTTTTAATGTCTTTCTTTCATGATTTTTTTTTTACCAGTTAAGTATTCCTACTGCTAAAAAAAACAAAAAAAACAAAACAAAACAAAACAAAACAAAAAAAAAAACAGTAAAAAATGACTGACCCCCAAATGGAAGTTAATCATGTTTTTTTATCACGCATATGTGTTCGCATGGCGGCGAGATTGCAAATTTACGCAAATATCTTCCATTTTTCTGACCTCAATCAAAGATTAGTTAAAGATATATCTCCCATGATCCTTTGCTGAATCTTGATTTTATATATATATATATTTTTGTTGTTTTTATTTTTTTACAAGACGGCTGGAAGAAAAAAATCAGAACGACAGACCAACACAGCGTACTTTTACTTTTTCGTCTATACAGACACTCAGACTGCGTAACAAGTGAACGCATGGACGGGGAAATGAGAAGAAAAAAAATATTTCTAACGTTTATCGTATTTTGTACTTGAGCGGAATGTCTAATTTTTTTTCTAATTTAGCAAAACCAAAATAAAAAAAAAAAAAAAAAACACAGAAAAAAAGAATTCTGATGAGACGACTACTGAGTTGAATTAGAACCATAAAGACCTTCGAGGATCGGATAATCGTGTCCTGGCTTGTGAGACAATAATGATAAAGCTACGTGAAAATTACTCCGAAAATGCGGGGAATTGAATTAAAATGGTTTGGGAATTGATTTCCTTACGTTAATAAAATAACCAGAAAAAATTTTTTCTTTCTTTCTTTCACTTACCGATTCAGACTTATCCATCCCATAATTTTAGACATCGTTTCAAAGAATTCTTCAGCTGTCTCGACTCTTCATAATTTGTTACCTCGTGATATGAATATGTTTCTATCAGCATGTATATATATACATACAGATATATATATATATATATATATATATATATATATATATATATATATATATATATATATATATATATATATATATATATAATTATTTATTTGAATATTACAACATAAATATGTTATAAAATCACGACAAAAGTAGCCATTTTGTTTCAACACTTCTAGTGTCTTTTCAAGTGACGATGTAGAATATAGAATAAAACCTATATATATATATGCACATTTCATTAAAAACGACAAACAAGCTGTTTTAATTTAGTTTTTTTTATACAATTTCTCATGCAATCTAATAATTTTTTCCTCTTCGGATGATAAATTATATAAAAATTGTCCGAATATTCTTTTTATCCGATCACTTTCGGCTATACATTTAGCCATTTTCAAGAATTATATTTTAACTGTTAAAATAAGAAATAGTTTGTTGTATGTATGTTTTATAAAATGTTTTCATTTTTCAAAACACGGTCAAGATATTATGTCCATGTTCAAAGTTAATATTATTAAGTGTTGGTTTGTTTGTTTTTATTAATAAGTCTTCCATTATTTTGAGCCATTTTTTTGCATGTAGATGATGCTATTATATTAGTGTTGTCAACATGTATGTTCCGAATAGTGTCCGGTAGGTCTCCATGAATATTTAAATGAGATCTAATTGAGCTATAGTCAGAAAGGTGTAGAGTAAGTCTGCGTGTCAAACATGTTATAGTGTGCCCTATATAATTACGAATTTTGATTGATCAAGAATACAATTCCTTAATGGGCATTTAAATTCGTAAATAATATTTGCCCTATTTAATTGTGTTCTAGGAGGTGAATTATTATTTTTAACTATGAGGTTAGAAGTTTTAAATTTTTTATAATAAATAATTAATCCAAGTTTTTTGCTATTGCCAACTGGTGTTATGCATTATCTATCTATCTATCTATCTATCTATCTATATATATATATATATATATATATATATATATATATATATCAAATTTGGTTATAACCAAAGTTATAAATTTTTTAAAGTACACACGAACTTCATGGACACCCATATATATATATAACCAAATGGATAAATACAGGTGAATGTACGAGCATGCGTTCGTATACAAATATATATATATATATATATATATATATATATATATATATATATATGTATATTCGGAGCTGTATATATTTAATGGTAAACGGCCTGAGCAAGAAAACATTATGGATGAACAGAAAAGAAAAATAAATCTTAATTCAGCGAATATTCCCTCTGGTGGCACGTAAGGATGACTTTCATACAAGTAGAATCCCATCAAAAAAGCATCTATAAAGAAGCAAACTATTTTATCAAACTATAGCATTGGCTTCCGTCAACCTTTCACCGATCATCAAAAAGGATTCTTTAAACTTTGGGCCTAATAGCTCCATATACATAAATTTCGACATCAACAATAAGAAAATAAAAAGTGAAAACATTTTTATCAAAGAATCGAATAATTAGAAGAGATATACACAACCACAAGAACGCGTTTTGCGTTACAAAAGTTAAAGCAGTAATGATATAAACTTACTACCAAAAGAAGGAGCAAATGAAATCAAAAAGAAAAAAATCTGATATTAACATTAAAAAAATGCAAAAGAACTCCAATAAAGATATTTCATTTTCAGTTGGCAATACAACAATGGCGTCTGTTATTTTAAATAAGAACAACTTATATGTGATAACTTCAAAATCTCGAAAGAACAATTAACTGAACTTCTAAAAAACGTATAAATGAAATCATCACAGCAAGTAATGCCGAAATAAGATCCTTGAAACTGAAAATACTTTTGGACTGTACCAAATTACTTGCATTATTTACATTATTCAGACTGTTATCCTCATCTTCATTGCCATATTCAGAACATTTCGGCCTCTATATCTCTGAGATGAGGTATTATGATTACTTGCATTATTTACATTATTCGGACTGTTATCCTCATCTTCATTGCCATATTCACAACGTTGCGGCTGTTGTACGCTCCGGCCTTCTTTAGGTGATTGGATCTCTGAGATGAGGTATTATGATTATTTATATTCTTTACATTACTCGGACTGTTATGATCATCTTCATTGCCATATTCACAATGTTTCGGCCGCTATATCTCTGAAATGAGTTATTATGATTACTTGCATTATTTACATTATTCGGACTGTTATCCTCAACTTCATTGCCATATTCACAGCGTTTGGGCCGTTGTATGCGCCGACCTTCTTCTGTTGATTGGAATTTCGATCCGAACCCTTTATTTCGTTCATCGGGGGAGATTGTTCCAGTTTCACGTTTCATGCATCTCCCGAGTCTCTCAGTTATTTCCCTTTAACTCATCTCTCTCTGCTGTGACCTGGTATTGAAGACACATGGCCTAGTGGATAAGATGCTGGTTAGATTCAGTTACTAGACACAAAGAGTTGTGAGTTCAATACCAGGCCACCGCATAGAGTTCAGTTAAAGTGAAAGTTTGGTTCACCACAGCCTGGTACTGAACTCACAACTCTTTGAGTCTAGTCACTGCATCTAACCAACGTCTTTATCCATTGAGCCATGTGTCCTCATATTGTTTAAGATAAACGGAGCGTCTACTAAAATTCGTGTATCCACGAAAATAAAGTTTAAGTAAAAAAATATAAATCTTGAGTGCCTCTGTGTATTAATCTTTGGGACTTATAAACCTAATGTCTCAGCAACCATTTTTACCAGTGCTCATATCGCAATATTTCTGTTTTTATTTTGTATTTTTACCAGAGCTTTAGACAGAAATACCAAATTATATAATAAATTCATATAACAGGCATACTATGATACCCCTCTTAGTTTTATTTTACTTTCGATCTTTCTCACACAGTTTATTAATTATCCAAAACAACCAGATGATGCAATCATGGCAAGTTGGCATATAGCAATCCTTAACGAGGTAACTTATTACTAGTGATTAATGAGATCAATGTGTGCTCCGTACTTGTGACCTTGTACCGAACTAGAGTGAGATTAATAAAATAACAAATAGTCAATACAACTGTGCATATAAAATGAATAGAAATCTAATAAAAAAATCCTGCAAATTTATCGCGTAAAAAAAAATCAATGATGTCTTCACTTCGTGAGATACCAAAAGTAATTTCATTAATGCCTACAGAGAAGAGTCGACAGATATAATATTAAAACATCTCAATAAACATGCTTCTTCTTTCTTACTTACAAATATCAAACATCTTTAAAATCTAGCCTGCACCACAGAATTTCCATTTTACGAACACTTTGGTAATTACATGAAAACCGAGGGTGTCACAATGGGATGACCGCTTGGCCCGACCATCGCCAATCGTTATATGTCCCACTAAAAGCAAAGTTTACAAGAAATGTACTATATCCTTGATATATATATATATATATATATATATATATATATATATATATATATATATATATATAATTAATGGATTTTACTTTTAATCTGACATTCTTATTACTTCAAACTCTCGCACGCACGCACACACATATATATAGAGAGATTTATATTTTTTTACTTAAACTTTATTTTCGTGGATACACGAATTTTTGTAGACCCTCCGTTTATCTTAAACAATATTTATTTTGTCTACCGGTCGGCGTACACGAGATAATTTAACGAAGATTAATTGCCCTCTGACAGTATTCGAACCTGCGTTACTCATTACAGGATGGAACAATTGTCCGATCAGGCATGCTTCTAGGGTTCGACTCTGAAGCGATTACCAGTAGATTTTCTTTATTAAATTTTCTAAGCGCCTTAGAGGATTTTTGTATCCTTTTGCTGAGTTTTGGTGAGTTAAGCTACAGATTCCTGGTTCAGCCCTTTCAGTTGAATCACTGGATACTGGCTGTGGTACAGTATCTTCTGATTTTGTTATGTTATTTCCTTCCGTATCTGGTATAGGGCTATTTGAGACTATTGTAACTGCTTCAAGTTCGGCGATTGTCGTTCCCTCCTCAACATGAGCGAGTTGATGTAAAGAAATGGTTCTTTGTTTTCTAATTGGTAACCGAACAAGAGCGTAATCGGGGTTCGCCTGAATCAGCTCAACTCATCGTACAGTCGGTTCATACTTGCTGTTCTGAATTTAGTTTCCCATGAGCACTTCCCAATGAATTGTCAACCATAAAGGAACTGATCTTCCGGGGGGGGTAAATTTTCTCATCAGTTCATGAGGAGTTCACTTCGTGGTTGTACACATTAAGGAACACACAGGACAAATTGAAAGTAGGAGAGACAGAGGGAGACAACGCAAAACCTACCGAGCAAGCTTGAATAAATGGAATTAAAGAACAAGGTGTAAGAGAGCTAACAAAAATACATTTATTAAAAGCTACAATAGACAGGAAGTTGTGGAGAGGCATCATCGTCAACTCTATGAAGGGACACAGTACGCAGAAGAATGAATGAATCGGGGACTGTTATGCATATTAGCTGTTACTGTTACACGTTTTCTTTCTTTTATTTTCTTGCATCATATTTTTTTTATTAAACTAAAAAGAACACTTTTTTTTAGTGTTAGGTACCGAGAGTCGTTTAGGTTCTTTGAGGATATGTTTAAAACGCCTTAGAGGATATTTTTGTGCGGGTCAGTTTTGTAGTTTCTAGGCTAGGGAAGATACAGATTCCTGGTTCAGCCCCTTCAGCTGAATCACTGGACACTGGTTGTGATAGAGCATCTTCTGATTTTGTTATATTATTTCCTCCCCTATCTGGTATAGGGCTATTTCAGACTATTGTAACTGCTTCAAGTTCGGCGATTGTCTTACCCTGCTCAACATGAACGAGTTGATGTAGAGAAATGCTACTTTGTTTTCTCATTGGTAACCGAACAAGAGCGTAATCGGGGTTCGCCTGAATCAGCTCAACTCAGCGTACAGTCGGTTCATACTTGTTGTTCTGAATGTAGTTTCCCATAAGCACTTCTCAATGAATTGTCAACCACGAAGGAACTGATCTTCCCTTAAATCTTCTCATCAGTTCGTGAGGAGTGCAGTTCGTGGTTGTACACATTAAGGAACACAGATGGACAAATTTAAATTAGGGGAGACAGAGGAAGACAATGCATAACCTACCCAGCGAGCTTGAATAAATGGATGGCAGAACAAGGTGTAAGAGAGTTAACAAAAATACAAAATTTATTAAGAGCTACAAAAGACAGGAAATTGTGGAGAGATATGATCGTCAACGGCCTGAAGGGACACGACACGTAGAAGAATGAATGAATTGGGGACTGTTATGTATGTATATTAGCTTTAGCTGTTAAATTGCACTTTTTCTTTCTTTCTTCCTCGATTTGTGCTTCTGTTTTCTTGGATCATATTTTTTTTATTAAACTAAAACGAAAATTTTTTAGTCTTAGATACCGAGAGTCGTTTAGGTTCTTTCGGTTAAACCGCCTAAGAGAATCTTTTTTGTGGGGTCATTTTTGTGGTTTTTAGGCTAGGGAAAATAAAGATTCCTGCTTCAGCCCTTTCAGTTGAATCACTGGACACTGGCTGTGGTAGAGTATCTTCTGATTTTGTCATGTTATTTCCATCCGTATCTGGTATAGGGCAATTTGAGACTATTGTAACTGCTTCAAGTTCGGAGAATGAGAGAGTTGATGTAGAGGAACATTACGTTCTTTACCAATTGGTAACCTAACAAGATCGTAATCGTGGCTCGCTACGATAAGTTGAGCTGATTCAGCTCAACTTATCGTACAGTTTCTTCGTACTTGTTCTGAATGTAGTTTCTCAGGAACATTTTCCAATGAATCGTCAACCACGAAGTAAAAGATCTTCCGGGGTTAGATTTTCTTGGATAAGAAAACATCCATCCGTGAAGAGTACAGTTCGTGACTGTACACAGTAAGGAACGAATCAAGTGGAAAGCGTCAGATCCCATTGATGCACAGGAAAGGCTAAGGTGATGGTCCTACATAGACTTCCGTTTAGTCTCTCCAACTGACCGCTTCCCCGTGGGTTGTACGCAGTAGATCTACTAGTAGCTATTCCGACCTCTTGAAAAATATTCTTAAATACTCCGACATAAAACTAGATCCTCTATCAGAGGGTATATAACTTGGTATACGAAATATGCAAAATTTAAGACGACTATAATCATCAATGATAGTCAATAAAAACTTGTTTCCTCCTCGAGTTGAAGGAAGCGGTCTATATTCAATATTTCGAAGGAGTGGGTGGCTTTGATTAATTTCTCCCTACCTCACAAATCTTGGCTTCTCTACATCACACAGATTACATTTTTCAGTCATTCGCTTTAATTCCTCTCTTGAGTAGAGCAAATTTCTGCAACCTGATAAAGTGCACTATTCTTGATACTCCAGGATGACAAAAAAAATTATGCAATTCTTTAACCCTAGAACACTAACAATGGGTATATAGTACCCAGCGCAAATTTACGTCCTGGGTATGACGTTAAACTACATCCAACAGCAAGGCCTCTGATCAGGAGGTTTTGAGGAGTGTGGAACCACATCTTAATTACTGGTGTTTCCAGGCCCACACAGACCCTGGGTGGTAGCATCTGTTAGGGTCCCAGCTATGAGCAAATGGTGAACTCACAGACCACATCCGCGTCCTGGGTATAACGATAAACTACATCCGCGTCCATGGGTAAGACGATAGACTACATCCGCGTCCTGGGTGAGACGATAAACTACATCCGCGTCCTGGGTATGACGATAAACTACATCCGCGTCCATGGGTAAGACGATAAACTACATCCGCGTCCTGGGTAAGACGATAAACTACATCCGCGTCCTGGGTAAGACGATAAACTACATCCGTGTCCTGGGTGAGACGATAAACTACATCCGAATCCATGGGTATTAGGATAACCTACATCCAAGTCCATGGGCATGATGATAAACTACATCCGCGCCCTGGGTAAGACGATAAACTACATCCGCGTCCTGGTAAGACGATAAACAACATCCGAATCCATGGGTATTAGGATAACCTACATCCAAGTCCATGGGCATGATGATAAACTACATCCGCGCCCTGGGTAAGACTTTGCCATCAGTGAGTTTAAAAAAATAATATTACCAGCTATACGTTTTTGAAAAATAATATTACCAGCTATACGTTTTCGAAAACATTATATCACCAGCTACACATTTTTGAAAAAGTTATATTGCCAGCTATGCGTTTAAAAAAATATTACCAGCTATATGTTTTTGAAAAAAAAAGAGAGAAATATATATTACCAGCTAAACATTTTTTGAAAAAAGAAAAATATTACCAGCGATACATATCTGAAAGAAAATCATTACCAGAAATCGATTTTTTGAAAGAAAAATATTACCAGAAATAGATTAAAAAATTAATATTACCAACAATAAAAATTTTGTCGGCATCAAATGACCCATTGAGGTTGATATGCCGTAAGACAAAAACAAACCAAACAAAACCAGCGCAAATTTTCCTATTTTTAATTACAATTTTCAGTACCTGATTTTCTTACCTAAATAATGTTTTTCAGTTCCTATTAATGTTAACTCAAAGTACAAACTTTGAAGTGCCTGCATGTAAAATATTTCAAATAAAAATTCATATTTAATATTTTTTTTGATAATTACAAAATCGGGTATGATATACCGATGGTTAGTAGTGGTGTAACTTTAATTGATGGTTAGTGTTCTAGGGTTCAGGTCGATATTTACGACATAAGCATAATGTGCTCTTGTTTACACATGTGGGAATGCGTTTTTGATGCCTGGTCGATATTTGATGCCATATTTGTAGGTGGAAAGTTTAATTTGCCAGCGATGAATTTCGTTGATTTTAGTCTTCGAAGCATAGCTTATCGAAAAGGTAGGCTAGAGATTTTTGGTCCGTGACGAGAATAAAATATTTACCTTTCAGGTAAATATTTTATTCCATTGCCTGATTTCATCGATGATCGCGCTAGCTTCTTTTTCTAATGGGGAGTGGACCAAAATGCAACTGATCTGCCTTCTTGATTTATCGTTACAGCTAAGCTCACTTAGCTTGTATCCATGTGATTTTCAAAGGGGTTTTCCGCGACTAGAGTGTGTACTACAGCTCTTTCTAATTCCCCTTTTCAAATTAATCAAATTAATCTTTGATTTTAGCAGGTCAGGGTAATGTAGTGTTGTTATTTAATGCGTGAATTTTTAGCTATTATTTTGCTATCGAACGACTGTAGTAAGCAAACATTCGGACGATTTTCCTCTGAGCTTTTATATTGCCTGAAGGAGTATGTTTGCGTTCCAGCTCCTGTGGGGGGGGAGCGTTTCAGGATGTGGTCTAACGGTCCATTTACTATAATTCATAGCCCAGAAGTTTTATTTTCGTTACTTTGTAGATACATTTATTCTCATTTAAGTTGAGACCGTACTTTGCAATCAGTTCTTTGAATCTTACTAAATTAGTATCATGTCCTCTTTCATAAAAATCACAAGTGGTCACGCCATATATATATATATATATATATATATATATATATATATAATATGGAGAAAATATACATATACAAACATACATATCAAGAAAGTATACTTGACTTCTCATTATGTTATATATATATATATATATATATATATATATATATAAAGATATATATATATTAAGACATTTTGTGTTTATACATTCTTTTTATAGATACAAATATTTAAGTAAATGTTCTGTTTTATAATAAACAGTATTAAACAACAATTACCGGCCTGAATGTCCGAGAAATTTTCATAGAAATTTTTCGTCCTCCGACAGGAATCGAACCTGTATCCTATATGGAACCGTTAGATAATTTACTTAAATATTTGTATCTATAAAAAGAATGTATAAACATAAAATGTTTTAAAATAATTGTCGGTCTTTGTCCATTTCATAATACAGTGTAACCCGGATATAAGAGAGTTGTCGGGACTGGAGATGAGGTCTCTTATATCCGGGTTTCTCTTATATCCGGGCTTGGTCTATTTTGTTTTATGAACATAGGCTCTAATTTGGGACCAGAGAAAATATCTCTTATATCTGGGTCTCTTATATCCGGGTTACACTGTATATATATGCAAATGTCCATTTTTCTCTCCGTTTTCGATTATTTCATCCAGAATTCTTTGAAACCAAGTCATTCCATTTGTGATAATCAAACGGCATTCTTTTTTAAATTATACAATTCATCAGTGGCTTCAAAACGTTTCGGGTCTGCTTTACGTAGGGGAACATGAAGATTCGTATTTTGGGGGTCTAGTTTAGAGGACAGACTAATACTTTACTATTTCTGAAACTATCATTGGAATCTTAGGTAGTGAATGAGCATCTTTTAAGATAAAACGATTTGTCGTTTGTGAATAATCTGTGAGTAACCTTTTCTTTTCATTCCATGTTCTTAGTTATTTGCGCTCTACAAGGAGATCTACTAGGCTAAATGATATCTGAATCCTACAGACATTTTAATTTCACCCAGAGTATCTTCGGGATTTCACGGATATAGGTCTACAGTCAGGCGACAGATTTCCAAACAGAGGAGGTAAAATCCTCATGCTAACCACTCCACACAATTTTAGAGTTGGTTTGTCGACCTCATATCAAATTTTTATTAGTTGTGAAGGCCTTGAATGTCTTGTCCGAGGATTCCATTAATATAAAATTATCTTGATAAGTTAATGCCATGATGCCTTTCATTACAACACGTGGTGATGTTATCCATATATGCAAATGTTCCTTTTAGGCTTTCCTTTTCGATTATCTCATTCAAAATTCTATAAAACCCAACTACTCCATTTGTAATCCCAAACGACATCCCTTTGAAATTATACAATTTCTCACTAGCTTCAAATGCTGTACAAAGTTAGGCTGCTTTATGTAGGGGAACTTGATGATATGTGCTTCTTAGGTTTAGTTTAGAGTACAGGCTATTTCCGAAACGTTGACATCTTCGATAGAGGATAGTCATATTTTAAGGTAAAATGATTAATCCTTTGTAAATAAACTCTAACTAATCTTTTCTTTTCTCTTTCTTTTTGTTTCTCATCCTTAGTTACTCCTACTTGCACTCTCCACTGGGCTCAAAGATATTTGAATCCAACAGGTTTTTTTTATTTCCTTCCTTATAAAAGCCTCCTCTTCTCTAGAGGATCTTTGGGATTTCAAGGATATAGGTCTATAGTCAGGTGACATATTTTCAAAGAGAGTAGGTGGTAAAAGTCCCACACAGTCTCAGAAATGGTCTGTCGCCCTCGTATAAAATTTCTATTATTATTTGCTTTGAAAGCCGTGTTCAAGGATCAGATCGGCACATAAATTATAACAAGTCCGATGAATCCATTCTGGCAGTGGATTTATTATGTTTAAAGTCCGAACCTATCTTAGTGTTGATAAAACCACGACGACATCCTGAATCTACTAACGAGGCAGGATTTTTTTTTCTTCACGTACAGTGCTGTTCGATAAAAGTGACTCATCTGATTTTTTTTTTTACTAAATGTTCTCTTCTCCGATGAAACGAAAGTTGAGATCAATTCAAAGGATAAGCGATCTAACATCCGAAGAGGAAGCTTTGAAAGCTCTTTGAATTTAGCAGTAAGTACTGTCAAGCATCCGTTCAGTATAATGTTCTGGGGATGCTTTTCTTTTCATGGAACTGGTTTCTTAAAACCTATTGAGAAGACCCTCAGGAGCGAGCAGTACAAGAGAATTTTAGAGTCTTGTCTGCTCCCTTCTGCTGAAAGGGTGCAAATCGACCCCACCAAGCTCATTTTTATGCAGGATAATGCTCCCTGTCACAAATTAAAATTGATGATGGTATACTTTGATGAGAAGCAGGTGAGTGTTATGACATGACCGCCCCATCTCCTGGCCTCAACCCCATAGAAAACTTATGGAGCATTATAAAGTACAGGCTCTCGAGAAAGCAGTCGAACAACAAAGAGGATTTGATTGTGAATTTTATATCCGAATGGAATTCAATGCTTGGAGATGAGATTTGTCAGAACCTAATCAAGTCAATGCCAAAAAGGGTTGAAAAGGTTATTCACAATAAAGGAGGGCCCATAGATTATTAAATATTTCGAACTATATTACCTCTTATAAATAAATTATACCTCTATTATTCTTTATTTAAAGCTGTTCTGTTACGTTTCTATTAATTACTAGATGCAGGAAATAAGTGAATCACTTTTTTTGCAGTTTTTCCCTCAATCTTATTTATATCCAAAATTATAATTATCAATAGAATACCTTAGGGTGAGTAAACTTTTTTACTAAGTGGTCGGGAAGTGGTCTTTATATTAGTAAGATTAAAAATTAGTTTGACCCCAAAAACAATAGGCGAAAATGATTTTAAGTAAAAAAAAATCAGGTGAGTCACTTTTATCGAACAGCACTGTAGCTTTCGAAATTCCCTGTGACGCTTATTAGCTTTCAAACGACAGACTTTAGCGAAATGACCTTCCTTCTTGCAATTATAGCAACTCGAACTTCAGCAGAAAAAAAAGGGATTTGCTCACAATGGATGTCCGAGAGTCCACCTCCTTTTGATTTTCCTCTTGCTGAGAAGTTAAGACGTTAGTCCGGGTTTCGAATACAGACGCCGCTTGATATCTTGTTCTGGTATCCTCAGAATATGTTTCAGAATATAGGACAGCCATTTCCACGCGTCATGTTCGAGTTCCAGCTTCTGTGAGGGTGAGCGTTTTGTTTTCAAGAAATCTCTGCCGAACATGAGGTGCGGATAACCCAAAGATAAAGGCATCTCTAATAGCTTCCACTTTGTAAACTTGAGCGGTAACATCCTTGAATTTACAGTCCTTTGCCAGAACGTGCAATGCTTGAAGATATTGATCGAATATCCTGTTTTGTTCTGTTTGCAAGCACATGCCTGGCGTAAATCTCTTTAGAATGTTAATAGCTTCTTCAACCCGTTACTCGGAATATGTTTGAGGAAGTTTTAAAATGTTTGGTACCGATTATTCAATATTTTCTCTACCCCGGGTTTCTTAATATTTAAATCTAGAATTTTAGGTTTTAGTACCCTCTCCATGTTGATATCCGAAGCAAAAAATTTAGTAGTGAATAAAATGTCGTAAGCTATAATTAGCTAGAAGTATTCAATATTATTTCTCTAGTAGCTTAGTCTTCAAGATTAGGATTCGTTTTAGCTGTACACACTGCTATTTATATGGTGGAGATTTGCGTATGATGACAACAGCTGTTTTCCCCTTTTATATATCTTATAACACATGCATAGTATGTTATAAATGCAGTTTTTAGTTAAACTTTTCTCTCATAAAGAATCAACTAAATTAAAAATTTACTAGGGGAAGTTTTATCATAAAATAAAACGCCGATGTTGTGAAATTGAGAGATCCTTTCTTTTGTTTGGTTAGATTTGGTTTGTCTTACGGTATATCGACATTAATGGGTTATTTAATGCTGACAAGATTTTTTATTGCTAGCAATATTTTCTTTCCAAAAATGTATTGTTGGTAATATTTTTTTCAAAAATGTACCGCTGCTAATTTTTATAAAACAAAAAGTATTGTTAGTGTTAAAACCTATTTTTATACTTTCATAGTATCTTGACTCCCTTTAGGAGGATAGCTATTTGCTCATAGCTCTGACCCTGACAGGTGCTACCACGCCGGGTCAGCGTGGAACTGGGAAGATCAGCAATTATGTGGTGGTTCCATGCTCCTCAAAACCTCCTGGTCAGAGGCCTTGCTGTTGGATGTAGTTTATCGTCTTTCCCAGGGCACTGATGTAATTTAACGTCATACCCAAGACGGCAGATCATTGAAATTATGCGTAATCTGTTAGAGAAAAAAAAGAAAACAGACATCGTTTTCGGGACAAAATAATCCGTTGACAAGCTGTTGGTTATTAATGCACCCACTGAACTCGTCTGCTTTCACAGTCGTCCTGGGTATAACTACAAAACTACATCCGGTAGTACGTTTTCTGATCGGGAGATTGGAGGTTTTGGGGAGCATGGAACCACCCTTTAAATGCTGATATTCTCCCATCCACCCAGATCCGGGGTGGTCGCACCTGTTAGGGGGGGTCCCAGCTGTCGGCAAATAGTGAACATCCAAACAAACATTAACAATACATTTTCTTATAATAAAATGACTAACAATACATTTTCATAGCAAAATGACAATGCCACAATGAAAAATATGAAAATACATTTTCATAGTAAGATTACGAACAATACATTTTATGATCTACAAATTATATATCTAAATAATATATATATATATGTATATATATATATATATATATATATATATATATATATATATATATATATATATATATATATATATATTAAAAGTATGAAAAAGAACAGTGAGATTTTATAATCCGGTGTTCCTAACAATTATTGTTATTTAAAAAAAAAACAGTGCTCGTTACAAGCATTAGAGCATAATATTATTATTATTTTCCTTTTTAAAAATATGATTCCATCGCGACACAGATATTTCCATGTTTATGTAAGTAACATATATTTGATACATAAATAATTATTATAACCTTAGTTCGTTGTCAAGTTTTTGGAATTCTCGTATACTTGTATTTTGATTGGTCATTCGAGTTTATGTAACAGCGTTTCCCCTTACGAGGGGTGGTTAATTAATTTGAATCTCTTAAAACCCTATATTCTATATTCAACATCATCACTTGATATGACACCAGAGGTGTTGAAACAAAATGGCTATTTTTGTAGTGATTTTATAACATTTTTATATTATAATTTTCAAATAAATAATTATACTTGCTCTACACTGTATTGAGCACTCTTTTAAGAATAGTAATTGTTGGTTATTGGAATTTATTCCGTCTACACCAATCCTATACTAGTACATATATATATATATATATATATATATATATATATATATATATATATATATAATTATGTACAAAATATCTGTACTTGAAGCCATGAAATTTGCTGTTAAACAAAATCAACCAACAACATATAACACACATATCAGCGCTTCTAGTAATTATGTCCACGCAAATATGTATATGCACGAAATCTGAGTATCATCTACCATGTATTCAAATGTGAAAGTAGAAAAACACATTTTACTAATTCCAAGCTCCGAAGAAAATTAAATTTCTGCATTAAATTACTGCATTAAACAGTTCATGTGCCGTTAAACAAACAAATTGATAAATAAATGTATTTTTCAAAACTTTTGGTAGACGAAGTACCTAGGTGATATTTATCCCACAGATGAAGGAACTTTCCAACATCACCTTTGTTAAGCGAACCTCCTCGTGTTGAATTACATTCTGGCTTGTCTGGAGGGTCTGACCGATAGACTACTGTTATTCTTTACTTCATCCTGAAGAAATGTTTGTTGTATGAAACGCATTCCTCCTGTTCCTAGTTCTTATAGAAAGAACCCAAGAACGATTGTTTATACATTGAAGGGAGCTTCTAATGTTCCTTATTTTCCATTTCGACTTTGTTGGGTCACTGCTAAAGTGTGGCAATCCATTCCTCTGATGAGGGGTGAAAAATAGAGTTGTCAAAATTTTAAGAAGACCAAACACACATTGTAAAAATTTCGAACAAAGCTGGATATACAAAAGGTTATATAGGAATAAAGTGTCACTGCCGACACTTAAGTTTGAACATAGATCGCCATTATCAAACACAGGCGATTCCATTATTGAATTAGACCATAGAGGAAAAGCATATATGGGAGGTAGCGTGTGTCTAATTGATCGTTATTCTAGTCTATCCTCTATTACTATTCGGATCCCTATTTCTATTCTATCCTCTATTACTATACGGATCGCTATTCTCTACTCTATTCACTATACTATTTTACTATTCGGATCACTATACGGATTACTATTCAAACTAGTATTATCGAGCCAGTACTATTCGTGCGAGTGATATTCGAAGGCATCTGGTACAAGTATTGTTCAACGGTGTTACTATAGTAGTAACTGCGATTGCAAAGTCTCTACTACAACGAGCATTACGAAAGTGAAAACGAGTATTCGTTGATATTACAAAACTGGCAACGAAGGTTCGTTGACATCATAAAAAATTGAATGCTAAGAAAAGGAAAAACTCGGTAACTACAATGATTTAAAATATGAAATTCTCTAAGTTTGGAAAGGACGAGCAAAGAAAGTAATCGAAGCATCAGTAATCATTGCATTTCTATTCTATCCTCTATACTATACGGAACGCTATTCTCAACTTTCTTCTCTATACTATTTCACTATACGAATTACTGTTCGAGCGAGTATTACCGAGCAAGTACTATTAGTTCGAGTGATATTCGAAGGCGTCTGACACCAGTATTGTTCAACGGCGTTACTATAGTTGTAACTGCGATTGCAAAGTCTCTACTACAGCGAGCATTACAAAAGTGGTAACGAGTGTTCGTTGACATCACAAAACAAAACAATTATGCAAGTTTTTTTTTCACAGTAAATCAGAAAATTTACAATGTTGACTGATTTAGGTTTTACAGTTTATCAATCCTTTCCAGATTATTTAAATCCGAGCTAAAGTTTGGATTGTAAGAATAATTTATTTTTCAAATGAATATTGCGTTATTAATATTTTTCAGAATTACAATAATTTATCCAGAAAAGAAAATTCTTACTATTTAACCCCTAGCTGGTGGGTGGAGATTGAGTCATACGTTCCCCAAGGATATTTGTGCGTAAATGAATATAACGAACCCTACTGAACTACGAACTCAGTTCCTCGAATTCTCATTTGGAGACACTATATATTACACCACCCGCACATCCTACAATATACAAACGAATTCATTTCATACCTGATCGATAAAGGCAGCAATAAGGATTGATCATTGTATGATTACGTTGAAATTTATCTTGTCAGGAAATTAATTGTCCTTTTCAAATATGGCGTAGTTGATACAAAGACGCTAATTGGATGTCCTTGTGTTATTTTTAAACAAAATCTTCAAATATTTATAACTAATTAATGCTTTTTACTAATCGCCTATGTGATTTGTTCAGTTAAAAATGTTGCCATTAAAACTGTTTGTAATAAAGTCTCAAATTTGTTATTTGATCAAGGATAACAGTGTTTTTTAAGGAAGGTTCTGATTGGCTGTTTAGCCGGAGGCAAATTTAGCCGGTGACTCTTGAGGAATAAGTAGCTAAATTAAGTATAATGGAAGAAAGAAGAAAAAAAAATCACTTTTTATTTGGGTAGACTAACCCAGAGGACTGAAGTGGCGCGAAGCGTGAACGTGATATTTGCCTGGGGTCAATTGCAGTTATTCACATACTTCTGTACTGTCCGCCCACGTCACCTTGATCAGCCGAGCGATTTTAATAATGGAGCTCACTCACAATGGTGCCACCTTATTGAGGGTAGGATTCCAGCGCTAGTTTGATTCCTAACAGATGTTCTCCCCAAAGGTGTTATTTTTATTCTTCAAAGCTCCAGTGCCATAATGGTAAACTCATAAAGTTTCAAAACGCGAAAAGCAAGAACTGGAAATGTAATGAAAATAAATGAAAAGGAAAGAACGTTTGCAGATAAATGAACAAATATTTTATTTAAAATATAACAGGATATTAAATAGATTATCATTAAAAAGAAACTTGGTGAGATAAATTAGGGGAAAAAAGTTAAAGAATTTCAAATTGAACAATTAAATATGCATGCATAATTAACAATAATATATGTTTGTTTGACTATCTATCTATCTATCTATCTATCTATCTATCTATCTATCTATCTATCTATCTATCACTGTCTCTTCATATCTATCTATCTATCTACTTATCTATCTATCACTGTCTCTTCATATCTATGTATCTATGTATCTATGTATCTATCACCGTCTCTTCATATCTATCTATCTATCTATCTATCTATCTATCTATCTATCTATCTATCTATCTATCTATCTATCTATCTATCTATCACCGTCTCTTCATATCTATCTATCTATCTATCTATCTATCTATCTATCTATCTATCTATCTATCTATCTATCTATCTATCTCATTTTGTTCCTATCTATCTAGCAAGATAACTAGCTGTATATGTCATTATGTTGATATCTATCTATAAATCTCATTTTGTTCATATCTATCTATATATCTATCTATCTATCTATCTATCTATCTATTTATATATTTATTTCATTCTGTTCATATGTATGTATGTATGTATGTATCTATTTATTTATTTCATTCTGTTCATATGTATCTATTTATCTATCTACATATCTATCTATCTATCTATCTATCTATTTCAGTCTGTTCATTATCTATCTATCTATCTATCTATCTATCTATCTTTTTCAATTTGTTCATATCTATCTATCTATCCCTCTATCTATCTATCTATCTATCTATCTCATTTTGTTCCTATCTATCTAGCAAGCTAACTAGCTAGATATGTCATTATGTTGATATCTTTCTATCAATCTCATTTTGTTCATATCTATCTATCTATCTATCTATCTATCTATCTATCTATCTATCTATCTATCTATTTCATTCTGTTCATATGTATGTATGTATGTATGTATCTATCTATCTATTTCAGACTGTTCATTATCAATCTATCTATCTATCTATCTTTCTATCTTTTTCAATTTGTTCATATCTATCTATCTATCCCTCTATCTATCTATCTATCTATCTATCTATCTATCTCATTTTGTTCCTATCTATCTAGCAAGCTAACTAGCTAGATATGTCATTATGTTGATATCTTTCTATCAATTTCATTTTGTTCATATCTATCTATCTGTCTTTCTATCTGTCTATCTATCTATCTATCTATCTATCTATCTATCTATCTATCTATCTATCTATCTATCTGTCTATCTATTGTATTCATTCCGTATCACGATATTAATTTGTAGATGAGGATTGGATTTTATAATTTTGTTTTGGAAAAATCCCTTATTTTCATGGCATCATTAATCAGTTATCAAAATATTTTATTTTCTCTGTATTCCGATCACATTTCTGATGTAGGAAGGATACAATAATACATAAAAGGACTACTCCCGTACAGATTCATGGAATTTATAGAGGATTTTATATATATATATATATATATATATATATATATATATATATATATATATATATATATATATATATATATATACATGAAAAAAGGCTAAAAATAATTATATATATATATGTAACTACAAGTAAATATACTTTGTCTAGAAAAACCTTAGGTGTTTTGGCTTGTAAATGAACAAACCAATGTCCAAGGAAAAATGAGGAACAAAAAAAGAAAGAACTAAGAACATGAAATTGAGGCGAAACAATTGTCTAGAATTCAAGGTTAGAATTCAAAGAAAAAACCTCCAAAACGAGTAAAGCAAAAGTAACTAAGTAAAGTGCTCAATACACTAAACAGACCAAATCTAACTAGTTATATATATGTATATATATATATATATATATATATATATACACAAACACACACACACACATAGACACAAGACACATGCACACATATCTATCTATCTATATATCTGTCTGTTCATATATATCTATATATTTAACTAAATCTCTCTCTCTCTCTATATATATATATATTTATACCAGCTTCTTCATATCTACCTATGTGGAATGATACTTATCAAGTTACGTATATATATATATATATATATATATATATATATATATATATATATATATATAACTAATAATACGTATATACGTTCCTCAAGGCTCCATCCTAGGCCCTACTCTGTTCCTTATATTCATAAATGATCTTCCTGACGCCATAGTTTCCCAAGTCGGCATCTACGCGGATGACACCACAATTTACGCCTGCCTCAAAAACAAATCTAGTGATGCTGACAAAGTTAACCTGGCAGTTCGTCTCGAAAACGACCTACAATCGGTTGTGAACTAGGGAAAGAATTGGTTGGTTAACTTTAACGCCTCTAAAACAAAACTGCTCTCTACCACCACAGGGATCCATCCCTGCATCCCATTAGAATGTCTGAAGACCAACTTCTCGAGAGCTCCTCTCTGCGGCTGCTCGGTCTCACGCTGTCCGCTGACCTGAGATGGAACAAATACATCGAGTCAATTGCTTCATCTACCACAAGGAAAGTTGGCTCCCTGTGCGGGGCCAGGAAATTTTTCTCCCCGGAATCGATCCTCCAAATTTATAAATCAACCATTCGCCCTTGCATGGAGTATTGCTGCCATATATGGTGTGGAGCACTTGCTGTTTGCCTCAGGGTTCTTGATAAGATTCAGAGACGGATATGCAACGTAATTGGCCCTGATCTGTCATCTCGTCTGCAGTCGCTCTCTCACAGTCGCGCCTTTGCCCCGCTCTGTCTTTTTTACAAATACTTTCACGGTAATTGCTCCGATGAGCTGCTTTTGCTGGTTCCCAGGCCTCATGAATTTAAGCGTCCTACGAGGCTGGCATCCCGTTCCCACCACTTCACTGTTGAAACTGTTAGATGTAGACGTCTCTTCTACTCTTCATGTCTCGCACATCTTGCCTGTGGAACTCCCTTCCTTATTCTTGTTTCCCTGACAAATATAATCTCCAACTATTTAAGTGTAACGTCAATCGACATCTCCAGTTGCCTTGATCTATCCACTTCCCTTCTCCACATCCTTTCTCCTTTCATTCCTATCTGCTCTCGCTCCAAAACTTCTGTAACCCCCTTGCCTTGATCGATCCACTATCTTTCTCCACATCCTTTCCGCTACCATTCCGATCTGCTCTTCCTCCAAACCTTCTGTAACCCCTTGCGCGCTAGTGTCTTCCAGCCTTGCTTGGGGTGAAAAGCTTAATATATATATATATATATATATATATATATATATATGTTCACTAATATATATATATATATATATATATATATATATACGTATATATATATATACATATATATGTATATATATATGTATATATATATATACATATATATATATACATGTATATATATATATATATACATGTATATATATATATATATATATATATATATATATATATATATATATATATATATATATATATATAATTATACGTATTATTATTTAAACGTTATTTTACTGGACAGCCATATTTGAGTAGACGCTCTGCTTATTAAACAGTATATATTTTTTATTATTTTCATCTAATTTCTAGAATATTCAGGCCGGTAGCCGAAAATAAAATGTATTGTTTAAGAAATAAAATGAACGTCTACTAAAATATGGTTATCAACTAAAACAACGAACTTTAAATAATGAAATAGCGAAATTTTTTGAATAACTAATCTTGAATCTTGAAATTTCAAGATTGGTTATCTTGAAAAAAATTGCTTGACGCTGAAACAGGGCTTGATACTTTAATTTAATTTAATTTTAATAATTATATTGAAGTTTTTGGCTCTTGTTTTTGAAACATGAGAACTCTTATGTAGCGAAGGAATCATATTGTTTTAAAAATAATTATAATTATAATCATTCTATATATATATATATATATATATATATATATATATATATATATATATATATATATATATATATTTCAACCTATTCATGAATATGCTTCTAAAGCTCCGTAAAATTCAAGATTAGTTATTCCCAAAATTTCTCTTGAAGATGAAACAAAGCTTGATACTTTAATTCAATTTGATTTTAATAATTATATTGAAGTTTTTGACTCTTGTTTTTGAAACATGAGAACTCTTATGTAGCGAAGGAATCATATTTTTGAAAAATAATTATAATTATAATCATGTTATATATATATATATATATATATATATATATATATATATATATATATATATATATATATATGAGAACACTTATGTAGCGGAGGAATCATATTTTTAAAAAATAATTATAATTTAGGCTCTACTTTTGTATGGAGCACTTTTTTTTTATAAAATAAAAGCAGAAATACTAAAGAACTTCGGAATACTTGCCTAATGTGTCCTTTCCTATTTTGCTATATATTTGCACACACACACACTCATATATATATATATGTATGTATATATATATATATATATATATATATATATATATATATATATATATATATATATATATATATACATACAATCGCGTTCCACACCACGTGTCGTCCAAGTCTAAAAACAAACACACAAACACAGTAATTTAAGTACAACACACATACGAAGAAGAAAAAAAGAAAAATACTAAATTCTAAAATTAGACACATATAAACTAGGGGTAAACAAACACATGAATATTTTAAATCTACATAAATATTTTAACAGTTAAAAATATTCTAAGAAATATTTCTTGAGTTATGGTCAAAAAACCTTTTAAACAACATTTAAGACACTATCATCAGTCTTCCGCCAAAAATTCAAACAAAGTTGCATTGCACATCACGTGACATGCGCACGCTTCACGACAAACGCTGTAAACAAACGCTGTAAACAAACACACAAACACAGTTTCTCATTTGATTTCTGAGGAAAGACCTAGGTGGTCTGAAATATTAAATAAATAAATATATACAAAAACACAGAAATAAATACTTTCATAAAAAAAACACCCAATTTTGTTTCATTCATTTTATCCAGATATTATATACATATCAAGAAAGTATACGTGGCCTCTCATTATGCTATATATATATATATATATATATATATATGAGAGTGAGAGTGAGAGAGGAACCAATGAAAGAATCAAGGTTTAAATAAAACCCTTTCATCTGATGACATTGTTTGATCGGTTAATACGTTGACTGCCCGATGTCAATTACGGCATCTGAATTCTAACTCCAACCCAATTAGCCAATAAATATTTTAAAGATTTGATTTATAGCTTCAAATGAAGTCTGCAAGCGTCACTCATTGTTGGCGCCCAAAAATGTATCAGAATTACCAAATACGAGATAACTCGTCGTTGACGCCATAATCAAAAAGGTTGGAAGTCAGTCTGCTAAACCTGTCAACATGAAATGTTGTCATATATCTACCATTCCCTCGTATTTTCATCCAAATTTAAATCACACACTCACACGTACACACACACGCAGGCACACACACACACACACACACACACACAACACACATATATATATATATTTAGTTGGATTGATGTGAGTTTGTGACCTTGGATTTCACGCTTTTGCGATCGTCAGACAAACTGACTAATTTTTTTTAAACTTTGTATTTAGGTACGTATGTTTATGTTAGTGTGATCCCCGGTGGGCGAGGGCGTGTGTATCTGTGTCTGCATACCTCAATGGGTGTACGGGCGTGTATGGATGTTTGCCTAAGTATGAGTGGCATCACAAAATTTTCCTCCCACTTCCATAAAAACATCAAAGCCTGCAACCTACATGAATCCAAAATGTTCTAGTTGCACGTGCCATGTCTAATGGATGTCAGTTATCAGTGATCTCCTGTTAATTCCCTTGTCCAAGTTCTCCACAGCCTTAACCAGGTATTGAACTCTCATATCACTGGATCTAATCAACGCTTTTATCCACTGTGCCATGTGTCCTTAAAGATAAGGACAATAGTCCGAATAATGTAAATAGTGTACATAACACGACAACATTTTTAGGATAGATTCGTATGAATAGAATATGTATTCTTTGGTTTAGATTGGTTTGGTTTATTTTGTTTTACGGCTTTTCAACTTCAATGGGTTATTTAATGACGACAACATTTTTTTCCTGGTAATATTTTGCTTTAGCAAAAATCTATTTCTGGTAATATTTTTTTCCTCATAAATATATATATATATATATATATATATATATATATATATATATATATATATGTGTGTGTGTGTGTGTGTGTGTGTGTGTGTGTGTGTGTGTGTGTGTGTGTGTGTGTAGCTGGTAATATTATTTTAAAAAACATATTGCTGGTACTTTTTTTGCAAATAATAGTAATAGTTTGTTTTCTTCAAAAATTTATTTCTGCTAATAATCTTTTACAAAGTATTTCTGGTATTAAACCCTATTTTTACACTTTCATAATGTTGTTTACCTCAGTTTCGGGGTTAACTATTTGCCCATATCAGGGACCCTAACAGGTGCTACCACCCTGGGTCAGGTTAGATCTGGCAACACCAGCATTTAAGAGGTGATTTCACGCTCCTCAAAACCTCCTAATCAGAGGCTTTATTGTTGCACGTAGTTTATCGTCTTACCCAGGACGCAGATGTAGTTTATCGTCATACCCAGGACAGCATTTGGAGCAGTCTTTCAGGCTGTAAATTTTTCGTCGATGTTGCTGCATACTCCATTTACTTGTTGTAACTGCGGTAGTCCAATGTATCGCCTGGTTTTCCTCTTACATCTTGACAAAAGTCGGCAACCGAGCAGATGTTTTTTAGTCAGGAGATGCAGTTGCATCTCCTGCCTAAGTAGTGCAACGAGACTGAATCTCCCAGGATTTATAAATAGGCCTGCTTATTCCCCTGCCACAATGCAGCTGAGTTTGAGTCAGATCCAAAATGACTGGGAGGATATGCAGAGTTTCCCTTCTCTGTGATTTCACCGATGCTGAGCGGCCTCTTCATATTTCTTCGTGACTTCTTTCTTTCGGAACGCATATAGATGTCAGCTATGTCTGGCAAAAAGTGGAAAAGTCAAAGAATAAGCATGCGCTGTGTCATCAGCTGCTACAGTCACTAAATTTCCACCACTAGCTAGTTTGAGCGTTTCAGAAACAATGTCCGTGTCTGCGTCTCCCTCAATTTGGAGCACCTGATGGCTATCTGCTTCCAAGAAACGATTTAACATCTTGAGAAACTTTTTTTGTACTTTCTCGTTTGAAAGGAAGAGCTCTTGATGAACAGCAAATTACAATCCATCTTCGATTTGTATGTTAGTAGAAGTCCAAGCTGCTCTTCGCTGAGGTTCATGGTCTTTTATAGGCGGGCCTGCTTAACCATAAAAATGATGCTTTATGGTCCGTAGTTGGCCTTCACATCCTAAGCAACCAATTCACTGTGGAGGAGAGTAAGTCGATCTAAAACAAACATTGTGTCATTTAATGGAAGAGATTCCGTTGTCCGAAGATGTTTCAGCATGGCTTTGTCTTTCTTATTTGGAAATTCTTGAAAATTGAAGCAGTAAATGGTGTGAGTTCGAACAAACCAGTTTGTCTTCTCTGCGATTTCACCGATGCTGAGAAGCTTTCCCCGAGACTTCTTTCCTTCGGAACGCATATAGATTTGAGCCATGATCGGCGAAAAATGGAAAAGTAAAAGAACAAAGATGTCTCTTTTATTAGCCATGACACTCACTAAATTTCCTTCATAGGCTAGTTTGAGCGTTTCACAATGTTCGTTTCTGATTCTCCCTCAATTTAGAGCAACCGATAACCTTCTCCTTCCAAGAAAAAACTTAACATCTTGACAAACTGATTTTTTGTACTTTCTCGTTTGAGAGGAAGAGCTCTTGATGAACAGCAAATTACAATTCATCTTCGATTTGTATGTTAGTAGAAGTCCAAGTTGCTCTTCGCTGAGGTTCATGGTATTTTATGGGCGGGCCTGCTTAACCATCAAAATGATGCTTGATGGTCCGTAATTGGCCTTCACATCCTAGGCAACCACTTCACTGTGGAGGAGAGTAAGTCGATCTAAAACAAACATTGTGTCATTTGGTGGTTGAGATTCAGTGGTCCGATGATGTTTCAGCATCTTATTTCTTATTTGGAAATTCTTGAAAATTTAAGCAGTAAATAGAGTGACATTATTTACATTATTCCGACTATTGTCCTCATCTTTGTCGCCATATTTATTACAACGTTTCGACCGTTGTACGCTCCGGCCTTTTTCAGGTGGTTGGAATGTCGAACTGAACTGAACCCATTATTTCGCTCACTGGGGTAGACTGTTCTAGTTCCACGTGCCATGTTTTAATGGATATGAGTTATCTCCTGTTAATTTCCCCCTAAACGTTCTCCACCGCCGTAGCCGGGTATTGAACTCACACTCTTTGGACCCTGTCACTGGATTTAAATAACGCCTTTATCCACTTTGCCATGTGTCCTTGATCTTGATTTACAGTAACATGCAGCCCATCTTTGATTTGTATGTTAGCAAAAGTCCCCGCCCCCAAAACTGCTATCATTTAATAACCATGGCATGTAATTAAAACCAGAAAATATTTTTTTAGATGGTGAGAAATGTTTTTGAGATAATAATCGATTAGGGATATAAGTCATACTCATTAACCCATAGTTGGGGGAGAAGAGGTTGATTCATACCTTTCCAAAAAGCATTTGCGCGTGAGGGAATATAAAGAAGACAACGAGAATTGGAACTCGGCTCTCTGATTAACAATGTTAATCCATTACACCACCCGCACATCCAAGCGTACAGCACCTGGTATTCCCAAACAGTCACCCATCTAGGAACTGACCAAGCTCGACGGTGCTTAACATCGGTGATCATACGGGAACCAATGTTTCAACGTGACGTGACCGGAAGTCAGACGAAGAGGAAACTAGACATATTAGAAATCTGGTTCTACAGAAGGATGCTGAGGATGTCATGCACTGAGCATTTGAGAAACGGGGGTGTTTTAAGGAAAAATGAAACAAAAAGGACGTTTCCATTAGAATCAGTAAGAGACAGTTGACATTTCTGGAACAAATAACGAGGAAAGAAAGCTTGGAAAATGTGACACTCAAATGGAATATTGAAACAAGAGAGACAGAGAGAAATAGTGAGTGACATCATAAGTAAATGGACGATAGAACAGAGAGGGAAGTTGCGAGGATCATGATCACCCAGGCCCTGAAGAGACCGGGCATACACAAGTTACTTTTATCATATTTCTTTTGGATTGATGAAGTCTTTGATCGCTAGATCAAACAGCAAGAACAATTGGAAGCCTTTTGAGACGAAACATAAACTAGCATACCATACCTCAGAAGCCTGTCTTTTATGGATGTTCACTTAACAATTTCGGTTAAAGAATATCGATCAATAAATCTGTAGCCATTTCTTTTCAGTTCTCTGTGACATCTTAGTTCCTCTACCGTTTCAAACGAAATATTTTTTTTCTTTTTAAAATAAAAAAGCAACAATAATAAGACAGGAAAAATTTCGTAAAAAAATGCTAATAGTATTCAACATTTTTAATATTCATGTTAAAATACCCCATCGGTGCGGAAATTGGAACCAGCAAAGTCAGAATTACAGGCTGGTTGTTGCATTCATTTTCGCACTAATGCCCTTGGGAAAGGCATGAATCTATATCTTCTCTTTTGCTCTATGGGTTAAATAGCTGAGTAGACAGGTCCCTTTTGCCCCGGGTTAAAACCATTTTAAATGAAGTAAAACTCTGAATTCCATACCGAAGGCAACCGGAGAATATTCCGCCAAGAATTAAGCCATTATAATTATGAAACAATATGAATTATATAATAGCATGGGAACCTCACCATTATAATTATAAACGCCCCACTCCCTGTTCTGTTA
Source organism: Acanthosepion esculentum (assembly GCA_964036315.1). Lineage (NCBI taxonomy): Eukaryota > Metazoa > Mollusca > Cephalopoda > Sepiida > Sepiidae > Acanthosepion > Acanthosepion esculentum. The sequence continues at coordinate 89,801,986 of OZ038500.1, read as the reverse complement.
ACTTTAACCATTTTCCCTGGAAAATAGCAAACGTTTGAAAGTACTATGGATTTAAACACACAATTTCAGGGTGTTCTTTTACATGTTTCCAATCGAGATAAAAAAGATTTATTTGAAACCAGAATAAACACTTGAGAAGACTTAACAGACATCCCTTACCCGTTCTCTTCACAGATAATAAAGAAAAGGAAATCATGGAGAGTCATGATCGCCTACGTTCTGAAGGAAAATATTAGAAACAAAACAGTGTGACGCTGAGATTCGAAGACGTATTTGGATGGCCAAAGACGCATTCCAAAAGCTAAACAGAGTATTACAAGACAGGAGGATTACTTTGGTAACAAAGAAAAGAATGCTGAACTGCTACGTGACATCTGTTCTCATTTACGACAGCGAATGTTGGACGGTCTCCTCAAAGATGAAGAAGAGACTCGAGGCAAGGGAGATGTGGTTCTACAGAAGGATGCTAAGGATATCATGGACCGAGCATGTGGGCAACGGTGAGTTTTTGAAGAGGATGCAAACAAGGAGGAAGCTTATATTTAACATCAACAAGAGGCAGTTGAAATTCCTGGGACGCGTAATGAGAAAAGAGGGCTTGGAGAATCTGATACTCATGGGTCGAATAGAGGGAAAGAGAGACAAGGGAAAGCAACACATGACATACCTAGTGTGCTTAAGAAAATGGATGACAGAACGTGGTCTGTGGGAGTTGGCAGGGGGACGAAATTTATTGAGAGCGACAAGGGATAGGGAGAAGAGGCCTAACAGACATCCCTTACTCGTTCTCTTCACAGATAATAAAGAAAATGAAAACAAGGAGAGCCTCGATCGCCTATGTCCTGAAGGGACACGGCACAGAAAAAGAATGTTAGAAGAGGTTGCTAATCGTAAACACAACAGAGCACACGCCCATAATCTGATTTGTCTTAACGAGATTAGACTAATCCGTCTATAATTCTATCATACTCCATGCCGGAAGTATTTAAGAAAAACAAATTATAAACCAATCTACTGAAAAATAGAAAAAGGCTTCTAAAACAGAGCCTGTGGCGTAAGTGTACGTCCTAAGGGGAAAACACTTTAATTTGGGAAACAGATGTATTTATTTCCTACTACTTTATTCCAATTATTGGAATTTTGAGATCGCGTTAATTCAGCAAATATTTAATCCTTCTCCTGGGAGACGTCTTTGATCGGCGCACGCCGATTCCAAATTTTTGTTAGAACGAAACGCATTATAAAAAAAGGAGGCAGTTTAATACGAAGAACATGGCCCAAGGGGTCCACAGTGGTATCGAAAAAAAAGCAACATTACGGTTGGGAAAAAATCAAAACAAGAAAGGATCCCCCCCCCAAAAAAAAAACTTGGAAGGAAAGTAAAAAAAAACATTTATACAAAAAAGAAGAAAAGGAAAAAAAGTACGATGAAAGGAAAACGCTTGGCGGAAATAAACAAATACAAACTGGGCAAGAAAAGAAAGACAGACAGAGAGAGAGAGATGGGGGGGGATTTAAGAAGAGAGAAAAGAGGAACGTAAAAGGGAGAAATAAACAAAAAAGGAAAGGGAAGGTAACACAAGCAGGAAAAGAGGAGAAAGGATGATGGAAGGGGAGAAAGAGAGAGAGGTATTGATAATGACGGCCATAGAGAAAGACAGACTGGTATTGATAATGACTGTCACTGAGAAAGAGAGGTATTGATAATGAGTCATAGAGAAAGAGAGAGAGAGAGAGCTATTGATTATGACGGCCATGGAGAAAGAGAGAGGTATTTATAACGACGATCATAGAGAAAGAGAGAGATTTATTGATAATGATGGTCAGAGGGCGAGAGAGAGGTGTTGATAATGACGGCTATAGAGAAAGACAGAGAGATATTGGTAATGATGGCCATAGAGAAAGAGAGAGGAATTGATAATGATAGTCACAGAGAAAGAGAGAAAGGTATTGATTATGACGGCCATGGAGAAAGAGAGAGAGGTATTGATAATGACGGTCATAGAGAACGAGAGAGGTATTTATAATGACGGCCACAGAGAACTAGAGAGTGGTATTGATAATTACGGCCATAGAGAAAGAGAGAGAGATATTGATGATGACAGTCATAGAGAAAGTGAGAGAGGTATTTCTTTCAAGAATACTAAACTGTCCGCTCTTCGTTCTATACATGATATTTCGCCCAAATACAAGGTAACGAAATAACAGTACCCTCAGTATCTGTCTATATTTCTGAGATGAGGTATTATGTACACTATTTACATTATTCGGACTATTGTCCTCATCTTTGTTTCCATATTTATTACAGCGTTTCGACCTTTCAGTATCTGTCTATATTTCTGAGATTAGATATCATGTACACTATTTACATTATTCGGACTATTGTCCTTATCTTTGTCGCCATATTTATTACAACGTTTCGGCCTTCGGTATCTGTCTATATTTCTGAGATTAGATATTATGTACACTATTTACATTATTCGGATTATTGTCCTCATCTTTTTTGCCATATTTATCACAACGTTTCGGCCGTTTTACGCTCCGGCCTTCTTCAGGTGGTTGGAATGTCGAACTGAACCCTTTATTTCGCTCACTGGGGTAGACTGTTCTAGTTCCACGTGCCATGTCTAATGGATGTATGTTATCAGCTATCTCCTGCTTAATTCCCTCTCCAAGTTGTCCATCGCCTTAACCACTCTGCCATGTGTTCTTGAGGACACATGGCAGAGGAGATAAAGGCGTTAGATTGATCCAGTGACAGGACCTAAAGAGTGTGAGTTCAGTACCTATCTATGCGGAATTATATTTATTGAGGAAGTCTAATGAGAAAGTTCGCTAGTGTAATATGGATAATCTACATCGTGTATCCCACTCTCGAGTCTTGTGTCATATGAATCGAAATTTACTAAATATTCACAAAACATATTAATGAAAAGCAAATCATGGGAAAGAAAAAAAAGAGTAAACTGATAATAACAAATTAAAATAACAATAACAATAATAATAATAATAATAATAATAATAATAATAATAATAATAATAATAATAATAATGAAAGTGCCTCCTCATTGATATGACCCTGAAATCGAAATCCCCAAAATGTGGCACATGGGAACATCAACAATCCCTGTTGTAGTTGAAACCCTAGGATTGGTTGGAAAAGATTCCAGTAGACTAATTGAAGGGATTCCTGGAAGCCCATGCCTCAAAGAAATACAAAAAATTGTTCTGACAAGTACAGCCGACACATTACGATGAGCTTTATCTATGTAATTTTTTGTTTTTGTCAATGGAAAGTGTCATGATGCTACTTCTAACCTTAGGTCTCTGGGCGGGACCCGGAAAGAAATGTGTAAACGCCAGAAATCAAAGTAAATTTTTAAAAATTATAATAATAATAACAAAAATAATAACAATAATAATAATAATATTAACAATAATCATAACAATAATAATAATAATAGTAATAATAATAATAACAATTATTATAACCATAAAGATAATAATAACAATAATAATAATAATATAATTACAATAATAATAATGATAATAATGACAATAATAATAACAATAACAATATTATTAATAATTCCAATAATAATATAACAATAATAATAATAGCAATAATAATAACAATAACAATAATAACAATAATAATGATAACAATAATAATAACTATAATAATAATAATCGTAATAATAATAATAATAACAATAACAATATTAATAATAATAACAATGATAATATTAATAACAATAATAATAATAATAGCAATAAGAATAATAACAATAATAATAATAACAATAACAATAATAATAGCAATAACAATAATAATAATATTTCTGAGATGACCCGGTTACGGAGATAGGACCTGTTACAATTCTATGGGACTACACAATACACACTGACAGAACAATGAAAGCCAACCGCCCAGACATTGTTATTAAAGACCACAAACAAAATAAGTGCTTCCTTATTGATATGGCAGTCCCTGCAGACCGCAATGTGTCTTTGAAGATATTCGAAAAACTGTCAAAATACAAGGACCTTGAAATAGAAATCTCAAAAATGTGGCACATGGGAACATCAACAATTCCTGTTGTAGTTGGAGCCCTTGGACTGGTTGGAAAAGATTCCAGTAGGCTGATTGAAGGGATCCCTGGAAGTCCATGCCGAAAAGAGATATAAAAATTTGTTCTGACAAGTACAGCCCACACTTTACGAAGGGCTTTATCTATGTAATTATTTTTTTATTTTTTTTTGCAGTGGAAAATGTCATGATGCCATTTCTAACCTTAGGTCCCTGGGCGGGACCCGGAAAGAAATGTGTAAACGCCAGATATCAAAGGAAATAAAAATAACAATAATAATAATAATAACAATAATAATAACAATAACAACAACAATAATAATAATAATAATAATAATAATAATAATAATAATAACAATAATAATATCTTGAAAGGGAGAAATTTAACTATGAAGAAAAAGAGAAAACGAAAGACGAACGAAAGAAGACAACGTGTAACATTAAGCATTCGGGTAGATCGAGGGTGGCAAGAACTCGAAAGGTGGCGGGTATCAGCAGATGATTCGCTTTCATTTGAATTCATAAAACTCGCCTCCTCGTTTCTCTCAAGTGAAGAACAAAGGCATACGACGTATTTGTGAAAAAATTGCTATCTTTCCGCTTTGTTTCTCAGCATTGAGATATTAGGAGGCTACTTTTCGCCAAGTTCGGTGGCCAGAAAGCTAAAATAAACGCCTTGTTGCTCTTGTGCAAACATCTCCGGACAAAATGGAGTCAGATGATAGACAAAATAAAAAAAGACAAAACAAATGTGGAACAAATGAATCATGGCACAAGGGCCTTTCATGTTTGCTTGATTGCAGAGGTGGCCAGACGAACGTGCAGAATTGTATGGAGGGAACGAAGGAATCTGTGTGCGTGTATTTGTGCGTATATCTTGTGTGTGCGTATGTGTGACAGTACGTGTTACAGAAAAGAAGAAAGCATGCGACTGGTGTTGTAAGTATTTGGATCAAAGAATATTTTCATAATGTAATAAATAGAAATAGAGAATACTTATATTGTCAGTCAAATACACAAAAAGAGGAAAAACAAAATAAATAGTACATAAATTATTTTTTAACCGAGTATAAAAATAACAAAAATAAAAATATAAATCCATAGCCAATTGCTGAAACCTCCTGACGAACGATATCAAAAGGTTCATGTACGAATCTCTGGAGTCGAGATACTGAATACAACAACAATTTATATTTGTATTAATTCATATATATATATATATATATATATATATATATATATATATATATATATATATATATATATCAAAGTGAACATTGTCGAGACTTAGATGCGACAGTCTGTTTCATGCGGGACGCAATCGTCAGACCACGAGTGCTGTTATTATACTATACGAACATAACAACTCTCGCCAAATATTTCTGCCAATTAAAGAATAATGGTAATACACACATTATCAGACGGGATATTGTAGCAAAAACTAATCTTACAATTGGAAAGGCGATAGATATAATGTATGCCTTGGGTAGAAATTAGTTATCTTAAAACACTTAAGTAACCCTAGCTTATGAGATCATATGAGAAATTATATAAAAGACTTGATCAAAACACCTTGTCTGTCATATGTAATGAATCTTGCATATATATATATATATATATATATATATATATATATATATATATATATATATGTGTGTGTGTGTGTGTGTGTGTGTGTGTTTGTTGGCCTGACGATTGCATCTAGCATGAAACAGACTGTCGCCTCTAAATGTTGACTTCTATGCTCACTTTTATATTTATACATATATATATATATATATATATATATATATATATATGAAGAAATATAGTCTTAAAGTGTGCTATATTTATGGGATAAAGTGCTCAATATCAGAGATAGAGCGTGTGTAAATATATATATATATATATATATATATATATATATATATATAACCCTAATCTTTTCATCAAATGTTGCGTCGGTCGTATTAAATCATTTCTGATGCGTTTACAGTTCATATGGTCTAGTTATGTCATCAGAATAATTGGGTGCCAAAAATCATCAAGTATAACCAACTTTTTTTTATTGTAAGCGTTGTTTCTGCCAGCCTTGGGTACGCTTCAAGGACAAACTGAAATGCAATTCAAATTCTGCAAACATCCCTATAGAGGAGTTCGAATATATATTCACCTTCATCCTTACCGTGCACCAAGGGCTTGGCGTCAGTCGGGTTTCAATCTAAGCTAGAGGCAACCAGACGTCTTGTCCCACTGATGAGCTGTGATACAGCGAAACAGTCTGTCTGTGGATGACAATATATATATATATATATATATATATATATATATATATATATATATATAGAGAGAGAGAGAGAGAGAGATAGATAGATAGATAGATAGATAGATAGATGTGTGTGTGTGTGTGCAAATTACTAGCTATTAATACTTGCTGTTAATACTTGCAATGAATATAGGTAAAATCATATAATTTATCGTTTATCAAATTCACAGAATTTCTGCCAGCCATTTGCTCAATAATTGATAAGGGTAATAATTATGGAATTATATAAAATAGCGATCGATATCTCAATCACTAATCGGGACGTTCGATAAGAACGCTTTATTTCGTCTACCGGGGAATATTGTTCTAGATGTCTCAGTTATATCCTTCTAACTCTACTCTCCAAGTTTTGGTTCATCACGGCTGTGGCCTGGTACTGATCCTAGGTCTCAAAAATCTCCTGAGCCGACCAAACATAGAAATGATTAGCCCTGATACTGTACCTTATTAGCAGCACAGCTGTTTTTGCAATGTCACATGCATGAAATGTTGGAAATGTTATATTACCTGTTTGTATAGTAGAATTATGTGTGAAATAAATGAGCCTGAATTAATATTATCTATATTTAAATAAATATTAATACTGTATTTTACAGCTTACAAGACGCTGCGGCTTGGAAGACGCACCCTAATATTGGCTGCTGGTTGGGAACGAACGTGGATGAACCCCTCCCTAAAGAGTACACTTTTTCATACATTGGTGGGAGGTGCTATCCCTCCCTGACAACCTAATACTTAAAGTATTCATGTTGAATATCATGGCACATTATCGAGGGTTTTAACTCGGCCATTAACCTAACATTGTTTGCTCGGCAGTCGAAAAGGTTTACTGGGGTTTGGCCGCTGTTCTATGCAAACAACACTTTGGAGTTTCAGGTGATAGCTGGGCGCTGGGTTAGAACCAACCCGACCGTAACATTCCTAAAGTTTCTCAATATGTATACGCACATCATTTACAGAATGTGTAGCGGACCGTGCGGGGTGAAGATGTGAAGAGATATCAGAAGGTTAAACTTTCCTGCTGGCCGGTCCATCTACATGAGAATGTTGGATTTAATTAAGTCCAAAGAAGACAAAGAAAACAAACAAGACCGATATACATGGGTAAACAAATATATATTAATAACAAAACAAGTTAACCAAAGACATGGACTGTTACATAGAGTTTGTATGGAGAAATTATGTGTGTGTGTTGTAAGTGTTCGTACGTACGTGTATTGTTCTTAGCGCGTTCCCAGAATTTGGGAAACGCTGTATCTGTGAGAGGTCACATATTGGCCTAAGTGGAAAAAGAGAGATTTTACATCGCCTCCGCGCGAGGTAGAGGCCCAAGGCCTAAATGGAAAAAGAGAGAGAGAGAGAGAAGGGTCAGCCAGTATTTATAATCAGGAGAGAGAGACCCCTGTTGAAAGATTAAAGAACTGAGGAGGAGATAACTCCGACAAATGTAACGACAGCTATTGGAGAGATTGTATGTTACAATCTCTGTACCATAATAGTCGTTACATGACTTTGTATATTTGATTCACTAAATGTAACACATTATGCAACAGATGTTGTATGTTACAATCTCTGTACCATAATAGTCGTTACATGTATTTGGTATATTTGATTCACTAAACGTAACACATTATGCGACAGAGGTTGTATGTTACCATCTCGATAACATAAGCGTTGTTGTATATTCATAAGCGTTTCATTCCTTAAATGAAACAAATACTACAAAAAATTCTCGTCTATTACAAATGCGTCTGTACACAGATCATGTAACGATCAGGTGAAACGGCAACGTATCGTCTTCGGGACGTAGGCGATCATGGCTCTCCCCATTTTCGTGTCCGTCGTAGCTCTTAATACTTTTTTTCTCATTTCTCCTAACCTTGTTTCATCATCTATTTACCCCAGATCATTAACAAATTATGTGTTGTTCATCTCTATCCCTAATGCTTTTAATCTGTCCTGTGAATATTAAATTTTCCAAACCCTCTTTCCTCATGATGTGCCCCTGGAATTTTCAAGTGTCTCTTACTCATGTAAAGTATATGTGTTAAATAATAGTTTAACAGACGATTATTTTTTAGATGAAGTGTATTTCCGCTCGGACATCCTGAGTTTGAGCTTAGGGCTCAGATAGAAGACAAAAGAAGGAAGTCGATTTTGATTGGCTGAAAGAGTGTGGGAATGATAGAACTATGGAAAGGTTTTTCAATGAGTCGAGTTTTAACCTTCAATGTAGACGTATTGACTTTCATGTCTGGAACTCGTCCCCAGTGGAGGGATATTTAGAATCATACACGTTGACATGATTAATAAAATACGTAATTTAAAATGACCTATTTACATTATTCGGACTATTGTCCTCATCTTTGTCGCCATATTTATTACAACGTTTCGGGTCTTCAGTATCTGTCTATATTTCTGAGATGAGGTATTATGTACACTATTTACATTATTCGGACTAATGTTCTCATCTTTGTCGCCATATTTATTACAACGTTTCGGGTCTTCAGTATCTGTCTATATTTCTGAGATGAGGTATTATGTACACTATTTACATTATTCGGACTATTGTCCTCATCTTTGTCGCCATATCTATTACAACATTTCGGTCTTTTAGGTGGTTGGAATGTCGAACTGAACCCTTTATTTCGCTCACTAGGGTAGATTGTTCTAGTTCCACGTGCCATGTTTAATGGATGTCAGCTATCAGTTATCTTCTGTTAATTCCCCTCTCCAAGTTCTCCAATGCCTTAACCGGGCATCTTCAGCATTCTTTGGTACAACCATATTTATATTGCTGAAAGTCTCCGTTTTTAATCTTTGTGCAATCTGTTCAGCATTCACTGCCATGAAGGAGGACATATATTGTATAACAATTCAATACTCGTTTTTATTTCTGCTGCTTCAAGCCTCTTCTAAATATTTGTGGAGATTATCCAGTATTCGCTGCCACGAAGGAGGACTTATACTGCATATCAATTCAATACTCTGTTTGGTTTCTGCTGCTTTAAGCCTCTTCTACATCTTTGAGGAAATTGTCCAGCATTCACTGCCATATAGGGGGAATGATATTACATAATATTTCAGTAATCATGTCTTTGATTCTGTTGCTTCATGCCTCTTTTTCATCTTTGAAAAGATTATCAAGCATTCACTACCATATAGGAGGACTGATATTACATAACATTTCAGTACTCTTTTCTTTGTTTCTATTGCTTCAAGTCTCTTCATCATCTGTGAGGAGATTATCCAGTATTCACCGATACATAAGAGGATGGGCATTATATAACAATTCAGCATTCATTTCTTTGTTTCTGTTGCATCAAGCCTCTTCTTCATCTTTGAGGAGATTGTCCAGTATTCACTGCAATCTAGGAGGACTGATATTACATAATATTTCAGTAATCATGTCTTTGTTTCTGTTGCTTGAAGCCTCTTCTTCATCTTTGAAGAGATTATCCAGTATTCACCGATATATAGGAGGACTTATACTGCATCACAATTCAATACTCTTTTTTGTTTCTGCTGCTTTAAGCCTCTTCTTCATCTTTGAGGTGATTGTCCAGTATTCGCTGAGATGTAGGAGGACTGATATTACATAATATCTCAGTAATCATGTTTACGTTGCTTGAAGGCTCTTCTTCATCGTTGAAGAGATTATCCAGCATTCACTGCCATAGAGGAGGGCTTATGTCGCGTTAGAGTTCAGTACTCTTTTCATTTATATTATTCTTGCATGCATATAAAAACATACGATGTTTTACACGTTATCACACGCTGCTCTTAAGCGTAGCACTCAAACGGATTCCAGCATTCAGTTTTATTGGATTTAGATTTCAAAAAATAAAATAAAATGAATATTGAATAAAAGCGATACTTTTCAAACAATTTTTTTGCTTAAAAATTCAATTAATTTTCTTTTCTCACTCACACCTCTAATGTTGACTCATGAGAATCGGAAATTTGAACTACACATCATGAATTTTGTTTGCTTTTTGCATAAACAACAGCCATTTTTGTGAACCGTTTTCGGCCTTTAAAAAATATCAACACAATCCGAGCCATGAAATGTCTATTCCGTTTAATAAGACATGTTTGCTAGAATGTCAAACGTTAAATGCAAAATATATCAATCGGTGTTTCTTTGAAATTAACTGAAATATATATATATATATATATATATATATATATATATATATATTTAAAGACATTTTTATGTTTATACATTATTTTTATAGATACAAATATTTAAGTAAATGCTCTGTTTATAATAAACAGTATTAAACAACATTTACCGGCCTAAATGTCCGAGAAATTTTCACAGAAAATATTCGTCCTCCGAAAATTTCTCGAACATTGAGGCTGGTAAATATTGTTTAATACTGTTTATTATAAAACAGAGCATTTACTTAAATATTTCCATCTATAAAAAGAATGTATAAACGTAAAAATGCCTTAATATATATATATATATATATATATATATATATATATATATATTATGAAATGGACAAAGTCCGACAATTATTTTAAGACATTTTTATGTTTATACATTCTTTTTATAGATACAAATATTTAAGTAAATGCTCTGTTTTATAATAAACGGTATTAAACAACATTTACCGGCCTGAATGTTCAAGAAATTTTCACAGAAAAGTTTTAGGCTATCACATTGAGCATTATTAGCTGTTATAACTTTGTTAATGTTTGTTTTTAGTTCATTAATAGGGTTCTTATTTAGCTTTTTTTTAATTTAGCATGGTCATTGAGGATATTTTGTAAATTGTTATAACAATCAATTTTGTCAATTACTACAAACATGTTAGTTTTATCAGCTTTTCGTATAAAACAATGTGAACGCTCAAGCCCTCCGTCACGATGACTTGTGACTTCGTGCTAGCACACCCATCGACGGCCCGCAATTTCACTCACAATGCTTGGGTCAATCTGTTGTATGTTTTCATGCATTTATGCATAAAACCACAAATTTTTTTTTAATCTGCAAAAGAAAATAAATCCATGTGAAAAAGAAGTAAAAAAACAAAACAAAAAAACAAATAAAAAAATAATTATCTTCTATCTGTATTAGAAGTCCTTATACCGAAAAATTCAACTTATTTATTGAATGACTCTCCTATATATACATTTACAGTTGGCATGAGATGAGGGGGAAGATGTGAATCCTCAATTACAAAATAAAATATAACAAAATATCGAACACATAATAACAGATGTTAGTAGGACCCGCCCACCTCACAAAAGTAAAAGTGACCATTGTATTCTGTCTTCTAACAGAATCAAGAAGCTAACTCTATAACGGAGTGGAGAGGATAGAATAAATATGGGCGTGGGGAAAGCAAAGACTGAGACAGTCGAGTTGAAAAACAAGGCAAAAACAAACTGCGGAGGTTATGAATTTCGACTTGGTTCCGGGGCGACATGCCGACATAGTATCAGAAATGGTGCTCCTGAAGACAATGGTAGGTGTGCAAATCTGTTTCCTCTAAACCAAGGTCACAGCAGTGAGAGTCGCGCAAATACCCCCACCACAAACCGAAGGTCATGTCATTCAGAGATAGCACGTTCTGAATCAATCGTCAGGTAAGCAAAAAATCAGTATTACTTAGGTAATTCGCCATTGGCACCCAAGACCAGAAAGAGCGCAACTCTGCCAGAGACAAGCCGAGCCCCCCTCCCCACAGAGAGGATCTTTCGGACCCCCACCACTAATTCACGATAAAAGGCCGTGAAAATTCAATAGACCTAGGAAAGACCCCCAATGCCGATCGACACTCGTTAAGTAAGGTCGACAGTTTCCAGGACCTGCGATACCGCTTAATCCAGGAAATCGGAGGAATGTTTGTAAAGCGATGTTTTTGAAACATGAGAACTCTTATGTAGCGAAGGAATCATATTTCTTTTTTTTTAAATAATTATAATTAAAGCTCTACTTTTGTATTGAGCACTGTTTTTTAAAAATAAAAAAAAACAAAAATACTAAAGAACTTATTTACCTAACGTAGTTGTCCTATTTTTCTATATATTTTCATATATATATATATATTTAGCCAGCAATCCTTCTTTCGTGCACATTTCATTAAAAACGACTAACAAGGTGCTTTTATTTAGTTTTTTATATAATTTCTCGTGCGATCTAATAATATTTTTCTTTTCAGATGATAAATTATATAAAAACTGTCCGAATGTTCTTTTTATCCGAGCGCTTTCGGCTATACATTTAGCCATTTTCAAGGATTATATTTCAACTGTTAGAATTAGAAATAGTTTGTTATATGTATGATTTATATCATTTCTCATCTGAAAAGAAAAACATTATTACATCGCACGAGAAATTATATATAAAAATAAATACACTTTGTCAGTCGTTTTTAATGAAATGTGCATATATATATATATATATATATATATATATATATATATATATATATATATATTTGAAATATACGTACCATTTTCATTTCAAACAGAGTGTATTATATCTATCAGCATGTACACTCGATAAATCTTTTTTAAAAAATGGGTTCACCGGAGCGAATCGATATCGTGCCTTCCTCTTTGCAGGAGAAACCACTTTTTGATCCCTAATACCTGAGAATGCTTCACCGTCCCTTAGAGATAATGCGCCAATTACCGCCATCAAAAGTTAATATATTCAAATCCCACATAATGAAAACATGTCTTGCCGACCTTTTTTCTTTCTTTCTGAAGGTTTCCCCAATTTCATTATTTCTTTCTTAATATATCTTCACACTGTCTTTATTTATTTCTACTTATTCAGCACGCTTTCTTTCTCTATTTCTTTCTTTCTTTCTTTCTATTCTTCACTCTTCCTTTCTTTCTTTCTTACTATTTTCTCTTTTTCTTTCTTAATATATCTTCACATTTTCTTTCTTTCTTTCTTCTTATTCAGCACACTTTCTTTCTTTCCATTCACCAATATTTCAATCTTTCTTTCTATTCATCACTCTATCTTTCTTTCTTTCTTTTCACCACTCTTTCTTTCTTTCATTCCATTCACCAGTCTTTCCTTCTTTCTCTCTTTCTTTCTATTCATCACTCTTTCTTTCTTTCTTTCTTTCTTTCTTTCTTTCTTTCTTTCTTTCTTTCTATTCATCACTTATTTTTCTTTCTATTCATCACTCTTTCTTTCTTTCATTCCATTCACCAATCTTTCTTTCTCTCTTTCTTTCTATTCATCACTCTTTCTTTCTTTCTTTCTTTCTATTCATCACTCGTTATTTCTCTCTTTTTTTCTATCCATCACTTTTTTCTTTCTATTAATCACTCTTTCTTTCTTTCTTTCTTTCTTTCTTTCTTTCTTTCTTTCTTTCTTTCTTTCTTTCTTTCTTTCTTTCTATTCATCACTCTTTCTTTCTTTCTTTCTTTCTTTCTTTCTATTCATCACTCTTTCTTTCTTTCTATTCATCACTCTTTCTTTCTTTCTTTCTTTCTTTCATCCCTTTTTTCTTTGTATTCATCACTCTTTCTTTCTTTCTTTCTATTCATCACTATTTCTTTCTTTCTTTCTCTCCATTCACCAATCTTTCTTTCTTTCTATATATTCACACTTTCTTCCTTCCTTCCTTGCTTTCAAGTAATCCTTACTTTCTTATATACCAATCTTTATATTTACATCAGTTTTTTTTTATTAATATCTATGTGTTAATAGCATTTGTACAAGTATTCGTAGGCAAACATTACTGTTTCATAAAAGCCTCCATGTTTAGTGCTTGTGAAGTTGGTTGTTTGATAACGTGCCTGTAAACATTTGGGAAGTTTCGTATGTGAATACGTGCGTGTGACTTTCTCTCATAGAATGATTGCTTATAAAAAAAAGGGTAAAAACGAGGCAAGAGGAAGCATGCAAAAGGCTTTTTTTGTCAGATATCCAGCAGAGAAGAGAAGTGCAGCTCTTCTGAATTCCGCTGGGTGTCTTGTACGTGACAATCACATTCATAGATATTGGAAAAGATATTTTTATCAAGATGAAGATTTTATTAAAAGAAAAAGTAAAACAAAAAACATACAAGTGAAAGAAGGCCGGGGTAATCTATTAGCAAATAATTTAATCTTTACCCTAAAGAAAAAATACCCGGAAATGAACGGAAGAAAAAAAACGGACGAAGAAGGATATATTTCAAAGAGGAGGAAGAATGTCTTTGATGTAGACAAAAGAAAAAATGAAGAGGTTAAAAATACAGAAAAATAGTTAGAAAATATTGAAAGGGAAGCCAAAATAAATTCGAGTAGAAAGAAAGAAAGAAAGAAAGCAAAAGCGTGGAGATTTTACGAGAGATCAATAAATCAATCAATGAATCAATAAATAAATAAAGAAAGAATGCAAAACAGTGGAGATATAACAAGAAAGAAACAATGAAAGTGCGGAAACATATAAAGAAAGAAAGATAAAAATAGCGAAAGAAAGAAATCAGAAGCATGTAGATAGAACAATAACTAAAGAAAGAAAGAAAGAAAGGATAGAAAGAATGAAAGTGCGGAGATATAAAAAGAAAGAAAGAAAGAAAGAAAGATAAAAAGAGAGAAAGAAAAATCAAAAGCGTATAGATATAACAAGAAAGAAAGAAAGAAAGAAAGAAAGAAAGTGCGGAGATATAAAAAGAAAGAAAGAAAGATAGAGAGAAAGAAAAATCAAAAGCGTATAGATAGAACAATAAAAAAATAAAGAAAGAAAGAAAGAAAGCAAAACAGTGGAGATATAACAAGAAAGAAAGAAAGAGAGAAAGAAAGAAAGAAATCAAAAGCGTGTAGATACAACAATAATTAAATAATGAAATAAAGAAATAAATAAAGAAAGAAAGAAATGAAGAAAGAAAGAAAGAAAGAAAGAGAGAAATAAATCAAAAACGTGTAGATAGAACAATAAATAAATAAATAAAGACAGAAAGAAAGAAAGAAAGCTTAACAGTGGAGATATAATAAGAAAGAATGAAAGAAAGAAAGAAAGAAAGAAAGAAAGAAAGAAAGTGCGGAGGTATAAAAAGAATGACAGAAAGAAAGAAAGAAAGCAGAAGCGTGACGAAGTAGTCGTAAAATAAAACATTAAGAAAAATCCAAAGAAAGAGAAATGATAAAATGGAAAAGAATAAATGAATGAAATGCGCGATAATAAAAAAGAGGATGAATGAATCTTATAAAGAAAATAAAAAGAAGATAAGTGAAAGGAAGAAAATGTCGAATGACAGCGGGAAGAACAGAAGTAAGGAAAACAAACGAAAAAAAATGAAGTGTGAAGAGCAAAATAATTTCGAAAGGCAAATATCAACAAATAAAATAATGCCCATAAAAGGAGAATACATGATGGAAAAAATCGCCAGTGTTGAAGTTAGCCTAAAATCGGAAACGTGAGGTTCCATATGAGGATCAAATTCACTAAGTTTCTATTAGTCTACAGCAAAAACTCGTTAACCATTGCCCGACGGATATATATATATATATATATATATATGAAGAAATATAGTCTTAATGTGTGCTATATTTATGGGATAAAGTGCTCAATATCAGTGATAGAGCGTGTGTAAATATAAAAGAGGACATGGAAGTCAGCACTCAGAGTCGACAGTCTGTTTCATGCTAGTGCAATCGTCAGGCAACGATTGCACTAGCATGAAACAGACTGTCGCCTCTAAGTGCTGACTTCCATGTCCACTTTTATATATATATATATATATATATATATATATATATATATATATATATATGTATAAATTATGAAATGGACGAAGTCCGATAATTATTTATTGAGACATTTATTATTTATTTTTATTTTTTTAATAAAAAAACGTATAAACATGAAAATGTCTTTAAATATATATATATATATATATATATATATATATATATATATATATATATATATATATATGAGAAAAGGAATGACACACTAATGAAGAAAAAATCATCCTACTTTACTCACTTCGTTCTTACAACATACTTCAGAAGAATAATAATTTTATTGATGGAGTGTTATGTATATATATATATATATATATATATATATATATATATATATATATATATATATATATATATATATATAAATTATGAAATGGACGAAGTCCGATAATTATTTATTAAGACATTTATTATTTATTTTTATTTTTTTAATAAAAAGACGTATAAACATAAAAATGTCTTTACATATATATATATATATATATATATATATATATATATATATATATATGTATATGTATATATATATATATATATATATATATATATATATATATATATGAATATATATATATGAGAAAAGGAATGACACAATGATGAAGAAAAAATCATCCTACTTTACTCGCTTCGTTCTTACAATATACTTCAGAAGAATAATAATTTTATTGATGGAGTGTTATGTATATATATATATATATATATATATATATATATATATATATATATATATAAATTATGAAATGGACGGAGTCCGTTAATTATTTATTAAGACATTTATTATTTATTTTTATTTTTTTAATAAAAAAACGTATAAACATAAAAATGTCTTTATATATATATATACATATATATATATATATATATATATATATATATATATATATATATATATATATGAATATATATATATGAGAAAAGGAATGACACAATGATGTAGAAAAAATTATCCTACTTTACTCGCTTCGTTCTTACAAAATACTTCAGAAGAATAATAATTTTATTGATGGAGTGTTATATATATATATATATATATAGATATATAAAGAGAGGGATAGCCAGAGAGAGGGTGACGCGGTTTATAACTGTCGTCTAAATTAAGGAAAAATGTAAATAACACCGACATCTCATATTAACACATATAATTACCAAAATTACGCAAAATTATCTTGAAATACTAAAGAGTAAATTTATTCAATAAAATCGACATTGGCATCAACCTCGATCTCCAGACAACTTCGGAATCTCCTGCAACTCTTCTGGATGGTCTTCTTGTTTAAGCTGGTGAATGTTGCCATAATCCTTGCCTTCAGTTCATCTCTCGTATTACAAGCAGTTTTGTTCGTCTCTGGCTTAACTGTGCCTGACACAATAATTAAGGGGTTTGCAAACTGACGAGTTAGGTGACCAGATGTAAGGTGTAATCTGGTCGTAGAAGTTGACGGAGAGACATAACTAGATTCTCCTCCTTGTATGGCATGGTGCAGAATCCTTTTACTAGAGATAGATTCTTCCAACAGCCATCCTCTTAACCCAAGGCAGCACTTGATGTAGGTATCCATGTTTTTGAATCTGAGGCCCCGTGGGAAGACGAATGGAGGCATGACTTGCCATCCCTAGTGATCACGCCAGACACCATAATGTTGACTGGATATATCTTCCAACTCTTTCCGAATCCACTGTACTATCAAAACCCAAACACATTGAAGGCTAATAAACCGATTGTTAGAAAGATCAGACGAACTGCAGATAGGGCTCCGAACAAACAGGAAAGCAGAATCATCAAAGCATTGTAGAGTTTAGAGAGAACAGGGGCCAGATGTGAAACACATTTCTTAAGGATTATTGAGGAATAGCATCAAGTCCACAATTTTTCAGAGGATCCAGTTTAGAGATGATAGCATAAAACATAGACGGAGTTATAGGCATATCACTGAATATAGACTCTGTTCTAAATGGAAAGTCAAGCAACGATACTCCAGATGAGTCAATTGTAGAATTGGAAGAGAATTTACGAGCAAAGCATTCTGCCTTATCAGCAGATGGTAACGCCTTAAATTGAGTGAAGAGGGGACGGATAGAGGACTTACAATTATTTAAGACACAGCATTAATAACGAGAAGCAAAAATTGTTAAAGGCTATACGTACCACATTCTACCAGCAAATATATATATATATATATATATATATTTATTTGTCATCCACAGACAGACTGTTTCGCTGTTTCACAGCTCATCAGTGTGGCTAGACGTCCGTTTTCCTCTAGCTAGGGTCGAAACCTGACGAATTTGCGTCAGTTGGAACTTCTCCTACTAAACCGTCAGCGCACGGTAGAAATGAAGGTGAATTTTAGCGTGTTTATTTTTAGATTTAGATAAACATACAGTGACTGACAGTGACTAAATTCTGCAGAAGAGTCGTGCAATATTAGCTTAAATAGTCACTGTTTACAAACCCACACCTCAAACCAAAGGGCTCAACAGAAATTAATTTTTCAGGAGCCAATATTTTTGTCATCCACAGACAGACTGTTTCGCTGTTTCACAGCTCATCAGTGTGGCTAGTCGTCCGGTTGCCTCTAGCTAGGATCGAAGCCCGACTGAATTTGCGTCATATTGCGTCATATATATATATATATATATATATATATATATATATATATATATATATATCTTTATTTCTTATGCAGTGTTGCATCATAACATGCACATATCCACTACAAATACAAAGTTGTACATTTTTGTTTCAACGTCAAAGAAGGAAAACCTTTTTTAAAAAGTCTGATCATGTGGGAATCACGATGTTACTAAAAACTTTTATTCAGAAATAGAGTTATAGAAGCAAATATCACCCACTTCCGTCATTCGGAAATTTTCATAAAAGGTATTCTAGAATTTACATGAGGAGATGGAAGGGAATCTAAGTCATTAGCAATCGTGGGCGAAAAAAAGCAGGGAAAAGGAAAATAGGAAAAGGAAAAAGATATAAACTTCATCTGCAATGAAAGTTATATATATATATAAATATATATATATATATATATATATATATATATATATATATATATATATATATATGGTCTCTAAATAATTCGATGGAGATCTCGGAGAGGAAGAGGTGGAGCACTTTTTTAACTTAATGTTTTGAACGCGGAGATCTTACTTTTTGTTCTTCTAAACTCTGATATAAATAAATATATATATCTGTATATATATATATATATATATATATATATATATATATGTACGTATATATATATATGTACGTATATATATATATATATATATATATATATATATATATATATATATATATATAAATAAATAATTGAACTTGTAAATAAACACACATGGCCAGTGAAACAGGTTTTATTCTCATTGTTGTGTACATGTAAAAGTTAATGTTTTTCCTTGTGCAGTGAAGAACTCCGATTCAGTGCGTGATCGCTTGACACTCCTTGAGGGAAGGTAACTAAGTATTGTATTATAAGAAATACGTAGTAAAAACTATTAGTGCAAACCTTCACATTTTTAAACAATCTATTGTGTCCATTTTCAAACTTTTTTGCAGTATTTGGAATTAATTTTATTTAGTTTTGGTTTCAATTTTGTAATATACATAGCTTCGAGAGTTTTTAGTTTATGTTTATTTTTTATGAAAAAGTAAAGGAATATTTTCGACAAGAGTTTATCTGAATTGCGAATATGGACAGAAACGTTGTTGTAAATGTTTAGAAATATATGCATATATTTTTGTGTGTAAATATTTGTGTATGTATATATGTGTGCGTGTGTCTGTGTGTGTAAATATGTATACATATATATATATACATATATATAATATATATATATTAATATATTAATATATTAATATATATATATTAATATATTAATATATATATATATTAATATATTAATATATATATATTTATATATATATATATTATATTATTATATTTTATTGTTATACGTTTTTTATATAGACACATATTTAAGTAAATGCTCTCCTTAAAATAAACAATATTAACAACAACATTAACCGGTGTGAATGTCCGAGAATTCGAATAGAAAATATTTATCCTCCGACATATTCTATGACAATTTCTCGGACATTCAGTCCGGTAAATGTCGTTAATACTGTTTATTATAAACAGAGCATTTACTTAAATATGTGTGTCTATATAAATAACGTATAACAATAAAATATATTAAAATAATTGTCGAAATTGTCCATTTCATTATATATATATATATATATATATATATATATATATATATATATATATATATATATATTCATAAATATATTTTATACCTACGTTTGTAGTGGAATACTTACTGATTTTCAAAATCGTCAGACATGAAATGGTGAATGAAACACTTATTACATATGCATATGTGTGTGTATATATATATATATATATATATATATATATATATATATATATGAAGAAATATGTTTTAATATATGCTATATTTGTGGGATTAAGTGCCCAATATCAGAGATAGACCGTATGTAAATATAAAAATGGACATTAAAGTCATTATTCAATGGCGACAGACTGTTTCATGAGAAACGCCATCATCAGGTGCCTTGATGATTGCGTTTCGCATAAAACAGTCTGTCGGATACATATATATATATATATATATATATATATATATATATATATATAGCAAAATGAGAAGCCACGTATACTTTCTTAATATGTATATAATATAGAAAAAACAACTGAAAAGTTGCAAATTAAAAAAAAATTGAATGTTTTTTTTGTGAAAATATTTATTTATATATTATATATATATATATATTTCAGATCGGCTCCGATCTTTCGTCAGAAATGGCTGTTTTCAGAAGTTTGTTTACATTAAGTAGCGTCCGTCGCGAGACGCGGATGTCACGTGATATTGAATGCAACTGTGTTTTAATATTTCTAACGTAAATCTAACTGTAGTAATATTTTAGATGTTGTTTAAAAATTTTTTTTAACTATATCTAACAAAATTGTTTTGTTTAACTATTGAAATATTCATAAAGATTTAAAATACCCAAGTCTTTATTTAACCCTAGTTTATATGTATTTAATTTTAAAATCCAGTATTTTCTTTTTTTCTGCGTGTGTATGTGGAACTGAAATCAGAATCTATCAATACACATTTACAGTTTGCTAATGAGTGTCCTGGTTGATTAAAATGTTCAGCTATGGGGGAATAAGCATTGTTTTGACGTATGGTTAGTTTATGGTTATTGAAGCGAAAAATAAAATTAGTTCCAGATTCACCAATATATCCACTATTGGGACATATTGTGCAGAATAAATAGTAGATTATATTTCATGTGTTCAAATCTTTACAGTTCCTTTCACAGGTACCCACCTGCCAGTGATTTATGAAAAAGAGAGAAATCTTTTCGAAATGTCCATGGTAATGATAAAATTAGCCGTTTCCCTGTAAGGAAACATTTTGTTAAATTAACTTATTGGATATATTTATTAGAAATCGATTTTATTTACGACATAGATGTTCTCTATAAAATTGGTATACAAACATTTGTAGCTGTATGTATTAACCATTTGATTAATTAGAATCTTTTAGCTATAGCAACATCGTATCTAAGACCGAGAGTCACACAAGGTAGAGGGTTACTGAGTGAGATTTTAAGGGAGTAGGAAGTGGTGAGTAAGAGAGTATTATGAGGTAAGGCAGTATAGATATAGGTCGACCCTAGACTTGAAGAGGGCAAGATTGTAGTCGTCAGGGAAGGATTCCGTCGGGAGTCTGTTCCTGAAAGTAACATTTCCGGGGAAGAATCTTGATCTTAATCGAAGAAATACGAAGGGGATGTGGATAGTTTGCCACTGTGGACATGGCATGGTGAATCCTAGATGTCAAGGTCTGAATTGGTGGAACTGAGAAATGCAATTCGTCCGAACATCTGCCATTGTCTGGCGATGTTTCGTCTGTGCGATAAGGACTGAAAGGTAAAAAAAGAGTTCATCACCCCGTAAGCGCTTTGGAACTCTTTCGAGGCTGGACGGTGAGGAATGGGTGACTCCAGAGCAGATATGACTGCAATGGTCCACTAATGTCTACTTACATTTTTTAGATAGCAAAGTAAATATAAAAGAAAGCAGGAAGAAATTAATAAACAAAAAGCCGGTCGCCTTTTACTTCCATTATATGTCCAAATAGAAGAAAGAGGGTTATTTTGATTGGCTATTTTGCCTCCTTTCTTCTGAACGAGAAATATTATATACTCATGGAACCCGAAATATCACTTTTGTTTTCTTTGAACTCTCGTAGGAAAAGTTCCCTATGAAGGTCTGATAACAAGAACATTTTCGTACATTATTTTTTGCGACACTCAGTTTCATGAATACGCATAAGACAGAAGCAATTATAAAAAAAAAGAAATTGTTTCTCTTAGACCGAAGGCTAAGGTAGCAGAATAATAAAAAAAACATGATTTATTCACAAGAGAATTTATCTTCTATTTCGATAAAGAGGACGTGATTCAGCCAGGCTTAGAAAAGCTTCCTTCCATGACAAAAGGACAAAGATTTTAGCAAGAAATGAAATATTTATTCAGAAAAAATAAATATATTATGTTCTTTGTGAATCTAATTTTATTAAGAAAGTCGAAACTATATTACTCTTTGGGTATATTGTCTCTTTTCAGAGCCTATGATTATACGAAAATTCCAATATGATACGTTTTAAATACTTGAAAGAAATTTGAATGTATTTTAAAACCTATTTTTGTAAAGTCTAAGAATTCAAAATAAGAATTATATTTCTTCTGACTTGATGTGAAGGTTCGACTTTGCAGGTAAATATCTAGACAGGCTTACCAAAAAGAGAGTTTTTTTTTAATATTTGAAAAATGTAGAAATAGACAAATAAAAACGTGCCGAAAATTCATCAGACGACATAACAGGTAACAATTTGTGCAATTAATCCTAATCTTAATTTAATTTTAATTAGTGTTGAAACTTGACTAATGCATGGAATAATAATACAAACACAAAATGTACTTAGAATAAAATGTATTGAAACAAGAAAGTGTACACAATATTTACATATAGTCTTTTGTATATTTCTGGGAAGACCGTTCCTGGAGAATGTGTTGACTAAGTCGCAGTCGGGCAGAGTCTCTAGTTGGATCTCTGGATTCGCCCCCTTTCTTCCGGTACCGACCATATTTATATCGTCGGTACTCCGCTATGCAGATTAGGTGGATCCTATCACAACAGATAGATTATAAATGTCCGATTTTTTAAAGTTTATTGATTAAAAATATACTGATCTTTAAATGGGACAAGTAAAATAGTTTTTCTTCGAATATTAAAAGACATACATGTGTTTTTTTACTTCTGCTTTACTTATTAATTTGGTTTCTATTTAACTTCTATTTCTTCATTGTTACTACCATATCGAAATGCTTGATATAAATATTCCACTGCGCTTTGTGTGGAAATATAAATTATATGAGACTGGCCGCTGTAAAGTCGAAATAACATAAAGACGACACGATACGTGGTAATGTTATCAACTTCAAACTGCCAGTGAATCCGCTTTGCTCCCAGCATTCCCTAGTGGGACCGGAAGTGCTTACAATCATCATAATCATAATCAACATTATTGCTGTTGTTATAAAAATAACCAAATTTTCAATTTTATTTCCAAATATTGCGTTTCTAGTTAATCCAAAGAAAACGGTCAATAAGTGAATGTGTGAACATAAATGATATTGGATATTTCAGACACACCTATAGGTGTTGGGTTATTTAATGTTGAATAGAATCTTAAAGATAAAAATCACAATGTATTAATAGAAATAACTTGATTGCACCCGATGGAAAAAAACAACTTTTTAAAACAAATAAAAATCAAGTCTTTCCAGAACCATAGTGTACCTTTAATTACTGTCTATAAACAAATATTCAACTTTGCTTGGTACGTGGCTATAACGTTCATTCGTTTTATTGGCAGCAGTTGT
>OZ038500.1:89727881-89772881 GCA_964036315.1 Acanthosepion esculentum | reverse complement strand
ATCAATATGGTGATTTCCTTTCGTCTTTCAATGATAATGTTATTAAGCTTATCAGACAATATGAAAGGAATTTCCTTAAAAAATAGAAAAACTAGTCTATATTATTTAATGAAACATGCATCAATATATGTGTGTGTGTGTGTGTGTGTGTGTGTTTGTGATAGAAATTATTAGGAGGATTTGAGATAATTATAATTAAAGAAGAAACCTCAACAGAATGCAGAAAGCACTGGACGGCCTTTTCCTCCTATATTTGGGACTCATCAGCAGTGAGCATCCACTAACGAGAGTTGAATCCCGGACAGTTACGTTATCAGGCAAACGTCATACCAACTGTTCCAACGGTCCTCGGTGACGATGAGGTAGCGAATCAGACTCGATATAGCGCCGCTCGATCACATATTCCGTGGTGGAACTCATCCGAGTTTCTCTTTTACCCATAGGACTTGCCCCCACGACCCACGACTGCTATCCCCAAGCCGACAATTAGAAGCTGGTTCAAGCAAGGATATACAAGTGATAGGAATTAGGAGGATTTGAGATAATTATAATTAAGTAATTCTGCATTCTGTTGAGGTTTCTGCGAATATTTTTCTGTTTGGTGATTTTAATGTTCATCATGTCCAGTGGATTAAGCCTTCTAATCTTACTGATGTTGCTGGTTGAACATTCAATTTTTCCATTACCCAGTCTCTCAGTCAAATAGTGGATTTCCCTACTCGTTTCCAGAATAAATCTGTTCAACATTCTTCTTTATTTGATTTGTTCCTTACCTCCTCCTCTAACTCTTGTCGGGCATCACAACTCTGTACTCTTGGCAATTCGGATCACTCTCTTGTATCTATTGATAGTTCTTTTACTTTCTATTAGAAAGGAACAGACTATTCACAAAACTTCTTTCTGTTACAAGCGTACTGATTTGAAATCATTTCGTGACTTTATTCGAGACGCTCTTGATTGATATTCTTAACATTCCTAGTGAGAATTGTGTCACAGAGGTTTCTTTCGGTGTTAAAGCCAGCTTTGCTACTTTTGTACCTTCTCACAAATACTTAGGAATCACTTTTTCCGAGTGTGTCAGCGTGATAATTCCAATCACAACAGACGTCTATTTGTTACTGCTCTAAATAATTGTAAACCTATCTTGAAAGAATCTAAAGTTTTGTTTACTGATAGAATGTGGCACCGTATAGCCTCTGGCTAATTTGGTTCAAGTGAATAAGGACGGCTCTGTAATAGTCTGCTAAATAAGAGTAAATCTTCTCTTCACTCAATATTGACTCAATTACGGTGTTAACATCTGCTGATAAAGCAGATTGGTTTTCTTGTAGATTGTCTTTAAATTCTACTCTTGACTCACCTGGAGTAACTTTGTTTGACTTTCCTATTAGAAATGAGTCTTGAGTAAATGACATGCATCTAAATCCGTCCATAGTTTCTGCTATCATTTCTGTTATGGTCCAGGTTAGGACCAAGGAAGAACAACACGAACACAAGAGTAGAAATAACGAAGATATATTACACGGAATAATAATAATACAAGATGTGGAATGTGGTTAGTATGACTGTCAGTCTGGTTTGGAGTGAACTACTATCGAATCGACTCGATTCGTCTCTCTCTCTTGAGATGCGTAGTATACATAGTGTTAGGAAGAGTTCATTCTGTAGTTATAGGTAAGGACCCATAACACTTTTTTTCTCCCCTCTTTCTTTTTTCTTTCAACAATCTTTCTTTCTTTCTTTCACCAATCTTTCTTTCTTTCTTTCTTTCTTTCTTTATTTCTTTCTTTCTTTCTTTCCTTCTTTCTTTCTGTTATGGTCCAGGTTAGGACCAAGGAAGAACAACACGAACAAAAGAGTAGAAATAACGAAGATATATTACAAGGAATAATAATACAAGATGTGGATGGTGGTTAGTATGACTGTCAGTCTGGTTTGGAGTGAACTACTATCGGCTCGACTCGATTCGCCTCTCTCTCTTGAGAGGCGTAGTATACATAGTGTCAGGAAGAGTTCATTCTGTAGTTATAGGTAAGGACCCATAACAATTTCTAAACTGGATCCTAACAAAGAATGTGAATTGATC
This sequence comes from Acanthosepion esculentum, assembly GCA_964036315.1. NCBI lineage: Eukaryota > Metazoa > Mollusca > Cephalopoda > Sepiida > Sepiidae > Acanthosepion > Acanthosepion esculentum. The sequence continues at coordinate 89,770,795 of OZ038500.1, read as the reverse complement.
GTATTCTTGCAATAATACTTTAAAAAATACTCCTAAACTGTTCTTGTTCTCTATATTCTCTACAATAAATGTCTTGCTCCTTCTTGCTTTCCTTCTTGTTGAAAAAACCTTCTTCTGTAGTTGTAGACTTTAAGAATTCAGGTGAACCATCTGATCCTTGGAACAATCGGCCCATTAGCCTTCTACCTATTTTGGCAACGTACTAGAGGTTTAAGTTGATGAATGCTGACTTAATCTTTGCCTTGAGTTCATCTTTGGTGTTACAAGATTTGTTGGTCTCTCTATCAACTGCGCCCGACACATAATATTTAGGGGGTTGTAGTCTGGGGAGTTAGGTGGCAAGATGTAAGGGGTAGGTGGTAGCAGAAATTGTCTGACAGCTATGACTGGGTTCCCCTGCTTATGTGGCATGGTGCAGAGTCCTGTTGCCAAGCATAGGGCTTGCAGCAGCATTACATTCTCAAGACACTTGAAGTAGGCCTGCGTGTGGTGTCTGAGACCCTCGCCTACAAATCCGGGAGTTCTTTTCTTATCAGAACGGTCAGAGTGAGTTTTCCGGGTTGTCGTACCTTCGTAATCACGATTAGACTCATAGAACTCTTTCGGAATCCTCTGTACTGTCCTCAGATTGATACCCAAACACTCTGAAATGTTCGTATTGGTTCTTTTGGCACGAATCCCAAGCAGTAGAGCATGCCGTTAAACTTCTGACGGAGTGAATTGCGTCATGGTAATATTTTCCTCACCGACAGTGCTTAACTGACCTTACTATACTGTGCAGTAGCCAAAATCAAAAACAAACAAGAAGCATGCGTGAAATCAAAGATATAATATAACGATAATTTACCCATCGCATTCTTTATATATAAACTAGACTGTTTATTAAAAAGATAATACGATAACAGTGGGTGGTAACGATTTTCTTGTAAACGGAAATGAGAATATGTATTTAAAAATGAGAATGAGTCAAAATAGGAAAGGATTAGCTGGTTGCAAAATAAAAAGTATCTCGAAGTGAAAGTGAATTTTAATTCTAATTCGAAAGTGAAAGTAGCTCAAAGTAAAAGTGAAAGTGAATTCTAATGCAATTACGAATACTTAGAAAATCGATTACTTTCTGTTATATCAACAATTGACACTTATATATACGGAAAATGAGAGTGGAATTTAAAATCAACACTAGCAGTTTCACACCTTAAGCAATGATCACCGTTTTATATCTAGAACGCTTCGACTCATCCTTAGCAAGGAGGTTCCCCTCTAAATGTAGCAAATATTAAACAATATATCTGTGCGTGTTTCTACCACTCTGTGTGGGTGCGGGATGCTTTTAACTTCTCAATATCGTATATTGTTGCCAACAACTTTTAGATATTTCTTTTTATTGGCTTTAGCACATATAAATCGCATATATTATCGTCAGTTCCTCTATTCCCGCATACAGAATCAGACATTTGACCTTTTTTTCCAGACTCTAACCCTCAAATATTACGTAGATTATAAGGCCAAAATTCAAACTGACAATTACTCAAAACTCACAGACCTCAGCAGGTCTTGCCAATTTTTTTAGCTTATATTTTATTTATCACTTTTTTTTTTCGTCTCGGGAATTCTGTGAGGAAAAAAATGAAGTAAAGCGAAATCAGACATAGTAGTTTTTTTTTTCTTAGGGTAAAAGAAGTTAATGAAGCATAAAAAAATCATCTGTGTAGACAAAAAAAAAATGATTATGAAAATGTCCCCAAAATATAAATCCTATCTTCAAGAAAGAACATTAAAAACGTTTAACTGACGTGTTTCTTTTTGGGAGTAGATAGACATTTCCGACGTCATTGTAATACTTTTTTTTCTTTTCGAAGATTATTACAGATATCGTTTTTTTTTCCCAATAACTAATTACCTCGAATACCATTGTTAAAGGTTAACGGATTACAGCTTCACTCCCCATGCAAACGTTGTTTCAAGTAAAAAACGTCCAATTTTAGACGATAAATGTTTACTGAGTGCAGCACCTTCTTGAGGTTGAGTCAATACTTTTTTTCGGATTTTCACTCATAATTTTTGCCAACTTTTATATACATTATTTGCATTATTCGGACTATTATCCTCATCTTTGTCACCATATTTATTACAATGTTTCAGCCCTTCAGTATCTATCTATATTTCTGAGATGAGGTGTTATGTACACTATTTACATTATTTGGACTATTGTCCTCATCTTTGTCGCCATATTTATTACAATGTTTCGGCCCTTCAGTATCTATCTATATTTCTGAGATGAGGTATTATGTACACTATTTACATTATTTGGACTATTGTCCTCATCTTTGTCGCCATATTTATTACAATGTTTCGGCCCTTCAGTATCTGTCTATATTTCTGATATGAGGTATTATGTACACTATTTACATTATTTGGACTATTGTCCTCATCTTTGTCGCCATATTTATTACAACGTTTCGGCCGTTATTACTAAATGTCAGAGTTGTCAAGAAATCTTTGTTTTTTAAGGAAATTTTCCATTTTAGAAATAGAGGCTTAGTCAGCTGAATAAGATGGATGGTGGTTTCAATCCAGATTCTCCTCAAATTTATAGGCAAATCTTACAGATACTGGGATTTCTCACTAGACACTAAAATAAGAAAAATTCCTGATATTCCCTACGGATGTTTTTTTGAAGTCAACACACAGTGGCGACAGGCTATTTCATGCTAGTCGCTATCGTCAGGCCGCGAGTGTTGGATTTTTTCTCCTATTTATATATATGTGTCAGTAGTGCATGTGGGTTATCCATACTGGTGGTTATTTTGGTGGGAGTGTTTTTTTTTTTATTTATTGGGATTAATTTATTTTACTTGTTTTTTTATTTTATATATTTATTTATTCTTTTCGGTTTTCGATATTTTATTAACGTAGTAAAATAAATGGGGCGATTTGCTTAGGTCGCTTATTTAATAGTTTGCTTTGATCTGAGAAGATAATTAAAGCTATTTATTCGTCCAAGTTTTGGATTGATTGCTGTAGTTTGTTCTGCTATTTTGTAGAAGAAAGAAAATCACAATACGGATACATATTTGTGGAGATTTCATAGTTTATTTTGTTCAGGTTGGTTTCAACTGTTTTATTCTTGATGATATATATATAAAACAGTAGAGACCTAACCTGAACAAAATAAGCTATGAAATATCCACAAATATTCTTAAATGCCTATAATTTATAACAGAAGCCATTGGTATAAACCAATGGCTTCCCATATTTAATACTTCTTGTTTTCAGTCTCGTGTGGTCATATGTGACGTCATCAGCTGCGGTGCAATTTTCGTTTCCAGCGTCTCATATGCACAAGTTTGTCGTTGCTTGGAAATCTTCCATGTAAACATAAAGAGACTATCATTATTATTTTGTCCGTGTATTGTTTAATATATTGTAATGTAATTGTCATCTTTGATAATGGCTTATGTAAGCCGAAAGCTTAGATAGAATTAAAAAATATGTATCAATATTGTGATTTCCTTTCTTCGTTTAATGATAATTTTATTAAGCTTATCAGACGATATGAAAAGAATTTACATAAAATAAATAGACAAAACTTGTCTATATTATTTAATGAAACATGCATCAATATATATATATATATATATATATATATATATATATATATATATATATATATAATTATTTATTTATTATAATTTTATCATATAGACAAAACCATTTTACTCACAACAAAGATGCAACTTGGTTTCAGTGCATTTTAACTGCACATCTACGGGTGAGTGTCGGAAATGGTTATGAACGATCCTTTTTTTAGGCAAGCCCGGAAGTAAAACGCCACTTCCTTTTTCCATTTTTTGAGAAGAAAAATGTACTTACAAAATATACATAGAGTATCTAAGTGAAACAATAGTGGTTGTTGACAGCAGTTTGTTGTTGGGTGGACCGGGTAGTTAATGTTGAATGGTGTGTGGACATTTTTTCGATGATAAACATCGGTCAAGGTTTAGGTACGTCAACTCACAAACGTCCTAAGTTTGAGAGGTAGGGGAGGGAAGATAGCGATAGGGGATAATATTACATTTGAGTAAGTAAAAGATTTTCGAGTTATCTTTTATAATTATTCCCTAAAAAAGTAAATTAAGCCAGATCTTCAACCGCAATACCTTAAAAATTAGCTACAGCTGTTCTAGAAACTTAGATAAAATTATTAAATCACATAACAATAGAATACTGAAACCACATAGTGATAATAAACGAAACCCAAATACAAGTTCTAATACACCCCAAGAAGAAAGACTCTGCAACTGTAGAATCCCCGATCAATGTCCATTATTAAACAGGTGCTTAACCAAATCCATAGTGTATATGGCCTATATCTCATCAAATGAGAACCCCGGAGATATTAAGCTGTATGTGGGGTCTACTAGCAGACCTCTTAAGGATAGTTATTACAATCACTTGAACTCCTTTACAAATACAGCCAAACGAAATATGACATCACTTTCGAAATACTTTTGGAAACCCAAGGAAGAAGGAAAAACACCTAAATTTAAATGGAAAATCCTAAGACAAGCCAGAACCTGCAATTCACTGAGCGAACCTTGCTTCCTATGTTTACAGGAGAAAATATGTGTCATTGAACTCTTAAATAATAACCAATTATTAAACCAAAGATATGAGACTATTGTTTTCTGTAGACATACTGAGGATTTAACACTACAATCTTGCTACATTCCCAATCCCATAACTATGAACCTTTTATAATTATATATACACAAAAAACGCTCTTTCGATTACAAAATAAATAGTGATAACCCAAACATAAAGAAATGCAATCCAACTTTAGAAATCTCATAGAAAAACCTAAAAATAACTACTCCTAATAATTATAAAAGATAACTCGAAAATCTTTTTACCTACTCAAATGTAATATTATCCCCTATCGCTATCTTCCCTCCCATACCTCTCAAACTTAGGACATTTGTGAGTTGACGTACCTAAACTTTGACCGATGTTTATCATCGAAAAAATGTCCACACACCATTCAACATTAACTACCCGGTCCACCCAACACCAAACTGCTGTCAACAACCACTATTGTTTCACTTAGATACTCTATGTATATTTTGTAAGTACATTTTTCTTCTCAAAAAATGGAAAAAGGAAGTAACGTTTTACATCCAGGCTTGCCTACAAACAGGATCGTTCATAACCATTTCCGACCCTCACCCGTAGATGTGCAGTTAAAATGCACTGAAACCAATTTGCCTCTTTGTTGTGAGTAAAATGGTTTTGTCTATATGATAAAATTATAATAAATAAATAATTATATATATATATATATATATATATATTGATGCATGTTTCATTAAATAATATACACAAGTTTTGTCTATTTATTTTATGTAAATTCTTTTCATATCGTCTGATAAGCTTAATAAAATTATCATTAAACGAAGAAAGGAAATCTCAATATTGATACATATTTTTTAATTCTATCTAAGCTTTCGGCTTACATAAGCCATTATCAAAGATGACAATTACATTACAATATATTAAACAACACACGGACAAAATAATAATGATAGTCTCTTTATGTTTACATGGAAGATTTCCAAGCAACGACAAACTTGTGCATATGAGACGCTGGAAACGAAAATCGCACCGCAGCTGATGACGTCACATATGACCACGCGAGAGTGAAAACAAGAAGTATTAAATATGGGAAGCCATTGGTTTATACCAATGGCTTCTGTTATCAATTATAGGCATTTAAGAATATTTGTGGATATTTCATAGCTTATTTTGTTTAGGTTAGGTCTCTACTGTTTTATATATATATCATCAAGAATAAAACAGTTGAAACCAACCTGAACAAAATAAACTATGAAATCTCCACAAATATGTATCCGTATTGTGATTTTCTTTCTTCTACAAAATAGCAGAACAAACTACAGCAATCAATCCAAAACTTGGACGAATAAATAGCTTTAATTATCTTCTCAGATCAAAGCAAACTATTAAATAAGCGACCTAAGCAAATCGCCCCATTTATTTTACTACGTTAATAAAATATCGAAAACCGAAAATAATAAATAAATATATAAAATAAAAAAAACAAGTAAAATAAATTAATCCCAATAAATAAACAAAGAAACCACTCCCACCAAAATAACCACCAGTATGGATAACCCACATGCACTACTGACTCATATATATAAATAGAAGAAAAAATCCAACACTCGCGGCCTGACGATAGCGACTAGCATGAAATAGCCTGTCGCCACTGTGTGTTGATTTCAAAAAAACATCCGTAGGGAAAACCAGGAATTTTTCTTATTTTAGTGTCTAGTGAGAAATCCCAGTATCTGTAAGATTTGCCTATAAATTTGAGGAGAATGTGGATTGAAACCACCATCCATCTTATTCAGCTGACTAAGCCTCTATTTCTAAAATGGAAAATTTATATCGAGCTCTTTTTGAATGAACGCTGCGAACGTTAGAATTTATATATTACTTTCGTTCTCATCGCATCGGATATATATATATATATATATATATATATATATATATATATATATATATATATATATATATAGTACTGGTAATAAATCCGTTGGTATATAATTCAAGAGGATCCTAGTAATATGAAATATTAAAACTGATCCACAAAAAGTGCTCAATGCATTTATTATAACAGACAATATAAATTATACACAAGATCCTTGCCTATAAAAAAATTATCCATATTATCTAATGAAACATGCATATATATATATATATATATATATATATATATATATATATATATATATATATAAGAATGAATATTGAAGTCAACACTTAGAGGCGATATTCTATTTCATGCTAGACGCAATCGTCAGGTGATGAAACAGACTGTCACCTCTAAATGTTGACTTCAATGTTCACTTTTATATTTACACACGCTCTATCTCTGATATGGAGCACTTTATCTCATAAATATAGCACACCTTAAGACTATATTTCTTCATATATATATACTGTATATTTCAACGAATTCTTCTTCGGATCACAAGAAAATACGAAGGGAAATTTTCAATCCAATCATAAAATCGTTAAGATACAAAACGATATATCAACTCACTTATCTCTATATTAAATATAGCCGGTATCAAGGCCGGTATCAAGGCTTGAGAGACGTGCATTTGGAATTTCTTTGTTGGTTTGATAGTGGTTTGATTAATTCTTTTCCTGTCAAGTACGTTTATGGCATCTGCATCTGCCGTGTAATATTCTGTGTGACGTTCAATAGCCAAAGCGTCTCGGGGAAAGGAAGTCTTTGTCTCTAAGGTCATCTAAAGCTAAAAGACATAAAAAAGAATTAAATTTTGCGGCTTTATCTCCCTGATTTATACAACGCCATATAGCGGCCTTTAGCAAAATTCTTTGGCCGACTTGAGAGATAAGTCCACCATGTTTACGCTGTTTCTTTCAGAAGCATTTTGAAATTCCTTCCTCTCAGTTCTTGTGCTAAATTGCAATGTTCTATGAATGTTTCGTCTATCGCGTGTTTTGTTGTTGCCTCACCCGGGATGAATATTACCCACTCTGATCTTACTAACTCTAACTACCATTGCTTACTATAGCGTTATTCTAACTCTTCTTATTAGCTGAAGGTTAGGCTCTAAATGTCGTGATATACTTTGTAAACGAAGGCAAAGTGTAATCATATGCAAGCCGATATAACCTCTGCCAGTTGGATTAAAACAAAAAAATAAAACAAAACAAAAATTTTACACTTTGAAAACCTTCAAATGATTGAGAGCTATTATTTCTTTGATCATTCTACCGCGTGCAAGGCTGTAAAGCCACTAATATAGAACCACATGACCACGCGAGAGTGAAAACAAAAAGTATTAAGTATGGGAAGCCGTTGGTATAAACCAATGAATTCTGTTATCAATTATAGGCATTTAAGAATATTTGTGGAGATTTCATAGTTTATTTTGTTCAGGTTAGGTTTCAACTGTTCAGTAACCCCTACTGAGTGTGAAAGAATAAGAAAGAAAGAGAAATACTTTTAAGGAAGGAGTGGGATCTAAGAAATCAGGGAGACTGTAGATAGCGATTGACATTCCATTTAATTTTTTGAAGATCAAAGTTGGCTGCAAAGCATGAGGTAGAAAGTGAGTTCCACAAGCGAAAAATACGATGAATATGTTAGTATGAAACTTACCGTTTCATTTAGCTATTTTAACAGTAAAATGATGAGACCTAGCTGCCAATCTAGTACGGCGATTAAATTTATGAAGTCTAGGTACCATGGAGTAAAGTGTCTTCAATGTAAAATATTTTCACCTCGTTCAAGGCTGGAAAGTAAAGATTGGTCAGCTCCATACCAGATATGGCACTTTGACCATTGTCTCGTTGGATAGATTTCTAATGCGATATATTGCAACAGCTTAGTTATCGACTTGTTCAAATAAGAACTTACGGTATTATCATAAGTAACAAAAGTTATTTTTGTCTCTATGCCTTTTATCCTATCTTTTTCTGGGTCTTTGATATTATGTATTGTTCCTAGTATACTCAGTCCTGGGTTGGACGATGAACTACATCCGGCAGCAAGGCCTCTGATCGGAATGTTTTTAAAAAAAGTGTGGAACCACCGCTTAATTGCTGGTGTTCCCAGGTCCAACCTGACTCAGGACGTATTTGTTCCTGTCTTTCACGCATTTTATTTACAGTAGCTTTTGGTCTCTGCTTAGTCCGAATTTCTCAGATGGTATTTTGTGACTCTTACATATATTTCCCTGAGAGCCGTTTTCAGGCCTATGATGTTTACATGCCCACCTTTTGACAGGCGAATATTCTAGTTTTCAAGCACAAGGCTTTCTTACTAATGCACATTGACGAAATCAGATCTCTTTCTGATACGGTTTTCGTCTCCATTATCAGGTTTATAGTCAATCGAAAGATGCCTTCCAAAAGCTGAGCAAAGTATTTTGCCAGTTACGTGCTATACTTGGGCGATCATATCTCTGGATTCATGACTGACCAGGCGGAAGATTTCCCCATATGAGGTTTCTCTTTCTTTCTGTAATACACTGGTTTACAACCAAGGCTATAGGATTCAGTCTATCCTGCTATTCAACCCATAACTGTTTGAAGTGATAGATTCATGCCTTTCGCAATTCTTTGAGGTAGTGTTTCATTTTCTACGGTTTATCAACCCATTACAGGTTATTTAAAGCAGGAAAATATATTTGCATTGTAAGAATTCTACTTCTTTTTTTCTCGATAATAATGATTTAGACATACAAGATTTACTAATTAACCCATAGATAGGGAGGGAAGAAAAGGTGGATTCATACCTTTACCAAAAGTATTTGCGCGTAAGTGAATGTAGCCTATCTCATTGGACTATGTATGTGTGAAAATACGTTTTAATATCAGCAACAGATTTTTTTAAAAGATTATTACCAGCAATAAATTATTGAAGAAAAAAAAATATTACCAGCAATACATTTTTGGAGAAAAAAATATTAGCATCAATACATTTTAGGAAAAATATTACCAGCAATAAAATTAAATATCCCATAAAGGTTGATATGCCAAAAACCGGGTAGAATTCGAACTCGGCTCTCAGATTTCTCATTCTGAACCAATATCTCACACACCACATCCCATAAAGCAAATTATAAAGAAAGAGAAAATATTTGCTTAGAAAGCAGGAAAAGGGTACTGAAATGTTATGTAATGTCGGTCCTCCTGTATAAGATTGAATGCTGGGCAATTTCCTCACAGATGAAGAAGAGACTTGTGGCAACATAAATGCTGTTCTACAGAAGGATGCTGAGAATACTATCAAGTGAGTAATGAACAAGTTTTAAAGAAAATGTAAACAAAAAGGATACTTATACTTAGAATAGGATATGCTAGAGTTAGTTTCGCCCAACACCGCCAATTTCTACAAAACCAAAAGATTAACCAGATAACTCGCATCATGGTTCCTTAAATAGCCACGTCAAATCGAGACTTTCATATGAATGTCTCGTATGGCACCAAAACCGCTTCATAAGATAAATGGTGAAACAAAGATTTCAGCGAATAAATTCTGAGTGTCTTAGCAAAGATTACACTACTTTGAACATTGATGCCTGGCGCTACAGGTTCACAAATAAAGAACTATGACAAATAACATAAACCGTATCACTTGGGGACTACCAATAGCAGCAACAACCATAATGGATAGCACATGTAACTCGAAGAGAAAATAATCGCATAATCATGATTTTATCATTCCACATTAAGTTGAAGGTTAGGAAGGAAACTCTTTTTAAATACTAGAAAGAGCGATAACAACTACTGCAATAGAGAAACCTGTTTTCCTAAAAAAGGTTTTTAACAGAAAGGTTTTATAAATTTCAATCGAAAACAGTACTGTCTGTTCGGTCAATGAATGCCAAATGTTCCCTTAACATTATGAGGAAAGAAGGCTTGGAAAATTTGACACTTAAAGGATGTATTGAAGACAAGAGGCCAGAGGGAACTAGCTAGTAACCTACTTGTGTAAATGGATGAGAGAACAGGGACTAGAAGGTATGGTGAAAGGATAAACTTTAGTATGAACTACAAAGAATAGGAAGTTGTGGAGTACCATGACTGTCCCCGTCCTGAAGGTGTATGAACATAGAAAAAAGAAAAATGTTGAGCCGCTGTTCTGTTTAACTTTCTCAGACAATTTAAAGTTATAATATAAATCTCTGAAATGGGCCAATTTTTCTCGTCTTTATCACAAATCTTCGGCCATTGTAACCTCTAGTCGACTTTCTGTCTGCATTTCACGGAGAGCTGAGAGATATTCATCTTTACAGAAGTCCGTCCAATTCCTCCGTTTTTCTTGTTTTATCACAAATTTTCGGCTGCCTTCCAAGCCTACGTCCAGTTTGACTTGCCTTCACCGCGTTTTGTAATCGTGAAACTATGACCTGTCTATAACTTAGTACTTATCGACAGGGAAATGCGAAATTGACGAGCCAAGTTCGAATTCTGGCGTCTCGTCTCTTGCAATTAGTTTCTGAGGAATTAGCTTCTACCGCCAACTATTAGTTATACACAATCCACTTCAGTTATGTGAAGAAGAATATTTGGCTACCATTTCCAATGACTGATGTTTCAAAATAAAACATTCGACGGTACCCATTGATACATTTTGGATTTTAATACAAAGGGAATATCGCATATTGGCTAAAAAAGGCTTTATCTGTTTTATTGCAATTTTCTACTTCTTATTCATGGGAATTAGGCTTCTCAACCCTAAATAACATAAACAATAAGAAGCGAGAAGGCCGCACTAAACTGAAGAAGAAATGAGGGTCTACTTATAGCACATTCGACCAAGAAATCGCAAAGGAAGCCAGGAATAGGTTTCACACTAAATAAGCTGCACAAATAGTCGAAAAGAAACATTGAAATAAATTACGTTCATATTTGTGTGTACATTCTAAAAAGTATCTATGGTTTGATTTCATAACATTTAAATGTATACCATTTTAAAATGTTGCTAAGTGTGTCCCGATATTTTCATTTTCTCCTGGATGTGCAGCTGCTTAAAAAGGTTGAGAAACACTGAACTGGGAGAATAATTCTCGAAATTCGTAGCCGTGGAGAAGTCAGCGAGTAATCGCTTTAATCTTTTTCCCAAGAGGTCATGGCAATTTGTAATAATGATTGCCTTTTTCTGTTTTGGTTGTCCTTAATCCCCCTTACGCATGGACTAAACAACAGTAGCTGTGGTTACAAACTGGACAAAAAATATTCAATCATCTACTCTACATGGATGACCTCAAAATCTTTGCCAAAAACGACAATGAGTTGAAGGGTCTCCTCAAGATTGTAAAATGTTTCACTGACGACAGAGGTATGGACTTCGAATTGGATAAATGTGCACAAGTAACATTCAAGAAAGGGAGAATTATAGAAACAGCCTCAATAGATTTAGATTTTGTCACAAAGATTAGGGAACTGGAACAAGATGAAACCTATAAGTACCCAGGAATTAGCGAAGGAGATGGTATACAACACCTAAATAAAGGAGAAGTTAAGAAAGGAATACTACAGGTGTGTGCGTCTGGTACTAAATACCTAGCTGAACTCAAAAAAGAGAATATAAGCCATAAACATCTTGGCAGTCTCGGTGGTGCAATACAGCTTTAACGTCTTTAACTGGACCATAGCTGACATTAAGCGAATGGACGCCAAAACGAGAAAGCTTCTCACTTGCTACCGCATACATCATCCCAAAGCTGATTTTGATATGTGCCCAGATCCGAAGGAGGCAGAGGATTAGTTCCTACTAGAACTGTTTTACAAAACTACAACAATTGGCCTTCAGAGATACCTGGAAACCACAGACGACTGGATGATAAGTGTCAAAGAACATCAAAGTAGTAAGCGCCTTTATTCCGTAATAAAAGAAGCCAAAAAGTTCAAAATAGAGTTTCAAATGGATGCAGAAATAAGTAAAGTAAAGCACAATACACCGATTGAAGCTACAAAAAACATAAAAAGACAGCAAAGACAAATGCAACCGACCAGATAGAGAAACAAAGTAAGATAAACTACTTCATGGCCAATACCCTGCCCGTACCAAATAAGCTGACGCAGACAAAACCCGTACCCATCAGTGGCTACGTAGTGCGGGGTTAAAAGCTGAAACAGAAGGTTTTATCCTTTCTGCACTGGGCCAATGCTTGTTAACTAGAAATTATCAAGCACACATATTAAAATATAGTGTTAGCCCCAAAAGCAGGTTTTGTGATAATTACCCAGAAACAATCGATCATCTTGTATCAGGTTGCACTGTATTGGCACCCACTGAATATAAAACCCGGCATGACAGTGTGGGCCAATATATGCACTGGAAAATCTGCAACATCTACGGGAAGGAAACTGGGACGAACACCATCCAGACCCGGTTACGGAGATAGGATTTGTTACAATTGTATGGGACTACACAATACACACAGACAGAACAATCTAAGCTAACCGTACAGACATTGATATGGCAGTACTTGCAGACTGGAATGTATCTTTCAAGATCTTCAAAAAGGTATCAAAATACAAGGACCTTGAAATCGAAATCTCAAGAAATGTAGCATATGGGAACATCAACAATCCCCGTTCTAGTTGGAGCCCTCAGATTGGTTAGAAAAGGTTCCGGTAGACTAATTGAAGGGATTCTTGAAAGGCCATGCCTTAAAGAAATACAAAAAATATTTTCTCACTAGTACAGCCCACACCTTACGAATGGCTTTGTCTATATAAACATTTTTTATCATGATGCCATTTCTAAATTTAGATCCCTAAATGGAACGCGGAAAGAAATGAGTTCTCATCAGAAATCAAAGGAAATAAAATAATAATAATGATGATGATAATAATAATAATAATAATAATAATAATAATAATAATAATAATAATAATAGTGAGAGGAGAGTCAGACCTAGGACCTGTATTCATTTTATGGGACTTTACAATTAACACAAACAGAAAAATCAAAGCTTATTGCCGAGACATTTTAATCAAAGACCACAAAAACAGAATATGCCTTCTTATTGACATGGCAGTTCCTGAAGACTGAAATGAATCTTTGAAGATCTTCAAAAAACTATCAAAATACAAGGAACTTGAAATGGAAATCTCAAGAATGGGATACATGAGGACATCAGTAATTCCAGTTGGAGTTGGAGGCCTCGAACTCATTGGAAAATGTTATGATAGACTTATCGAAATGATTCCATCTAGCCCAAGCCTTTAAGAAATACAAAAATATTGTACTCAAAAGTACAGTCTACACATTACGGAGGTCTTTATCTATGTAAAATGTCTATGAACATTTTTTTTTGTTTTTCTCTTGCTGAGTGGAAAATGTCATGATGCCATTTCTGACATTAGGTCTCTTTATGAGACCCGTAAAGAAATGAGTATACACCAGAAATCAAAGGAAAAATAATAATAATAATAATAATAATAATAATAATAATAATAATAATAATAATAATAATGGAAGCGATGGCAAGATAAGCCTCCTCATGGTCAATACTAAACAAACTGATATAGACAAACCCCGTACTCCGCAGTTGTTACATAGTACAGCGTTAAAAGATAAAATCGAAGGTTTTATTCTTGCTGCCCAGGACCAATGCTTGCTAGCGAGAAATTTCCAAGCTCACATACTGAATGATTGTATTAACCTGAAATGCAGATTCCGTGATAAATATCCAGAAAAAATTGACCATTTTGTATCAGGCTGCGCGGTGTTGACATACCCAGAATATAAATCTCGGCATGATAGAGTGGGTTAATATCTCTACTGCAAAATATGCGGACAGGAAACTGTAAGAAACTGGTATGAACATCACCCAAACCCAGTTACAGAGAAGATAGGACCTGTAACAATTTGATGGACCTTTACAATACACACAGACAGAACAATAAAATCTAATCGCGAGTTATCGTGATTAAAGACCACAAGAAGAACAGAATGTCCTTTCTAAATGACATGGCAGTTCCTGCAGATTGTAATGTATCTTTGAAGATCTTCAAAAAACTATCAAAATACAAGGATGTTGAAGTGGAAATCTAAAAATATGGCATATGATGTCATCAATAATTGCAGTTGGATCCCGCGGATTGATTGGAAAAGTTTCTGATAGAATTATTGAAGGCATTACTTGTTACAGTTTTTGGGTACTCTATATACTAGTGAGCCAAACAAAATGTGCTGACTCATTTTATAGTTCTCTAATGGAAGGTTTAACCAATCAGAAGGCTCAAAATATTCAAAAAGACGTATATAAAGGCAGCCATGTTTTTTTCCGAATATCCACTGCCAACCTCTGATATCGAAGACTGATGAATTACGGAACAGCTGCTGCTGTTATTGGCAATATAGTCAGATCCAGTAGAGAGTCTGACTCGTGAGTGTTAATCTTTAACGTTGTTTCATTGAACAGATTACGTCCTGCGCTGGATTCTATATTCATAGACTATGGCGAACATGGTCAACACCACTGGCAGCCAATGTATTAAAGAAATCCAAAAAATGTACTCACAAATACAGCCCAGATCTTACAAAGGACTTTATCTATACAAAATAAGTGGGTTTAGGTTGGTTTACTTTCATCTTTTTACGGTGGGATTTGTCATGTTGCCATTTCTAACCTTTGGTATCTGGTTGGGGACCGGAAGGGATTTAATATGAAGCAGAAATCAAAGGCAATAATAATAATAATAAGGAGAAGAAGAAGAAGAAGAAGAAGAAGAAGAAGAAGAAGAAGAAGAAGAAGAAGAAGAAGAAAAAGAAGAAAAAGAAGAAGCACTCTTCAAGAAAGAGCTTAATATACATGAAACCCTGTCAACAAAAAAACAATGCGAATACCATCTACGCCAAACGAGTAAAACAGAAAACAAAACAAATGAAAATATAAAAAAAGATCTGGCATATAATTAAAAAGAACGAAAGAAGTAGATGTGGACCGAAAGAAAACACATCAGTGGTTGGGGAACATCGGGTTGAAAGCTGAGAGAGAAGGACTAATTATTGCAGCTCAGGAACTAACCCGAATTGCAGAATCTGCGGAAAACATGAAACTGTCGACCATATTATCTCAGGATGTCCGGAACTGGCAAAAAATGAATATACCCACAGGCATAACAAGGTAGCGACATATGTGCACTGGAAAATATGCAAGAATCACAAAATCGAAACTACTGAGAGATGGTATGAGCACCAACCAGAAACAGTTAACCAAAATAACGATGTAACTATCCTCTGGGACAAGCCAATTCAAACTGACAGGAAATAAGAGCCAACAGACTTAAAATATAAGAAATTCAGGAAGTGTATATTTATTGACATATCAGTACCACCTGTGAGAAACACCGCCATGAAAATTATCGAGAAATTGTCCGAATACAAAGACGTGTAGATCGAGATTAACAGGATGTGAGGAATGAAGACTGAGACTGTACCAATAGTAATCGGTGCACTATTTTGTGTGTAAAAGAAAGGAGTATTTTACTAACAGGATACAAAGTAGGAAACATAATATGTACATGTGATAACCAATAATAATAATATTAATAGTAACGATTAATTAGGCAAACACTATTTTTCAGTGGTTTAAATAATTTGGTAGTTTAAAGAAAAAGCCTTACTTTACAGAATTTATTCGATTCATTTCTACAGTATTGTGAAATGACAGCTCACATCAACAAATGCTGCAGAAAATAAGATTGCAAATAGCGTGATGAAAAATTACAGAATTATATAAAAATTTTAATATTTTAAAAATTATGTACTTTATATCCATTTCTTAAACAAACCTAATTTGAGAAATCATGATTACATCTATGTTACGTTTTCTTTAAATGTAAACAGTAATAATTTTCGCTCATACTACGAGTGATGTTTGAAAAGGCAGTTACTCATTATTTCTGTACAAAGAATGAATTTAAAAGAAATATTGATATGGACATTGATTATATATATATGATAATTTTGACAATTTGAATTAAAATCTATATGAATATAAACGAAATTGGGACTAAATTCTCTCGCTTGGGTTAAAAGTGCCCCACTCTATAGTAATTTACACACTGTATATACTCCTTCCGCCAAATAGGACGAGATGTGACAAAAGGTATTTTTTAGGTGGGGGCCAGAGCGCGAATGCCCGGGACAAATAGAAAAATTGCCCTGAGCCTCCGTCGGTCGCGCTGGCCTCGGTGTGAGCGCCGATTCCTCCCTCTGGCGCAATGGGAAGGCGCAGCCTCGGGCAGCTGTTCCCGAGGGCTTGGCACCTCTCAATATTATTTTCTCGGTTTCCCCTCTGTCCTTTGACAGAGAACGCCCTGAGCGCACTCTTTCCAAAAACAGGGATGCAACTGAGAGATGATAAGTACACGTGAAATTACTCCAAAATGTAATTTGTATTTACTCAACGAGGTCAGGTTCTGACACAAGGTCGGTTTAATGTGGAGAGCCCAAGCGCGTGCACCCGGTCAAGGAACAACAATTCCCCGAGCCCCCGCAACCATCGGTTACGATGGCCTCGGTGCGTGCACCTATCCTTCCGTCTGGCGCGATGGCAGGTAAGTTACACACGGTATTTACTCTGTCCTCCGACTAGGACGAGATGTGACAGAAGGTCTATCTTTAGGTGGGGACCCGAGCTCGTACGCCCGAGACTGAAACAAAATTTCTCCTCATCCACCGCAACCGTCGGTTGCCCCTGGCCTCGCTGTGAGCACCGATCCCTCCCTCTGGTTCAATTGGAGAGCGCGGCCTCGGGCAGCTGTTCCCCAGGGCTAAGCACCTCTTCAGTATTATTTTCCCCAGATGCCCCTCTGTCTTTTGACAGAGAAGCCCCTGAGAGCACTCTGCCCAAAGACAGAGACACAACTGAGTCATGATAGGTAGACGCGACCTTACTCAAAAAGAGTAAGGTACGTGCTGAAGGCTAAATCTATATATTATATATTATCGACTTCTAGGTAATATCAATTTTCAGACTTAACTAATTTGTATATTGATTTTAAAATGTATATTTAAGTATCCTTCATTACTGTTGTTTTATTCAAGGATTGTTTTGATTTTCATATCAAAAATAGTTCTGTTTAGGAATATCGTCTTACATAGTGCAGAAAAGTGTTTGAAATTTGCATTTTACTTGGCCTTCAACAAATTGGCATCTATAATTTGTAAAACTTTCCTTAACTATAACAAGCTTGCCTTCACAACCGACCAATTAATCTGTTCTGTCTTTGCAGTAATATTCTTTGAACAAATATATTAAACGTCCACAACCCCTTCAACATTTCACAAATAGTGAACAATAATCCCATAGAAAAATGTTCATAGAAGAATTACTAGGTTACGTTTTTCATTTATGCATATATACATGTATTTTATTTCTGTCAACACCTTGTGATGTTATTTAGTTTCACCAGGTTTCATTTGTTTAAAAATGGTTAGAATTCTAATGTTTAGATATCGCTAAAAAATACATTGTATAAATACAAATGTTTTCTTTCATATTTACATCCAATTTATGAATGGACATTTTTACAAATTCTCATGCAAATTAAATGTTTGCTGCTTTTTTTTTCATAATATTTCTGAAAGACTGATAACACAATTGCTTTTATTTGTGACAGATTATTTACTCGCTCTTCAACAGTGGCGTGATGTGACGCAAGGCCGGATTAAAGTGGTCATCAGCAAGCTCGTGTACCTGTTCTAAGGCTCCAAAATTGCCCCGCATCCATAATCAACGTCTCGCTGGCGTCGATGTTCCACAGACACTACTACTTCAGTGCAATGAGGGAGGTGCTACTATAGATTTAGAGTACCCGGGAACAAGCAACCCTCATTTATTTTTTGTGCTATTTTTTTCTGTTTTTTTTTCAGTTCTGCTAAATACAGAAAATATTTGAGGTCCCAAATTGTCCGGTCCGCGCAAACATCTTGCTGGCGGCGATATTTCACAGACCTTCCTTGTTTATTGTAATTAGGGAGGTGGTACTATAGATTTAGAATACCCGGGAACAAGCAACCCTCATGTATTTTTGTATAATTTTTTTCTGTTCTACCAAAGACTGAAAAAGATTTGAGGTCCCAAATTGTCCGGTCCGCGCAATCAACCTCTTGCTGGCGACGATATTTCACAGACCTTCCTTGTTTATTGTAATTATGGAGGTGCTACTATAGATTTAGAATACCCGGGAATAAGCAACCCTCATGTATTTTTGTATAATTTTTTTCTGTTCTACCAAAGACTGAAAAAGATTTGAGGTCCCAAATTCTCCGGTCCGCGCAATCAACCTCTTGCTGGCGACGATATTTCACAGACCTTCCTTGTTTATTGTAATTAGGGAGGTGCTACTATAGATTTAGAATACCCGGGAACAAGCAACCCTCATTTACTTTTTTTTGTTCTGCTCAGACAGAAACAGGTTTAAGTGATAAAATGTAGCCTGCCAACCTGATAGATTCGGGCAGACTCTTCGTGATTTCGTGTGTGATTTCAGTAATTGATGTCCTCTTGGGATGAGTACTTTTTCTTAAGTGTGAGCCAATTATTTACGGGGTTCTGCATTATTTTCGTCTAGTTTACTCATGTTTTTACCACGATTAGGATTGCGAGTAGGTGTCATATTTTTCCTTTGTTTTTTTGTACATATTTTCGAAAATTGTATTGCGATAAAATTTTAGAAAGTTGATACTATCATTCCCCATAACTATACAGAAAATTGTACATTTGGCGGCTAGTTAAGACTTCATAGAGAATTTGTGAGAACGTTGTGATTGTCCTGATAATGGTAAGCATGAGTTAATTTAACGAAATTAATATTTATCAATTAATTTGGTCAATTATTCACAGTCAGACAATAGGAAATACGACGACTCAGCCTTTGTCTGCCCGCTCAAATCGTCTCTTGTCATATTTTATGTATGTTACAAAAATAAATATTAATTGTTTATGTGTTACGTATGAGGCCTGTTTTGTTCTGTTTCCGCAAATTGGGGACAGACAGACATAATTTAGCCTGGCGCAGATTTATAAAAAATGAATATATACTTTTTTCGTTACTGTCAATAATTTTCTGCCACTTTTCTTCTTGGGCTACGTTCTGTCTGGCTTTCTGAAACTAGTTATTTTTATTGATAATCCTCCATAAGTGATTCTGTTTCTTTTTTGTTCTTATTATACACTTTTCTTTTGCTATGCCCTCTAGCATACATTCGTCTGGCTTTCGGGGAAGAGCTATTGCTACTGATAATGGTTGATCACGTCGGACACGTTTTCCGATACGTTCATGTCTATAACATATATTTTCTACCTGTTTAGTCTCTAAACCATATTCTTTCTTCTTTTCAATTCTGAAACGAGGCCTTATTATTAATCTCTGATACAGTCAGTTTCCTTTTCACGTATTTCATTTTATCTCAAATTTTCAGTGACTCTACCCTATAGTCTCTGTTCTATGAAGAATTATTATACAAGATCTTATTAGACCTTAACCCATAAAGTGCCAAACACGAGATAAATTGTGGTTGGCAGTTATTATTATGACGCTAACGACGAGTTATCTCATGTCGTCTACGAGTTATCTGGTACTTAGCCTTTTATATTACATTCGCATCTGCGGGCGCTAAAAATAAGTTTAATCTCGTTTAGTGTGAAAACAATGTCAAAACTTTAGATGAATCTATAAATCAACTCATAAAAAAAATCATTGCCTAAGTTGTCTATTATGAATCATAACGTCAGATTTCGTAATTGAACTATGGTACTAAAAGTGTTGATGCACTCAGATCATTCTTTGTTATTCCTTTTGTATGACGCTAAATTACAGCCGGGAGCGAGCCCTCTGATTCTGTGATTCAAGTTTTTTGGGGAAGGTGAAACCACCTCTTAATTTCTGTTGTTTAAGGTTTAACCCCGTCCTGGGTATGACGATAAACTACATCCGACAGCAAGGCCTCTGATCAGAAGGTTTTGAGGAGCGTGGGACCACCTCTTTATTGCTGGTGTTCCCAGGTCCACCCTGACCAGGGCTGGCAGCACCTGTTTGGGTCCCAGCTCTGGGCAAATAGTTAACCCCAAAACTGAGGTCGAAATAATATGAAAGTGTAAAAATAGGTTTTAATACCAGAAATACGTTGTAAAAAAATATTACCAGTAATATATTTTTGAAAAAAATATTACCAGAAATAGATTCTGTAAGAAAAATATTACCAGAGATAGATTCTTGAAGAAAAATAATACCAGAAATAGATTCTTGAAGAAAAATATTACCAGATACAGATTCTTGAAGAAAAATATTACCAGAAATAGATTCTTGAAGAAAAATATTACCAGAAATAGATTCATGAAGAAAATTTATTACCAGAAATAGATCCTTGAAGAAAAATAGTACCAGAAATAGATTCTTGAAAAAAATTATTACCAGAAATAGATTCTTGAAGGAAAATATTCCCAGAAATAGATTCTTGAAAAATATTACAGAAGTAGATTCTTGAATAAAAATATTACCAGAGAAAGACTCTTGAAGAAAAATATTACCAGAAATAGATTCTTGAAGAAAAATAATAGAAATAGATTCTTGAAGAACAATATTACCAGAAATAGATTCCTAAAGAAAAATATTTTTTGAAGGAAAAAAAAATTACCAGCAATATATTTTTGGAAAAAAAATATGACCAGCAGTAAAAATTTTATCGGCATTAAATAACTCATTGAGGTTGACATCCCGTAAAAAAAACAACCAAATCAAACCAGGTCTAACCTGATCCGGGTTGGTAGCACTTGTTAGGGTCCCAGGTATGGGCAAATAACACTCCTAAAACAAAACACTATGAAAATATAAAATATTTTTATAATAAAAATGCCAGCAATATATTTTTGTATAAAAATTTGTCAACAAGACATATTTATAGTAAAATGACCAACAATATGTATATACTAAAAATTTTAGTGACTTCACCCAAGCCCGTTCAGAACACTACGAAACAATCAAAATGAAAGAACACTTTCTTAAATCAAACTGCATGCCAAAACATAACTTCAACAAAACTACAGTATAAAACAAACACCAACACCTCTGGCAATCATGTCTACACAGATATGTATATGCACCAAAGTTGAGTATCATCTACCATGTATTCTATTGTGAAAGCAGAATAACATATTTTTATTACTTCTAAGGTTACCCCAAAATTAAATCTCCGCAGTAAATGACCCACAAGGTGTTGATATGCCGTTAAACAAACAAATCAATCAGTCAAGCAACGATTTTCTTTTATTTGTCACGAAATTTAGGGAGCTGCATCATTCAGTCTTTATGTTTTATAAAATATTCGCACAAGACAAAGGCCAAGAATCACTGAAAGGAGAGCGCGTTACTAAATGACGCTATTCTATGGGCGCAGAAAAGAGAGTTAACTCCAGATTATGCGGATATGTGGGATAGGTAACGGTTCAGGCTAGACTTGAAGAGGTTAAGATTGAAGTGTTCGGGGAAGTAGCTTCTCTGGGTTTTGTCCTCATTTCCTTCTTATCAATGGAAAACGAAGGGAATGAAGACGATTTACCTTTGTGAATATGGCATAAATAAAAATGAAACTTGTTATTGGCAAATATTGTAGTTTTTAAATTTCAATGCAACGACTTCGAAAGGATTAGTGTGAGTTATTTGTCGAGAGGCCAGGTGTGACCTCGGATTGGGCAAATCAGAGCATGTTTTTGATTTCGTTTCTGAGGGATATGTCAGCCGAATATGTTTTGGGTTTTGGCGCAATGGCTCTGAATGAAATGGTGTAAAATCAAAACATAGGATTTGGTCGTTTAATGCCGACTTTGAACAATAGAAAACTGAGTTATTTTGGCGTGTGAACAGTTTCACATATGGGCGGGGGATTATGTATAAATTTAGCTCGATTTTGAAGATACAAAGGAGACAGGCTGGGACGCCAGACACAGACGAAGTTGCATACTCGCACGATGAAAGGACCCGACATTCACTTGACTTTCTGAGTGAACCTTACTGAACACATAGATCGAAATTCCAAGTCGCCAGATTGCAATATTTTGTGTTAATAGATTACCTAATATATTCGATTATAAAGTATTTTATTCACCTTCATTAAATCGTCTATATGTAATCAAAACTGACATTATTATTTCCTCGGTGAGAGCTTGACTTTATTTCCAGTCAGCCTAGTCGTCCACAAGAAGTTTACCATGGCTTATTGACTAAAAGAAGAAAGACAACTTTCTTCGTCAGTAAGAATCATAACGTTTAAAGAACAAAGGCCGGGTGATCGACGACTTATACTGGTCCCATTCTCTAAACTCTCCTTATCCAATAGCCGTGCGAAGATTGAGATATCGGAACAAACGGGGCCCGAACTGAGCGTCTGCATGTCGACAGAAAGCGAGACTAGACCAACGGGGTCCAGAAAGAGTGTATGGGAAGAGTCGGGTTTATAGTCGGATATACAAAATTTGAGGTTGGTGATCCAGTGTTCCACAAGGGCTATGTGAGGCAAGGTAAATTGGATCAAAGATGGGGACCATACGACAGGATAATGGAACAAACAGGGCCGGTGACGTTTAAAATTTGGGATCAATTGAGAAATAATAAGTGTGCATGCCAACGATATAAAACGGGCGGGATATCCCTGAGATAAAGAAAGGCCAGTACAGCCGGTGGCCCTACCTGGACCGAATAGTGATTTGAAAGAAGATGCTTCTTAAATGGAGGTTGAACATATATCTCGAGAGACAAATCAGAAAGCTGTTGATAACGACGAATGGGATGAAGAAGACGAGATTTCTCTCATAGAACTGAAAAGACATCTGGAAGCAAGAACTAATAAGGTGGAGGAGGAGTGACCACTGAAAGGAAGACTGAGAAGCGCCATAAGGCAAGAGAAAGGTGATAGGTGTACAAAAGAATCTTCAACGGAGATGGAGATTTAAGAAGCATTCCATGAATGTAAAAGACGAGAAAATGATGTCAGAAGTAATACAGGGTTTGCCTAAGGTTAGAGACAAGGCCTTCTATTAGGTGTGTGCGTTTATATGACTTATCTAGATATCGGCGGAGAAGAGCGTAAAGCTATAGAGATTGGAAATCATTCAAAGGATTAAATGAAGCACCTGTTGTCTTTGTAGGATGCCTGCGACTTGGATTGAGATATCAGAACAAGCGGAGTCTGAACTGAGCGGCTACACGTCAACAGAAATCGAGACTAGACGAACGAGGCCTAGGAGACGTGTACGGGAAATTGGGGGATTATCCGACCAATTCCTTTGTTTTTACTGTTCACTAAAGGCATTTGTGTTTAAGATCAAAAGATGAATATGTAAAAAGAGTTTAGAATTTCAGCTTTTATTTCCTGGCATTTCCATTTAGATGTATTAAACAGCTTAGGACATACTACCATTTCTATCACATTACTTCATTTTACGTGAGCAAATGTAAAGGAACGTAAATAACATTTAATATTTGGTTGCATAACACTAGCAATAACTACATCAAGCTTGCAACCCACTGGCGTCATCAAACTGTTGCATTCTTCATTTTTGATAGTTTTCCAGACTTTTAACACAGTCTCTTTCAATTCTTGTTTGTTTCGGAGTTTCTTTTCCTTCGGTCTCCTCTTCAAGAGATGGAATGCACGCTCTAATGGGTTATGGTCCAATTATTGACTTGGCCAGTCTAAATACGTTCACTTTTTCCTTTGATGAAGTCCTTGGTTGTGTTGGCAGAAAGCGAGACTAGACGAACGGGAAGAGATGGGGTTATAATAAGTCTTCGGTGTAAATGTCTGAGTTCTCGGAAATACTGATAGAGCAGCGGGAGGGTCGCGACTTTATATCTGAGGGGTTAGAGTCGATGGTCTATCTAGATTTCTGACTTGCAGTATTCTTGTTATTAATTTGTGATGCCACTGATAATAGTTGTGTCGCTTCTAATCAAAAAGGATCGGGCAAAACTACCATGGCAACGCACCTCCTTACTCAGAGCATCTTGTGCAGCAGTTTTTGTCCAAGCACATAATCCAGGTCCGACAACCACCATATTCTCTAGATCTTGCCCTGTTGCCACTTTCCACTCTTTCCAAAAAATCAAATCCCACTTGAAAGGAAGAAGATTTAATGCCCCCGAGGAAATCCAAGAGAAGACGACGAGGCAGCTGCTCACTACCCACCAAAAATACTTTCAGGAATGCTTTAATCAATAGAATGGACGCTGTGCGGATTTAGAAGGGGATTACTTCGAAGGAGATTTAATGCTGAATTAATACTTATTGTAGTTTTCTTTTTATAGCACCTGTCTGATAGTTTTTGAACAGACCTCTTATTACAAAGTTTTCGACTGCCATTCACTGTAGTTTACATATAGACATTCCGAGACGGACTATTGTCATTCTTTATGCAAGAGCAGTTACGGTATCTTTCCTGTCTTTATTTAAATTTCTGTCATTATGCCCACTAGCATATGTCCTGCCTGGCTTTCTGACACCTGATAATGTCGGTATTAAATTTTGATGCAGTCAGACTTGTTTTCTGCCTTTCTTTACATTCCGAATTTTCAACCGCAGTACTCACTCGCCTACATATTGTGTATAAAAAAAATGGTGATCAAAGGGTAGGGGGGTCAAAATGTGCAGTGCGGTGCTCGCCGGCAGGCCAGCTATATTTTCTTCTTCGGTCGCCTCAAGGAAATGGATTGCGTGGCTCCCTTTCTCAGCCGTTACACTGGGCAGTTGCGAAACAGACACCAGCTCAGCCGCGCCTACATCGACTTCCTCTTTGTCCGTCTGTCAATCCGTACGCCCAACTCTATTGCACGGTGTCCACCGAATGACTTCGGTTCTGTCGTGCTGCTGGCACCCCGCTTTTTATGCTATTCCAATACGGCCAAAATTTGCATGTGCGCAAATATCGTCTCGTTTTGGACGAGATAGGGGAGCATAAATTGCGTTTTCAATAGAGGCCATATTTCTTTTTGTCATCGCTTTGCAGGTAAGACACGTTCGTGCTCGTTTCAAATTCTGAGGTAAGTCATGTCTTTTGTCACATACTGTCTGTCTTTCTGATAGAAGACCTTATTCTCATTAATCCTGGGAAGTGTTTTAACAGAGGACATAAAGGGCGATTTTGAAGCCCGTAGGGGAACTGGGATAGAAAATGGTACTTACCAAATAGCTAAACAACTTATTAGAAAAAATGAAAAAACATCGTTAGAAACAAAGATGAGAGTACAGAAGTATTATATAATATCAATCCTCCTATATTGCAAGGAATACTGGACAGTCTCTTCGAAGATGAAGTGATTTGAAGCAAAGGAAATGTGGGTATAAAGACGGATGCTTAGAAATCTATGTCCCGAACATGTTAGCAATGACGAAGTTTTAGAGAATATTGAAACAAAACGGATATTTCTACTTAAGATCAGAAAGAGACAGTTGAAATTTCTAGGGCACATAATGAGGAAAGAGGGCTTGGAAATTTTGATACTCACAGAACAGGCTGAAGGCAAGAAGAACACAGAAAAATAACGCATAACCTATCTAGCGATCTTGATTTAATTGATAGCAGAACAGAGATTAGTTGCGAATTATTAAGAATTACGAAGCACAGGCAAGTTGTGAAGAGCCATGATCGCCAACGTCCGGAAGGATCACGGTACGCGGAAGAAGATACCACGTTAATTTCGTATTATAATATGGTGTTCTTTACTTAAGGCCAAGTCATATTGTAACCCACGCCTCGAACTGAAAGCCGATTTCAAATCTCGTTCACGCGTTATCATGATGGACAGCTGTACATTCTAGACGAGGTTCTCTTTGCCTTTTAGAGATGTATCAATGTAAATGTTAATGTTTGATACATTTTGCGCGTCGGTTTTCTTTTCGTCACAAATTCACTGACGCTGTACACTCTAACCTATAGAATGACTTGTTTTCTGAGACGACAATTTCTTAGTATTAATCTTTGATGTCGTCACACTAGTTTATCTTTCTTATGTTAATCATCAAATTTATGCTGCCACCCCCACTCCAGCCTAACCTTTGTCTCGATGTTATATGCTGTGTCTCTTCAGGTGATGACCGATTATTGTCGCCCACAACTTCCTGTCTCTAAGGTAGTGTTACTGTTATGTAATGAGTCAAGTTTATTTTCTTTCGGCTTTGTTTTTATTTCTTGTCTTTACTTATGAGTTTATTCTGAACAACTTTCATCCCAGATTTCTAAATAGAAACAGTGTTTCTAGTATATACTGATACAATTGGAGCACTTTCCGCCTTTTTTCTTTATAAAACAACACTGAAATATCAGTGATACACACACACACGCATATATATATATATATACATTTTTGAATTGGACATAGTCCGACAATTTATTAAAGACATTTTTGATATATTTAATGTTCTTTTTATAGATACAAGTATTTAAGCAAATGCTCTGTTTATAATAAACAGTATTAAATAACATTTACCGGCCTGAATGTCCGAGATATTTTCATAGAAAATTTTCGTTCTCCGACAGGAATCGAACCTGTATCCTATACGGAACCGTCATTTCGCGTGACGTGCCTTAACCTTTCGGCCACAGAGAAGCGTCTGGTTAGCAAGGTCGATTTTACTATCTTTAAACTTAAATCTTCCATTCGTCATTTGTTTACATTTGATACACTTTGCGGATTATTTAAAACCGAAACGTATTTCGAATTCTCTTTTTGCAAGGGTATATTGCAATGAATTTTCTTTTAGAATGCCAATGATTTTTTCTAGATTCAAGTCTTACTATTTAACCCATAGATGGAGGTAAGGGGATAGATTCATATATTTCCCAAGGTTATTTTCTCATAAGTGAATGTAATGAATGTTGGAGTTTTGGGGTACCCTGCTATACTAGTGAGCCAGCCAAAAGGAGCTGACTCATTTTATAGTTCACCAATAGAAGGTATAACCAATCTGAAGGCTCAAAATATTCAATAGAACGTGTATTAGGGCGGCCATGTTTTTTTTCCAGGAATAGTCACTGCCAGCTTTTGATATCGAAGACTGAAGAATTACGGAACAGCTGCTGGTGGTATTGGCGATATAGTCAGATTCAGTAGAGTGTCTGACTTGTGAGTATTAATCTTTAACGTTGTTTCATTGAACAGATTGCGTACTGCGCTGGATTCATAGACTATGGTGAACATGGTTAACAATGAACCCGACTGGAATTCGAACTCGGCGTTCGAGTTTTGATTTCAAGCTGTTATCCATTAAACCATCGGCACCTCCAATCAGACTTCAAGAAAAGATTTATAAAATATTTAACGTCCAGTGCTTAAGAGATTTTCTGAAATAATGTTTGAAGGGATTATTTTTTAAAACAACAAAATCAGTTTGATGCAAAGAAGCGTTGATAAAAGAACCACCGTAGCATCGAACTGAAATATTTATCCCAGATTAATATAATTTTTGTTAATCAATTCATCCCAAGCAAGGCGATAATGCCAATAAGATTCAAAGGGTTACAGGCAGTGAAAAAGAATGGAAAAGACTTTATAAGGAATCGGAAACCCAATCCTAAACAGGAAACAAGGGATAAACACCTAGTCCTGTTCAAAAGACCAGGGAAGAGACGTAGAAGTATAGAGTTGAAGTAGACTTTACAAGGAATCCAAAACCCTGTCTTAAACAGGAAAGAAGGGATAAACCCTTACTCCTGTTCAAAAGATGTGGAAGGAGACGTTAGAATTATAGTGTTGAAGTAGACTTTAGATGGAATCGGAAACCCAATTCTAAACAGGAAACAAGAGATAAAATTCTCCTGTATAAAAGACCTGGGAGGAGACGTTAGAATTATAGTGTTGAAGTAGTCTTTAGAAGTAATCAGAAACCCAATCCTAAACAGGAAATAAGGGATAAACATCTAGTCCTATTCAATTTCAATATTAATAGTTTACACTGTGAATTCACTGGAATGATTCCAGATTTAATCCTGTAACTGTAGCTTTTTTTAATCAGTCTTTTCATTTGATGAGACCTCGAGATTTTTAAGTTCCATCACAGTTCAATAATCATTTCAAAGATCCATATGATTGTTCAGCCCTTCGATTTTATTTCAGTCTTTGTCAGAAGCTTTCTGCTTCATTATAACTCACATATTATCCTTGGGGTTTAACACAAGACTTTTATTGTTTTATTATATTTTTATTATATTTTTCTTGCATACGAACAAGTGATTTTTTTCCTGAACTTAATGATTATAGAAATTGTCAGATTCCTGATTCGTAGCGCATTTTTGAGGATTTCGGTTATACTACGAGAGGAATTTTAGCAATGTTTGATGATTTTTTTAAATGTTACTATAATAAGCAGCGTAAGTTCTATTGTACAAAATCCCTATGTTGCAGAAAAGTAGATATAGACTTAATTTTGAAATACGGCCAGTATATTATTTCTGTATTCATAACGGATGTTATTAAGCGCTGTTTTTTTTGTTTTAGACATTTTTATATAACAAAATAAGCGTATTTTTAAACACTTATAGCAAGAGCTTATTTTTAAACACTTTTATAAACAGAGCGTATTTTTAAACACTTAGACTAAGAGCGTATGTTTTAACATTTTTATAAGAGCTTATTTTAAACACTTTTATAACAAAAACTTATTTTAAACACTTTTATAACAAAAACTTATTTTAAACACTTTTATAACAAGAGCTTATTTTAAACACTTTTATAACAAAAACTTATTTTAAACACTTTTATAAGAAGAGCTTATTTTAAACACTTTTATAACAAAAACTTATTTTAAACACTTTTATAACAAAAACTTATTTTAAACACTTTATATAAGAAAAACTTATTTTAAACACTTTTATCACAAGAAATTATGTATAAACACCTTTATAAGATCTTATTTTAAGACACTTTTTAACCAGAAATTAATTTTGAACACTTTTTATAGTTTCATTGCGTATGAAAAGTGTTTTCGATAAGTATGTTTACCATCAAGGTTCGTACGATTCGTTTTGTCTGAGACACTTTTTAACCAGCATCGAAAACCAGCTTGTTAGAAAGCTACTGAATCAGGCGACATTTCAGAGTCTGAAATTATGATTTATTAATTACTGTCGAACGCAACGCAGTTCCCTATGGGTCATTTAAATTCATAATGTTGATATAGTTTCGATTTTGCCGGTGAGCTGTTGTTGTTTATGACAAGTGTAGGTGCTTTTAATCTTTTGTTTTTACAATAAAACTAAAAATATGAACTCAATTACGTATATATATATATATATATATATATATATATATATATATATAATATATTATAATAATATTTTTAGTTTTTAAAAATATGATTCCTCCGCTACATAAGAGTTCTCATGTTTTAAAAGCGAGAGCCGAGACCCCTAACATAATTTTTTAAGTTATGTAGAGTTAAGGTGTCTGGACCCGCTTCCTTGTCAAGCGAGAATTTGGGAATAAACTCTCTTTTGGTTAACTAGTGTTTATAAGTACGGTATCAGTGGAACATTAGTTGCTATGGAAACGGTTAGTTTCGGCCGTTGAAGTTAGGTGGTTTAAGGGGCTAAGAATTAAGAATTAATTTTTATCTACAGGCCAGTCCCTTTCCAAAAATGCGTATCAAGTTACAATGGGGATTCTATGTCCAGAGTGGTCTTAGCTTATGCTAGTCAGACGGCGTCTTTTTTATTTATGGGCTTGCCTTGAGTCGTTGAGTGACTAGAAGGTTATGTTTCATTATTATCTATTTGATCTGTTTATTTATTTGTTTATTTACATGGCTTTTTTTATCAAAGGGTTTTTCTCAATAATTATTGGGCTGAGTTTTTTAAGGCTTTTAAATTATTGACTTAATTTGTTTAAATCTATTTATTAATTATTTAATGCGAAAATCATTTGATGACGACAGAACACCGTTAACTCATGTCTATGGTTGAGTAACTTTTCACTATTTAGAAATCTAATGATATGCAGTTTTTCGTGTAGGCACAGAGGGCATGGGTCATCCCAGGTTTTACATGTTCTAGTTCTATTTATTATTTTCCATTTTACTTTCGGTGTTTTGTTCGTTTCCTTTAAATGCCAGTAGTATTGAGATAGAGATGTCTGACTTCTATTTTGGATGTTGTTGAAGGAGCTTTTGTGTTGTCTCCATCTAATTTTAAAATTATTCTTAGTTGACCCTATGTATAACCTTTCAGTGTTAGGATTCTCCATAGATGAGATGGTACATTGGTATACCACGGATTTAGTGAGGCATCTGTTTTCTAACGGGCAGTCATTAGGGTTTCTACAATCACATGATTTTTCATTTTTTCTGTTTAACAGAAAAATGTCTTAGACATAGGATTGAAGGCCATGACAGAGCTGTAATCTTTTTTCTGAAGCCACGCACTCACTGATTTAGATGTATGTTTGGGATCATTATCTTGCTGGAAAGGAAATCGCCAACCTATATGAAGATTTTGCGCTAATAATTGTAGATATCCTTCAAGAATTTTGATATAGTCTGAAGATTTCATTATTCCTCTTATTTCAATTAATTGTCAAGTCTCCTTGAGGTAAAACAACTGCAAAATTTGGGCGAACCGCCTCCATGTTGCCACTGTGTTCTTTCTTGCTCCAAGTCCTCTTTGCATCATTATGTCTAAATTTTATTATTTTGTTTCATCACTCCGTAGTATTTGTTCTCAAAAGCAATTTTCTTTGCCCAAGAACGTTTTGGCAAAATTAAACCGAACAAAAATGTGACATAGTTTGTGAAGAGCGGTTCGTCGTCGTTGGTTTCCATACACCTCATTTCTTTTGAAGCAATATTTTATTTTGCGAGTAATTGATCTGATACCACTCGTATCCAAAGTTTTGGCGATGTCCTTTAAAACAACTCTTGGGTTTATATATGGATTCATATTCAATATGGATTTATTAAAGGTATTTCTAATTCTGTCATTAATGTTTCTCTTAAGTGATTTCAGCATTCACTGCCATATGGAATGGAAGATATTGCATTCTAGTTTAATATGCTTTGTTTACCTTGTTCACCATAGTCTATGAATATAGAATACAGCGCAGTACGTAATCTGTTCAATGAAACAACGTTAAAGATTAACATTCACGAGTCAGACACATATCAAAGGCTGGCCGTGCATATTCGGAAAAAAACATGGCCGCCTTTATACACCTCCTACTGAATATTCTGAGTTTACTGATTGGTCAGTTCTTCTATTGGCGAACTATAAAATGAGTCAGCTCATTTTAGCTGGCTCAATAGTATACCAGGGTACTTTAAAACTCCAACATGCTTTTCTTTGTTTCTACAGTTGTTCTCCCATTGTTTTTCACTACTCTGACGCGTCTTTAATTTCTTTATTACTTATGATAGTTGATAATCATCACTTGATTTTAAATGTTGACGTCCCCAAACTGTAATTCTCAACTTGTGCTGCTCATTTTGCTCACCACTATGACTAATATTCAGTCGTTACAAAGCCAACCTTCTATGTAATGCGTCTCAGAATCTCTTGGCTTAGATGCACAATATATGTGCTAAACAATTATATGACTCTTTATAGCCTGTTCATTTAACAGTCCCTCCATCACCCCAAAAACCTTGAAATGTAAAGATCAAAAGGCTTATTAAGCTGATTGAATTTGGGTTTATTACATAGTTAACCCAGTGGCGTCACTCTGATTTGTTTCAATTTTCGATTTATTTTTGTTACTAAAGCGAGGCCTTTCTTCTGAGCTCTTCTTTGAGGAGGTTAAATAAACGGTGTATTTAATCAAAATAAGCCTTTGTTCCCAAAAGACAGCAAATAAGGCTTGGACAAATCGAAGAAACACTCGTAGAGAACGGACAAGATCGATATCGCATAAAAGAAACAAATAAGTTTTACACATCATTTCAATGTATAAAACGCATGATCACATAATATATAAAAATAATGGTATATAAATAATAATATATAAATGGTAATATATAAAAATAATGATATCATATAAAATATTAATTATGAACAGAGTATATAAAATGAAAAAAGTCCGATTGCTGTTCAATGATACTAACAGATGTGACAAAAAAATAAGAATGTAAAAAAAAAAACCCAAAAAACAGGAATTTAACAAGGCAATTAGAAAGTTCGGTTGGGAATCCATAATCCGAAATTCTTAGGACCGGAAGTGCTTCCATATTCGGACTTTTCGGATTTCCTTCAACTCTTTCCGGCTTTCATTGGTTTCGGAGAGGCTGAGCTTTTCTAATTTGAGGACTGAGCTTTGGTTTTGGAACCATAGCTATAGACCCACTATTCGTCACCATCAAATAGGTTTCTGCGGTGTGCAAAGATGACCACACTCTACACAATTCTAGAACTCATATAAACAACATTCGTCACCTGTTATAAACTTTATCAAAAAGCTTTCTGAGGGGTGCTGAGACGACCACACTCTACACACTTCCCTTTCTAGAAGTCCAATAATCAACCTTCGTCGCCTCTTATGACTGTTTATGAAAAGGTTTCTGCGGTGTGCTGAGACCACCACACTCTACACACTTCCTTTTCTAGAACTCATATAAACGACATTCGTCGCCTGTTATGACCGGTTTCAAAATGCTTTCTGCAGTATGCTGAGACGACCATACTCTACACACTTCCTTTTCTTGAACTCATATAATCAACATTCATCACCTGTTATGACCGTTTATAAATAGGTTTATGCGGTGTTCTGCCACGACTACACTTTACACATTTCCCTTTCTAGAACTCGTATAAACAACATTCGTCACCTGTTATGACAGGTTTCGTTCCATGGCAAAAAGAAGAGGTAAGATGAAGTTGAATCCAGAATGATAGAGCTTAAACTGATGCCTTCTTTTATAAACATTTTGTTTGAACCATTTTGGCAATTTTCTTGGCTTTAGATGAAAACTGTTAAATATTTCGCTATTCTCAATATTGGAATTCTGTTACTGTTATGGGATCTTACCTGTAAAGACAATGAACTCTTCCTGACACTATAAAGACTGCGCCTCTCAAGAGAGACAAGAGAACGAAGTGTAAGGAGTCGAGACAGAGCGAGTCGAGACAATAGTAGTTCACTCTAAACCAGACTGACAGTCATACTAACACCTTCAACTTCTTGTATTATTATTCTGTTTAATATATCTTTGTTGTTCCTACTCTTGTGTTCGTGTTGTTGTTCCTTGGTTCTAACCTTGGACCATAACAGTGGGAGTGGACAGATGAATGTCAGAAAACGTTCGACAAAATCATTAAGACGCTAACAGCAGATTTATTTTTAGCGCATTATGACCCAAAATTGGAAATGATAGTCGCGAGTGACGCGAGTGCCTATGGTGTTGGGGCATGTATACTTCATAAAATGCCGGATGGACACTAAAACCCATCGCGCATGCTTCAAGAATATTGCTACCAGCCGAACAAAATTACTCGCAAATCGAAAAAGAAACGTTGGGGATTATTTTTGCGGTTACAAGATTCATTAGAGATATTTACGGTATATGTTTCACCTTACAGACGGGCCACAAGCCGTTATTGACAATATTTGGATCAAAGAAAGGTCTACCTGTGTACATTGCGAATAGATTGCTAAGATGGGGAACACTTTTACTGAACTACAACTTTAAATTGGAGTATCTTTCATCAAACAAAATTGGGCATGTAGATGGTCTTTCGAGACTAATACCAAAGAAAACGGAGCCATTAAAAGATTCCGTAATTGCAGCTCTACGACATGAGGAAGACATTAGAATATCATTATGTATTACAATTTGAAACCTCCCCGTCACATTACAGGAAATAAGAAATGAAGCAGTGAATGATGAATTTATTAAGGAAACGAAAACAGAAATTGCAGGAAAAAATAAGAATATATCAGACAGTTTTTCGTTATGTGATAATGTTCTACTATATAACGAAAGGGTAGTAAACCCGTAAACACTACAAAGGCGATTCCTCAAGGATTTCCACATGGGTCATCCAGGACAGAACAGAATAAAATCCTTAATGCGAAGTTACATATATTTGCCAAACATGGATCAAGATATTACACATATGGTGGACAAATGCAAGGGTTGTTCCTTAGCAGCCAAAGCACCGCCGATCATCCATAAGCCATGGCCTGAGACAGATAGATCGTGGTTGAGAATACATGTAGATTTCGCAGGTCCATTAGATGATTTCTACTATTTGATTGTAGTAGACAGTTACAGCAAATGGCCAGAAGTATTTCGTTGCAGAAAACCTACTTCTGAGACTACCATAAATTGCCTTCACGAGTTGTTTTCTCGTTTCGGAGTGGTTGATTGTCTAGTCACTGACAATGGGACACAATTCACATCTGCGGATTTTCAAGAATTTTGTGAAACTTTTCAAGTTAAAGACATCAAATCCCCGCCATATCACCCAAGATCAAACGGACAAGCGGAGAGATTTGTAGATACACTAAAAAGAGCACTAAGGAAAGCTTATGACGTACCTACAGAAAAGGCGTTACAACAATTCTTGCAAGTATATAGAATTCTACCGAACAGTATTACGCCCTCGGCATTATCACCGGCGGAAGTGATGTTCACGAGAAAAATTAGATCGGTATGCGACAAATTACTACTAAAACAAACAAAGCAAATCAGCAATGTCATACGTACCAAAAAGAAGATTTAAACCAGGGGAAAAAGTTCCTTTCAAAATGTACAAAAACAATACATCCTACTGGGAGCAAGGTAAAATAGAGAAACGGATCGGGAACGTGATTTACATAATTCACGGTCCAAAGTTCACAGGTTCGATATGCAAAGGCCTCAAACAATATCAGAAAAGCGAAAATCGACCAGGAAACGAAAATTTACAGAGCCTTTGATGATAAATGCAAAGAGAAAAATTATTAAAGACCCCTACGAGGTGAAAGCTTTGGTATGGGGGTGTTATGGGATCTTACCTGTGACGACAATGAACTCTTCCTGACACTATAAAGACTGCGCCTCTCAAGAGAGACGATAGAACGAAGTGGAACGAGTTGAGACAATAGTAGTTCACTCTAAACCAGACTGACAGTCATACTAACACCTTTCAACTTCTTATATTATTATTCTGTTTAATATATCTTTGTTATTCCTATTCTTGTGTTCGTGTTGTTCTTCCTTGGTCCTAACCTTGGACCATAACAGTGGTGCGAGAATATTGGACCATAACAGTTACCGTAATTCCCCATGTATAATACGCATTTTTTTCTAAAAAATAATGAGCAAAATTTGGCGGTGCGTAATATCCACAGCTACAAAACATTTTTAAAAATTGCCGTTACATAGGTCGATTTCAGGTGCGAAATAACTACTAACCACAAACATACGACATTTTGACACTAACATTCGGCGATTGCGAACCCATAATCAGGTCATATATAATCATATGTACCTATCAATACTTACAAATTTAAAATTAAAAAAATATCATAAAACTAAATTAGAATAATATCATTCTATGTTTAAAACTATTTTTAATAAGAAACGCTGGTCGTAATGAAACTTTGGGGTACAACTTATAGCATTTGATTACCAAACAAGGGTTGCGTATTATGCGTGAGTAGAAGTATTTTCCCATACATTCAGCACAATTTTAGGGGTGCGTATTATGGATGAAGACGTATGTGAATTACGGTATTTAATAACTTCGCAAAATCTTATTTACTATTTGAGGGAATAAATTTTTGTAAATGTAGAAATAATTAGCGAGAATGGTTGCTGTGCTAGAATGCCCGAATTGCGGTAATATCAAAAAATTTATGTATCAGGCTTTTTTTTCACGCCGCGGTCTTGCACCTGAATGTTAGGCAGGGTTAGGGTAAGGGTTATGGTTAGGCTTGTTGTCAGCTACATCGTTTGTATGCTCGACAGTCTTAGTTATTAGGAGATTTGACAATTCTCTTGTTTTTTTTTCTCCTGTCAACCACAAAGACAGACATGAAACTTTTTTAGTTCCCAATTCGGACAGATCGATCAGCAACCCATCTACTAAGTGATTGCACGATTCAGCCTACCGCATGAATTTCACCACGTGTATTAAGTCATGGGGAGAAGCAACCCAGGGATACATAGGTGAGGCCTCATCTATTGTTTCCGGGCCACTTCAGCTTCCTCTCCGACCTCTTTCATTTTCTCGTTTCCGTCTCTTTCTCTTTCTTGTTCTCTTTTTATTCGAGGGCCCTAAACAAAACATTTACTGTCTTGCTCAGATAGAAATCAGGCACTGAAAAAAAAATAGTCAATAATGCTAACTGAATGAGAAACTTGTTCAATGGTGTTAGTTCTGGTAAAAGCAGTTAGCATAACTAAAATGAAGTCTACCTGCGCCCTGTGAATAAAAACCTCATTAGTGTCAAAATAAGGGGAAAAATGGCCACACAATATGGCGTCCAATCGATACCAAAAATAAATAAGCATGCTCAAACATTGACTGACTAAAGGTAACAAAGTTTTTCGGATGTTTTGTATATGTTTCAATTCATGCATATAACTTTATTTAAATTTCGTGGAGGATGAAAATAGATTAACAGCTACATAAAATTATATTCTTCTTCGTCTTCTTCTTCGTCTCATCATCGTCATCTTCTTCTTCTCTATCTTCTTCATCTTCATCTCATTCTTCTTCTTCCTCTCATTCTTCTTCTTCTTCTTCGTCTCCTTCTCTTTCTTCTTCTTCTTCGTCTCATTCTTCTTCTTCATCTCATTATTCTTCATCTTTTTCTTCTTCTTCTTCTTTTTCTTCTTTTTCTTTGTCTCATTTTTCTTCTCTTTCTTCGTCTCATTCTTCTTCTTCGTCGTCTCCTTCGTCCCATATTCTTCTTCTTCTTCTTCTTCTTCTTCTTCTTCTTCTTCTTCTTCTTCTTCTTCTTCTATGCGCCGGGTTCCTTTATGTTGTTGGCGATCATGGCTCTCCAAAATTCTTAATAAATTTTGTCTTTTTGATATCTTTGCTAAAATTTGTCCAGCCATCCATTTACTGAAGCTCGCTTGATAGGTTATCTGTCCAGTGAGTTTCAAATTTCCGACCCCTCTTTCCTCATTGTGCCCCTTTCTGATGTTAAGTATAGCTGTCCTTTCCTTTCCATTTTCTCTAAAACCTCGTCGTTGCTCACATATTCCGTCACGGTATTCTCAGCATCCATCTGTAGAAGCACATTGCCGTTGCTTCAAGTCACTTCTTCACCAGTGTGGAGATTATCCCGCATTTGTTGCCACATAGGAAGACTGATGTTACGTAAGAGTTTGGTACTCTTTTAAGGTAACAGAATATCTTTCTCCATAGCTTAACTTGAATCCACTGGAATAGTTGCTGAGTGAATTGGAAATTACAACCCTAAATGCAATACTTGAATTCTAAAAGATATGGAACAAATCTCAATAGATGAATAGATCGATTTATCGAAATATTTCTGAAAGTAAATGGTTTTCTTTGGCGCAATTGGTTGAAGATGGGTTCTTTCAACGCGACACCGATCCAAATCATCCCGCTAAAGCAAGACGCGAATAGTTTGTCCAGACATTCTCAGATGGCTTTGTTGATCTCCTGACTTGAATCTAATTCAAAACTACTGGCGAAGCTTCAAAGGTCGAATTCTTCAGAAGAATCAAAGAAAGCGAAGTTGAAGGCATTAGGCAATGAAGAGAAGGCAATATTTTAAAGACAATGTGACAAGAGGCCTGTGAAAGGTTTAGAGAAAGTGTCTTCGAAAAGCAATTGCAAACTAGTTTTAGAAATATTTAATTTATTTGAAAGAAATTTCTTTTGTTTTTATGTTTTTTTGCGTTGTGAGTTTTGCAATTATTGAGGGGTCTCCCCATTTTAAACAAATGGACTCACCCAAGGTATACATATACTACTGCCAGTGAATACCCGAATAGTCACACACAGTGTAGTAGTATAACGTTGAGTCGGTCGAGTAGATAGACAGAGTCACACAGAGGAGGGTAGCATAAGAGTCACAGTAACAAGCACGTAGACTCAGTAAGAAGTAATACAGCGATACGTCGATATCAAAGACTATATATATATTTTAACTACTAAGCCGCATTCCTGGAACTACTAACCTGTATTACCAGTTTGTATTATTACGTTAATACATTTATTTCCTATATTCATTCTTGGCGTTTGTTATTATTTGATACCGGATTTCATCCCGGAATCCACAACAGAATTTTTTTTTCTTAATAACCGCTAATTTTATATCAAAATAAATTATATGTGTAAATTTAAAGTAAATGTAATTGTTAGACTTATAGTAAATAAATATTTTGCAAGCTTTAAAATGCTTTTCAATATCCCAACTGTATACTCATAATTACATCAGTACAGGCTACAGGTGAGAATTGACGACGTTGTGCTTTTGTGGTAGACCGCGAATAATATACATAAAATATTAAAATACACACACACACACACACACACGCACACACACACGCACACACACACACACACGTTAAAGTACTCTATAAAAATACAATAGATTTAAGTTCAACTGATTTTTGTGCAATTTTTTGGCTCTAATTTGAATTTCCACATTCGCATATATTAACCAATCAGCGACTTTATATGAAACGCGCTGTCGTCTTTGAATTTTCAAACAACAATATTTATCGTCTGCTATGAAATTTTGAACGCTCACTTCAAAAAATGATCAACAATATTTTCCTCGCTTAAAATAAGTATTTCAAAATGGGGAAAGTATTTATTAACCAGGAAACTTACGAGTATAATAAAATCTGACTTTTTCGGGGACGATTTTTCGGTTATAAAAACGATCGTTTATTTCGCAAAAGTTAGTTTTTCGGTGAACCTTTGAACAGAGTTGTTCGTTTATTGTTACAAAAGCTGAAATTCTCAAGCCTTAATTAATTATTCACATTTAACATATATATTCGAGAATACTATATTACAAAAAGACTTAGGGAAGTTAAGAAACACAAAAAGCATACGAACTGAGTTATTGATAACACAGATTTTAGCAGTAGTATTGATGCATTTATCGTTCCCTTAATGGTGGCCTGCTGTTACTAGAAAATTGTTTGCATACATAAAACAACGTACATACGTGACACATACATTCTCACTTGTAAAGGCATTCTATTTTTATCATACCAACGCCGTTGATTCTGTTGTATTGTAAAAAAAGAAAAACAAAAATATTCTTTTGGGAAGGTGTTTCGTAAAGAATATTTGTAATTCATTTCTTTTGATTTGTTAAATAGCTGTGTTGAAGATTGTTTATTTCTTCGTTTTCACACGCCTAAACCCCGTCAAATATATATATTTTTTTGTCATCCACAGACAGACTGTTTCGCTTCACAGCTCATCAGTGTGGCTAGACGTCCGGTTGCCTCTAGCTAGGATCGAAACCCGACTGAATTGGTGTCAGTCGG
The DNA here is from genome assembly GCA_964036315.1 of Acanthosepion esculentum. Lineage (NCBI taxonomy): Eukaryota > Metazoa > Mollusca > Cephalopoda > Sepiida > Sepiidae > Acanthosepion > Acanthosepion esculentum. Next base: position 89,730,762 of record OZ038500.1, on the reverse strand, counting down.
AACTTCTACCACTAAGCCGTCGGCTATATATATATATGCGCACAGTAATTGTTGGTGGTAATAAAGTAGTACACGATATATGATAACGGAGCTAAAATTTATACTATTAAATCTTTAAATGACACTAATAAAAGCATATTAACGCTATGAAAGCATCTCAGGAACCTTTCGACCAACCCTTCTTCAGTCATACATCGTTGACAAATTTTCATTTTTTGTAATACTGACAAGAACACCGAAAATATTTAGGGGACTAATATGGAAGGAAAAACACTGGTACACGATTTAAAAAAAATCATCTTCTAAGAAATAATAAACCAATTTAATTTGTAGAAATAAAAAACGAATAAAATTGATTGATGACTTAATGTATCAGCGACTGCCGATTAACCCGTACAGCAAACTCATATTTCTACTAAATGATGAGGATCAATATTTACATTATTCGGACAATTGTCCCCATCTTTGTCGCCATAGGTATTACAACGTTTCGGCCTTCCAGTATCAGTCTATATTTCTGAGATGAGGTATTATGTACACTATTTACATTATTCAGACTATTGTCCCCATCTTTGTCGCCATAGGTATTACAACGTTTCGGCCTTTCAGTATCAGTCTATATTTCTGAGATGAGGTATTATGTACACTATTTACATTATTCAGACTATTGTCCCCATCTTTGTCGCCATATTTATTACAACGTTTCGGCCTTTCAGTATCTGTCTATATTTCTGAGATGAGGTATCATGTAAGCTATTTACATTATTCGGACTATTGTCTTCATCTTTATTGTCTTCATATTTATTACAAAGTTTCGGCCGTTGTACACTCCGGCCTTCTTCAGGGGGTTGGAATGTCGAACTGAACCCTTTATTTCGCTCACTGGGGTAGACTGTTCTAATTCCACGTGCCATGTATAACAGACGTCAGTTCTCAGTTATCTCCCGTTAATTCCCCTCTCCAAGTTCTCTACTGCCTTAACCGGGTATTGAACTCACACTCCTTGTCTCCTATCACTGGATCTAACTAACTAAATTTGCGTCCTGTTTCTTACAACGTTTTTGAATTCTTGGCAGATCTTCTGTTATTAAAAAATGGGGGAAGATTTAATATCAAAAGTATTGAAAGCCCAATAGTCTGATTAGGAGAAAATGTATATTTATTAATAATAATATATATATATAATAAATTAACTGATTTAAAATATGGTTTTTCGCTACATAGTAATAACCATGTTTCAAAAGCTGAAGCTAAACACTTCAATTTTAATTATATAATTAAATTAAAAGGATTAGTTCCGTTTCATCTTCAAGCGAATTTTGGAATAACTTATTTTTAAATTTACTGATAAGATGAAACGGAACAAATGCTTTTAATTTGATTATATAATTAAGTTTTCAGCTTCAGTTTTTGAAACATGATTATTACTGTGTGTAGCGAAACACATTTTAAATCAGTTAATTTATAATATTAACGCTCTGAAAATTTACATTGAGCACTGTTTTGTAAAAATAAAAACAAAAATTATCAATAAGAACACCGGATTATATATCTTAATGTTCTTTCTTTCTTTATATATATATATATATATATATATATATATATATATATATATATATATATATATATATATATAGCATACTTTTTGTTTGTTTCTTTTATTCGCTGTCCGTAATTTCTGTCAGACTAAAGCGATATAATTTTAACAAGTAAACCATGCTGTGATACGAACGCCCGATCTGGAGATAAACAGGCAAGTGAATAAGTCTGAGTTGTGTCGCTTGAACAGTATCGTAAAATTAACCCGCGTAGACTAATTTAAAACATACAGATACGAGTATGATCATTAGTTGAGGCGTCTTCAGTAATCTTTTTACCTTGTATAGAGGTCACAGATATTTGACCCTTATTACAAGTGCCAAATAATCCCGTCATATATATAAATTGAAACGTTTATTGGCATGTAACTTTGGGCATTGCAAATGGTGCAGGATATTATGTATATTTATTAATATATATATATATATATATATATATATATATATATATATATATATATATATATATATATATATATATATCATTTGCCTCTAGCTCCATTTGCTCATAAATTTTTTTTCATTCCTCCTCCACATTTCCTTTTCATTGTACATTTTCTGTGTTTTTTAATTTAAATTAAATCTCCCGTTGTAAGCCTGATGAGAGGGAGCGAAACCGGTTGCTTCGCCCGTTTTTAATATGTCTAGTAATATCAAACTTCATACGTTTATTGCTGTGATCAAATTTTATACCTTCAAAAATATCTTTATATATATATATATATATATATATATATATATATATATATATATATATATATATATATATTATAGCTCTGTTATATAACATCGAGCACAGTTCCAATAGCATCAGTATTTTATATGAAATTTATATGTTTACCTATATATTCATATTTATATCTAAACACACATACACACACACAAACACATATATATATATATATATATATATATATACATATATAAATATATATACATATATATATATATCTATATATATATCTATATATATATATATATATATATATATATATATATATATATATATATATATATATATATATATATATAAGTTTGCTTCCGATCCTGATGGAAAAGTTTTGTAAATCCCAATTATGGCGCCGGCACAAGAAAATTTTGAGTTTGGAATTCTGAAAATGTGCATTTTTTTATTCCTGAAAAGACAGCATTGGGTTATCTCCATCATTTTTTTTTCTGAAATGTTTTATTTATATAAATTCATGGCGACATTATCAATATATTCTTCCGTCCGTTCCATGAACTTAAGTCATCTTTGGAATTATTGGACCGCACGAGGAAAT
>OZ038500.1:89702881-89722881 GCA_964036315.1 Acanthosepion esculentum | reverse complement strand
AATGGCTAAAAATTCCTCTGGATGAAGTTAGGAAGCTGTCAGATTCCATTCCTAGACGGATTAAAGCTGTATGTGAGGATAAAGGAGGATCAAATGCATATTAAATAAATTTTTTAAATAAGTGTTTCAATTATTTTGTCCAACACCTCTGTCTATCTATCTATCTATCTATCTATCTATCTATCTATCTATCTATCTATCTATCTATCTATATATATATATGAGTTTATTCATATCTATCTATTTGGATTTGATTTTTGAATGTGAATGTCTGGGGTGTTTTGTTTTTGTATGTATGTGTCTATCACTTACATACAAACGCAAATATGTACATCTTTATGCATGCGAGTAGGTGCGCTTTTTATCTCTCTCTCTCTCTCTATATATATATATATATATATGTGTGTGTGTGTGTGTGTGTGTGTGATTATATGCATATATTGTATAGATCATTTATATATATATACATATATATATATATATATATATGTATTTAGATCATTTATATATATATGTATATATATATATATAATTATATATATATATATATGATCTATAGAGATCTATATAGGGATGTTGCATGTATACAATATAATTTTGTGCACATACATCCAGATACAACACACAAAACAGACACATTTATAAATATATATTTTTTTGTTTGCCTGTGTCTATGTCTGTGTGTCTCTGTACGTATCAACATATAAGATTTTCAGATGTCTTTAATGTCGCTTTTGTTGTCTCGTAGGCTGCTGCTGTTGCTGCTAATCACACGAATTCCAATAAACAAACAAAATTTCTAGATAAAGCAAACAAAGAGACAGATAATAAGATGTAAAGAAAAACTCGTGTCGCAAGCCAAACAGGCGCATCTTTTTTTTTCTTCTTCCTCCAATAAAGATAAGAATATGTGTCGGTCGCGTTCGGAATTGGATGAAAATTCGCGTGCCGTGTGCGCCGATTCGAGAAGCGGTTGAACCGTGTAAGAAATTGATCTTTTTTCTTTTTTTTTTTTTTTTTCGTTGTTGCCACGCGCATGCGCGGTAGCGCGAGCGCGCATGTTCGACGGCTGGCAAGTGATGTCGAGTATGAAGTGGGATAGCTGTTGACAAAAGCAAATAGCTAAATATATAATCAGAAGCCGATAAATTGGCCGACTGTTGAAATAAAATATGGCGATGATATTCAGATAAACAGCAGATTGTCTTTTTCTTCTTAGTGCATTTGAAAATATTTTGTTTCCTCGTGTTTAAATTTTTCTTACTTTCGACTGTATCTAAAAATACTGATATATAAGGAAAGAGTTATGAAGGTTCATGAAAAAGTTTGTGGACAATGTACGGAGATATTTATAAAACCACGACTACAATCGCTGTTATTTTCTCTACAAATTCCCATCATTTTCACGTTCATATTACTAGGCGTACTATCCAGTCATTTTAGCTGCTTTCCCCAAAGGAAACTTGGAAACAATTCTAATATTTGGTCCTGTATATTCTATATGTACTTCTAAAGTGTCCTCCTGGTAACCGTTTATACTAGGTACCTCGAATAATCCGATGGATAAAAAGCATACCATGATGAAAAATACCCCAAAACTTAATAAAGCCAATATTTTATCATCAAAATTTTTATGTTATTATTAAGAGGAAAGAACAAAGTATTTTAAATTATTTTTTAAATGTTTTTACTTCTTTCTAACACGTTCGAAATTTTTGTTAAAAATCTTGTTATTTTTATGCGTCAACGGTGTAATTTAGCTGTTCATGGGCATTTTCGCGCCTGTTTTCCTGAAAAATAAGACATTAATTTGGAAAGTCTTGCAAAAATCAAATAATTGTTGGATTTTAATGAAACTTTCAAGACTTATTCACAAATGAATGAATGTATTTTTAAAAACATTATTTTTAGAAAATCTTGGTAAAAATATTTCTGGACTGTTTACCGCTACTTAATGTCATGAAATTTCTTGAAATCGTCAGCCATTTTTTTTCTATTGGTTAAAAGCAGGACTCTTTGGAGAATGTAAAACATTAATTTTGTTTTTAAACTCTTACCTAATTGCCAAAAATCTGCTCCAAATTGTAAAAAAAAACCTGCAATAAAACTATCTAATTATTTAATTAGATAAGCATTTAATTGCTTTCATAAATAATATATATTATGGACATAATCTGAATGAAAAAATTGAATCAATAATGAATTTTTACAAGAATGTTTTGCATTTTTTTTTTTAATTATAATAATGTTACGGTGAAACACACCTAATCTATAGATAATAGACTCTCCCACCTAATATAAGTAGGAGTCAGTGAGGGTCGACTGGGAGTTGAATACGAAAGTAGGCAGCTACCACAACTAGATTACTCTGCGTAATACTTGTTATAACAAGTTCCTGACGTTTTTTACGTTGAACCTATTTAGGACCGAATTTAGTCCAAATACAGTTTCCACTGCGGAAATAACTCTACAACAAATAATTTATAAAGTTTCCAACATGTTTTAAAAGTTCTTCAAAAGACGTCATGGCCCAGTGGATAAATGCGTTGGCTAGATCCAGTAACTAGACAATACCAGGCTACTGCAGTAGTGAACTAAAAACTAGAATATTTGAGTTAAAGGAAATAACTGAGACATCCGGAAGAGGTCTGGCACGTGGAAGTAGGACAATCTACCTCAGTGGACGAAATAAAGAGTTCGGTTTGAAATTCCAATCACCTGAATAAGACCGGAGCGTACAACGGCCGAAACATTGTGAATATGGGAACGAAGATGAGGATAACAGTCCGAATAATGTAAATAATATAAGTAATCATAATACTTCATCACAGAATTATAAACAGATATTAGGTTATTAAGTTATTAAGTGAAGACCATATTACATTAGTGAAATTTAAAACGTCTGATACAAATCATCACACGAGAAACTTTTAAAATAATTTAAAAAATATTTTGTGTATCTAAATGTTCTTTTTTTAAGTAAGGTGTTTCGTACGTGCCATTATCGTTAAAAGGTTACGTTTTCCAAGGGTTGTCCCTTTTACCGAAAATTCCGCTCATATAAACCTTTTCAGTTCCATTTTACTTCCGAGGACAGTTGAAGAGGCAACTGAAGGGGAAAACATCACTTTTCAGAACCACAAAATATTTCTAAAAAATTTTGTGCATTGTATAATTTTTTTTATATAATATTGTTTCAGGTATTGGACTATGACTAAATAAAATAGGTTTACAATTATCTGAGTAATAAAAAAAAAATAAGTACTTTAAAAATTTAATAAATAAAATAACTTTAACATTTCATAACAATTAGGATATAACAATTAATAATAAAAAATAAAATAAAAAATAATATCTTAAAAATATAAATCAATAATAAATAACATAAAATTTAAAATTATAAAGTTACCTCAAGTATTGCATTTTATTATATTATCTCAGTTATTGATTAAAAATCTAATAATTGACATAATATAATGATATGTCCCGGAAAGGGATATATTTGATCGAAGTAGCTAAGTGGTTTTGGCTACTGTAACCAAGTAGTACTCGGTAGCAGTAATCGACTGGTACTCGTCGTAGTCGCAGTCAATATGCTTAGGCAATAGGTGTAGACCAATAGGATAGCCAATGGCGGAGTCCAATTGGCGTCGTCCTAGACTTGACCTCTCTCTGTTGTACCTACACATCGTCTGTATTTATGACGGACACCACCCAATCATATTCCAGTGAGGAGGAACACAGGAGTATGCATATTCCATTATATCATATAATTATTAATAAATTTATTTATTATATTATCTCTGTTGTTAAATTATCATAATATCTCTGTTATTAAATTTTTAATTTAATAACTGAAGTAATAAAATACCAATAATTTATGAAATGTTATTAATTGTTTTTAAAATTATAGTATTTTAATTTTTTTTATATTTTCAGAAAGCATCTTGACACGCTAGGTTAAATAACTAAAATAATTCAATGAAATATAAGATAATTGTTTAAAATATTTTGTTAATTTTTTAGAATTAACTGGTAATTAAAAACAAAAACAAACCGTTTCAACTTACAATTCGTAAATTTATATCAATTCTGGTCCTCCACACTTAACCTATCAACACCTTAGGCCGTCAATGTATAGATGGAGACGAGAATGAAAAGACATTATAGCGAAGATGTGCTTGTATACAATATTTTATGCTATAAGTAATATTTGTATCAGAACAGATTCATTCAACTTTAAATTTGCTAATTTTGCGCAAATAACATTTCAGGAAATTATATTTTCATTTTTGCAAAAACTGAAAATTAAATTTACAAATACATCCAATGACCGTTTCGATTGTTTTTTTTCTGGAAAAAAAATGAATCGACTAAAATTTATTTTAATTTATATTTGAAATAGACCACAGTCTTTTGTTATCCGGAATGAGAAAAATCAATTTTTTAGCTACCAGTGAAAGCTAAAATGAAAGCTTCAAGAAAGATTTTCCATTTAATAAAATTCCTTTAAACATACCGAATTCTTGTTTACACAGACCTCTTCATTTTTCAATTCATCTAAACTATAATTATAAGCTCTATAGTCAGTAAGTGAAAAATCCACTTATTAAAGCAGAAAATGACTTGGATAGAAAGTTCATGAAAGTTCCGCTGTTGTATCTTTCCAAAATATTAACAAACGTATCGGATTTCTTTCAAATACTTCCTTTCTGAAAAAAAATAATCCTTTTCCAAGCCAACATACATGATTATAAAAATTTAAGAAAATTCAAAGAAAAGTGGTTAAATCAATGTGTTATATTATTCAAATTGAATATATATATATATATATATATATATATATATATATATATATATATATATATATATATATATATATATATATATATATATAAACAAATCAGAAAATGAAAACTTCGAGAACATCAATAATAGTATAAATGACATCACTTTGCATTCTGAATAGTTTCCATTTATTTTCAGAATAAGGCTTAAAACATTTTGAGCGTTGAGAAAGAAAAGTTTTCATTTTGTCTTTATTCACATGCACACACACACACACACACACACACACACATATATATATATATATATATATATATATATATATATATATATATATATATATACATGATAAATTATACTTTTAAGATATGCTATATTTAAGGTATGCTGCATATATATATATATATTAAGAATGAACAGTAAGATATATAATCCGGTGTTCTTATTGATATTTTTTATTTTTACAAAACAGTGCTCAATGTAAATTTACAGAGCATAAACATTATAAATTAAATTAACTGATTTAAAATATGATTTCTTTGCTACACAGTAATAACCATGTTTCAAAAACAGAAGCTAAAAACTTCAAATTTAATTATATAATTAAATTAAATTAAAAGCATTAGTTCTGTTTCATCTTCAAGCGAATATTTAAATAACTTATATTTAAATTTACTGAGTTTTAAACGCACATATAAATTTATTATTTCCTGTTTCCAAGGATACAGAGAAATCCAATCATTCAGACAGCGGTGGTAGCGTGTTCATTTTTATTAACCATTGTTGTATCAATTATGAGTCACGTTCGAAAAAGAGGTTAAGTTTAGAGAGGGTAGGGGTGTATTTTTCAACGAATTCTGACATCCGTTAAATACATGTCGTATATCTATCTATCTATCTATCTATCTATCTATCTATATATATATATATATATATATATATATATATATATATATATATATATATATGTGTGTGTTTGTGTGTGTGTGTGTGTATGTGTGTGTAGATATAAATATGAATATATAGGTAAATATATAAATTTCATATAAAATAATGATGCTACTGGAACTGTGCTTGATGTTATATAACAGAGCTATAATATATATATATATATATATATATATATATATATATATATATATATATATATATATATATATATAAAGATATTTTTGAAGGTATAAAATTTTATCACAGCAATAAACGTATGAAGCTTGATATTACTAGACATATTAAAAACGGGCGAAGCAACCGGTTTCGCTCCCGCTCATCAGGCTTACAACGGGAGATTTAATTTAAAGTAAAAACACAGAAAATGTACAATGAAAAGGAAATGTGGAGGAGGAGGGAAAAATAATGAGCAAAAGGAGCTAGAGGCAAATGACAGCGAGCCCCAACAAACACTCACGTTGTTTGCACAAAAAAGGCTTGCAGGACCCGATGTAAAGTGCCTGCAGCACCTTAAGGTGAAATAACGAGTGTTACCGGGACAACACGGTTAACCGGTCAACACTAATACATATATATATATATATCATATTAACAAAACAATTTACTCACTACAAAAATGCAAATCCGTTTGGGTGCATTTAGTGTCACTTCGACTGGTGATAAACAAAATGGTTATGAACAATTCTGTTTGTAAGCAGGCCACACGTGGAACGTCCCTTCCTTTTTCTATTTGTTTGAAGAAAAAAAAGTAAATTTTAAGAAGTGTCGTTTATGGATAAAGAAGAAATAGAAGCGGCAAAAGGGTGACAGAGTGAAACAATAGTGCTCATTGATAGCAGTTTGGTGAAGGGTTATTGAGGTGTTAAAGTGATGGTTCGACTCGTAAAAGGGTATGAATCAATCTGTTCTTCTCATCTGTGGGTTAAATAACACAGCTAACAGACCTCTCTATGTGGTTAGCCACCCGTTTAGGAGAATGACAAATCTAAATTCTAAATCAAATATGGTCGTGCTTGAGTAGAAGTATAGCTGGTCATTCTATGCTGAGCAGACCGTAGTTACAGTTTCTGCGAAGAAGCGTGTTATCTAGCGTGATCAACAATTTGAACAAGTCCAGCACGCTTAAGCCCTCGGCCACGATGACTTGTGACTTCGTGCTAGCACAGCTGTTGTTGTAATGTCTTCCCTCTAATCAGTTTATTATGGACTCTTCCACTTACTATAAAGTAGTAGGAAATTAAGCCTCGGGGTGATAAAGACTTACCGCTGGTCAATCGATACAGATTCCCAAGTCGTGTAATACACTTCTGTTGTATTTACTGTTCAATAGACTATTTATCTGCTACGTCTTGTTTTGTTATTTCTTAACCAATTACTTGGTCACAACAGCTATGGACGGCTATTTCACTCACAAGGCGTGGCTCAACCCGTGGTGTGGTTTACAGGCATTTTCCAAAGTCCGATAACATTGTCAGGAAGGAGACTTTCTGACAAATCGATCATAGTGAGATTCGAACCCGGGTCTCATGGTCAGAATGCAAACGTTCTAACCACTTGGCCACGTGCCCATAGGTTAAGTACATACTTTTACTGTAACTAACAACCGCTTAGCATAGTTACAGCATAAACCACAGATTGCCTCTGTGGGTGTTGAAGAAACACAAGTGCGCCTGAGCAAGCATCTGAAATAGGTTAGATCCAGTGACTAGCTTTTAGTGATATAATAGCTGCCTATATCTCTGAGATGAGGTATTTTGATTATATTATTTATATTATTTGAACTGTTATCCTCATCTTCATTGCCATATACATAGCGATTCGGCCGTTGAACGCTCCGACTTTCTTCAGGTGATTAGAATTTCGAACCAAACCCTTTATTTCCAGTTCCACGTGCCATGCCCCTTAGGGATGTCTCAGTTATTTCCCTTTGACTCAACTCTCGAAGTTTTTTGATTTACTACAGCTGTAGCCTGGTAATGAACTCACAACCAATGTCTAGTCACTGGATCTAACCAAAGCCATCTAACCACTGGGACATGTTTCCTTGAATATGGCAATGAAGATGAGGATAATAGTCTGAATAATATAACTAATGTAAATAATCATAATACCTCTTCTCAGAGATATAGAAGACGGAACGTTGTGAATATGGCAATAAAGATGAGGATATCAGTCCGAATAATGTAAATAATCATAATACCTCATCTCAGAGATATAGCGACCGAAACATTGTGAATATAGCAATGAAGATGAGGATAACAGCCCGAATAATGTAAGCAATCATAATAACCCATCTCAGAGAAAGAAGCCGAAACGTTGTGAATATGGTAATGAAGTTGAGGATAACAGACCGTATAATGTAAATAATAATAATAATACCTCATCTCAGAGATATAGACAGATAATCGATAAATTTAAAAAAAAAAGATTTTTGCCTCTATCAAAAAACCAAAAATATGATATTAATGAAACATTCTTTAAGCCAAAAGTTAACAGTGACCTTAAAAAATAGAAAAAAAAACTGATATTCATTGGCAATTTACAGAAGGTGATGACTTTCCAATATTGTATTAAAACGTTTTTGTAATTGTTTTTTTTTTGTGTGTGTGTGTGTGTGTTTTTAATGAACGCTCAAATATGAAATATTAGTCATTTCTATTTACCGAACGTTAACAATGAACAGAACAAAACAAAACCTATTCTTTTTAAATCAAACGTTAAAGAGATCCTTGGTTGACCCAGCCTTCTTGCATTCACCTCGACCAACAGCAGAAAGTATTATTATATACTTAGCGTGCATAATAAAATACTTTCTTTGCGTCTGATCTGCATGGCAGGCTTCAAAGCGAGGCTCTAATTCATTTAGGAAAGTTTTTAATTAAGTCTTTTCATTATAAACAATAAGCTGAAAATTAATGGCGATAGATGAAAAGAAAATATTGCTAGTGAGGGAATTATGGGAACGCGAGGTAGAAAGAAAAATGGACTGGACAATAAAAAGGTTAACACAAAGAAATCCATTGAAGCATTAACTAAATTATGATGTAAAAGATTAATCGATCTCACTCTATCATTTATATTGATTTCGTTATCATAGCAATTCTCTAATATCTATTTAGAGTTATTTGGTAGTGTTAAATTACTGGTCGATTTACATTATTCAGGGTGTTAGATTGAGAACACAAGTGACAGTTAAAAAACAAAAGCTGTCCTTATTTCAAATCAACGAGTATAGTAAAAGAATATTTTTATTTCAAATTATTTCACTGAAGAAAAAAACAGGGTTTTCTTATTTCAAAACATCAAGTGTAGAAGAAATAATTTTTATTTCAAATTATTTCGCTGAAGAAAAAAACGGGGTTTTCTTAATTTAAATCATCAAGTGTAGAAGAAATAATTTTTATTTCAAATTATTTCGCTGAAGAAAAAACAGGGTTTTCTTAATTTAAATCATCAAGTCGATACTGACACAAAGTTCTCTTACTTCAGATCACTCAATGAACAACAGAGAATACTTTTTTAATTTCAAATCGTTTCATTCTAACAAGAAACAAAAGCTCCTTATTTCAAATTCATCCAATGTAGAACAAAGAATAATTCTTATTTCAAATTCTTTCTGACGAACATGAAGCAATTTTGCTTTATTTCAAATCACCCATTTTAGAAAAAAAAAGAATAGTTTTATTTTAAATCCTTTCAGTCGAACAAGAAATAATGATATCTCATTTCAAATCACCCAATATAAAACAAAGAATAATTTTTATTTTAAATCGATTCAGTCGATACAGACATAATTCTTACTTCAAATCACCCAACGTAAAACAGAAATTTTAGTTCAAAACGTTTCAGTCTAACAAGAAACAAAGTCTCCTTGTTTCAAAATTACTCAGTGTAGAACAAAGAACATTTTTAATCGAACAAGAAAGACGGTTAAATTATTTGAAATGGCCCGGTACATAACAAAGAATAAATGACATTTCAAATCGTTTTAGTTGATCAAGTACGAGCTTTTTCTACTTCAAATCATCCAGTATAGAACAAAGATAAATTCTTATTTCGTCGTAGAGGAGACAAGCTTTCTGCATTTGAAATAACAGTGTAGAACAAAGAATAGTTTTACTTCAAAACCTTTCGGTAGAACAAGAAAAACGATATCTAATTTCGAATCACCCAGTATAGAACAAAGAATAATATTTATTCTAAATCGTTTCAGTCGATGCAGACACAAGGTTGGCTTATCACCCAAGGAACAACAGGGAATTTTTTTTTAATTTCAAATCGTTTCAATCTAACAAGAAACAAAGTCTCCTTATTTCAAAATCACCCAGTGTAGAACAAAGAATAATTCTTATTTCAAATCGTTTCCGTAGAATAAGAAAACAGTTAACTTATTTTAAATCAGCCGGTGTAGAAAAAAAATTAATTTTATTTCAAATTGTTTCAGCCTATTCAAGAACATTTTTTCTTTATTTCAAATCAGCCAGTGTACAACAAAGGATAAATTTTTATTTCAAATTGTTTGAGTTGAATACGAAATAAGCATTCCTTGTTTCAAATAACCCAGTGGGCAAAAAAGAATATTTTTTTCAAATCGTTTCACTAGAACAAGAAACATGGTTAATATATTTCAAAGGAAAACTCTGAATTCAAAATATATGTAGCCCTGCACATACTATACCGGAAAAGAATCGTTCGCATTGATTCGATGATCCTGACTATCTGAAGTTAAAGCACCTGGTATTCCCTAGCTTTTACTCATCTAAGTATTGATCAGGCTCGACGTTGCTTAAGCTCATCCTAGAGCCGGGAGTTTAAGCTATGTTCTGTGTTTAAAATGTTTTTAAAAAGATCCGGGGATTTTTTCTTACTGTTATATTAATAAATGCAGTCAATTAAATTCACTCACATTGGACCCCTAAACTTTTATTTATCTTTGACAATATTTTATCTCTTTGCCACCAGGAGTCTATAGGTTGCCGGAGGTTGGTTTTATGATTGATTCATTTTTACGGCTTATCAGCCCTTTGTAAGTTATTTAAAGCCAGAAAAGAATTTTTAGATTGTAAGAATTTTTCTTCCTTTTTTTAAAAATTTTTTTTAGAGCAATTAATGGTTTATTGATACGAGGAGGCATGATAGAATAATGAATTACCGCTCGGATTCAGGAATCCCAGTCGAGTTACATTAAGTTACTTAACTAATACCGTTATGAAGCCAATACTGCTTACCCTCAGCTATAGGTAAAATAGTAGGACAGACTGGGTTTTATAGCCTTGGGTGGGAACATGTCTAGGAGAAGGAAAACTCTGAATTCAAAATGTATGTATCCCTGCACATACTATACAAGAAAAGGATCGTTCGTATTGATTCGATGATCTTGACTAGCTGGGAGGGGGAGAAAGGAAATGGATTCATAACATTTCCAGTGGCATTTGCTCGTAAGGGACGAATCCAACGGGAATTAGAACTTGGCTCTCCGATTAACAATTCCGAGTCATTATTCATGACACCATCCGCACATACAAGCTTACAGCAGCTTGTATTCCCAAACGGTCACCCATCTGAGCACTCAGCAGGCATGACGTTGCTTAATTTCTATGATTGTACCGGAACCGGTATTTCAACGTGATTTGGCCGTAAGCCCGTTGTCATTTGAGAGATGTGAAACTTTGACTTCACATGGGGCAAGGGTTAGCCAAGTAGTATTATGGAGCATTTTACTGAAATTAAAGAAAAGTCAGATCGATCCTCATAGGGTACCCTAAACCTGTGGGCTGGAGGAATTTAATATAGCTTATATAAAATGGTTATGCGCGATATTATGTTAAATCTATTGTTCCGAGGGGCTTATGGCCATATCACGTTGAAACAACGTTTCTCGTATGATCACCGAAGATATTGCCCTGTCTCGACGTTGCTTAACTTAGGTGATCGTACGGTAACCAGCGTTTCAACATAATGTGGCTGTAAGCCCACTACATCCCCTACACGTCAAAGCTTACAGCACCTGGTATTCCCAAGCGGTCACCTACCTAGGTACTGACCAGCTTCAACGATCGTACAGGAACTGGTGTTTGAACGAGATGCGGTCGTAAGGCTGAAATCTTTGAAGTAGTGGTTTAAAAATATCACTGTGGTGAACCTTTTCATGATCTCATTAACTTTTAACTAAACTTCTAGCAGACATTAAATGACTGTCTTCAATTTGTTGCAGAATTCCTCGTTCTTCCCAATATGGGCTTAAGTAAACTTCAAACGTCCATTCAGATTGCGAGTCTCCCAAATAGGTTTTTTTTTACTAGGACGGCATTATTTTTACCCACCATTCACTGAGAATATTTTTTTCGTCTACAGCAGCTAAATCGTCAGTTATTCGTTTGCTGATTACTCTAGTGTTACGCGACATTTGTTCGTTTGTTTTGCAAATATTATATATATATATATATGTATGTAGGTATCCACAAATTCGTTAAAAAAACATATATGAAAAAAAAAAAAATGACCCAAAGTTTAAAAGAATTTCATCGTCAAAATCTATGTGGCATTATTAAAGAGTAAAAGATCAAAGGATTTTTTTTTATCTAAAAATGATTTATTAAGTCTTTTTAGAACTTTCGAAATTTTGCTTAAATGTTTTATTTTTTTGCAGTCGACGTGAACGTATTAATTTGTATGGGAAATTTGTGTGTCTTTTTCCGTGAAAAAACATTGTATTTGAAATTCTTGTAAAAATCACATAATTGTCGGATTTTAATGAAACTTTCAGGATTTATTTAGAAACGAATGGAATTAATTTTGAAATATTTCTTTTATTTTTTTTGAGAGAACCTCGGTAAAAATATTTTTTTTTTACATCTCTTACCCGCAACTTTAATTTTATGTCATTTTGAGTAAATTCTTTCTTCTTTTTTTTAAATTCGTTTTTTTTTATTCTTTTTTATTAAATTCTCTTTTTTTTTAAATTCTTTCTTTTTTTAAATTCGTTCATTTTTTTATTCTTTTTTATTAAATTCTCTTTTTTTTTAAATTCTTTCTTTTTTTTAAAATTCTTTCTTTTTTTTAAATTCGTTCTTTTTTTTATTCTTTTTTTTTAAATTCTCTTTTTTTTTAAATTCTTTCTTTTTTTTAAAATTCTTTCTTTTTTTTAAATTCGTTCTTTTTTTTATTCTTTTTTTTTAAATTCTCTTTTTTTTTAAATTCTTTCTTTTTTTTAAAATTCTTTCTTTTTTTTAAATTCGTTCTTTTTTTTATTCTTTTTTTTTAAATTCTCTTTTTTTTTAAATTCTTTCTTTTTTAAAAATTCTTTCTTTTTTTTAAAATTCTTTCTTTTTTTTAAATTCGTTCTTTTTTTTATTCTTTTTTTTTAAATTCTCTTTTTTTTTAAATTCTTTCTTTTTTTTAAAATTCTTTCTTTTTTTTAAATTCGTTCTTTTTTTTATTCTTTTTTTTTAAATTCTCTTTTTTTTTAAATTCTTTCTTTTTTTTAAAATTCTTTCTTTTTTTTAAATTCGTTCTTTTTTTTATTCTTTTTTTTTAAATTCTCTTTTTTTTTAAATTCTTTCTTTTTTTTAAAATTCTTTCTTTTTTTTAAATTCGTTCTTTTTTTTATTCTTTTTTTTTAAATTCTCTTTTTTTTTAAATTCTTTCTTTTTTTTAAAATTCTTTCTTTTTTTTAAATTCGTTCTTTTTTTTATTCTTTTTTTTTAAATTCTCTTTTTTTTTAAATTCTTTCTTTTTTTTAAAATTCTTTCTTTTTTTTAAATTCGTTCTTTTTTTTATTCTTTTTTTTTAAATTCTCTTTTTTTTTAAATTCTTTCTTTTTTTTAAAATTCTTTCTTTTTTTTAAATTCGTTCTTTTTTTTATTCTTTTTTTTTAAATTCTCTTTTTTTTTAAATTCTTTCTTTTTTAAAAATTCTTTCTTTTTTTTAAAATTCTTTCTTTTTTTTAAATTCGTTCTTTTTTTTATTCTTTTTTTTTAAATTCTCTTTTTTTTTAAATTCTTTCTTTTTTTTAAAATTCTTTCTTTTTTTTAAATTCGTTCTTTTTTTTATTCTTTTTTTTTAAATTCTCTTTTTTTTTAAATTCTTTCTTTTTTTTAAAATTCTTTCTTTTTTTTAAATTCGTTCTTTTTTTTATTCTTTTTTTTTAAATTCTCTTTTTTTTTAAATTCTTTCTTTTTTAAAAATTCTTTCTTTTTTTTAAAATTCTTTCTTTTTTTTAAATTCGTTCTTTTTTTTATTCTTTTTTTTTAAATTCTCTTTTTTTTTAAATTCTTTCTTTTTTTTAAAATTCTTTCTTTTTTTTAAATTCGTTCTTTTTTTTATTCTTTTTTTTTAAATTCTCTTTTTTTTTAAATTCTTTCTTTTTTTTAAAATTCTTTCTTTTTTTTAAATTCGTTCTTTTTTTTATTCTTTTTTTTTAAATTCTCTTTTTTTTTAAATTCTTTCTTTTTTAAAAATTCTTTCTTTTTTTTAAAATTCTTTCTTTTTTTTAAATTCGTTCTTTTTTTTATTCTTTTTTTTTAAATTCTCTTTTTTTTTAAATTCTTTCTTTTTTTAAAATTCTTTCTTTTTTTTAAAATTCGTTCTTTTTTTTTAAATTCGTTCTTTTTTTTTAAATTCTTTCTTTTTTTAAAATTCTTTCTTTTTTTTTAAATTCGTTCTTTTTTTTAATTCTTTCTTTTTTTTTAAATTCTTTCAAATCGGGTTTTTTACTAGGACGGCATTATTTTTACCCACCATTCGCTGAGAATATTTTTTTCGTCTACAGCAGCTAAATCGTCAGTTATTCGTTTGCTGATTACTCTAGTGTTACGCTTTGCAATCCCCACGTTCGATTCCATTCACAGCCTTTTCCACGCTTGTTCAATTACAATCTGTAAACCCTCTTAATAATGCCCCGTAGAGTTGGTATAGGGAGGATATTAGACATTTAGTTAAACCCTTCAGACTATTTATGACTCTTCACAATTTGCCTCTTAAGAGGTACATCGTTATTTTGTTTTTTGCGTGATAACAGTTGTTAGCTGTAAGACAGACAAATACGAATTGTCAATCAACGGTCTTTTCAAGAATACATTCTTACAGTATTTCGATATTCAATTATTTTTTCATAAATAGTTGTATTTTCATGTTTTAAAATGATAAAAAGAACATTTAACAAATCAATAATTTTACTACAACTTGTGTTTGATTGTTTGGGATTTATTTAAATAATTTTCCCCCAAAAGATGTTGGATTCAAATTATTCGGAATAAATTTATCAAAATATTACTTAGTTTTATTCACCACTTTGAAATTAGTCTCGCATAAATATTTTCTATTAAGCAGTGCCTATAAATCTTACAATCGCTGTAACCGCTGATAGGTTGTCTGGCAAAAGGTTTTCTGACATGAAAATGCGTAGGAAGCAGAAATATTTCATTGAATCGCTCCACGGGGGAAAAATGATTCTACTGACGTTCATCTACGCTTGCTCGCCGTTTACGAAGACCAAACAGTAGATGCGAGTAAAGTTTCGGTAGAAATAATTAGTCGCCATAACTTTCGGAGGTTCGCTCATGTGATTGTAGCTTTCCCTCATTACGGAAATTTAAGAGAGAATGTATGTCGGAGAGTAGAGCGAAGGGAATGATATGATAAAAACAACAACGACAGTGGGGTTTTGTTTGTTTATTAAGGGCAAATTTGACAGAGAAAGAATGTCGGAGAATAGAACGAAGGGAATGATATGATAAAAACAAAAATAGAGTGGGATTTTGTTTTGCTCATTAAGGGCAAATTTGAGAGAGAAAGTATGTCGGAGAGTAGAACGAAGGGAATGATTTGATAAAAACAAAAAGACAGTGGGGGTTTATTGTTTATTAAGGACAAATTTGAGAGAGAAACTATGTCGGAGAGTAGAGCGAAGGGAATGATATGATAAAAACCAAAAAAGACTGTGGGGTTTTATTGTTAATCAAGAGCAAATTTGAGAGAGAAAGTATGTCGGAGAGTAGAACGAAGGGAATGATTTGATAAAAACAAAAAGACAGTGGGGGTTTATTGTTTATTAAGGACAAATTTGAGAGAGAAACTATGTCGGAGAGTAGAGCGAAGGGAATGATATGATAAAAACCAAAAAAGACAGTGGGGTTTTATTGTTAATCAAGAGCAAATTTGAGAGAGAAAGTATGTCGGAGAGTAGAACGAAGGGAATGATTTGATAAAAACAAAAAGACAGTGGGGGGTTATTGTTTATTAAGGACAAATTTGAGGGAGAAACTATGTCGGAGAGTAGAGCGAAGGGAATGATATGATAAAAACTAAAAAATGACAGTGTGCTTACTAAGGGCAAATGTAAGAGATAGAGTATGTCGGAGAGTAGAGCGAGGTGAATGATATGATACATACAACAAAGATAGTGTTTTTTTGTTTATTAAGGAGAAATTTATGTAAACCCGTGGCGTGAATCGAACTCAGTAATATGCAAACGCGCCGATTGCTCTACCATTAAATCACAAAGAGACGCCTACGTTGTTTGTATTTAAAATTTCGCTCAGTTTTCGGAGAATTCCCAAATCCTTGGTTACAGAGTGAGTATCGAATCCACGACTCCATTATTAATGATGTTTAATGAAAAACTTGCTAACCTGCTTGACAATGACTTCAGATTTTTTTCAAATTCTTCATTCTTTCCAGGTCCATCAATAAATATAGAATTGGAATCGTGTAACAGAAAACAGAAGAATTCGAAAATTAAATTTCCTAGTAGAAAAATTTGACAGTAGGATGTCTATTTTAACGTTTCATTTTCTTTAAATTCGCGGATGGCTAATTTGTATCAGTAGAACAAAGCATAATCAATCATTTTCCTACCAGCTTTTTATAGATATTACGACCAAATGTCACTTGCAACTCTTATGGTTATATTAAATTTGCATGACAATTTTTAAAAGCGTATTTTAGATATTTGATAAAGGACTCTTTTAAGACTTGGCGTTTTCACTGTGTTATTTCTATTCTTTTGCAAAATTTGAAACCGTCCTCCTATGTGGCAGTGAATGCTGGGAAATCTCCTCAAAGATGAAGAAGAGACTTAAAGTAACAGAAATATGGCTCTACAGAAGGATGCTGCGGATACAGTCCATCGAATATGTGAGCTACGACAAAATTTTAGAGAAAATGAAAACAAAAAGGAAACTTTTATTTTACACCAGGAAGAGACAGTTGAACTTTCTAGTGCACATATTGAGGAAGGAGTGCTTGGAGAATCTGATGCTCTCATGACATATTGAAAGCAAGAGGGACAGGAGAGAACAACGCATAACCTAATTAGAGCTTGAGTAAATGGATGACAAAACGATATTTAGGAGAAATAACACGAAGACAAGATCTATAAAGAACTACGAAGTACAGGAAATTGTGAAGAGCCATGATCGCCTACGTCCTGTTTTCAAACTCATCATGCTTGTAAAGAATGTATTTGTGACTACTAGGCCATAGTTTTGTCGTAAGTTAACAGTGTATGCATTCAGTGTATTTAATTTTAAAGTATAACGAATATATAAACATGCGCTCTAAAAATAAAGTTGTGGACATGAACTAAATAGTTCATAAAATCTCGGAATTTTTATAGAATTTTTCGGACCGGAAATATTTGCCTCTAGCGTTCATAGTAACCATCTTAGTCTGATATTTAACATGACGACAAATTAATCGAACAGATGAGACACGGAAAAAGAGAAAAGGGGATACGTATTTAAGAGAAAATAATCTGTTTAATTAGATTTTATTAAAACTGTACTGAATTATTTCAAATCATTACAGTATTACTTAACTAATTACACTAATTATATCTTTCGGACTGTTGGTGACGATTCGACCGCTGTACGCTCCGGCCGTCCTCAGGTGATATACATCGGAATTTGGAATGGAAACCTATATTTTGTCAACCAGAGTAGTTCCACGTGCAGGTGTTTTCTGGATATCTCAGTCTAATTAAATTCCTTTTAGTAATTCAACTCCCCAATTGTGTCCAAGGTATTCGTTGGATTTTTGAACCAAACACTTGATTTAATCCACAGGAGTAGATTATACTAGATTCACGTGGCATACCTTTTCTGGATATCTCAATCTTAGTAAATTCCTTTTAGTAATTCAACTCTCCAATTGTGTCCAAGGTATTCGTTGGATTTTTGAACCAAACACTTGATTTAATCCACAGGAGTAGATTATACTAGATTCACGTGGCATACCTTTTCTGGATATCTCAATCTTAGTAAATTCCTTTTAGTAATTCAACTCTCCAATTGTGTCCAAGGTATTCGTTGGATTTTTGAACCAAACACTTGATTTAATCCACAGGAGTAGATTATACTAGATTCACGTGGCATACCTTTTCTGGATATCTCAATCTTAGTAAATTCCTTTTAGTAATTCAACTCCCCAATTGTGTCCAAGGTATTCGTTGGATTTTTGAACCAAACACTTGATTTAATCCACAGGAGTAGATTATACTAGATTCACGTGGCATACCTTTTCTGGATATCTCAATCTTAGTAAATTCCTTTTAGTAATTCAACTCCCCAATTGTGTCCAAGGTATTCGTTGGATTTTTGAACCAAACACTTGATTTAATCCACAGGAGTAGATTATACTAGATTCACGTGGCATACCTTTTCTGGATATCTCAATCTTAGTAAATTCCTTTTAGTAATTCAACTCCCCAATTGTGTCCAAGGTATTCGTTGGATTTTTGAACCAAACACTTGATATAATCCACAGGAGTAGATTATACTAGATTCACGTGGCATACCTTTTCTGGATATCTCAATCTTAGTAAATTCCTTTTAGTAATTCAACTCCCCAATTGTGTCCAAGGTATTCGTTGGATTTTTGAACCAAACACTTGATTTAATCCACAGGAGTAGATTATACTAGATTCACGTGGCATACCTTTTCTGGATATCTCAATCTTAGTAAATTCCTTTTAGTAATTCAACTCCCCAATTGTGTCCAAGGTATTCGTTGGATTTTTGAACCAAACACTTGATTTAATCCACAGGAGTAGATTATACTAGATTCACGTGGCATACCTTTTCTGGATATCTCAATCTTAGTAAATTCCTTTTAGTAATTCAACTCCCCAATTGTGTCCAAGGTATTCGTTGGATTTTTGAACCAAACACTTGATATAATCCACAGGAGTAGATTATACTAGATTCACGTGGCATACCTTTTCTGGATATCTCAATCTTAGTAAATTCCTTTTAGTAATTCAACTCTCCAATTGTGTCCAAGGTATTCGTTGGATTTTTGAACCAAACACTTGATTTAATCCACAGGAGTAGATTATACTAGATTCACGTGGCATACCTTTTCTGGATATCTCAATCTTAGTAAATTCCTTTTAGTAATTCAACTCTCCAATTGTGTCCAAGGTATTCGGTGAATTTTTAACCAAACACTTGATATAATCCACAGGAGTAGATTATACTAGATTCACGTGGCATACCTTTTCTGGATATCTCAATCTTAGTAAATTCCTTTTAGTAATTCAACTCCCCAATTGTGTCCATGGTATTCGTTGGATTTTTGAACCAAACACTTGATTTAATCCACAGGAGTAGATTATACTAGATTCACGTGGCATACCTTTTCTGGATATCTCAATCTTATTAAATTCCTTTTAGTAATTCAACTCCCCAATTGTGTCCAAGGTATTCGTTGGATTTTTGAACCAAACACTTGATTTAATACACAGGAGTAGATTATACTAGATTCACGTGGCATACCTTTTCTGGATATCTCAATCTTAGTAAATTCCTTTTAGTAATTCAACTCCCCAATTGTGTCCAAGGTATTCGTTGGATTTTTGAACCAAACACTTGATTTAATCCACAGGAGTAGATTATACTAGATTCACGTGGCATACCTTTTCTGGATATCTCAATCTTAGTAAATTCCTTTTAGTAATTCAACTCTCCAATTGTGTCCAAGGTATTCGGTGAATTTTTAACCAAACACTTGATATAATCCACAGGAGTAGATTATACTAGATTCACGTGGCATACCTTTTCTGGATATCTCAATCTTAGTAAATTCCTTTTAGTAATTCAACTCCCCAATTGTGTCCAAGGTATTCGTTGGATTTTTGAACCAAACACTTGATTTAATCCACAGGAGTAGATTATACTAGATTCACGTGGCATACCTTTTCTGGATATCTCAATCTTAGTAAATTCCTTTTAGTAATTCAACTCCCCAATTGTGTCCAAGGT
>OZ038500.1:89657881-89692881 GCA_964036315.1 Acanthosepion esculentum | reverse complement strand
GATTATTGTACATCATTGCATTCAGGTTCATCTACTATTTTCGGGAAGAGATCTGAGAAGTGGATAATTTAGCACAATGTGAAGCGGAGGCGTCAGTGGCTTTGCCTTGGTAGGAGGCCTACTAGGCAGCAAAGAGCTTAACGGAAAAAATACATTTAAGTTCATAGTGGGTAATGCAGGGATGATTACGATCAGTTAAAACATAAACAATGGCAGCCGAAGTATTATGAATAATATGAGTTCGTCACTTATTTCTGATCAAAAATTAAATAAATATATATATATATATATATATATATATATATATATATATATATATAAATATAAAAGTGAACATAGAAGTCAACACTTAGAGGCGACAGTCTGTTTCATGCTAGTGCAATCGTTAGGTAAGAGTTGCCTGACGATTGCACTAGCATGAAACAGACAGTCGCCTCTAAGTGTTGACTTCTTGTTCACTTTTATATTTACACACGCTCTATCGCTGATATTGAGCACTTTATCCCATAAATATAGCACACTTTAAACTATATTTCTTTATATATATATATATATATATATATATATATATATATATATATATATGTGTGTGTGTGTGTGTGTGTGTGTGTATCTATGTTTTGGTGTGCGACTAAAGTTTCGCTGGATTACCAGCTCATCAGGCACAAGATCTTGTACAAGTATATGTACTAATTAACATATATCTTTTCTGTGTAACCACATCGAACACTATTATGTTTACACCTCATGTATTATTTGCTTGCCAACGTATGTACATCAGCACGAGTATATACCCTTGCTTATTTGATTTATCAATATATATATATATATATATATATATATATATATATATATATATATATATATATATATATATATGTAAATTCATGAATCAGCATGGTTGATGCCAACACCAAGGTGAGTGGCTCTTTGTGCCGTCATGGGCTAACGTTCTCGGATGTCATGAAGCAGAAACACTATAGTGAATCCATTGCTAGGTCAGCTGCTTATTAGAAAGTTAGTTCACTGTGTCGTGTTAGACATTTTTTCTCTCCGGAGTCTATCTTACATATCGCTCAGCCTACCATTCGTCCATGCTTAGAAAAGCTGCTGCTGCATATGGTCTGGTTGACCCACCGTATATCTAGAGATGCTTGATACGATCCAAAGAAGAATCAGCAATATTATTGGACCTGATCTGAAGTCACGGTTTGCGTCACTTTCCCACTGCCTCCCTGTGTCTTTTCTATAAATACTTCCATGGCAACTGTTCGGATGAGATCCTCGCCAGGGTACCTACACTTTAGCAATCTAAGCGCAATCCTAGACTGTAGTCGAAGTCTAACCCATATACTGTTTAGTTGGTTAAATTTAATCATAAGTTCTATGCTAACTTTTTCTTTCTTGACTCTTCTCGACTGTAGAATTATCTTCCGGTTCCGTGCTTTCCAGGTAACTTTGATCTTCAAAGATGTAAATACAATGCCAATCGTTATCTATTGTCTTCTTGATTACTCTCCTATTGTTCTCTCTCTTAATCTTTCACATTTTCTTATTCTTTCACACTCAGTAACCCGTTGTGTCTTAGTGGCTTTACTGCTTTGCTGGGGTAAATTCGATAAAAAAAATATACATGCATATGTATGAGTTCGTTTTTCTCAATATGGTCGAATTGTCAGGAAGGTAATTTCGTGATATTATCGACCAGCTCAGCGTACTTTGGTAAGTGCCTGAAGCCCATACCACTGGTCGACCCAAGCCCTGTCAATGAAATTACGTAGACGGAACTGTCAGTGGTTGTTCTAGCACAAAGTCACTAGTCATCGTGAACGAGGTTTCGAACGTATTGACTTTTTCAAACTGGTGATTACACCAGATGATGCTTTCTCTCCCAGAAAATACAACATAATTGCTGTAGGCTCTGTGAATGTTGGACTGAGCAAGCATTTACAACAGGGATTATTTAGTATCCTTAGCAGAATGGCATATTCTTTGTTTTTTAAGTAATTATATAACGAGCGGTAAAAAATATAGTTTCTGATAAATACATAAATGAGATCGATTTTAGTTCGTGGTTGTTTAGCCATTATGCAAGGACGACCTTGCGTATTTTTTCAGCTAGGAAGCATTTATGGCATGGGTTATGACTGATAGACAAGATATACATACCAACCGTATTTTTTCAGAATGAAAGCATTTCTAGCATGTTCTAAAACTGATGGACAAGATAGACCTACATACCAACCGTATTTTGTCAGCTTGAAAGCCTTCCTAGCATGTTCTAAAAGTGACAGACATGATAGACCTATATACCAACCGTATTTTGTAAGCTTGAAAGCATTTCTAGCATGTTCTAAAAGTGATAGACAAGATACACCTACATACCAACCGTATTTTGTAAGCTTGAAAGCATTTCTAGCATGTTCTAAAAGTGATAGACAAGATACACCTACATACCAACCGTATTTTGTAAGCTTGAAAGCATTTCTAGCATGCTCTAAAAGTGATAGACAAGATACACCTACATACCAACCGTATTTTGTCAGCTTGAAAGCATTTCTAGCATGCTTTAAAAGTTCTAAATCTGATAGTCAAGATAGACGGATATACCAACTATATAATATATATGGTTGAGTGAAGAATAATTGGTGTTTTAGTTTATTCGCCAAAAAATAAAGTAAAGTTGTATTTTAAATTATATATTCGCCATTATTTGCAATGAATCCTTTTCACTTGTCAGACAGCTTTTCTTTTATTAAAATTCTGAAGTTTTTTAAATGAACAATGTTTCGATTAACTCTTGAATCTGGTTTCTATTATAGAATTGTTTGCCTATTGAAAACCTTCTGCTGCGTTTGAAAACGTAATAAACAGTTGCCGCAAGGGCAGGCGAATATAGTGGACAGGGTAAAGCAGATCTTCTAAGTTACAAAAATATTTTACTCTGTTATTCTTAATTTATGCGGCCTTGGGTTGTCACCGAGGTGAAAAAAATTATTTGGCTATTGCCGAGATCAGGGCGCTTTTCAAAAAAAAAAAAGAAAAAGGAATAAAAAAAAACATTCATGGACAAATTGCAGCTGCCTGACGTATAAATGGACATTTAGTATTTCATAGAGTTTTAGGAACTCCAAATGAGTAATACCCCAACAATCCCACAACACGCGCAACATTTATTCCATGTAGCTTAGTTTTGGGGGTCCGTTGTGAGGATATTTCCTTGTCAATACATTAACATTTGCGTTGAACAATGTCGTATGCTAATTTATTTCAGATTTACTCTTAATTGCAATGGTCAGATACTTTTACCGCTCGAAAAATACATGACTCTTTTTGCCATATTTTATCTTCACATAAGAGCTAGATTAGACCATAAACGAAGTGTTGCTGCCATGCTGAGCTGGAGCTTTACAATCTTCCCTTTCCAGGCTTGATAGAGTTGAAGATCGTTTATACGATCTTGAGGGGAATTATTTTTTTTCCTTCCACACCCAGTTATCCATATACGCACGCAAGCCTATTGCTACTCTATTGATATCTCAATGGTAAAGGATCAAATGAGTGCTATTTCAATTATCCAACAGTTCAAACCATTACACCTAAAAATCTCCTTGCTACTTCCACGGAGACGAATCACCCACATTTCTCCAGTATACGGAGAAAGTCACTCTCAGAAAATCTTTCCAAATAACTGCAACAGAGTGGAACCAGCTTCCCAGAGGAGGCTTCCTTGAACTCATCAGCCTTAAACTATTCAAGTCAAGGGACAACCGATTATTCACATAATCTTCATTCTGACTATCATTTGCGGCGGCATTTGACACGTCATTCTGTGAACCCCTACGATGAATCTCTCTTGTGATTTGCATAAAGGGAAGTTTTGTCTTAAAAAACAAGAACATATGATTAAGAGTTAGTATGATAGGTTTGTCATTAGAATTGGGTTCACAAAACGGAAATTAATTATGGTTTAACCTAATACATAGACATCTATATCAACCAACCAAGATAGACTGATAGATAAGTATATAGACCGATTAAATCAGAACAATAGATAGATAGATAGATAGATAGATAGATAGATAGATAGATAGATATAAAGACATGAAAAGGCTCGACAAAATCGACCTTGTCCTTCACCAACATTACTATGCAGTCAATGCCATTGGATCTTCCCTGCGAGAATTGGCCTACTTTGTCATCAGCGAACAAGAAAGAAGAAATTACTTGTGTATGAGATAAAGCCGGTATGTGTGTAGTGATTTTCCAATCGTAGCTTAGATGTGGCACAAGGCCGAAAGTATGGGGCACCCAGGGAGGATCGAACTCACTACTCAGTCGTAATTGTTCTAGCGAGACAAGGTTCCCAAGCCGGTGTGTGTGTATGTTTGTGTTTTTTGTGTTTGTGTGTGTGGTAACATTGATAGAAAATATTCGGCATTAATTACTCAAGCAGCTTTGCTACTGTTTGTTAAAATCCATGAGATATTTCTATTAAAAAAGTTTTGCCGGAATATGTGTTGATCAAATCTAGTAAGCGTTATCGTTCTTCTTCATTAGCAGAAGTTTCCTACCTAACTTTCTGTTCAAAGTAGTGTGGAAGATCAACATCTTGATTATGTCATTATTTCTTTATCGAATTACATATAATATCTAATTTTGATGCTGCTGTTTTTCTCGAAATCTTTAAGTAAAGGCATTATTTCACAATATATTTGACAAGGTCAAATTGTGTTTAGCTGTAGTGATAAAATTTATCATGAGTCGTCTTGTAAGTTTAAAGTTATCTTATTTTTTTTTACTTCTGTCAATGTTATCACATGGCAACTGAATACAAGATTCGATAAAAGAGGTAGTTGTTGTCTATGTGTCTGTGATGGGGAGAGAAGGTGATCGTCTCTGATTTTAACTGTTCAGGGCCTAAAAACGATATTGATTTATTATCGGCTAAACGCTGTATCAGAATCAGCCTCGCTGTGAATCATTGACATGACTATCTACTCCTGCTTTAGTATCAAGCCCGACAGGTTCGAAAACGTAAAACTGACAGATGCTCTTGGGAAGATCATCCAACCAGTGGTTAAGTGGACTAAGGGGTGACTTATAAATTTTAACGCCTCTAAAACGAATCTGTTTTCATTTTATAACCAGAGAGAAACTTTTCTGTCTGTCGTCATCATGGTTGACGCTAACCACCTCTTTGCGCCTTCTTGAGGAAAAGTATTCCACTAACATGAAGTAGGTTGGTTCTGTATAATTAATTGCATGGTCTGCTGCTAGGAATATTTATTCAATGTGTTCTGCCAAACATTTTTTCACGTCAGAATCCATCTTGCACATTTATAAATTTACCCTTTTTCTGTGCATTGAATACTGCTGCCATATCTGGTCTGGTGCTAATGATATATATCTTGAGATTCTTGAGCAAATTCAAAGAAGGGTCTGTATTATAATCGATTCTGGCATCAGCTCACTTTCTTTTCGAGTGACATGGCAGCCCTCTGTATTTCAACAAATATTTTCATGCAAATTGTTCTGAAGAGTTTTCCTGTTTGGTGCCTCGAATACACGATTTTAATGTCTTGCTGCTTCTTGCTTGTCGAAAATCCTCTTCTGTTTCTCCAGGCTTTAAGAACTCAGATGTGTTAAGTTATTTTGTGTACATGGTATACTAGTGAGCAAATCAAAATGAGCTGACTCATTTTATAGTTTACCAAGAGAAGGTTAACCAATCAGAAGACTTGAAATATTCGATCCGATGTGTATAAAGGCGGCCATTTTGTTTTTTCTTGTCGGAATATCTACTGCTAACCTGTCAAACTTGAAGAGCTACGCTTTCCTACTCTCTCCGAATATCCACTACCAACCTCTGATATGGAAGACCTTAAGAATTCCTGAATAGCTGCTACTAGACATTGGTGCTGTTTCATTGAACAAATTACTTACTACGTTGGATTTCTACATTCAGACTACGGTGATCATGTTTTACAAGGTGAAAAATCGAATCTTTCTAACTATCGACCTATTAGCCTTCTACCTCTTTTGGCACTGTACTAGATGCTCAAATTAACTCTGATTTGGTTAAACATCTAACATAACAGGGTCTGTTTTCAGAGAAGCAATATAGATTTTGCTTCTCTAAATCAACTGCTGGTGTGTTAACGATTATTGCTGAAAACTCAAGTTTTAGATAAGAATAGGATAGTTCGGGCTATTGTTTTGACAGGGTGTGGCATACTGTTCTTAGTCACTTGTTATGGTATTTCTGGGCAAATTTTTGAACTGATTCAGTCTTTTCATCAAATGTCGAAATTAATATTTTCTTGAATGGCATTTCTTCTAGATCCTTTTTTTAAAAAATAAATTCAGGTGTTTCCCAGGGCTCTATCCTTGGTTCTACGTTGTTTCTAATTATTCTCTACCATTGGAACTTCCTGATGTCCACAGTTCTCAACTCGGTATCTATGCTGATGACACAACTATTTACTTGTGTTTTAAGAGTAGGTCTAATCGGTTCGATAAAGTTAAATTGGCAGCTGATCTAACAAATATTGTTAAATAGCCAAGTTTATTTTAACGCATCAAAAAAGCAAACCTCTCTGAGAGAACCATTTTACCTTACATCATCATGGTGCTAACCACAAGGAGTGTGCTTCATTGTGCCTGATCTGACTAACGTTTTCAGCTGACATATAGTTCAAAAATATATTGGGTCTATTGTTAAGTCTGCAGCTAAAAAATTTTGTTCGCTGTATCGTGCTATAGTTTTTCTCGCCAGAATCAGTTTACGTATTTATAAGTTTACCATCCGCCCTTTCTTTAAATATTTCTGTCACATCTGGTTTGGTGATCCTGCAATATCTTTAGGTATTTTTGGTAAAATCCAAAGAAGAATCTGCAATGTTATTGGTGTTGATTTGGTATCTCTGTTTCAGTCTCTTTCTCACCGCCATAATATAGCTTTTTCTATACATGCTTTCATGGTAATTATTCTGATGAACTTTTCTCTATGGTACATAGTCTTTATGAATTTAAGCGCAGTACTAGATTGGCGGAGAGGTCTAATCAATTTACAGTTGAAATGGCTAGATGCAACCGTAAGTTCTATGCTAACAGTTTCTTCTATCGCACTTTTCGCCTGTGGAACTCTCTTCCGGCTGCTTGCTTCCCAGTCAACATTGATATTCAAAAATTTAAATAAAAACTCAACAGTTATCTTCTGATTGCTTAATTTTCTTTTATCTCACTTCTCGGTCGTGGATTTTTGCTTCACAGTTAACTTAGATCTTCAAAAATTTAAATAAAATGTCAATCGTTATCTTTAGCTATCTTAATTTTTATTCTTTTATTGTCGTCTTTCCTTAATAGTAGTTTTTCTCATATTTTCTAACACTCATTAACCTCTTGCATCCTAGTGGCTTTATTACCTTGCTTGGGGTGAAATGATTAAAAAGGATTTGTGTGAAATTTGACTTTCATAAATCATTAGTTATAATTATATGGAAAAGAAGGTAGCAGTTAAAAGTGACGCCAAGATGGTATAGATTAAGTATTTATTCTTTTGTAAGTAGTGAAAGTCGCAAGTAAGTCAGCTAGTGTATCGACGTAAAACCTTATAAAGAACGAATACAAAAAAAAAATATAATAAATGAATGTCCGTTGAAGCATGTAAATATTTGTTCAAATATATTGGAAACCAACTGAGGTAGTCTGCTTAAATTCAGTTCATCCGAATGCCTTGGGGCTGCGTTAATCTGCTCGTTTTATTATTGCCTTTCAAATGAAGAGAGAAAAATCATTTAAAGATGCAATAAAAAATATGTAAAAAAGGTATTTTAAATGGAGGAACAGTTTTGAATATAAATTTTAACTTTAATGACGCAGAACCCAAAACAATATATTTACAAAAAAGGAAATCTTTTGAACAGGAGTAGTTTTATTCAGATTTAGAATACGCAGCCGACTGTGTCCGCCATTTTCCTATCCCATTCGCCATATTTTGCTTCAGTTGTTAATATGCAGACGATATGGGTCACATGAACCAGTGTTGAATGTAGATGTTGTCATTAAATTAATGTTTTTTTCTGGTTTTTCTTTTAAATTCAGTGGATATATTTCCTTTTAGCCTCTTTTTTTCCATAAAAAAGAACAATTACCAACCAATAAAATTACTTTTAACTTTTAAAGTGAAGTAGCTTTGTTGTTTAAAAGGCGGCGAAATACTTTGTCCATAGATGATTTGATTTTTAAATTTCAAAGTTATTAATCCGGAACAAACACCATTCTACACTTCGACGTCTGTTCTTCAGTCCTACCTCACCAATTAGACCGTGATGATTCGTACCGATGATTAGGAATGAAAAAATGTTTAAATAAAGTTTTTAAAACTTCAGTCGGTTGATAAAGACATAATTTTTCTTTAAAACTTTTTTTCTCTTCTACGACTATAAATCTAATTCGGCAGTAACTTTAAGGTGATTTTATAAACGTCTGATAAGAATACGAGATTAAATTTTTGATGTAATGGGATAACCTGTCACTCCCATGTGTGACTACACTATAAGTATCCGTAAGGCAGCGGACTACAGAGTCTAGCCGAAATATTTTTCGGCTAGACGGTCGAACTCTCTGCCTCTGAGCAGAGAGGAACCGGGACGAGGCTCAGCCGAAGGGTAGACTCTCGTCCGGGGAGGTAGACTGACCCTGAACCCGTTTATACGGGTTCAAAAGAGAATATTCTTTGGCCGAGCCTACAGTCTCGGAAAGCCCACGTTAAACCCGGCCTTGTGCCACATGCAAGCCTCGTGGGGGGGGGCAAATATACTAGACGAAATCTTTTTTTCGGCTAAACAGTCGAACTCTCTGCCTCTGATCAGAGAGGAACCCGGACGAGGCTCCGCCGAAGGGCAGAGTCTCGTTCGGGGAGGTAGACTGTCCCTGAACCCGTTTTTACGCTTTCCAATAGGGAATAATTTTGGCCGAGCCTACAGGCTCGGAAAACCCACGTTAAACCCGGCCTTGTGCCACATGCAACCCTCGTGGGGGGTAGGTAGAAATCCTAGCCGAAATCTTTTCGGCTTGATGGTCGAACTCTCTGACTCTGAGCAGAGAGGAACCTGGACGAGGCTCAGCCGAATGACAGAGTCTTGTTCGGGGAGGTTGACCAACCCAATCCCGTTATGCGGGTTCTACGGGCATTTTTGGCCGAATCTACGGTCTCGGTAAACCCACGTTAAACCCGGCCTTGTGCCATATAGAACCCTCGTGGGGAGGGGGGTGCTAAATATACTAGCTGAGGTCTGTTGAGTACGACTCAGATTTACGCGAGAACTACCGACCTTCCAATAGTTGCACTCACTACTGGATTCACTTGCGACTATCGCGTGCATAACTGTTACCTTATTTCTTATTGTGCTGGTTTTACCATAAACCTTTACTTATTTATCCACCGTGTTGTTCAAGTATATATTGCTATTAGCACGGAATATAACAATTTTCTATTTGAAAAACTTTATTCACGTTTGGATTCTGTCAAATTAACAACAGTCGAATCGAAGGTATGTAGTTTCGAGTCTTTTTTCGAACGTTCAATCTACTCGCGAGGATATGAGGGATTCTTTCTTTCTCTCTACGTAGGTCGAGCATTTATATAACTTCCGGTTATTAGATATCTTCATATGTGTTTATCCCAAAATCAGCTGTGTTCCAACCTGTTTATATTTATATTGATGCATCTACCATAAAGTTTCGAGGCCCGATTTTGCACTTGGTGGTTTGAGAATAATAAGTTTAAGTCAAGGTTCGGAATTCGTAGACTTTTGTAGATTTTTAGATGACACCAAATACAAGGCTACTGTTTTATCTCTTAGTGAGAGTCCAGCATATATTTGGGTCAGTACAATTCAATTTTTAGATAACATTTCCCGATAGGCATTGAATTTGATTCGGATCTCTGCAATTTCCTGGCGGGAATCCATTAAATATAATCGATTTGAGAAATCAATGTTTTTTCAAATTTAATTGTTAAAAAAATTTCCAGTGTGCGTCGAGTCGTTCGGAATGTCACGACACATTTTCGAGGCATATTTTTTTAAACATTTCACCCCCAAACAGGTCGGGGTGTGCTATTAGCAAGCAAGGAGTTATGGGGAGTGAAAGCAAGAATAAAGAGGGTATCTTGAGGAAAGGATAAAGAGAAGGACAGGGAACTAAATAAAGACATCAAAAGATTTCGATTGACATTACATTTGAATATTTGAAGATTATAGCTATTAGGAAAGCAAGTAAGGGGAAGGGAGTTCCAATGTCGGTAAGAGCGAGATAAGAGGCTATTGGACTAGAAGAGACGGATACATTTAACCGTTTCGACAGCGAAAGGATGGGACCGAGATGCCAAACTAGTAGTACGCTTAAATATATGCAGTTGGGGCACCAGCGAAAGTAGCTTGTCCATGCAGTTGCCGTGAAAATATTTTTAGAAAAGACAGAGGAAAGGAGAGGCACGTCTGTGAGAAAGTGACTGTAGATGAGATGCCAGATCAGGATTTCAAGTCCTTTCAGATGTATTAGACGCTTAATTTCTTTGTCAGGAGCATAATAATTATTAGCGGTGAAAATAGCCAATTATGAAACTAATTCTTTGTTTAAAGAGACACCAGGGTTCTGGGTGAAAGCAATACTAATAATGCTTAATAGGAGTAGATGTAACTTTTAATGAAAGCAATGCTAATAATACTTAATAGGAGTTGATGTAACTTTTAATGAAAGCAATCCTAATAATACTTAATAGGAGTTGATGTAACTTTTAATGAAAGCAATCCTAATAATACTTAATAGGAGTTGATGTAACTTTTAATGAAAGCAATCCTAATAATACTTCATAGGAGTTGATGTAACTTTTAATGAAAGCAATCCTAATAATACTTAATAGGAGTTGATGTAACATTTAATGAAAGCAATCCTAATAATACTTAATAGGAATTGATGTAACTATTAATGAAAGCAATCCTAATAATACTTAATAGGAGTTGATGTAACTTTTCATGAAAGCAATCCTAATAATACTTAATAGGAGTTGATGTAACTTTTAATGAAAGCAATCCTAATAATACTTAATAGGAGTTGATGTAACTTTTAATGAAAGCAATCCTAATAATACTTAATAGGAGTTGATGTAACTTTTTGTTGTGGGGCAGACCCTTTTACACAAGATGGACTCGTCCAAAGTATACTTATACTGACAGAGAGATACGTTGAGTCAGGTTGAGAGATACGGAGACAGTACACAGGGTGTTCACAGTGAGTTATACGAGATTCCAGCGAGAGAGGTAATTACGGCTTCACTTACAGAGACTTGTACATATACTTTCTACTAACCCGCATTCCTGAACTACTAATCTTCACTTCAAGTCTGTATTCTTACGTTTAATACACTTATTTTTCTATCTCAATTCCTGGCGTTGTTTACTTATTTGTGCAAGATTCCATTCTCGGAATCCACAACACTTTTAATGAAAGCAATCCTAATAATGCTTAACAGGAGTTGATGTAACTTTTAATGAAAATCTTAATGTTTAAAATAATTATCATTTAATGATTTGCCATTAATTTCTTCCCCCGTTTAAAAAAATGCCACTAACTAAAAAGAAACAGTTGGCAGCTATGAATTGGAGATACAGAAAAAAATCAAACCACACAAGATAATGTTCAGGAAAGTGTTTCGACAGACGACAAAAAGTGACACCAAAATCCGAAGTGGAAATGAAATAAGAAAATGGCTTCCAAAACTTAAGCAAAGTGTTAACAAATAAGACAAGGAACACAAAAAAAGTATGCTGAACTGTTACGTAATATCAATCTGACTATATGACAGTGAAAGTTGGACAATTTCCTGACAATATATTGTAAGGAACATGTAAGCAAGGATGAAGTTTCATGGAATTTATGTTCACTCAATACGAGGCGTAAGGGTCACTCTAGGTAGAGGCTTTCTGTATAGAGTTCTATAAGCTAAAGAAAAAGTTAAGAAATAAAGTTAATGAAACCATGCAGGAAAGATAAAGTTTAACCTTAGAGAATGAAGAGATTAAGATTGTAGTTACTGAGAAAACATCCTGTCAGGAGTCTGTTCCGCAAAGCAGTGGGGAGAAGCTGTCCGACTGGCACTTCCTCCTTACTAATGGAATACAAAGAGAATTGGGGATAATTCACCCTCGTGTATCTGGCAGGGCGGGTCCCAGTTGTAAAAGGTCAAGGGTGGCGCGATTAAGGAATATAGCTCGTCAGAACACATGGAAGTAGTGAGACGCTCGCAACATTTCGTCTGTAGGAAAGGGGTTGTAATGTGGAAAGTAATTCATCTCCCATAAGGCAGCGTAGTCTTTTTTTCTTAACTCAAGACAGGCAAGTAAGGACAGGACAGCTCTAGTCCAGATATGGCAGCAATATTCCATTTTGGGGTCTTGTACAGTACAGCAGGGAGAGTCAGATACCTACTGGAGCGATACAATGAACCAACTAGGTTTAAATTTCGTCCGGCTCTTCCTCCTCCACGGTCTTTTGAAAGAGAGTAGGGGTTAATACCTTGTTTCTTGTTTAGGATTGGATTTCTGGTTCCTTCTAAAATCTGTTCATTCGCTTATGTTTTCCTAATCATAACAATCTTTTTCACACGAGAGCTACCTCTAATGCTTATACAACACCCCACAGTAAACCCTATACCTTGAGCGGCACTTGGGACTTGTATTAGGTAAACATTAGTTAAAAAAAAGTTCGTACATATGACTTCTAGTTGAGGTCTGGAAAATATTTGTACTTAGAATCATAACTACACACAGTTCAAATATATGGACTTGGAGAATTCGACAATTATAGGCCATAACGAATGCAAGGATCTGCCCTTCAAACGGCCAATGTATGATTAATAATATTGTATACTGAGCTAGCATACCTCCCGGTAACGATGTCAACTTTTATATTAGGTCCGCTGGAAATCTATAGATATCTAGTTTTTATCATCATCAAAGGACTTCAGGTAATGTAAGATACACGGCTTTCTCCAAACAGTTCTGGTAATTAAAGAATGGTGGTAATACACCCATAATTACGTGGGATATTGTAGCTAAAATTAAATCTTACGTTAGGAAAAGCGATAAATATAATTTATACCTTGTAGAAAAATTAGTTATCATAAACACTTAAATACACAGAACTTATTATGAATGTATGTGTGTGTGTGTTTATTTTAATATTTTATGTGTATTATTCGCGGTCTGCCACAAAAGCACAACGTCGTCAATTCTCACCTTAAATATGTGTAAAAATTTCAGATAGATTATATCTGTAAAAGAACAATAAGAAAAGTACAAAAGGAAAAGTTATCTTAGCCAACGCGTTTTGTCCGCTGACAGAACTTTTCAAGACAAAGGAACAATTTTCATATATATATATTTATATATATTATTGTCATCCACAGACAGACTGTTTCGCTGTATCACAGCTCTTCAGTGTGGCTAGACGTCCGGTTGCCTCTAGCTAGGATCGAAACTCGACAGAATTGGCGTCAGTCGGAAATGCTACCCCTAAGCCGTCAGCGCACGGCATGGATGAAAGTGAATTTTAACGTATTTATTTTTAGTGACTGACAGGACTCAATTCTGCCGAAGAGTCATGCTATATTAGCTTTAATAATCACTGTTTACAAACCCACGCTTATATATATATATATATATATATATATATATATATATATATATATATATATATATATAAAAAGTTAATGGCCAGAGTTGAATTAGACCAAGAAACAGTAGTATTAAAAAGTGTTCAATACACGTATAAAAAAATTAAAAAAATTAACACGTAAAGATTTTAAGTATAAAATATTAGGAGATCAGCCGATTTCGCTTCCTTGGTTTCAACCTTTCAGTATTTTCGGGCAATTTTAGACAATTGACTTCCGAACTCGTTATAAAAAAAAACAAACTTAATGAACGCTATATTATTTAATTCTAAAAAAATAAGCGCACTTCGTGAGTTGTGGTAGAAGAGGAAGAAGGGGAAAATAAGTGTATTGGAAATGTATCAGTGGTGGTGGGGGGTAAATAAAAAATAATTTTTCTTTTCATCCTAGTTCATATGAACTCAAAAGGAACTTTTTATAACGTATGCAATGGCTCATAATTTCCGGTCTCTCATTCAAAAGGTTTTTTTTTTTGGTCTGGAAATGTTATTATAGGTACATTTTCTTGTTGGAACAGTTGCAGATATTACTGTGATTTTTATAAAGTTCGGCTTTATTTTTGGAATTTTCCAGTTTACAATCGGATCTTTATTTATTTTTTCCTTTAATTTCCAAACATAGTTTCGTAGAATGGCTAAGATTTTCTAGCTTAAAAGATGACTTGTGATTATACCACCTCTTCTTAAAGTTAACTTTGGTACACCCGACGTATTTTGTTTCTGCCTATTTGTATCTATTGCATTATAATCCTTCTCAACATGGAGGGAATTCCTTTAAGAAAAGTAATATGGTTTACGGTTTCGACTTTCTTAAGGTATCATCAGGTTAAATAAAAACAATTTTGTCAGTATAATATTTTTTTAAGAAATGGTGTCAGAAATTATTTCTTTGAAATGGCTGTCAGCGGTTAAACGTTAAAAGTCATAGAAAATTACATCGTGACACCTGTTAAAAAAAATGCTAAATTCCAAAGTTTTACTCTTCCTATCCTGATAATGACTTAAGAAAGCGAAAAGCTTGGACATTTATAAATCATTCGTCTGTGCATAAAAATACTGTTGCCATATCTGGCCTGCTGCTCCTGCTGCACATCTCGAGATTCTTGTCTGTTATGTAATCGGTCCTGACCTGGCATCTCGACTTCAATAACTTTCACACCGTCATGAGGTGTCTTCTCTCTATCTTTTCTACGAATATTTTCACGGGCATTCCTCGTTGGTCCCTCGACTCCATAAATTTAAATGTACAACCATACTTTCAACTAAGGTCTCACTGTTTTAATGTTGAATTATCTAGAAGCAACGGTATCATCTTTTCTAATAGCTTCTTTATCTGCCTATATTTCTGCCATAAGATATTATGTACACTATTACTATTATACTCATCTTTGTCGATTTATTTATTACAACGTTTCGGCCGTTGTACGCTCCGGCTTTCTTCAGGTGGTTGGAATGTCGAACTGAACCCTTTATTTCACTCACTGGGGTAGACTGTTCTAGTTCCACGTGCCATGTTTAATGGATGTCAGTTATCTCCTGTTAATTTCCCTCTGAAAGTTCTCCACTGCCTTAACCGGGTATTGAGCTCACACTCTTTGGGTCCTGTCACTGGATCTAACTAACGCCTTTATCCACTGTGCCATGTGTCCTTGAGGACATCTGTGTATGAATTTCTGGGTATTATAGTCCGAATAATGTAAATAATGTAATAGCTTCTTTTCTCGCACCTCGCGCATGTGCAACTCCCTCCTAATTTCTTGCTTCCCTGTCATCTACAATCTTCAAAATTTTAAATGCAACTCCGACCATCATCTTCTGTCTCCCTATCGTTCTTTCATTGTCCTTTTTTTTCTTTTTTTTTTTCTTACTAATGTCATCTCGTTCTCTTGCACACCCACTGACCATAGTCGCATTATCGCCTTACTTGGAGTGAAATGATTATAAAAACCCAAAACATTTTGGCAATCTTTACATACATTAATCACTGACTCACATTTACTCATAAGAAAACAAGTACTTTTAATTAAATTATTTCTTTGTCGGTGGATTTTAAACAAACATGTATTGATGAAGGATTGTTGCCTGTATGCATTTGCGCGTGATCTTTATAAGGAATTATATCATCAAAACTTCTAAAAGATTTATCATAAGTATGCAGCTGATGACCAGACAAGAAGCCTTTGAGAGAAAAAAATGGCTTCCATGAAGTCTGATGTAACTTCAACGACCTTTACGGAAACGACTAAACTCTCAAACGAGCTAATGCTTAATGCCGAGACACAATGTTAACAATAAGAGGCCATTGAAATGCTATCGGCATCAGTACACCAAACGACGGGAAAGGTGAGATGTTATATATTCAGTAATTGTATGAGGAAGTCTTTTTATGAGGCGACAAATTATCCCAGTCACCGCCGACAAGGGGTGTGAGATAAACATAAAAAAATATCTCAATGTGTAAGTTAATCTTTATTGTCTGGTTCTATTTTCACGGAGAGAGAACAAGGGAGAAGTGACGAGATTTCCCCCTTACTTTTTTTTTCTGGATGAAAGCACTGATTTTCAACCTGGCGTCTAATTCTAAGCGCTCTTTATACGTGTCAATCAATAAAACCATAGGCAGACGATAGTTTCGTCCCAAGGGTGGAGATACGGCTCAACTAGTGAAAAATTTGTTCTTTTATCAATTTACCCAGGAGAAGAAGTCTGGACGCCGGCCGTTAATTCTTGACCGACCTTCATAATCTAATGCCGCGTGAAAACAAAAGATAATGTTGTTTAATAGGCTCGAATTCATTTATTTAGAGGCGGTTTCAAGAGAAAAAAGGATATCAAAGAGATACAATTCCTGTTTAAGCGAACCTTACAAAAAATAAGTCTGGTCTAAGGCTATTTTAACGGAACACGGATGTTAACAAAAGGTATCTGTTGTTTTTCTTGCTGCATATATAATGTGAGCTAAATTCGATTGTTACGCGTGTGACAATGTGTCGCCCCCGTTTTCTGGGGTGAAACGGATGGTGTTTCTCACGCTGCTGGCCACGGCCCGAATGGTGATTTGGACGACGCGAATGGAGGAAGACTTGCGAGGTATCTGTCTTTCTCATCAGGATCTAATCCGATTCTTTGAGCATCAGCTCAAGATGAAGATCAGAACTGATAGAAAATGCTTGCATTCGGCAGTCTTTAGCGAAAGGTGGGTGACTGAGGCGAGCTTGGTTTTCTCTTTTAGGTCAACCTACATCACATCTGGGTGATTTCCTGTGGAGCCCTCCCCCTGGTTAGGTTAGACAAGCCTTTGTGTTGTTCCTGGCCTGTTCCCGCCTGCCTCTTTGGTTATGATTTAGTCGAGATTCCCAACCTCCCCAACTTGTTTTTGGCCTCTTTTTATCTCGACTGGGTCAGCTTTTTATTTCCCATGTCCGTATATATTTTCCCCTTTTCCCACTTCCTTAGTAAGAGAGCTTCTTGATTTTGTCCAATGGGCAGAATACAGCGGCCTCTCTCCTTTTTTAGGGTTGGACGGGCTCTACTAGCATCAGTTATGTGTAGTTCACTTTGTGTTCATGTTTAGTTTGGTATTGGTTTCATCTCACTCCCCTCTCATTTTCCATCTTTAGAATTGTATATATAGTTTATTATCATTACATTTTTATGGCATGGGGCGCGTTTCGTAGGTTCCCCTTGAGAGAATGCGGTATTATAGTGTATGGAGGATTGGTTGACAACGGACGAGTTTTTATGGTGAATGGGCAACATGTAACCAGCCTCAACCCCTCCCCATTTTCGCCGTGATTGTATTTAATATACAATAAATATAAATATGATATCTAAGTATATGGCATGAGGTGCGTTTCGTAGGTTCCCCTTGTATTATGGTGTATGGAGGATTGATTGGTGACAGACGAGTTTTTTATGGTGAATGGGCAAATTGTAATCAGTGAATCGGTTTAGCTAGATATAAGATAGTTAGTGATGATCAGCCTCAACCCCCTCCCATTTTTTCAGCCTTGTGCCATAATTGGATTTTTATGCAATAAATATCCATTATAATAATAAGAATAATCGTTTCCATAGCGTAATGTCATCAACACAAAAATGAATTTTTCAAAATTCATTCAAATTAAGGCTATTTATAATGACCGAAGACAACTTGTGCGTGGCCGGAATCCATATCCCTGTGCTCTGTCCTATCGCTGGTGATCTTGACATATATCCGAA
This sequence comes from Acanthosepion esculentum, assembly GCA_964036315.1. Classification (NCBI taxonomy): domain Eukaryota; kingdom Metazoa; phylum Mollusca; class Cephalopoda; order Sepiida; family Sepiidae; genus Acanthosepion; species Acanthosepion esculentum. The sequence continues at coordinate 89,674,920 of OZ038500.1, read as the reverse complement.
ACATGTTACGAGTTTAAACGAAGAAGGCTGCCGGCGAGTGTTATCTTTGTATTTTCTTTGCGTACTTGCAACGCTATGGGTGGGGGTATAGTAATGGCGATGCTAAGAATAACCGTTTCCATACGCGGAATATGAGGCATTCGTTGACGAAACAATTTTAACTTTTAAGGTGTTATGATAAATGGGCGGGTGTGTATAAAGGGAAATGAAGATCATGGGTATTAATAAGGATAAATAAGGTTTTACTTTTGTCTTGAAGAGATTAAGATTGTAGTTTCAGGGAAGTATCACCACGGGAATCTGTTTCAAAAAGTGGCCTTTCTTGGAGGAAAAACTGTCTTAATGAAAAGTTCCTCTTTCCACAAAAGGACTGGGCACCGTAATCACTCGGGTCCTTAAGGGACACGGGTTATAGCGTAATATTATCAACACGAAAATGAATTTTTCAAAATTCATTCATATTAAGGCTATTTATAATCACCGAAGACAAATAATCTTGCTTGAGGCCGGAATCCATATCCCTGTCCTATGTCCTATCGCTGGTGATCCTTACAAATATCCAAAGCATGTTACGAGTTTAAACAAAGAAGGCAGCCGGCGGGTGATCTCTTTGCATTTCTTTATCCGTACCCACCGCTATGGGAGGGGTTATGGTAATGGTAGTGCCGAGGAAATCTTAAACATTCATTGGCCAAACGGTTATCGGTTGAATTTATAAAATCTTTTGTCTTAAAACAGTTTTCCAGGAAATTAGACTTCTCGAGTCTAACCGTAATAAATCTTTCTAATCCCGATGGAAGTTTCCTTCCAAACCTTTTGTTTTGCTTAGTGTGGAATGTTAACATATTATTATCTTTCCTTCTATTAGGTTATTCTGAAAATAACGTCCGATTTTAGAATAAAAATTTGTCATCTAATAGATTATTATAAGTGTTGCACAAAACTATTTCACTCATTCTTAATGATTAAACGTCCTGAGTATGACGATAAACTACATCCGGTAGCAAGGCGTTTAATCGGGACATTTAAAGCAGCGTGGGACCACTTCTTAATTGCTATTGTCCCCTGGCGCATCCTGATCCATATATGGGCAAATAGTTAACCACCAAACTGGGATCAATACACTACGAAAGTATAAAAATTTTATAGTAAAAATTCTAGCAATACGTTTTTAAAAAATATTATCAGCAATATTTTTTGGGGAAAAATATTACCAGCAATTCATTTGACTCTTGAGAAAAACCTCTTTACGAAAATACCTCAATGAAACCTGATCTACAAACTAATTTCTTAGTATCTGTCTATATTTCTGAGGTGAGGTATTATGTCTAACTAATTAGATTATTCGGACTATTGTCCTCATCTATGTTGCCATATGTATCACAGCGTTTCGGCCGTTGTACGCTCCGGCTTTCTTGAGGTGATTGGAATGTCGAACTGAACCTTAGAATGAATACATATTCGATTCATATGAACATATCCTAAAAATCTTGTCGGCATTAAATAACCCATTGATGTGTTGATATGCTGGCCGTAAAACAAAATAAACCAAACCCAACATTAATAGTTAAAGTGAACTCTTTGTTAATTTTATATCAATCTCTTTCAGGATTTAACTTGAACAGGAAAAAAGAAGAGATGCGTTTACTTTTTTCGAATGAGTGCAAGCTTTGTTATAATGCTTCTCAAATCTGTTATAGTAATGGTAATAACCTTTTCCATGCATGGAAATATGAAGCATTCATTGACCGAACATCGTTACTTTTGGCTGACATTTATAAAATCTTTCTCTTAAAATTTGCAAGGAAATAGAGTTCTCAATTCCACTAACTGTTATTGCTCTTTCTAGTACTTGTAGTTGATAAAGAAATAAGTTATCTTATGTGCTACCTATTGAGGTTGGGTGTCGTGGATTCCTTGAACAGTCAAGGGTTTCATTTCTTTTGAAGATTGTCCACGATAACCGGAACCCAAAGCGTGATTCACATCGTCTTCAGACCACAGCTCAACAGGCATCGAGATGGATCTGGTCAGGATCCCAAATAAGTAAAGTTAAATAAAACAATGCTTACAACACAATGTTACTTCCGACGTGAAACACATCTGTTTATCTTCCATCGTACGTCATTAATAACGGTCGCTATGAGCGCGTTGTGCATTTTAAGACAACGTTGAAAATTCCAGTTGCAGCTGTAAAAAGAAATCGCGAGTAACTGACACGTATGCAAAAACAATACACTGTTCAGTGGCAAAAGCTGCTGGTGGCGCCATGGTTGGCAGTACCTCCTTTTCAACCGTGTTACTTCGCCTGATTGGCGGCTGGCGACGGTAGGGTTTCGAACGTGCTTTCACACGTTCTATGTAGAGAACAGAATAGGTGATAAATGAATAGTTTATTTAAGGTTGATGAATGAATATGAAAAATATATCCAAATGTGCTCATGAATAAAATAAATTAAAAAAAAATAACTTGTGTAAATGTGAGGTTATTTCCCCACTTCGATATGGTAGTCACGTGATGCGTCAGTCTGTAATCAGCGCCAAGATTTTAAAAAGTAAAAAATGAAAACAAATTTTACTCCTGCTCCATTCCTCGTGGTTTTGCATAACGACAACCATAGTGCAAGAAAACGTTAAGGTAGGAGATATTTTCGACGACTTGCTTAGCGGAGTAATAAGAGACGTTACAATGAAGGATTTATCAGCGCCTTCACGCTGCTACCGAATGTGCCACAAGGTCGATATTTAAAGTGAGTTTACCAGCAATAACGTGTAGAAATTGTTCAAGCCTCCTTGGCATTTTTCCTTTTTTTTTCGTTACGTCTCAGGCTCCGTGTCAAATATTAAAAGGGTAACATGAATAAATAGATACAAATATTTGTTTTCCTATACCCTTTGAAGAATTTAAATCTATTTAAATGTATTTAAATAAATTCGGTTTTAAAAATATAAATGCAATGTCAATCGTCATATTCTGTCTGCTTCAATTCTGTAATGCTCTCTCTCTCTCACTCTCTCTCTCGTTCTCTTTCTCTCACTTTCTCTCTCGTTCTCTTTCTCTGTCCTCAAAGTTATATTGGGGTTTCTATTTCACTATCAGTAACGCATTGTGCCTTAGTGGCTTTAATCTCTTGATTGGGATGGAATGATTAAAAAAATAAGAGAGTAAAACGTTTTTTCTTATTTAGATTATTGCGAGAAAGGTATATTTCGAAGCTTACGGCCATACCGCGTTGAAACACCAGAAGTTAAGCAACGTCAAGCCTCGTTAGTATCTAGATGGGTAACTACTTGGGAATACCAGGTGCTGTAAGCTTGTATGTGCGGATTGTAAGGCTTACGGCCATATCACATTGAAACACCAGTTCTCACACGAACACTGAAGTTAAGCAACGTCAAGCCTGGTCAGTATCTAGATGGGTAAGTGCTTGGGAATGCTAGGTGCTGTAATCTTGTATGTCAGATTGTAAGGCTTACGGCCATATCACGCTGAAACACCAGTTCTCGCACGATCACTGAAGTTAAGCAATGTCAAGACTGGTCAGTATCTTGATGGGTAACTGCTTGAGAATGACATATGCTCTAAGCTTGTATGTGCGGAATTGCAAGGCGTACGGCCATATCACATTGAAACACCAGTTCTAGCACGATCACCGAAGTTAAGCAACGTCAAGCCGGGTCAGTATCTAGATGGGTAAGTTCTTGGGAATGACAGATGCTCTAAACTTATATGTGTGGATTGCAAGGCTTTCGGCCATATCACGTTGAAACGGCAGTTCTCGCACGATCACCGAAATTAAGCAACGTTGAGTGGGGCCAGTACCTTGATGGGAGACCGATTAGAAATCGGAGAGCCAAGTTCAAATTCCGAGGTAAAATTTATATTATTAATAAGTTGATATTTTTTCCTTATCGGTAGCGTAAGTGTTATATTTATTTACGACGAAATCACCAGATGTTGAATGACCACAACGCCCAATTTTCAATCATCTCCTGACGATTTTGTAGTAGATAATTTGATTTTTTCTTGTTCGGGCCAATTGGGGTACCATATTTCTTTATGATATTTCTAAGTGAACATTCATCTCGTTTTTAGTTCATGTGCGTTTGGTTTTTGTAGAAAATATTTGTTATTTTTTACTGTATATTCACTACCCCAACTGACCCGATCAAAAAAAATCAAATTACTTATCTACTACAAAAAATTTAAACAGCTAAACTTATCCTCAAAAATGACAACACCCTATCAAAATCAAAATGACAACGAACAAACATTATCTACGAGTTCATATGCTTCTTAAGGAACTGTTCTAGATCAAACCGAATTCATAAATAATTACATCGCTTACACAACTACAAGATACCAAGACGCTTTAAGTTACACCTATCCGACCGCATCTCCATTACAACCTATTTAAACACACACACAAACTTACCAGACTCCATCCGAAACATACTAGTAGAAAATACAAGCATAATAACCTCATCCACATGTAAAAAAAAGAATTAAAAATAATGGAAACCTTAATAATGAAAAAGAAAAAGCCAACACTCGATAATACTAACTACGAACACGGCCACAATGTGCTGACAGTGTTCGTAAAATAAAACATTCCTATAAATCTAGAAACCTACACAAAAACCATAAACCCAATTAAATAGCAAAAATAAAATCATCCTTGATAATGGCTAAAATTATAGCCGAAAGCACTCGGAATTACCAGACATTTGGACAATTTCTTCACAATCTGTTTCCAGAAAAGAAAACACTTGTTCAAACAAGACAAAAATTGAATAAAAAGGTTAATCGCGGTACCTTGTCTGTTGTCTTTAATGAACTATGTATAAGTGAAGGATTGCTGCCTAAATAAACAATACACACACATATATACACCCCCACACATATATCTATATATATATATAATATATATATCGGGTGTAACAGCAACTTGTCCAATTGTTAGATTAAGCTTTGAACCATTGTATCTTAGAAATGATTAAAGGTATCTTACTGGAATTCTCCGAGGTTTCTATGACACTATTGGAGTCTATTCTGAAAAATAAGAATGTATTTAACTCTAAGTTGAAATGATGATCACTCTTGCTGTTGTGCCCTTTTGATACAGTTTTTCTTTCTAGTTTTCCCTCTTCTTTAAACTTATTCGCTGTTTCGTGATGGTTCTTGAGTGGACTTTGAGTATGAATGTTGCTACCTTTACTGAAGGCCTGAATGATCTGTTTCCTCTCAACATTGCTCATTGGGGAAGAGAGTGACGCTGACACAAAACGATTTTAACCTGTTCTCTTTCTAGTTGAATGACTCAAAGGGGTTTTTAAGTGATTTATGCGACAAATGGTGTCAAGATGGCTAAACGTCTCATCTAAAAACCTGGGAAAAAGAAACTTAGTTCAGTCGTTTTTTAGACATTAATCATTTTGAGGAATGGTCCATTATCCGACGGTGCTAAACTATTAGGACAATTTTGCAGTTGTAATAGCAAAACTAATTAAATTAATTGATTGATTCGTTTTTACGGCTTGTCAAATTTTGCGGGTTGTTTAAAGCCAGAAATATATTTAGATTGCAAGAACTCATTTTTAGGGGGATATAATGATGATTTTATTGATGCAAGTCCTACTAATTAACCCAGAGCGGAAGATGTGGATTCATGCCTTTCCAAAAAGTCTTTGCGCATAAGTGAATATATCAAATCCGACTAGAAGTGGAACTCGACTCGCTAATTAACAATTCCGAGCCTTTGTCCATTGCCCAACATTCACATCCAATATTACAGCAATTGGTAAACCCAAGCAGTCACCCATCTAGTTTGCTTAACTTTAGTGATCGTACGGGAACTAGTATTTGAATGTGATATGGCCATCATCCACAAAAATTAACAGCTGTTGTGTACAAACACTTGCATGTACAATTCGTCCTCAAATAAAGGGTGTCTATAAAGTGTATAACTTTATTTGTATTTGCGATAGAAATAATCTGTAAAAAATGTTATAACATTTAATGTACCTAGTTTTAAGTATAGCTAAAATAACTAATGTGATTTCAGGCATTACTGTAAATCAGTTGGCAAATGTTTTCCGTGAACTGCAAAATCGTATTACCCTTTGTATTGCTAATGATGGAGGACATGTGGAAACTTAAATAAAATTTCAATAAAACCTTAAAAAATATAGATTTACTTCTTTCTAATCCTTTTTACAAATTATTTCTATCGCAAATACAAATAAAGTTATAAATTTTTTAAAGTGCACACAAACTTTATGGACACCCTGTATATATATATTTATAACATTTTTTACAGATTATTTCTATCGCAAATACAAAAAAGTTATAAATGTTTTAAAGTGCACACGAACTTTTATGGACACCCTGTATATATATATATATATATATATATATATATATATAGTCAAACCTAATGAGCCAGACACACCTACCAAGGTTTCACTTAGGCAGATCGTCAGGGTCGGCTGGCTAAAGAGGCAACAGAAAACGGCGTATATATAGAGACGACCACCAAGACAACACCACGTGACCAAGGAAGAAAAAAAAGGAAGAGAAAAAGAAAAGCGACAACGGGGGGTGGGTATAAATTTATTCAACTAACTAAAAGGAGAGGGTATAGTTAAGAAAACACAAACAATAATGATACTCTACAATCGGGAGAGAGAAGCTTATTTCAGTAACCAATCCTTGCTACCTTGTCTGATTTGCCATATATAGCTAGATAATGTAGTGCTATGTTTAGTTTTTTCATTTTTGAAACTACTCATGTGATTATAATATATTTTTTTAAAGGTATCCTGAGTAGCTCCTATATACACTTTAGGGTTTATGTCGTCTATATCCTTGTAAATTTTCGCCTGATAGACCACGCATTCTTGTTGACATTTACCCTGTAGTGGACATGTATTTTTATTCCTACAATCTAATCCTAAAACCCCGATACGAGTAAACAACTAACTAAAGAGCTCGATACAAACGTATTGAGCTCTTTAGTTAGTTGTTTACTCGTATCGGGGTTTTTTCTTTGGACCTTGAACCTGTATCTGTGCGATTATTTTCGACAGACTTTCATGTTCCTGGCTCTTTCTTTCTTTAAAACCTTTTTTTCCTTCGTGATTGATCAAGAGTTCGAAGGTTTTTCGACACGAGTATAGTTACCTATATTTATATATATATATATATATATATATATATATATATATATATATATATATATATATATAAATATTCTGCCTTCATGTTTTTAATATCCATTGTGATAGTCATTCTTTGATTCTCGGAAACAGAAAATGTATTTATAAAAAGCTACCCACCTCATTTTATGGTGTCAATGTATCTCGTAACGACACATGTCCGTAAATGCATTTAAACGTTGGATGTAAAAGACACTCGTAGGAGAGAAATGCTACCGGGGTAAACCCACACGCTAAAAAATAAGAGTACGGCTTCGTTTAGCGGGTCATCAAATTGAAATTATAATTTGCTTTCAGCTGTACTATGTCGGCTAGCTACCTTCAGGAGACATCATTCTTAAAATGCCATTAATTCTTTGTGTTGGTCTCTTGAGAATTGAGTAATGGGATAATCTTAGATTAGTCATATCCATTTAAATACGTCTGGCACGATAATAACGCTGATATTAAGTGAACATGGTTCGTTAACTCCCACCACCAGACGTGAAATTCTTTCTGGAAAGTTTTAGTGAAGAATTTATTATTTGCATAATGTTCCCTTTATATTGCCAGTGCTAATGGTTGACATCATATCGAGAAAATTTCTCGTCAGCCGATCCATGACAATAATATTTCATTGTCTTCATTACAATATAAAAACAGTGCACAGACCTAGAATTTTGTTTTTATTAAAATATATGAAATTTTGTGGCTAATTTTGTACAGCTCTCTAGTGCAAAATGCTAAAGTAATTTCCATTTCCGACAATTAACGTTAGTTTTCCCGCTCCTATATAACATGATCCTACGTAACAATGTTCATTATTGGGTTAGGTCTTTGCAAACGCGGAAAGGAAGAAATGGCCATGAAAAGTTTGAATACAATCTTATTCAGAAATAAAACACCACTTTGGAAATATGAAGCAAAGATAACAAAATAAGTGATTCAAATATCGAATATTGAGATTAATTAGGTCATAGAAAAACAATTTCGCTTATTTTATATTCATGAATGTTTAGTCGCTTTAACAAAATCTAGCAGTCGTCAGCCATCATTCTTTTGTCCCATTTTACTGGACACAGCTCGTCCATTACTTTAATGTCCTGTTGGAACTGGTCAACTTGCTCATCATTAAAATCACATAAAGTAAATTATATCACCGGCAACTTCAAGATTGCGCCAATAACGTTTAATGCAAACGATATACAGTGATTATATTGCAAGGACTTTATATTAACATCCAGAACTTAGAACTATACAATTATACAGTCATTATCATCAGGCCTTATATGCAAGGCTGTTATAATGTTTCCATTCATAACTTGGAACAATGCAATTACACTGTCATTATCATCAGGCCTTATATACAAGGTCATTATAATGATTCCATTCATAAATTGGAACAATAAAATTACACTGTCATTATCATCAGGCCTTATATACAAGGGCATTATAACGTTTCCATCCATAACTTGGAACAATGCAATTACACTGTCATTATCATCAGGCCTTATATACAAGGGCATTATAAAGTTTCCATTCATAACTTGGAACAATACAATTATACAGTCATTATCATCAGGCCTTATATCCAAGGACATTATAATGTTTCCATTCATAACTTGGAACAATACAATTATACTGTCATTATCACCAGGCCTTATATCCAAGGACTTTATAATAACTTGGAATTCAATAAAATTTATGTTTTCTTTTGTAAGAAATATTCAGAATTAATTTAAACATTATAGACAACGTGATTATCAATGTCTTGCAAAGCAAAATCCAGAGGTAACAAGTATAAATGAATTCGATTTCTGGAGACGGTGTCCCAAAGAAAAAAGTACTAATTAACCGGTACTTAAAACAGCTTCATGATTAAAGAAGGAAAACCTAAAAGAAAGAAAAATATTCACAAGTTTTGTTTCGCTTTATTTTCCTTTTTCCCTTCATTCTCAAGTAGAAATAATCTACGGAGGGGCGGAGTTCAATGATATTTGCCAATTTGAAGGTGTGTCTACTGACACTTGTGGAAAGATGCGACGTCAAATATTTTTGGCAAGACAGTAAAATAAAATGTTTTACTAAGAGACTAGAATTCAATTGCACGATGTATACCACGTTTTGCTTGGGTAGCGCGTCTGATGAGAATAGAAGATTTCATTTTGATTTCACTTTTCATCTAAATACCTCCGACCGTGATTTCATGTTTATTGAAGGGAAAGAAAACGACGCCTTTTATTTCTATTCAATAAACAGAAAATTCGCTTCCATTTACACGTTTAATTTCCATCTTCAAATTCTATGAAAATAAATGAATAAAGGTTTTAAAAGCCCAACTACGAATGATATTTTCAAATTTCAACAATTGTGTTCGCCGAATTAACACCTGAGATTAATGATAAAATAGTGCTGAATAGAACTGATGATGATGATGATAATGATGCTGGTGGTGGCGGTGGTGGTTTTGTTGGTGATGATGATGATGATGATGATGAAGATGATAATGGTGGTGATGATGATGATGATGATGATGATGATGATGATGGAGATGGTGGTGGTGATGATGATGATGATTTTGGTGGTGATGATGATGATGATGTTGATTTTGGTGGTGATGATGATGGTTTCTGGTGGTGGTGGTTGTGGTGGTGATGATGGTAGTGATGATGACGGTGATGATGATGATGATGATCATCCTCCTCCTCCTCCTCCTCATCATCATCATCATATTCATCATCACTAGATGTATTCGTGAAAGCTTCACGGTTTTGCGATTTCAATGTTCTGACGAATGATAATTCTTAAACCAAAGATTTAATAAGACATTAAACTGCACGCGGAAATTCTCCTATTGTATTCTTAAATATTTGAGCCTAACTACTTTATTAAATATGCTAATGACAAAGTCATTATTTACAGAAGTAAGAGGGTACAAATTATGAGACTATAAATTGAAAATAATTTGCATTTCGCTCATAAAAGTGTTATCACCTCCAGTTTCTTTCTTTCTTTCTCTGAAATCAGCGTTTATGATATACTTTTCCCGTCTTTCCTAGTGGTCAAAACAAAGCCCATTACTTATGAGCTATTTGCAGGGCAAAACACACGTGAAAACAAACATAATAATAATAATAATAATAATAACACAGACCAAACATTGTTATTAGAAACCGCAAACAAAAAAATGCCTCCTTATTGATATGGCAGTCCCTGCAGACTGCAATGTATCATTGAAGATCTTCAAAAAGCTATCAAAATACAAGGACCTTGAAATCGAAATCTCAAAAATGTGGCACATGGGACCATAAACAATCCCTGTTGTAGGTGGAGACCTCGGATTTGTTGGAAAAAATGCCAATAGACTAATTGAAGGGATTCCTGAAAATCCATGCCTTAAAGAAATACAAAAAAATGTTCTCACAAGTACAGCCCACACCTTAAGAAGGCCTTTATCTATGTAAAATGTGTGTGTGTCTGTGTGTTTTTTTTATTGTAATTGGTCAGTGGAAAATGTCATGATGCCATTTCGAACCTAAGGTCTCTGGGCTGGACGCGGAAAGAAATGTGTACGCTCCAGCAATCAAAGGAATAATAATAATAATAATAATAATAATAATAATAATAATAATAATAATAATAATAATCATGACGAGAAGAAAAGGAAGAAGAAGAAAATAAAGGGTCCACAAACAGAATTTAGATGTGTACATGGAACACTCATAAAAATAAAGGTCTGTAAAATATGAACTTTTTTGAATAATAATAATAATAATATTAATACCTACAAATTATCAATCACACATACTGAAAAGTTGTTATGCCAAAATGCAGATTCTGTGAAAAATATCCAGAAACAATTTAACATCTTGTATCAGGTTGCACCGTATTGGCACCCATTGAATATAAAAACCTGCATGACAAAGTAGACCAATATCTGCAATGGAAAATATGCACTTCTACGGAATTGAATCTGCAAGAAATTGTTATGGGTACCACCCGGGCCCGTTTACGGAGACAGGACCTGAAACAGTTTTATGAGTCTTTACAATACACACCGACAGAACAATCAACTCTAATCATCCAGACATCGTTATTAGAGACCGTAACCATAAAAAAACGTGCCTTCTTATTGATATGGCAATCCCTGTAGACTGCAATGTATCTTTGAAAATCTTCAAAAAGCTATCAAAATACAAGGACCTTGAAATCGAAGTCTCCAAAATGTTGCACATCAGAACATCAACGATTTCAGTTGTAGTTCGATAAATCGGATTAATAGATTCCAATAGACTCATTGAAGGGACCCCTAATAGCCTATGCCTTAAGAAATCAAAAAAAAATTGTTCCCATGAATACAGCGCACACATTACGAAGGGCTTTATAAATTTATGCATAAAATATGTATGTTTTTTTTCTGGTCGGGACCCAGAAAAAATGAGTATACACCAGAAATCAAATAATAATAATAATGTGGCACATGGGTACATCAACAATCCCTGTTGTAGTTAGAGCCCTAGGATTGATTGGTTGAAAATGATCCAGTAGACTAATTGAAGAGTTTTCTGGCAGCCCATGCCTCAAAGAAATACAAAAAAATTTGTTCTCACATGTACAGCTGACACTTTACGAAGGGCTTTATCTATGTAAAATATGTGTATTTTTTTTATCAGTGTGAAGTGTCATGATGCCATTTCTAACCTTTGGTTTCTGGGAGGGACCCGGAAAGAAATGTGTACACGCCAGAAATCAAAGGAAATAATAATAATAATAATAATAATAATAATAATAATAATAATAATAATAATGATAATAATGTAGAGAATTCATCGACAATATTCAGATGCGTACATGAAAAGATCTTTGGAGGAAAGAAAAAAGTAAAATAATTTAATATATTCAAAAAGTAATTAGCAAAGTAGATTCATGCATATTTGTTGTGGATTCCGGGATGAAATCCGATATCAAACGCCAGGAATGGATAAGGGAAATACATGTATTAACGTAATAATACAAACTGGTAATACGGGTTAGTAGATCCAGGAACGCGGGTTAGTATCACTAATAGATATACAGTCTTGGTATTGAAGTGTCGCGGTATGACTCCTTACTGAGTCTACGTGCTCGCTAACTGTGACGTTTGCCGCCGTCTATGTGTGTGACTTACTCTACTACTCTTCTGTTGTTCCGTCTCGACTCCTTGACTCTTCGGGTATTCACTGGCAGTAGTATATGTATACACTGGGTGAGTCCATTTGTGTAAAAAAGGGAGACCCCTTAACAATATTCCTCTGTTTTATACAGGAAAGAATCTGTAGATTAGAAGTCTGTAAAAAGTGAAAATACTTTTGATACACAATAATAATAATACCCGTCAGAATTGACTGGATTATTTACACATTGATTTGCTCTTCTCGCTTAGATAAGATTATCTGTGCCCTTTGTTTGAAATGCTTCTTGGAACATTTGCCTGCAATCTATGTGCGCTCACACAACATCACCATCAACTGCTTATCTGTCAATGTTCACAAGTGGATTGTGGGAAAACAAAGGAGCGGAAGATGCGAGAACGAATATGAAAAAACAAAGGGGGTAAGAAAACTAGTCAGTCAGTTATGGGCCGTGCGTGATAGGCAATCATGTATCTGTCAACGAGGCAGATTTTTCCCCACAGTAGGTTGCCATTTCTTTCTGCTGTAGACCAACTGCCATCCAAGGCTATAGAACCTGGTCTGTTCTGCTATATTACCCATAGCTGGGGGAGAAGAAGAGGATTCATACCTTTTCCAAGGGTATTAGCACGTAAATGAATGTAATGGATTCGCCTGTAATTCAAACTCGGCTCTCTGAATCCTGAATCCGAACCGCTATCCATTACTGCACCGTGATAAAAATAGACGTGGAATGGATTAGTTTAAAAAGGGGAAGGAAGTTTTTGTATATCGTGTATTATTGAACGTTCACCATCTTGATGCTTTATTTTAAATTGTCTTCTTTTGCTATATGGCACATCAATAAATAAAAAATCGAAGATGAACCCAATGTACAGGGTTACTTAATAAGGTTCTTTGAACATAAGAAGAGGAGGTCATATATTATGTTCCACTTGGAATGAACAATGGAGTCAATATATATACATATATATATATATATATATATATATATATATATATATATATATATATATATATATATATAGAAAGAGATATATATATATATATATAAAAAGATAGATAGTGTGCAATGGGTAAATTGTCGCAATTTTAATATGTAATTTCATGTGTGCGCGTTGTTTGTTTTTGATTTTGTCAACTACACAATATGGTAGGGTCAGTTGGGCATCGTTCATAATAAAAAGAGCACCATTTCCCAATTGACTCCGCCAGAAATTTGGAAACGGCATGCTGTACTGCTTGGCATTCACACCAGGAGCTCCAATACGGATATTTAAGAGAGTTTGGGTGTCACTCTGTGCAGAGGATTCGGAAAGAGTTGGATGTGTGTAATGGGGATTACGAAGACACTTCAGTTCGGAAAACTCACTCTGATCGATTTTGCTGTTGAGGGCCTCAGACTCAACACAGGTGCCTACAAAAAATGACTTGAGGAGGTAGTGCTGCCCTGTGTTAAGAGGGTGGCTGCCGGAAGAGGCTATATCTGGCACCATTCTACGCAATCAGGAGACATCACCCTTTAAATCAGGCCGCCTATCTTCCCAAATTGCAACATTCTGGATTATTATGTGCGGTTCGCAGATGAGCAACAGAGCAACATAATTCCTTGTTAGCACCAAAAATGAACTGAACTAAAGGAATATTGCAGCATTCACAAGGAGACCATTCAGAAGACTTGCAGGAGATTCCGAAGGAGTCTGGAGAAAGTATTTCAAGCCAATGGTGATTTTACTGAATGAATTTACTCTTTAGCATTTCAAGATATTTTTGTGTAGTTTTGCTAAATATATCTGTTAAAATAAGATGTCAGTGTTACTTTCATTTCTGTGTCATTTAGACGGCAATTTAGCCATCGCAACCTGTGTGTGTGTGTGTGCGAACACGTATTTGTGTGTGTGTGTGTGTGTGTGTGTGTGTGCGCGCGTGTGTGTGTGTGTGTGTGTGTGTGTGTTTTGGCTCTGTATAACTTGGGCATAAATTTCATTCACTGTGACCTATATAAGCTAATCTGGCTTTGCTAGTTGGCAACAGAAAACAGGTCTTTGAGAAAATCTGCACAATTTGCCGAATGCTAATCAGAAAAATTCTTCATGGCGAGAGGCAAACAAAATCGAAAGATAATTAATGAAACGTTAACAGCGATTTTCTCTCGCTTTCCCGATCATTATTTTTTCCCGCGCGCCAATGGCGCTCTTCCAAGTTCTTTGCACTGCAAAATGCGTCCGTGTTTTGTCGAAGTATTGACACTACAACGAACTGTTCTTATTAAAAGTGCGAGAAAATTTTAGTACTACTACTTTTTCCTTTTTCTTACATGATAAAAATCTGCAACACATCCTTAGTATTTTGGGGTTATCATGTGAACGCCAAAAGCCAAAAGGGGGTGACTTAGTTACTTTTGGATTTTGCAGAATCATTTTTTCTTTTTTTTTACTTTCTTATATTTTTCAGTGTTTTTTTTTTATTACTTCGTTATTGTATTTTATTTTATTTTTGTCTTTGGCTACGTTTAATTTTTTTTAAATTTCATTTCTCCCATGTTTATTGATTTTTTTACTTGGAAATTCCGTTTAGCGAGAAATTTCTTTATCTTCTGCATATTTTAAAATGCTTTGGTCCAGACACTTCTATTTTCATCGTTTTCTTTCTTTTACTTTTTCATTCTTTTTCCCTTCTATCTTTCTTTTTTATTCTTCCTTTCTTTTTTCTTTTATTCTTTCTTTTTTATCCGTTCTTTCTTTTATTCCTTCTTTCTTTCTTTCTTTTATTCCTTCTTTCTTTCTTTCTTTTATTCCTTCTTTCTTTTAGTCTTTCTTTCTTTTATTCGTTCTAATGTTCTTTATATTATTTCTTATCTTGTCTTACTTTTATTCTTTATTTATTTATTTTGTTCATTCTTTATTCTTTTTTCTTTTATTCTTTCTTTCTTTCTTTTATGAGTTTACTCTTACTTTCTTCCTTTTATTATTTTATTCTTTCTTTCTTTCTTTCTTTCGTTCATTCTTTTATTCTCCTCTCTTTTATTCTTTCTTACTTTTATTTTTTATTGTTTGTTTCATTTTATTGTTTCTTTTATTTTTCTTTCTTTCTTTTTTATTCTTTCTCTCTTTATTTTGTTCGTTATTTTATTCTTTCATTCTTTTATTCTTTCTTTCCTTATTTAACACCTTATTTTTCTTTCGCTACTTTATCATTCAGCTTTTATCCACTTTCATTCAACTTCCATTGCTTCCATTACTTACGGCCATCATGTTCAAACACCGCTTGAAATACAACGTCGAGGCTGGTCAGAACCGATGTGGCTAACAATTTTAGAATACAACGTTGAGGCTGGTCAGTACCTAGATGGCTGGCCATTTCAGAATACAACGAAGAGGCTGTTCAGTATCTATGTGGCTGACCATTTGAGAATACCAGGTTCTGTATGGTAGGATGTGCGGGTGGTGTAAACAAATATGGCTCGGAATTGTTAATCGGAGAACCAATTTTCAATTCCGTTGTCTTCGAAAATTTTTTTTCAAAATCTTTGATTTTTAATTATGTTCATTCTTAATTTTAATTATATTCCCTTCCTTATTTCATTGTTATCGATTTTCTATATTTTTTCTATCACTAAGATTGTAAAGGAAAGTGTGAAGAAAGGACTAAGCACCAATTATAAGAAGGCAGAGTGTAAGGTTATTAGAAAGATGAACAGCCCAAAGATGGCAACTAAGAACTGGCGACACGTACATTTAAATTCTAGAAAGTGTTTTAACACGGAATGGAAATGTGACACGGAAATTCGAAGGTGTATTAAAATAGAGAAATATACCTTCCAAAAGCTAAGCAATGTATTAAGAAACAAGAAAATTTTGTTAGAAACAAAGAAAAGAATGTTGCATTCTTCTGTAATATCAATCCTCCTATATCGCAGTGAATTCTAGACCAGTGGTCACCAACCGATGGTCCGTGCAAAATCTTTGATGGTCTGCAGACAAATTGAAGATAGTAATTTCAGCATGGATGAAAAAGAAAGCCTCATCGATCTATCGTGCGACGACAGTCTCAAAGCTAACTTCCAGTCATCCTTATGAGGACCTTATTTTTGGTTCTCTACAATAAGTGAATACACATGATTGTATGAAAAAGCAATGAAAATTTTGATTCGATTTCCAACAACATATTTGTGCGTAAAGACATTCTCATTTAAAATTAAAATTCGGTTTCGGTCTCGGCTTGAAATAATCTCAACTTTCCATCTGACAGTGACGTCATTGGAGTCCAAAATCCACAAAATGATTTCAAAGAAACAGGAACAAATATCAAGCTAAAAATGTGTAATCTGTCTATATTTCTGAGATGCGGCATTATGTACATTATTTAAATTATTCGTACTATTGTCTTCATCTTTGTCGCCATATTTATTACAACGTTTTGGCATTTTAAGAATCTGTCTCTATGAGATGAGGTATTATGTACACTATTTACATTATTCAGACTATTGTCCTCATCTTTGTTGGCATATTTATTACAACGTTTCAGCCTTTCAGTATCTGTCTATATTTCTGAGAGGAGGTATTATGTACACTATTTATATTATTCGGACTATTGTCCTCATCTTTGTCGCCATATTTATTACAACGTTTTGGCATTTTAAGAATCTGTCTCTATGAGATGAGGTATTAT
>OZ038500.1:89627881-89652881 GCA_964036315.1 Acanthosepion esculentum | reverse complement strand
TCTTTCCTTCTTTTCGTTCTTTCCCTTTTCTTTCCTCCTTTATTTTTTTCGTTCCCTTTTCATTCCTTCATTCTTTTTTCCTTCTTTCCTTTAGTTTTGCCTTCCTTTCGTTTCTTCTCTTCTTTTTTCTTTTCTTTCTGTTTTTCCTTCTTTGTTCTCTTCCTTCTTTCTTTCCTCCCTTTCTTCTTCCTTTCTTCCCTTCCTTATTCTCTTCCTTTTTTCTTCATTCTTCACTTCTTTCCTGCCATTTTTCCTTCCTTCCTTCTTCTTTTCCGTTCTTCGTTCATTCGTTTTAAATGGTTCCTTATTTTCCTCCCTTCCTTCTTTTTCTTTCTTTCCTTCCGTTTTTTCTTCCTTCCTTCCTTCCTTCCCACATTCATTCATTCGTTCGTTCGTTCTTTTTTATTTCATCTTTTCTCCCTTCCTCCCATCCTTCCTTTTTTCTTTACTTTCTTCTTTTTTAAATTCCTTCTCTACATCTTTCCTTTTTCTCTTTCTCCTTTCATTTTCTTACCTTCTTTCTCTACCTTTTTCACTTCCGTCTTTTTCCTTCCTTACTTCATTTTCTTTCTTTCCTGCCTTCTTCCCTTCCTTTTCTTCCTTCCTTTTTCGCTTCCTTTATTTCCTCCTTTCTTCCTTTTTCCTTCTTTCTCTCTTCCCTTCCTTCCTTCTTTCGTCCTTCTTTCCTCCCCTCCTTTTTTTCCATCCTTCCTTCCAATGTTTTGATTGGGGGTCAAATTAAATTTTGTCTCGAAGACCATGTCCTCCAAATTCTAAACTTTCAATTCCTCTGAGGAAACGTGTCAAAATCTTAACTTCTCCGCCTTCTTCAACAATTTCTTGACAAACAATCAATGTGTGACTTCGTTAAAAGACAGCTGAATACACTTGAATTGATTAACATTTTTCTCTTCGCTTTCACAGACTCTCTGTAAGTGTTAGAATCGTCTACAAGGTGCTGAAGGAAATTTCAGAAAACGTACGAGGCGGGGATTTTCCTCTATCACAAATAAACAAAACACGCTTGGCAAAGAAACATTTCAACGTTATAAGCGCATTTTTGAATAATAGAAGTACCTTTATTCAAAAAGAATCAGCCTTTGTTCAACAAGTGAATGTACTTATTCAATATCGAGGTTTTTTATTGAAATTTTAAATATATATATATATATATATATATATATATATATATATATATATATATATATATATATGTATATTACAATTATTGTGAAAAATTAAAATCTTAATTAATTGCAAACAAAGAATAATCACTCAGTATTTATTTTTCTACAAATATTTTCATGGTAATTGTTCCGAAGAGCTTTTTTTTATTTGGAACCTCGATTTTATGTTACCCTTGAGAAAGTAAAGTCATCAGCTTTCAAACGAAGTACAGACTGTACAAATCGCTAGCAGTTTCCATTCCCCTATGAGGATGTGAAACGTGGACACAGTTGGAAGAAATAGAGAGAAGGATTCAAACGTTTGAGAACAAATGCATGAGAAAACCACTTAGCATTTTCTATCGGGGGAAAAAAACAATGAGATTGTGCGGAAAATGTTGAGAGTTTTGTGGGTCACCAGGAACTTCTTCTCGCCAATGTCAAACGGAGAAAAATGGCGTGATTTTGAAACATTATAAAACACGACAGCCTGTGCAAGACCATCATGCAAGGCACCGTTGAAGGTTGACGTACGAGAGGTCGCAGGGCAAAAACTGGTTGGTCAATATAAAAAAAAGCACAGGTATGACTGTACCGGAATTGCTGATGGAAGCCGTTAATAGACCGTTGTGGAAAAGAGTTAGTGTGGCTTCTGCATTCGAAGCCGCCCATGATTGAAAAAGTCAATGGAACAATGATGATGATTATGATGATGACAAAATAAGGAATCCATCTTTTGTCTCCAGAGGTATGGGCAAAATAGTCTGGGTTGTTTTTTCTTATATACGTCGGCGGTTACCATAATATTGTGAAGGTTCACTCACACCATCGCAGCAAGGTGATTAAAGGATATATGACAGAATATAACGTTCCGAAATAACAGGAAAGCGTTGTAAATTCTATGTTAATTTCAGAGAATTTAGTTATATTTTTGTGTGTATTAGTGTGTATATGTTTTATGGTTAATGTTATAGAAGGGAGAAATTTACTCCGTATTTTTACAAGCCATATCACAGAGAAAAGTCAGGATGTTTGTATTTCCAGCAGGAACAGTTTTTGGTGGCATCTGGAATATTTTAATTATATTTAATTTATTTTAAACAAAGTGTTACGTTATTGTTTTATTTTATTTTATTTTTTATTTTTATTAATATTATTATTTTATATTTTATTTTTTATTTATAATGGTAACAATAATACTCCTACAATAGCATAGCAGACTGACAAGCGGTCTATTGCAGAAAGAAACGTCAACTTACTGCGGGAAATCTACTTAAGTAGTGACTTTATAAGCGTAGTTTAAATGTGGCACAAGATATAACTGACTATTCAGTCGTAATTGTTCTGAGAAAAGCTTGCTAGCCATGACACACGTCGAGGTGCTACTATCTAGTTTGTTATGAATGGAAAAGAGACATGATCGCCCAGACGTTTATAACGTATGGCACTTGACTAGGTTAAGAGCTACATCTCATCGTTGTACTGTTGGAATGGAGAGATGTAACCGTAAGTTCTATGTTGATAGTTTCTCCTCTCGCACTTCTTGCTTGTTGAAATCTCTTCCGGCTTCTTGTTTTCCTGTCGACTACGATCTTTAAATGCAGCGTCAGTGGACATCTTCAGATTCCTTGAAACCTCTTCTTTTACTGTCCACAGTTTGCTCCACTCTCAGTAACCCTTGCGTCTCAGCCACTTTATTTCCTTTCTTCGAGTAAAATGATTAAAAACAATGTGTGTGTGTGTTTATGTATGTATGTGGGCTTATTTGAATTTGTGTGTGTATATATATATATATATATATATATATATATATATATATATATATTTGTATACATATATATGTGTGTCTATATATGTTTTATATATATATATATACATCTATATATATATATGTATATATATATGTATATATACACATATATGTATATATATATGTAAAATATATGTATATATATATGAATATATATATATATATGTATATATATGTATATATATGTATACATATATATATATATATTTATATATATATGTATATATATGTATATATATGTATACATATATATATATATTTATATATGTAAAAGACAATAGGAAAACTGTAATATTAGCCGACGCGTTTCGTCCACTTTTTCAAGGCAAAAACGAAATTAATTTATTAAAACAAAGTAACTATTAATAACAAAAAATGTCCTGAGCAACTGGAAGATTTTAGAAAGAAAAGGACGAAACGCGTCGGTTAATATTACAGTTTTCCTATTGTCTTTTACATTCATAAATATTGTCTTTTTCTATAGGTTAACTCTGAGAAATCTTTCACATATATATATATATATATATATATATATATATATATATATATATATATATATATATATATATACACACACAGACACACACACACACACATATATATATATATATATATATATATATATATATATATATATAATCATGAATCAGTGAAATTGTTTTATCTGTTTGTTCTTAAATTCACCTCCGCAGAAATGAACTCGACACAAAAAAGTAATGAAAATCTATTCCGAAATTATTAAAACTGTGCAAAGAATGTTTGATTAAATGATTAAAAACGAACATGAGAAATTTTCACTTTGCTTTTGCGTTCAATCTGGTCAGGAAAATTGATGACCAAGCTAGATGGTTATGTTAAAAACCTTAAGTCGCATTTTTTACAAATGCTTGCTCATAAAAAGTTTGGACCGATCGTAAAGCGGAACATTTTTGCCAATCACACTTTAAATGCAAGTAAACCTAAGAAATAATGTCAAATAGAAAAGCCAAATCCTGAACAATAATGTATTTAAAATTTTGAATGAAAGATCTTCGGTTTTGAATAAAGATACATCATACTCTTTTACAACATGAGACATATAGTAAGTCTTGCAATTTAATTTTATTGACTAATGGTAGTATTCCTAGAAATATTATCTGGGTTTGTTTTGAATAGATCAAGTATGGTCAAGTAATATTCATTTTAAGTTGTATTTCTTTCATTTTTATTAGAAATGCACGTAGAAATTTCACGTTTATCCTATATGAATTATCTGATGAATCTTAATTCTTAGGTTAATGATTGAATAAACTCATGGTGAGTTCTACGACAATAAATTATCCGAAGAAATTCCCCTATCGCATAGTAAATCTCAGATATTTTATATTTGAGTTTAACAACTGTTATGGGAACTTACCCATAATAATAATGGACTATTCCGGACATTATAAATACTGCGCCGCAAGAGGGAGCAAAGAGGAATAGTGATACTTGTCGAGACAACATAGTTCACTCTAAACAAATCTGATAGTCATTGCTAATACTTCTACTTCTTTGTATATATTTCTGTTTGTAATATATCTGTGTTATTCCATACCTGTGTTCGAGTTATTCTTCATTGGTTCTACCTTTGACCATGACCGTGGTACAAGGAACTTGGACCATAACAACAACTTAACAAGATATTGCAATAACATAAATAGGAATGCTGCTACTTATTTTAAGAAATAAGAGGGTACAAATGAAAAGATCTGAAATTTAATTTTTTTTCCCATTTTAATGAAAGAGACATTAAAAAGTTCTATTTTTCCTTGTTTTCTGTCTTTTTCTCATTGAAACCAAGTAGTGTCTATGATATATCTTTTCCTTCTTTTCACACGACCAAAATGGAATCGTTGATTATGAGGTATTCGTAGGACTTAACATTCTTTCTAAGGAGGTGGACAACAAAACTTATAATAAGATTTTAGATGCTTTCCTTCTTTAATCATTATTTGTCGAATTATTATGATCTGGAATTGTTTTTAATCGTTGAAGCATTGTCAGCTATTATTAATTTTTGACTAGTATTTCTTTCATTTTAACTTTAAAGGCTTTTTAATCTTGTAGTATTATTTGTAGAAACATAATCTGGAATTGGTTTCATGAGATGAAACATTTTTTTCAGTCATTATTAATTTTCGACAAGAATATCTTTCATATTATTTATACTTAGACTAATAACCTCATATTTGTTGTTTTTATCATAACTTTTATTGTTATAATCTAGGAAAGGTTACTGAATAGAATAATCAAAGGAAGGCTGGTAATGAACAATAATACTTAGGACAAGAACAACACATATAAGATTCGCCAGCGGCGCGTAGAATTAGTCAGCTGCTAGAAGTGAGTCAAGTGAATTCCACAGTGAATCTCCAACGGTAGTTATTTACCCAACCTCCGCACGAGCCAGGATGCGGCACAAGGCCAATTTTTGTGTGGGCAAAACCGACCCCGTAGGCTCGGGCAAAAATTTCCCGTAGACCCAGCATTCACGTGGTCGGTTCTCTCTACCTCCCCGGACGAGACTCTGCCCTTCGGCATAGCCTCGTCCGGGTTCGACAACTAGCTAAGAGCTGCCTGCCCACTCTGAAGTTAGGTGGGCGGGAATCTTAAACGGACTGTCGTTCTGGGTAACCTTGATGATCTACAGACACCTGTAGGTGCCTATTCTGAGAAAGATAACAATTCTAAGGGATGGAAAATGAGACTTCTGCAATCCACTTGACCTTTCTAGACACGACGAAAGATTATTGATAAACAGGAAAATAAGCCCATTCAGAAATATATATACGGTCATATGAGGAAAAATATGGAAAAACAAAAAATCCGAATATGCAAGTTTACATCTGACGTCGACATTGAAACAACATTAAAAACAGTAAACTTGCATATTCGGATTTTTTGTTTTTCCATATTTTCCCTCATACTGTCGGATCTATATCCACATATTTGCTTACATGCGGTTATATGTATACAACTCTTTTCTAAGATCAATTAAAAAGGCTTTGAAAACCATTTTGTTCGAGCATTGTGGACTGGCGCTACAAAATCACAAAGAACTGTATCAAATAACTGCGATAACTAAAAGTGACAGCACATTTAACTCGAAGAGAGAATAATGTTGACCTTCCAAACTACTTCAAGTAAAAGACTAGGAAGGAAATAGTAGAAAGAGCAATAACAGCTACTGGACTTGAAAAAACTATTTTCCTTGAAAATTGTTTTAAGAGAAAGATTTTATAAATTTCAACCGAAAGAGGTATTGGCTGTTTGGTCAGTGAATGTCAAATGTAGGCAGGCTAGTATTAACAGAACTGTTATATCGGAATAAAGTGTCGCTGCCGACACTGGAGTTTGAACATAGATCACCAGTAAGTAAACACAGGCGATCCCATTATCGAATTAAGTAGACCACGTGACCATAGAGGAAACGCTTAAGTAGGAAGTCACGTGATGTCTAATTCATCGCTATACCATTTTTCATGATTTTGCTTACTTTCTTGTAAATCGATTATATTAATATTGTACATACTCATTGGGGATGTTTTAAACTTGTTGTTTTACCCCGCCCCCACATACGACGATTTGTACATGTGGGAACTATTTAGGATTTTCATTGAGACAATGAGGTATTTCGGTGGAGGTAGTAAGAAAGGTAAGTAAGAATGTGTTGTTTTGGTGTTAGGAATATTGTTTGTATGTTTGGGTCAGTGTTTGTGGCTAGCTAAGTTTAAAGTTAAAACGGATGAAGACCGTCCTTTTCCCCACCCCCCGTGTCTCATTTTCTGTATTTTTAACAGAAATAAATATGATCTTTATTCTATTCTATCTTCTATTACTATTCGGATCACCATTTCTAGTCTATCCTTTATTACTATAGGGATCACCATTTCTATTCTTTACAATTTCTCTACTCTATTCACTATACTATTTCTCTATTCGGATAACTACACGGTTACTCTTCGGCCGACTATTATCGAGTAAGTACTATTAGTGTGTGTGTTATTCGAAGGCGTCTTACACCAGTATTGTTCAACGGCGTTACTATAGTTGTATCTGCGATTACAAAGTCTCTACTACAACGAGCATTACGAAATTGACAGCGGGTATTCGTTGACATTGCAAAAGTAGCAACCGGTGTTCGTTAACATCACAAAAATAATCATTTCTACATAAGACGTCAGTCGTTGACTTTACTTCATTTATGAAAATAAATATAGTGCCACCTGCATATGGATGGAAAATGAATTGAGCAAGTACACAAAAACAAAAAGGGGCGTAGGACACGGATAGGCATTTCGCTGGGCACAATCTTAACATAAATTACGCAGATGACAGCGTGTAAGACACAGAAAATAACAGAAGGAACTCTTAGACAGTGCAGTAAAAGGAAACAGAAAGAAAGGACGAATCATCAATGGTAAACAGATATGATGTGTGATCATCAAGAAAGCGAATAGCCCAAGATGCTAGCTACGAATAGAAGACGCCAAAATTAAGCAATTAATTAATAAGAGGAATATCACTTCAGAAATAAAGAAAACAGTGACGAACTGCTATGCAATATCAATATGGCAGTGAATGCTAGACAGTTTCTTCACAAATGAAGAGTCGACTTGAGCCAGCAGAGGTGTGGTTTTACAGAAGGATGCTGAGAATACCTTGGATGTAAGTAACGAGGAAGTGTTAAGGAAATTGAAAAGAAGATTTCCTTTTTTGCTTAAGATCAATGACAGAGTTGAAAAGACATAAGGAAAGCGGGCTTGAATAATATGTCACTCGCAAGGCATATTGAAAGCAAGAAGAAAATTAGATTAACCTACTTAACGTATTTGTGTAAATGAATGGGAAAACAGGAAGTGGAATGGTTAGTAAAAAGAAAATCCTTACTCAGGGATACAAGCCCCGAAGGAAATATACGCATACAAGGTGAATTATTTATCGCCTTACGTTTTGAAACCATACCAAGAATATTGATTGGCTGGTTGAGATCACGTTGTATTCGTTTTACTGCCATTGAGGTTTTACGTAGTCAAGTGGAGTATTTTTAACATTGATTTTGGAAATAGAATCTTTTGTAAGTAAATCCAATATGATGTGATTTATTTCTGACCAACATCGAAGCTGTTGTCAGAAATTCCATAAAAAGCTTTTTATATTATTTTCTTGGTTGAAAAGAAAACGAACGTCTTTTGTGTAACCGCTCAACCCCGAAGTTAACAGTGACTTACATTTAATATACAAAAAGAAAATGTTTGCTCGAATGTTTTTCATATTGGTTGTTATTCAGGTCTCTCATATTCCCAAATGAGAACAGAGCAGAGAAAAGTAACTTGGCCGGTTTGCTGGACCAGACGAAAGGAGGATTTGGGATAAATGACACAGTCAATATTCGTATGTTTCTCTTTTGAAAAGAAAGGGTTTATCTGAGCAAAAAGAGTCATCTGTTTAGCATAACATTGTCATGGTAATTGAAATGATGGTTTTCCTTATAAGAAAATATTCAGCATTCATTGATTGAACGGCCAGCGCTACTTTCAGATGAAACTTATAAATTTTTTCTCTTATGTCATGAAAATAGGTTTCACAATTTCACTCACAGTTATCGCCCTTGCCATTATGAATGGCGGCTTCTTTTTAACGTTCTGTTTACAGTAGTTTGGAATGTCAACATCTTGATTATATGTTTTTTCTGTTTGTTGTAATTTTATCTCATCGCGAAAATATTCTAAACTAGGAAGGTTACTGAATAGAATAATCAAAAGAAGTTTGGTATTGAACGATAACACAAGAACGACACATATAAGATTCGCCAGCGGCGTGTAGAAGAATTAGTCAACTGCTAGAAGTGAGTCAAGTTAATTCCACAAGGAATCTCCAACTGCAGGATATCTACCAACGCGGTCAATTGTAGCACAAGGCCGAATAAAATATCGGGTATCCGAGCCTGTAGGCACGGCCAAAAATTCCCCGTAGACACCGCATAAAACGGGGTCGGGTAGTAGTCTCCCGAGACGAGACTCTACCCCTCGACATAGCCTCGTCTGGGGACCCTCTCTGCTCGCAGGAAGAGAGTTTAACCAGCACAGCTGGAGACGAATCTCGATTGAAGACCAACATACAGTATTTACTACTGTAATTATGTGAATGGGGTATTACACATTATCGTCCGTACGTATGCTACAACACTACTCGACTTACATGCGATATCCATTTTAGTTGTTGCTGCTGTTGAAAGTCCTCAAGTGATGTGGTTTCTGTTATTTGGTACAATCATTTGTGATTCTGAAGTGCCAGTTCATGAAGTTCAAAGGAGAATGGTTCGCGCTAAGACCTATCTGCTTCACTCAGTCATTTTTAACCATTGATCTGAGAAAATGTTTGTATACAGCTGATACTTTAAATAAGTCTGAATGGGTCTGGCACCATACATGATATTCATCTTAAACGTTTCAATCCAACGATGCTATTTAAGAACATTGAATATTTAAAGGGAAAGTTTTTGCAGCAACTTGCAATGTAGTGTAAAACTACCCTAAACACGGTCTATTCTATGTT
Source organism: Acanthosepion esculentum (assembly GCA_964036315.1). Classification (NCBI taxonomy): domain Eukaryota; kingdom Metazoa; phylum Mollusca; class Cephalopoda; order Sepiida; family Sepiidae; genus Acanthosepion; species Acanthosepion esculentum. The sequence continues at coordinate 89,643,326 of OZ038500.1, read as the reverse complement.
CAATTTCCTTATCTCCTATACTAAATTTCTTATAACTGACCCATACACCATTGATCTGAGAAAATGGTTGTATACAGCTGACACTGTAAATAAGTCTGAATGTATCTGGTACCATACATGATATTCATCTTGAACGTTTCAATCCAACGATGCTATTTAAGAAATTTGAATTTTTAAAGGCAAAGTTTTTGCAACTTGCAATGTAGTGTAAAACTACCCTAAACACGGTCTATTCTATGTTCAATTTCCTTGTTTCCTATACTAAATTTCTTATAACTGACCGATACACTAAGATAATTGAAATGTTCAATATTTACTAATTTCACTTTTTTATGATGGATTCAGAGTAGGTGCTATCATTACATACATTCAAATTCTAAATCATAGCTTCTATTTTGGAAACATTTATACCTTACAAAATGCTAATAATTAAATTCTTACTTCTGCTTAATTTTTATTTCATAGTCATCCTTGGAAACAGGTTGTTTTCATGTTTTCTGATCTTATGAACGTTCAAAATTTCATATTAAAAATATGATAGATAAAATAAATTAAAAAAAATAATTTGTAATATAAATAAAGGAAATGGGAAAGAAAATTAAATGATTGTTTCAGGAATTCTAACTTAATAGCCATTCTGATTACTCCAACACCTGACTTCTTATTTTATGGTATCATGACTAAAATGTGGAATGTCATACGTTAATACCAGGGAATAAAGAAAAAGATTGTTTCCAACAAGTGAAAAGATATTTTGTAAAAAGAAATACATTGTAGTTGTTGCTGCTGTTGAAAGTCCTCAAGTGATGTGGTTTTTGTTATTTGGTACAGTTCTTCATTTTGTTATGCCATTTCACTTGGTTCGAATAAGGGTGGAACTCACTGAGATCAACAGGTGTCATTCTCTCTTTGTTCGAGTTACATATGATATATATTTTTGTGTTGCTGCTGTTGAAAGTCCTCAAGTGATGTGGTTTTTGTTATTTGGTACAGTTCTTCATTTTGTTATGCCATTTCACTTGGTTCGAATAAGGGCGGAACTCACTGAGATCAACAGGTGTCATTCTCTCTTTGTTCGAGTTACATATGATATATATTTTTGTGTTGCTGCTGTTGAAAGTCCTCAAGTGATGTGGTTTTTGTTATTTGGTACAGTTCTTCATTTTGTTATGCCATTTCACTTGGTTCGAATAAGGGCGGAACTCACTGAGATCAACAGGTGTCATTCTCTCTTTGTTCGAGTTACATATGATATATATTTTTGTGTTGCTGCTGTTGAAAGTCCTCAAGTGATGTGGTTTTTGTTATTTGGTACAGTTCTTCATTTTGTTATGCCATTTCACTTGGTTCGAATAAGGGTGGAACTCACTGAGATCAACAGGTGTCATTCTCTCTTTGTTCGAGTTACATATGATATATATTTTTGTGTTGCTGCTGTTGAAAGCCCTGAAGTGATGCTGTTCTTTTTTTGTTATTTGTTACAGTCTTTTTCTATTCTGTAGTACCAGTTCACGTAGCTCAAAGAAGGGTGGACCTTGCTCAGATCAACATGTATTATTCTCTTGTTCGGTTTACATTTTAGTGTTGCTACTATTGAAACCACTGAAGTGATGCGGGTTTTTTTTTTGTTATTTGGTACAGTTATTTGTTTGTGATTCTGTAGCTGAAGTCCACGAGGCTCGAAAAAGGACCTTCATCGCTAAACACCTACGCTCGAAGGTATTTTTAATCATTGACCTGCGAAAGCAGTCGTATACCGCTGACAGCCCAGATATTTCTGAACAAGATGTTCGCCAGGCATCACATTTTTATTTTCTTTTATGCTTAATCATTTTGTTATATATGTTCACCGTAGTCTGAATGTAGAATCCAGCACAGTAAGTAATTTGTTCAATGAAACAACACCAATATCTAGTAGCAGCTGTTCAGTAATTCTTAAGGTCTTCCATATCAGAGGTTGGCAGTGACTATTCGGAGAAAGTAGCAGAGCTTAGTTCAGTAGTTCTTCTGGTCATCGATATCAGAGATCGGCAGTGGATATTCGGAGAGTAAACAAAATGGCCGTCTTTATACACGTCGGATTGAATATTCTAAGTCTTCTGATTGGTTAACCTTCTATTGGCAAACTATAAAATGAGTCAGCTCATTTTGGTTGGCTCACTAATACATAGGGGTAAAAAAAGTCCTAACACATTTCACCCCAAGCAAAGAGATATTGCCACTAGGATGTAAGCGATTAACTGAGAGTGAAAGATAACAAGACTTTAGTGCAAAGTAAGGAGAAAGGACAATAAAGAACGGCATTCAGGAAGACAAAACATGGCGATTAACGTCCGGATGAAAGCGTAGATATGACGTGCTATTTAAGAAAAATGGAGTTTCAGGCTATTTTTTTTTTGTAGAAAATTATTGGTTGATGCGTTTGTTGAATAGCATATCAACTCCTTATGGGTCATTTATTTTTTTTAAAATTTTTTTTTTACTTTGAAAATGTATTGCTGGTAATTTTTTCTAATGTATTTTCATGTTTTGACCCCGGTTTGGGGGGTCACTATTTGCCCATAGCTGGGACCCTAACAGGTGCTACTACCATGGGTTAAAGTGAACCTGGGAAAACCAGCAATTAAGAAGTCGTTCCACCTCCTCAAAACACTTCAATCTCCAGATCAGAGACCTTGCTGCCGGATGTAGTTTATCGTCATACCCAGGACTAGCAATTAAGAAGTCGTTCCACGCTCCTCAAAAACCGTCAATCTCCCGATCAAAGGACTAGCTACTGGATGTAGTTTATCGTCATACCCAGGACTAGCAATTAACAGGTCGTTCCACGATCCTCAAAATCTCCAGTAGCCCTATTAGAGGCCTTGTTGCCGTATGTTGTTTATCGTCATACCCAGGACTAGTAATTAAGAATCGTTCAACGCTCCTCAAAAACCTCCAATCTTCCCATCAGAGGCCATGTGCCGGATGTAGTGTATCGTCATACACGGGACATGTAAATTGTGGTAAGAACAGCATTCCTGGTCCTTTAGAAATGATGTGTTAGAATAGATCGTTAAACATTGTACCAGTTCAAGACAGGATATCATCCAATTTAATCTGTTTCGAAGTATTTCTCCATTATTCTTATTTCGTTTATTTTCAGATAGATTCGTTTATTTGAAAAGTGTCGGTGATCTTTAAGTCTCTTCTGACAGACCAAAAAATAACTGATATATTCGGAAAAGAAACCAATGATTTCGCAAACGAGTATTTACAAACAGAAGCCCACGGCGTATCTATCGACGATATTTCTTCGTCTTGTTTTCTTTTTTGTTTTTAATTTTCGAACCGAGTATCAGCGTATCATCTCTATTCAGAAAGTTGTGCAAATAGACTGATATTAACGTTCCCCCCTTCAGTTCTCGGACCATCAAACAAAAAGAGGTCTAATCTTTAAGTGAAGTTGCTGTCAGCATTGGTCTATTGATAACAACTCTGGGTAGACAATATTAGTTTTCCCCTGCAGTGGCCTCAAGCAAATAAACAAATTAATAATATTCTCAAAGTGAATATCATTTCAACAATGCGAATCGCCCGGCTGAAAAGAACTATTGAATGTGTAGCTAACGTTTCTGTGTGTGTTCTCAAACGCGTCCACTTGAATGTATTAGAATAACATAGCAAAAAGATATAAAAAAATGGACCCTCGGTCTAGGTTTCGAAATTTTGACACGGGATTAAGGAAAATTATTATACACTGATTTAGTCGGATTAATATCTTTATCCTGGTTTTTATATTCATAATGTTTCATCGGTTGTACACTGGGGACTTCTACAGGAGTCATCTGTGACTTTCCATCTGAACTATTCATTCAATCCATATTGCTAGACTGTACACAATCTACTGTCCATTCAAGAGGATATCTGCACCCGTTCTTCCTTCGGTTATCCCACGTTTCTTCGACTGAACCTGTGTATAGCACTTTTCACACAACTCGCCCTATGGACTGAAATAAAGGCTATATCACCGAGCGGAGGAAGACATTGTTTAAGAAATTATTTCAATTTATTAGAATAACCTAACTGAAATATGAATTTAAAAAAATTCCTTCATGCAATTAGTATATACACATGTAAACTCTATATACGGGGTTCGCATATATATATATATATATATATATATATATATATATATATATATATATATATATATATATATATATATATATATATATATATATAAAAAGTGTCAATGTCTAGATTTCAGCGAAAATTTAAATTTGAAACAATAGAAATGTTACATCTAACTCAACGCTGTCTCTCTACCCCCCTACACTGCCTCCACTTCGTTGATTTCCTTATTATTGCCCGTCATAAATGTGTAAATTTATTTTCATTTTTTCATTTCAACATTTGGAAATAAATCAGATGATCCACTGTCCTTTAAAAGGACTGTGGTGAAATAATTTATTATATGGAACCTTAAAGCAATCTGTTTTTATTTAAATTATTAGCTCTGATTTACATTGAGCTCTCTGGATTCTATCCTCATTGGGTCTACACACACGGATTACCTAGTTTTTCGTAAACTATATATATATATATATATATATATATATATATATATATATATATATATATATATATATATATATATATATATATATATATATATATATATATATTAGACTCTCCCGTCGTATTCGACGTATGAGGGTCAAGCAGTACAGTTACTAGGAACCGACAGTTCGACACCAGCACATGAGATTTGATTATCGTGGTGAACGTTTTGTGCCGAACCATCCACACTTTTTGAAGGGCCCAATACAGAGACTTGGTGCACTACGTGCTACAAAGTCCCCAAACGACCCTACGCTGGTTTGGATTCAGGGAGGGACGGTGGAGTAATGGGGGGCAGATCGGATTGATGAATCGGAGAGACCAGAGTTCGAATTCCGGTCGAATCCATTACATTCACTTACGTGCTAATACCCTTGGGAAAGGTATGAATCCTCTTCTCCTCCTCCCAGCTATGGGTAAATAGCAGGACAGACCGGGTTCTATAGCCTTGGATGGCAACTGGTTTAGGAGAAAGACAACTTTGAATTCAAAACCTGCAGAGGGTTGTTTGGGGACTTTGATGCCATGTGTTGATTTGTTACATGCTAATACCCTTGGGAAAGGTATGAATCCTCTTCTCCTCCTCCCAGCTATGGGTAAATAGCAGGACAGACCGGGTTCTATAGCCTTGGATAGCAACTGGTCTAGGAGAAGGACAACTCTGAATATATATATATATATATATATATATATATATATATATATATATATATATATATATATATCAGAGGGAGCAGCTTATATTTTATATCATAAAGAAACAATTTATACAAGGATACCAAATAGCAATGTTAATGTGATTAATGGCGAAATCACTTCGCTAAAAGCAATAAAAATCCTGTCGGCATTGAATAACCCGATAGGGTTGATATGCCGTAAAACAAACCCAACCAAATCAATATATACTGAAATAGATAGATAGAAAATATTACCAGCAATACATTTTTGAAAAAAAAATATTACCAGAATAAAAATCTTGTCGGCATTGAATAACACATTGAGGTTAATATGCCGTAAAACAAACCAAACTGAACCAAACGAAATCAATATGTAGTGAAATAGATAAAAAATATTACCAGTAATAAAAATCTTGTCGGCATTGAATAACACATTGAAGTTGATATGCCGTAAAGCAAACCAGACCAAACCAAATCAATATGTACTGAAATAGATTATTAGATAAAAAATATTACCAGTAATAAAAAATCTTGTCGGCATTGAATAACGCATTGAGGTTGATATGCCGTAAAACAAACCAAACCGAACTATACATGTTTGGAAAAATATTACCAGCTATGTATTTCTGGAAAAATATTACCAGCTATGTATTTCTGGAAAAAATATTACCAGCTATGTATTTCTGGAAAAAATATTACCAGCTATGTATTTCTGGAAAAAATATTACCAGCTCTGTATTTCTGGAAAAAATATTACCAGCGATACATTTTTAAAGAAAAAAATATTACCACCAATACATATTTGAAGGAAAAAAATTCCTGCAATACATTTATGAAGAAATATCTTACAAGTAATAAAATTGTCGGCATTAAATAATCCATTATGGTTGATGTGCCGTAAACCAAAACAAGCCAAACCTATATATACTGAGATAGATAGATAAAAAAATATCAGCAGCAATAAAAATCTTCTCGGCATTAAATAACCCATTGAGGTTGATATGCCGTAAAACAGAAAAAAACAAGCCTATATATACTGAGATAGATAGATAAAAAATATTAGCAGCAATAAATGTCTTGTTGGCATTGAATAACCCATTGAGATTGATATGCCGTAAAACAGAATCAACCAGACGAAACAAAACAAATCAATCAATTGTTTTCTATCACCCTTATCCCCATTACTTTCTATCACTTCCGCTTGCGTTCCTATAAGGCACATCATTCATAGTTACAATTACAACAGTAGTTATCTCCCTTGAGTTGGTGAATTTTAGGATAAAAAAGGCTTTCTAAATTGCTCGACCTTCTGCGGTTTGCCGCTTTCACCGAAGTTTGTATATTTTTATAGATAAAAGCGTTCTTTAAACGAATATATTTATAGAAGGTCGTGAAATCCTTGATTTCGGTAGTGTAGAAAATCCCAAAATCTAGTTAAGTGGAAGAAATAGTCGTCCTATATACAAAACGCCATAGACAGGAAACATCACGACAAACGACAGTACTGACCACATTCAGATCACCGGGAAGAGGCTGAGAATAGATTGATAGGCAGATAAGTTCAAAAAAGAAAATACGTCGCTTTGTGAGTGAAATGTTTAATAAACACTAATATTCGAATAGACATGAGGTTTTATTTCAAAAAGTACATATTTTATTTACTGGCATGCAGTCTCGTGAAAACTAAGAAAATATGCCTTCCGGCAGGATTTGAACCTGTTCACCTTTGATTGAGGACCCATCATTTCATCCAGCGTAATTTAACCGCTCAGCCCCGAATATCATTGTAACTAAATAAGGTTCTATTTGACTTTAACGCACCACCACACGTTCAGACTTTTTCGAAATAGCATATCTGCTTAGTTTCATATCCGAGATGCTAACAAAGCAGTTACTAAAGAATTGATGGATTTCATTTTTTTAATTGCATCAAAAGTTATTTTTTAATAGATAACCATATTTGAATAAACGCACGTTTTATTTTAGACTGACTTTATTTCGTCTAGCGCCCTGCACCATGGACAAAACCTATTCAAGAAAATGTTTCTTCCGATAAAATACGAACCTGCAGCCACACTTGCAAGAGAAACCACTAAAATTCTTCTGGTTAACTATTAAGTTTAAGATTATGCTAATCGGAGAAGTGTCCTCGTAGAAATGTGAAGCTGCTGCTCGAGTGACACTTACATCTCAATAATGGACTACGAAGGGAATCAGGGTACATCGCTAGGATGGGCGTGGCAAACCGGATCTTTGTCGAGAGGGCTAGAATTAGTGGAAATAAGGAATGTAGTTTGCTTTCTAGAGAAATGCCGAGAGAACAGCGGGAAATGTGTTGTAGGGTGGATAATAATTCATCACCCACAAGGATGCGGAGACACTTGCGGACTAGCGAGTGACAACTAGATAGCTCCTGCCTATTTATGGCTGCAGCATTCCATTTTCAACCTGACCTAGCGCCTGTAAAAATAGACGATAGAAAAAGGCCTCTGGTACTTACTGTGTAGCGGGACATGGAACCGGGCATGTTTCCAGCATTTTCAGCTAGGGAGCATATGTATGAATTCTACTTGATGTCTGGGTTGAACTTAAGTCCCGATAGGCGTTGCAGGTACGGTGCCTCCATGAGAGAGCACTCATTTATCGCGATAGGCGAAAATTCAGCGCACGTTCGGTGATGATGGAACGTCATTAGTTTGTTTTTTGAGGCATTTTGTGAACAGCCAGTTTCCCCTACTACTAAGCTGTTAGAGCAGCTCACTTTAATATATATATATATATATATATATATATATATATATATATATATATATATATATATATATATATATATATATATGTATGTATATATGTATGTATATATGATAGAAATTGTTAGGAGGATTTGATAATTATAATTAACTAATTCATTGAGTCTGAAAGAAACCTCAACAGAATGCAGAAAGCACTGGAAACGGCCGTCCAGACTCAATGAATTACTTAATTATAATTATCAAATCCTCCTTACAATTTCTATCATGTCTATATCATTGCTTGATCCGGCTTCTAATGCTTCAGTTTGAGCGGCTTGGTGATAGTAGTCGTGGCTCCTGGGGGCACAGTCCTCTGGTTACAGAGAATTTCAGTTGAGTTCCACCACGTAATATGTGAGCGAGCGGCGCTATATTGAGTCTGATTTGCTACCACTTCGTCACCGAGGCCCGTTGGTACAGTTGGTATGGCGTTTGCTTGATGATTTAACTGTCAGGGTTTCAATTCTCAGTAGTGGATGCGCACTGCTGTATGAGTCACAAATATGGGACGAAACGATTACTTAATTACATATATATATATATATATATATATATATATATATATATATATATATATATATATGAAGAAATATACTCTTAAGGTGTTCTCTCAGCCACTATGGGACGAAACGATTACTTAATTACATATATATATATATATATATATATATATATATATATATATATATGAAGAAATATACTCTTAAGGTGTTCTCTCAGCCACTGTGTGTTTTTTTTATGTTGGTACGACTATACATGCGCACGAACGAAGGGTGCTGGGGATTTTAGAATTTTTTTTAATATCGAACCGAATTCATTTAGTGTATTTTTATTTCCATCATTTTCATAGTAGGTATCCCATACTGTGATAATAGAAGATCTGCCATGAATAGTGAAATACTGTAAGAGCCAGGGCGCAAATTTACTGTATAAGACCTTGCGATCAAGGCACACTCCAGACATTTACGTCGTTGTAAATTGTTTTCTCCTTTGATTATATATATATATATATATATATATATATATATATATATATATATATATATATATATATATATAGGCAGAAATTATTAATAAGAAAAATTTGGATTAAAAAGAACAGACAAGTAGATGGAGAAGAGTAGGAGCAAGAACGCACCCTTGTTTTAAGACCCCTGCAATGGAAAAGAGGTCCAAAAGGCTAGTCTGACTGATGCCTGTTACGACCCATTATTCCCTCGTTTAGAGATCGGATGGGTTCCATGCATAATGTCTGAGGGTCTCCCAAATGGGAGGTCTTGGAACATTGTCAAACACATTTTCAAGAACGTAGAACATTATTCTTTTGCAGCTCTCTGGATTTGTCTCACGGATTAAATCATATCGATGTTTTCTTTGTTGGCGCTGAAACCACATTGTTTGTCAGGGCAGGGAGGGTATACTCTGACAAGGTCAGCAGGCAATTGAGAAGGGCCATAGCGAGGATTTTCCCTATAATGGGCAGGAGAGAATCCACGGTATTTTGCACAAATGCTTCTATATTCGTTCTTGAAGATGGTGGCGATATTCACATCCTTCAGATCACATGGAACTTTGTTCTTTTCTCAGACCCGCAGGAGGAGGAAGAGGAGGAGCAAGAGGAGGAGGGAGAAGATTCTTGATTTGGGAGGTAATACTCCATGCTTGATCAGTTCCATACCATACTATCAGTCCCCAGGTCTCTAAAGGATCGGATGAACTTGAGTGCATCTTCAAAATCATGATAAGGTCGGCAGACATTCATTGTCGCATCGTGTGATGTGGGGCCCATCCGAAGATGTCTGAAGCTGCAGTGGAGTCACGTTTGAGAATGGTTGAGAAGTGTTCTTGCCATCTGGCTAGAATGTCTTGATTCCTGGTGAGTTCGAAGATATCAGCCGCTTTTGGGTTGGATGTAGACTTCCAGATGGGATCGAAAACCTCCTTAATTCCTGAGAAGATGTTATGGTCCAATGTCATCGTCGCCACTGTTATGGTCCAATATCCTCGTCGCCACTGTATGGTCCAAGGTTAGGACCAAGGAAGAACAACACGAACACAAGAGTAGGAATAACAAAGATATATTACACAGAATAATAATACAAGATGTGAAAGCTGTTAGTATGACTGTCAGTCTGGTTTGGAGTGAACTACTATCGGCTCGACTCGATTCCGTCTCGTCCCTCTTGAGAGGCGCAGTATTTATAATGTCAGGAAGAATTCACTGTCGTTATAGGCAATGTCCCATAACAGCAGAATAGACTCATATTTGGGCTGTCGGTGTATTATTGTAGTTCTTCCGCTTTTTTATCCACCAGTGGTTTTGGATGCTGCGGCGCGGCCTTTGGCAGTAAGCCTTGAGAGGGAGGACATTGGCTTTTAGTCGTTGATATGATTGGTGGGATTCATATGCAATCTTGGCATTCAGTTTCGTTTATTATACATCCTACAAACACACACACATATTTTTGTGATGTCAACGAACACACTTTGCCACAAAATGTATCTCAACAGGGGTTTTTGGCAAAATATAATAAGGCATAAAATTAATTTAGATGATTGACTTCCTCTGGACATTTGAAAATCTTGGAATATTTCATCATTTCCATAGACTTTTAAAAAAAATACACATTCTGCTTTAGTTAAACCTACTTGCATAGAGGTCTTCATTTCAGTTTTCTTTCTTTACAGAAGCTTTTGTTTCCCAGACTATATTGACAAATAGATTTATTCATAAGTAGGAATAGTTTTTAAATTTCTTAGATAAACCATTGTCAATTATTATTCATTTTTGGCTAGTATTTCTTTGATTTTTTTTCTTGCCCAAAATAATTAGCAACTCTTTCAGTTGATTCTAAATTCCCACAAGTTATGACAGATGGTTACATTCTTAATTAGGCTCCTGGTTTAAGTGTCTTTTGGGACTTGAGTACACTCCAGACCTCACATGGAACTCATATATACAATCCGTTGCTAAAGATACTAGAAAAATGTTTGGATGCTTGTAGCATTCCAGAATTTACCTGGCTCCTCCTATGCCTATCTTTACAATAGACAAATCAGACCAGGGTTTTTTTTAAAATATATAATTCACTAATCTTTCATGTTCAGTACGGGGCAATTCTTCTAATAATAAACGAACTTTTCATCATCTGTCTATATTCCTGAGATGAGGTCTTATGTACACTATTTACATTATTCGGACTATTGTCCTCATCTTTGTCGCCATATTTATCATAACGTTTCGGCCCTTCAGTATCTGCTTATATTTCTGAGATGAGGTATTATGTACACTATTTACATTATTCGGACTATTGTCCTCATCTTTGTCGGCATATTTATCACAAAGTTTTGGCCTTTCAGTATCTGTCTATATTTCTGAGATGAGGTATTATGTACACTATTTACATTATTCAAACTATTGTCCATATCTTTGTCGCCATATTTATTACAACGTTTCGGCCCTTCAGTATCTGTTAATATTTCTGAGATGAGGTAATTATATACATTATTTACATTATTCGGACTATTGTCCTCATCTTTTTTGCCATATTTATTACAACGTCTTCAAGGATACATGGCACAGTGGTTAAAGGCGTTAGTATGATCCAGTGACAGGACCCAAAGAGTGTCATTTCAATAGCCGGTTAAGGCAGTGGAGAACTTGGAGAGGGGAATGAACAGGAGATAACTGCTAGCTGACACCCATTCACATGGCACGAGGAACTAGAGCAGTCTACCTCAGTGAGCAAAATAAAGGGTTCAGTTCGGCACTGCAACCACCTGAAGAAGGCCGGAGCGTACAACGGCCGAAACATTGTAATAAATATGCCGACAAAGATAAGGACAATAGTTCGAATAATGTAAATAGTGCACTTTTCATCATTCTAATGCGAAAATCCCTTTTGAAGATCCATTCGTATCTTGTATAATAAGCTCGAAAATTACCTCTTCATCTGGATTTTACACAAAATCGTTGATTGAATTAGCAACAACATCTGAAGTGAATGAATCCGAAGTTTTTCCTTCCATCGTTTTGGTAAACAACTCAAAAAACTTCTGTTGTTGTAGTTGTAATTGTAATTGTTGTTCTTGTAGTTTTTGTTGCTGCAACATTTGTTCTTGTTGGTTTTGTAGTGCTAACATTTGAATGATGAAACCTTTTAATTTGTCCATTTTGCTGAACTCTACTGAATATTTTGCTGATTATTTTTTCCTCGTGTAAATTGAACGAATCCTCCTGTAATTTGAAAGAATCCTCGTCGCCACTTTTGTGATGTCAACGAACACTCGTTGCTACTTTTGTAATGTCAATGATTACAACTTGTCATTTTCATAATGCTCGTTATAGTAGAGACTATCACTAATAGTACTTGCTCGATAATAGTCGCTCGAAAAGTAACCACCGAATAATGATCCGAATAGTAAGCCCTATAATGATCAGTATAGAGAAATAGTATAGTGAATAGTATAGAGAAAGAGGTTAGTGTAGAAAGAGTGATCCGCAGAGTAATAGAGGATAGAATAGAAATGGTGATCAATTAGACTTCATGCTAATTCGCACATATACATTTCCTTTATCGTCACGTGATCTGTTTATTCAATATGGGATCGCCTGTGTTTGCTCTCTGACGATCCGTGTTCAAACTACAGGGTCGCCAGCGACATTTTTTTTCTATATCACACAAACACGCAGACGCAGACACACTGACACAAACACACACACACACAAACACACACACACACACACACACACACACACACATATATATATATATATAACGTATATTTACGCAGCAAGAATTAATTAAAAAATGTGATCACAAAGAAAGACAAAATCTTACTCTTGAATGTTTTATTGTATTTTTCTAATTTTCGATTAAGATCTTAAGTAATGTGCTCGAACTTTCAATATTTTATCTATAAGTTCGAGCACACTACTCAAAACCTGATGCAAAAATTGGAAAAAATATGATAAAAAATATTTATCTATCTATCTATCTATCTATCTATCTATCTATCTATCTATCTATCTATATATATATATATATATATATATATATATATATGGAAGAATATTTTAGCCGACATTATTTCTAATTATTATAATTTTTTTAATAAAATAAAGAAAAACAGAGATTTCAGCTTAAGCACCAGTACCCAATAAAAATAAATTAGTACATATATATATATATATATATATATATATATATATATATATATATATATATATATATATATATATATATTCATTTTTCGTTTCACCTTTGAAAGTGAAGTCTGAAGATCCAGAGAAAAATAAAATTCTCTGGTGAAATAAATTATAACATATGGAGCCTTAAAGTGGTCTGTTTTTCTTTAAGTTAAATTATTAGCTCTTAATTAACATTGAGCTCTCAGGATTTCGTTCTCCTTGGGATTATCCATACGGATTACCAAGATTTTCATTACTTCAAAAGTTGAATGAAATTCTATTGATATTGAACTAATCGTTTTATGGATAAAGCTTATAATAGTCATAGTCAGTTGGTAATACATGGTAAAGTATTAACTTGTTGATAACTATTTTTTGTGACATGAGATTTAATTTAACTATTATCAGATGAAGTACAAGATAACTAGCGTGATAAAAAATGAAAAAAAAAAAATGAAAAAATACAATGATATGATCGCACAAATTGACACGAGAAGAATCGATACTGGAAAAAAGAACATACTGGCGCGTTATAGCGAGATCCTTGAAAGCAAAAACCTCAAAAAACAAAAAACAAACAAACAAAAAACGCAGTGCATACTTATAGAAAGAAAGAAGACTGTTCATTTGCAAAAAATATTTATAAATAAATTATCAACTGCCGAAAGGCTGAGAAAAAATGGCCAGTTTATATTGAAATCAGCCGAGAAATAAGAAATATGCTAGTAACCGTAGAAAAATTAAATACAAAATCTTGAAGAAAGTACTTTAGTTTGCCTTCAAACAAAACCTTCATTAACAAAACAAGTACCAAATAAATACACACACACACATATATACGAGGTTCATTCAATAAATAAGGTGAATTTTTCGGTATAAAGACTTCTAATACAGATAGAAGCTTACTTTTTTTTTCTTTTCTTTTTTTACTTCTTGTTCATATGGATTTAATTTCTTTTGCAGATTAAAAAAAAACTTTGAGAGTTTTGGCGATTAACAAAGATGACCGACCAAGAAGCATGCCCCAGGATTGAACAGCGGTCAGTTATCAAGTTTTTGGTTGCTGAAGGGTGCAAACCAGTTGAAATTCATAGGAGAATGTCAACTGTGTATGGTGCCACATGTTTCAGCCAAAAATGTCTACAAGTGGGCTAAATTGTTTAAAGAAGGACGGAGCAGTGTTGAGGATGAAGACAGGCCTGGGAGGCCTACAGAAGTGAGGTCTCCTGAGGTGATCGAATCAGTCAATGACCTCATTCAGTCTGACAGAAGGGTGACAGTGGATGACCTTGCAAGGACTTTGAGCTTATCTGTTGGGACAGCACACAAGGTCAGCTGCCGGTGGGTGCCAAAGATGCTTACTGCAGAGCACAAACAGCATAGCAGCCCAAACGGTGCAGACCATCAACGAGCTGGGCTGGGAACTGCTCCCACATCCCCCTTACAGCCCAGACCTTGCCCCTTCTGACTTTCACCTGTTTGGTCCCTTGAAAGCGTTCACGAGAGGCACGAAGTTTAAAAGTGACGATGAAGTCAAAAGTGTTGTGAGCGACTGGCTGAGACATCAGTCCAAAGATTTTTACGCTGAGGGAATACGGAAGCTTGTGCACAGATGGGAAAAGTGTGTGACAGTGTTGGGTGACTACGTTGAAAAATAAAAAGTAAGCTTCTATCTGTATTAGAAGTCCTTATACCGAAAAATTCACCTTATTTATTGAATGACCCTCGTATATATATATATATATATATATATATATATATATATATATATATATATATATATATATATATATATATATTCATAAATATACATCTGGCTAGAGCGTTATATAATTCAAATTTTCATCAAAAAATATCTGGTTAATGCAATGATGGCGCAGTCTACATATTATACAGACGACAAAGCCACACAGACATATGAAATTGTTAAAGCAGGATTTTGACGGCGTCTCTGCTTCAGAACTTGACGAAGTTGATCACGGTGCTTCAGTCTACTGTCTTCAAAACCCTTTAACTTAATTAAACATGTCTTACGCCACTCCTTTCGGTCTGATGCTTGGGCTTCCCAGGTTTTCCTATCAAAGTTGAGTCATTTCATGTTGTCATTCAATTCGTCTTTGTAGCGTAAGAGTGGACGTTCAACTGAACGCTTGGAGTTTGGTATTTGTCCATAGAACAATATT
>OZ038500.1:89532881-89622881 GCA_964036315.1 Acanthosepion esculentum | reverse complement strand
AATCTATCTTCCTAAATTTTCTATCTCTCTAATCTCTTAATCTGTTTATCTATCTTCCTAAATTTTCTATCTCTCTAATCTCTTAATCTGTTTATCTATCTTCCTAAATTTTCTATCTCTCTAATCTCTTAATCTGTTAATCTATCTCCCTAATGTTTCTATCTTCCTAATCTATTAATCTGTTAATCTATCCCTCTAAAGTTTCTACCTCTCTCACACAATTAATCTATATCCCTAATAATTCTATCTCACTTAATCCCTTAATCTGTTTATTTGTTAATCAATCTTTATGAATTTTCTATATCCTTCCAATCTCTTACTGTACGTACACAGAGATCAGGGGCCTTGTCACCGCGTGTACCCAATTAGATGCCTTAACAATGTGTAGACACTAGTTTTCAAAATAAAATTAAACTTTGCGGAGTTTTACTTTAATTTAAGGCCATTTAAATATGCGGGGGTGTATGTATGATTGAAGAAGGGACGAAATTAATTACAACTTCGAAACTACATGAGTGGATACACATTATCGGAAGGTAGACATCTCTATGTAGGTTTTGATATGCACGTTTTTTTGTTTTTTTGTTTTACTAACTGATCGACAAGTTCTTTCTTTTTCACATTCTCTCTCCCTCTCTCTCTCTCTCTCTCTCTCTTTCTCTTCTCTGTGCGTGTGTCCTCAGGCCTATATATCAAGATCTCTGTTTGGGACATTAAGCCCGGGCTACAACATTCTGCCAGTGACATCTGGGCCGTTTCCAGGGCAGATCTTATTCAGCGTTGGTATTATCTCTCCAGGACATTTTCATGTCAACAAATTGATTTTTTATATTTGAGTCTGTGCATATCTATCTATCTATCTATCTATCTATCTATCTATCTATCTATCTATCTATCTATCTATCTATCCCAGTCTATTCATATCTATCTATCTATCTATCTATCTATCTATCTATCTATCTATCTATCTATCTATCTATCTATCCCAGTCTATTCATATCTATCTATCTATCTATCTATCTATCTATCTATCTATCTATCTATCTATCTATCTATCCCAGTCTATTCATATCTATCTATCTATCTATCTATCTATCTATCTATCTATCTATCTATCTATCCAAGTCTCTTCATATCTATCTATCTATCTATCTATCTATCTATCTATCTATCTATCTATCTATCTATCTATCCCAGTCTCTTCATATCTATCTATCTATCTATCTATCTATCTATCTATCTATCTATCTATTTCTACATACCTCTGTGTTGATTGATTTATTGATTCTCCGTTTCATTCCTCTTTATCTAAATAGGAATTATTCTCTCTTTCTCCCTTTCATTCTTATTCTATTTATATCTATCTTAGTCTGAACGCATTCTAATTGTGTCTCTATTTAATTTTCTCTCTGTTTCTCCCCCCTCTCTCTCTCTCGTTCTCTTTCTCTCTCACTCTTTCAAATTATTAATCTATATTTTTGATTTGGAAATTCATATTTATTATTTCGAGACTGTTCATTAATATTTGTATTTCTCCATCCCTCCCTCTCTGTCTCTTTCTATCCCCAAATCTATCTGTCTCTCGCTTCTCTCTGTATCTATCTCTGACTATCTTTGTCTCCCCCCTCTCTTTCTCTTTCTCTCCATTTACGCATCTCTCCCAACGTCGAGGTCTCTTTATAAAAGCGTCTGTTCGCGTGTGTGTTCATCTCTCAATCTCTCTCTCTCTCTCTCTTTCTCTTGCTATCCGAAAGTCTATCTGTCTCCCGCTTCTCTCTATACCTATCTCTGTCTATCTCTCTATCTCTCTCCCCATTTACGCATCTTATCTAACCTCTAGGTCTCTTTATAAAAGTCTCTGTTCGCGTGTGTGCGTGTGTGTTCATTTCTCTCTCTCTCTCTCTCTATCTCTCTTACACTATCCCAAAATCTATTTATCTTTCGCTTCTCTCTGTTTATCTCTGTCTATCTATCTCTCCCCATCCCCAAACAAAAGAGAATCAAAGCAGTGATGGCGTCAACTCTTAATCGGTCATAAAAATTCAGGATGTGGACAATTCAAACACCTCTGCGCATAGATCAGCTTTAGCAAATCTAGTAGAAAAGAAAATGAAATTGAATAGGATAACCTAGGGATAGTTTCAACCAACAACCCAACCAAAATATTAACCGAAGAATACTCTCGTCAGATCGTGACTTTCACATGAATGTCATGCAGCGTGTCACACCCGTCCTAAAATGTTCAGACGATCAACTTCATACATTATGAAATCGACAAAGTCCGACAATTATTTGAAGACATTTTCATGTTTATACATTCTTTTTATAGATACAAATATTTAAGTAAATGCTCTGTTTATAATTAACAGTATTAAATAACATTTACCGGCCTGAATGTCCGAGAGATTTTCATAGAAAATATTCGTCTTCCGACAGAAATCGAACCTGTATCCTATATCGAACCGTCATATAGCCTGATGTGCCATAACTCGTTTGATTAGCAAGATCGATTTTACTGTCTTTAAACTTCAATCTTCCAGGATTCTCTCACGTACATTCATATCTGCTCGATGCGTATCCAAATGTAAACAAATGATGTCACACATTATGAAATGGACAAAGTCCGACAATTATTTTAAAATATTTTTTATGTTTATACATTCTTTTTATAGATACAAATATTTAAGTAAATCCTCTG
Source organism: Acanthosepion esculentum (assembly GCA_964036315.1). NCBI lineage: Eukaryota > Metazoa > Mollusca > Cephalopoda > Sepiida > Sepiidae > Acanthosepion > Acanthosepion esculentum. The sequence goes on along the minus strand of OZ038500.1, from coordinate 89,620,183 downwards.
TTTATAATAAACAGTATTAATAACATTTACCGGCTTGAATGTGCGAGAAATTTTCATAGAAAATATTCGTACTCCGACAGGAATCGAAACTGTATCGGAAACGTGATATAGCCTGAAGTTTAAAAGCAGTAAAATCGACCTTGCTAATCGAACGATCCTCCGTGGCTCGATCGGTTAAGGAACGTCAGGCTATATGACGGTTCGGATATAGGTTCGATTCCTGTCGGAGGACGAATATTTTCTATGAAAATTTCTCGGACATTCAGGCCGGTAAATGTCGTTAATACTGTTTATTATAAACAGAGCATTTACTTAAATATTTGTATCTATAAAAAGAATGTATAAACATAAAAAAATATCTTAAAATAATTGTCGGACTTTGTCCATTTCATAATGTGTGACATCATTTGTTTACATTTGGATACGCATCGAGCAGATATGAATGTACGTGAGAGAATCCTGGAAGATTGAAGTTTAAAGACAGTAAAATCGATCTTGCTAATCAAACGAGTTATGGCACGCCAGGCTATATGAAGGTTTGATATTGGATACAGGTTCGATTTCTGTCGGAGGACGAATATTTTCTATGAAAATTTCTCGGACATTCAGGCCGGTAAATGTCGTTAATACTGTTTATTATAAACAGAGCATTTGCTGAAATATTTGTATCTATGAAAAGAACGTATAAACCTAAAAATGTCTTCAACTATCAAAACTTCATGTAACTCTTTCTCAGTCCATTCATATAAAGAGCACAGAAAGAATGAAATATGTAGATCTTCGAGAGGACCACCCTTCTTCGAAACCTGGCGCTACAGAATCACAAACTTCTGAACTAAACAGCTAAAATCAAATCACCTGAGAACATTCAACAGTAACAACAATGGGTAGCTCTTGTAAGTCGGAGAGAAAATAATAGCATAATCAAGTGACAAATATCGATACAAGAAAAAGCGATGACAATTGAATTGAGACATCTATTTTCCTGAAAAATTGTTTTAAGGGAATTATTTTATAAATTGCAAACGACATTAAAACTGGTCAATCGACGAATGAATGGCGTAAGTTTCTATATGTCTAATATTTTTAAAACCATTCTTATCCACCATAGTCGCAGAATGGTAGACTATAGGCTTTCAAAGGGAAGCCTAACGATTTTATAATCTGGTTAAGAAAAATGATCAAATTAACCTTCAAGGTAATACTGCATACAACAGTTTCATTCTGAAGACAAAACTTTGCTCCCCAGAGAAGGTCATTTAAAAATGACCTTCAACACATAAACTATCATTGCTCACAACAGATTGTTGGGTTTCATATACAGGGTGTCCATAAAGTTCGTGTGCACTTTTAAAAATTTATAACTTTATATGTATTTGCGATAGAAATAATTTGTAAAAAAGTATTAGAAAGAAGTAAATCTATATTTTTTAAGCTTTTATTGAAATTTTATTTAAGTTTCCACATGTCCTCCATCATTAGCTATACAAAGGGTAAATACGATTTTGCAGTTCACGGAAAACATTTGACAACTGATTTACAGTAATGCCTGAAATCACATTAGTTATTTTAGCTATACTTAAAACTAGGTACATTAAACTTTATAACATTTTTTAAAGATTATTTCTGTCACAAATACAAATAAAGTTATAATTTTTTAAAGTGCACACGAACTTTATGGACACCCTGTATATATATATCTTTATGACATTTTTTTACAGATTATTTCTATCGCAAATACAAATAAAGTCATAAATTTTTTAAAGTGCACACGAACTTTATGGACACCCTTTATTTTACTTGCCGTAACTATTTTCACGAAAGCTAGCGATTGGTTTTCCTGTTTTGTTGGGAATGCCAAGTACCTTCAGAACATCTACATTTATTTTTTTTATTCTCTGTGAATCTCTATGGTCCCTCAGGAAATATAATGGTAATGGTTATTGTTGTCTGCTTAGGAATTCAGAAATATCTTTCTCCTAGACTCGCTAGCAACTAATTTTAGAGATTTTAGTCTACACTGCTATGCAAACCGTAGCTTCGATAGATAAGAACGGAAAGTGTTTATTCCTTTACCTTTAGTTCGAAAGAGAACTCGGTAAACAAGGATAGGATATGAACTTGGTTCAGAGATTCCATTTATCACGACGATAAACATTACCATAAAGTCCCGTTTTTATACAATGTTCTTTCATGACTAAGATGAGCCATAGATTGGTTTCTGTCTGTGTGTGCGAAATTCTATCAGTTCTTGCTTTATACAATCGAAGGATGTCCCATTGTCTACTCAAATATTTTAATTTCTCTAAATTGTTATGAATTCTCTTTCATATGATCGAGCAGTTTATCATTGCCTTCGCCACCATTTTAAAATTCTCTGTTAAGAATCAGGAAACATACGTTAGAAACAAAGAAAAATGGATGAATTGCTACGTAATTAATAATCCTCCTCTATGGCAGTGAACGTTGGACAATTTCCTCACAAATGAGAATATTTGAAGCAAAAGAGATGACGTGCTACAGAAGGATGCTGAGAATACCATGTGAGCAACAAGGAAGTTGGAAATAAAAACAAAAAAAGGACACTTATACATATGAGAAAGAGACAGTTGAAATTTCATGAAGAAGGAGTGATTCATATTGAATAATTTCACGCCAAGCATAGCAATAAAGACACATAGGGTTACTTAGTGTGAAAGCATACGAGAAGAATAAAATATTATCGAAGAGGGAGAATAATAATAGAACAGGGATTCAGAAGTCAAAAGCATTTATTTTTTTCAAGGTCAAAGTTGACTGGAATTTCAGAGACCGAAAGATAGATGCACAAGGTAGAAGTAAGACAGAAGAAACTGTTACCGTAGAACTTACGGTTATATCAATTTATTTCAATTGTAAAATGATGAGACCTATCTGTCAATCTAGTACTGCGCTTAAATTCAAAAGGTCGAGGTACTAAAAGAAAAAGAACAGTTACACTGGACATATTGATAGAAAAGTCACTGGAACCTACTTTAGGGCGGTGTGAAAGTGACTGAAAACCGAGAATAGCATTTCATATTCTTCATCGGATTTTCTCAAGAATCTCTAAATATATTTCAGAAACAACAGACCAGACGTTTCAGCAATATTTAATGCATGGAGGTGTAAGAAACACCATTGGGCAAATTATTTGAAACAACCATTTTAGTTTCTTTTCTTTCACCATACAGTCTCCATTACATTTAGTCAAACTCCCAATATCATGTATGCGGGTTCGAACCATACTTATTCTCTTCGTAAACCATTGGTAAGGAGGAAGATCCATTCGGATAGCTTCTTCTCGAGAACCGCCACATTGTGTAAGAGAGGCCCGAGAAGGTGATTCTACACTCCTAACTACTTCAACTCCCATTTAAACTGTTATCTACTTTCAAAAGCGTCATTGAGTAAGACGCTACCTTGAGCGGCTCTTGAGCCTTGCATTGGGTAAACGACAGTAAAAGAAATATCAGAACAGTTATACTGAACATATTGACCAGAAATTCATGGGAAAACTACGTAAGGGCGGTGTGAAAGTGACTGAAGCCGAGAATAGCATTTCAGATCCTTCTTTGGATTTTCTCAAGAATCTCTAAATATATTGCAGAAACAACAGACCAGACGTTTCAGCAATATTTAATGCATGGAGGAGTAAGAAACACCATTGTATAAATTAATTGAAGCAATCGCTTTAGTTTCCTTTCTTCCGTTGTTTTAGAACGACAGGGTGTAATCGATTGTTATTCTTTCCTCAGATTAGGAATTTGCTGGTGTGCAGTGATATGAATCTATTGCTGAAATTTGTTTGTTGTTGAAAAATGTTGCGTCATCCGTGATAGTATCAGATTGTATCGCGCACACACACTGTTATGTCGACTGTCGATTAGTTGGCCTCATGCCATTGTCTGCGATGGACGTTACTTCAAGGAAGTACGAAAATTTGTAACGCTGCACGAACACAGTCAACCTTTACCAGTGAGCAAATCAAAGTATTATAGATTGGCAAGGGAAAATCGTCTGATTTAAATCCAAGCGAGAATCTGCTGTCAATCTGCAAGGAACGACTTCGTGAATGAACATACGAAGTACTAACATGTGCACTGGGTCAGGTTTCATTTGAAAAATACAGAAAAAATAAATAATAACGGAATTATTCGTTTTGTTTCAATTCATTTGCACAAAGGTGTAGATTCTGGCGAGGAAAACTCTCTAGCACGACACTGTGAAACTATTTTCTTCGTAGAACTCTCAGCAATTGTTTCAGCGTATTTCCACTTCATGTCAGCGGCACCCTGGAGTTTAGCATCAGCCATGCTGACGGAAGGCAAAAAAGGGTCTCTAAGAAGATTAAAAGACAGCAGTTTTCGTTTTTGAGGCAATAAAAAAGTCATTTCTCGACCCAGTTAGCAACAGATTGAAGGTCATTTTTTTAGATCTGCTTAGAGAATATCACACCCACAATATGCCGAGGGCAAGAAGGACAGAGGAAACATCGACCAATATACCTAATGAGCTTGTGATAACTTTGGCGAACAACGAAAATCAAGGATTGTAAAAAAAAACATTGCTAAAAGCTACAAAAATAGGAAAATATGGTAAGCCAAGATGGCTAACATCTTGAAGAGGCAGGGGACATAGAAAATAGATCTGATCTCTCATTTGCTTCTCCCCTGACGCAATCTTTCGAGTAAATCCGCATATATTATTTCCTATAAATATTCGGCCCAATATACGTGTCTCAACCTAATCGAAAGTTTTTTTTTACGTAGAGAGAATAAGTTCATCGGTGTGGATAATATTGATATAAATTCGACAACGATATACGTGATAACCTCGCATACTTTGATTTCTTTCTTCTGTACTTTTTAGAACTGTTTAACACTTTTGCCGAGGTCGTGCCAAGTAAACTATTTGATATTTAGAAATTGTTAATTTATTAAAGATTGGCTGTTTTATGGATTTTTTTTCAGTCTTTATACGGTCCCGATTCAATAACAAAAAGCAAATATGCGTTAATTTATTTAATCGAAAATATTAATTTAAAATTTTTTTTTAGTCAAGTGAGATATTTCTTGGAGTAAGTTTATTTTGATGAGTCATTGTTTTTTAAAAATGTTTTTACAAGTACAGCATCTCTTTTTTTTTTCTCTTTTGTAGAGTAAAACAAAAGTTATTCATAATTTTTAATTGCTTCTTTCACTTGATAGGCTGTTTAGCACCGGAATTCAGCCGACGGCGTGTGGAGTAGAAGTAGCAGAAAAGTCAACAATTTATTTGTAAACAACGGACGATTTTTGACAAAATTAGAAAATTCCTGTCTGATACTACAAAAAAAACCCCAAAAAAAACAGGTGAACAATATTTCGTTAAAATCTCTTAAGATTTTGCGATTAATGGCCGCGAGCATTTTAGTTTGTGAATTCATTTTGTTTACCGATTAGAAGATTATATTATAATCGCTATAATTAGGATCGACAGAGAAAAATATAATTTCAGGAAAATCATTTAATTGAAAATAATTTACAGTAAATATAAAAGATAATATAGGAAGCTAGTCTAACATCCGAAAGAAAAACCTTGCAAAAATGCTTTTGTCAAACGAAGATCCGTGGAGACCGAGAAGTCACTTGTACAAAAAAGCATTTAACACACTATAAATTACGGGAATATAGGAATAACCCTCAGTATCTGTCGTTATTTCTGAGATGAGGTATTATGTACACCACCTGAAGAAGGCCGGAGCGTAGAACAGCCGAAACGTTGTAATAAATATGGCGACAAAGATGAGGACAATAGTCCGAATAATGTAAATAATGTACATAATACCTCATATCAGAAATATAGACAGATACTGAAAGGCCGAAACGTTGTAATAAATATGGCAAGAAAGATGAGGACAATAGTCCGAACAATGTAAAATTCCTCGCGAATAACCCTGTCAAAATATATATGGCAACGCTAAAAACACAAACAAAACACGCCAAAATATAACATGGAATATAAGAAAATCCAAACCAGCTTGCAACAATATCACTAAACAATGTAACCTTTTCTTCAGGAAGGAAATAGCGACAATTACTTAAAAAAAAATCCTAATCGAAAGAACATCAGCCATTTCCAAATGCAGACACGAAAGGAAATTCCTTCTCCGTTACCTACAAATACATCATGTCCAATATATATATATATATATATATATATATATATATATATATATATATATATATATATATATATAGTATAATAAAATAATGTACTACATATATATATATTGTATAATGAAAATATACAATATATATATATTGTACAATCAAAACTTTACAATATATATATATAGTGTACATTATTTACATTATTCGGACTATTGTCCTCATCTTTGTAGCTATATTTATTACAACGTTTCAGCCGTTGTACACTCTGGCCTTCTTCAGGTGGTTGGAATGTCGAACTGATCCCATGCATAAAAATACATTTTTATGGTAAAATTACTAACAATACATTTTTATAGTAAAATTGCCAACAATATATTTTTAGTAGATTTTTATAGTAAAATGGCAGTCAATAAATTTTATACGTAATCAACGACATGGCATACGCTGTCAAAAAAAAATAAAAATAAAAATAAAAAAAAATAAAAGAACTTGATATGATTAATCTCATTTCTTGTAAGGATAAATAATTTTTCACTCCTCCTTGGATTTTGTAAGATTATTTGGTAAAAAAGAATGCAGCTGCGAAAAAATAATTAAACATGAAATAATTTTTAACATATAACGTGTATTGACACGTCTTCATCAGCCGTCGACCAGGGGTGATATCACAGTTTCGGTGGCTATGGCGGGACCGCCACCCCTGGCGCCACCAGCAGCGTTTGCCACCAGGCAGTGTATGAAGATAAGCTAATTAATCGTTCCTATTTGTAAATTCTTGTAATGAAATAAATAAACGACGGTTGCTCGTTGTAGCTTCTATCCGTAATGAAAGTTCCTGAACGCGTTTGCCGTTATTGACGCACTCGTAAAAATCGTTATAGACGACCACGCAAATATTTCACTCGCGCGTGTTAGGTCGTGATGTTGCGCGCGTTTTATTTGCTTGTTTTCATCTCGTACCTATATGTACCGCCCCCTTTTCGCTATAAAAGGTCCAACACTTGATGAAGACAAAATTTTATCGACAACTGTTAAGAGGAAATTCCAAAGTATTTTTTTAAATTTTTTAATATTTTTTTATCCTATCTAGCATGTTCCAAATGTTGGTTAAAATCTCGTTTTTTTTCCATAAGCGGTGAGCCAAAGATTTACAATGGGAAATTTAGCGTCATTTTTGCTGTAAAAACACATTATTTTGGACATTCGTGCAAAAATCAAATAATTGTCCGATTTTAATGAGATTTTCAGGACTTTTACACAAATAAATTAAATTATTTTGAAATTGGTAAAAATATTTATTTGCATCTGTTACCCACAATTTTATGAAATTTCGAGAAATTAATTTTTGATCAGCTTATTTTATTTAAATTAGTTAAAAGCAGGACTACTTGGAGGACGTAAATCGGTACACATTAACGGAAAATCTGCTCCGAATCGTAAAATAAAAAATGCAATAAAACTATGAAATTATTTTTTTAGAAAATATATTGAGGACATTATTGTCTTAAGAATTTTTTTTCAATGAATGTTTTTACAAGAATTGTTTACATTTTTTTAAAAATTAGTTATGATAATTTATAAAATGTTAAACTTTTAAAATTCTCTATTAATTTCATCCTTTTAGATTGTATTATTATTATTAAGTGAAAACTATATTTACTAATCATAAATGGAAAAGCTTCCTACAAATCATCACACACAAATATTTTTAAAATAATTTTAAATGTTTTTATTAGTGTATAAAGGTGCCGATTTTTGTAAGTACGGACGACTGTACACACAATTATCAGAAAAAAGAGCGATAATTATATTAAAACCGAAATTTCTAAAATTCAATGAAAGATTAGATTACGGGGAATATTTTCCTAAATTTGTAAGAATACTGAATACTTAAAAATTAGATGAAAAATGACGCTCAGCTGTTATTAGTTTTTCAAGATGTCAAATCAGCTGATGTCGTTTTAAAAATACAGGTACTCTCGTGTTAAAAATGCTTTCTGCTATATTTAAACTTAAAGTAAATTTGTTTTGTGGAGAATTTGACTGTTCAGGTGGGAGAAAAGCAATGTACTTCCATGGGTTGTTGGTTTTTACTAACTATATTTATTAAAAAAGTACAAATGTGGCATATGGCCTAAATATGGGATGGGAAGGGCTGGACTGAAACTTAACTCACCACATTTACTGACCCAAATGTGCTATAATAATCCTTGCACCAAAACACCCCATTCTTCCATACTATTCTTATTGCATCCACCATAATACCACAGTGACTCTGTGAAGTCCTAACTAATCTTCGTAATTAGTCTGGGCGGGGATAAAATAAGAACTTTTAAAAATTAACCGCGATTTACGCTGAAAACAAATTTCTATACAGAAACAAAAAATGTGGCAGAAAATAACCGGGGACTTGAGAGAATACGATCAAACGTTCAACCAATCACTCACACAAACACGCACTCATCTAAACAATATCTGTCTATATTTCTGAGATGAGGTATTATGTACACTATTTACATTATTCGGTCTATTCTCCTCATCTTTGTCGCCATATTTATTACAACGTTTCGGCCTTTCAGTATCTGTCTATATTTCTGAGATGAGGCATTATGTACACTATTTACATTATTCGGACTATTGTCCTCATCTTCGTCGCCATGTTTATTACAACGTTTCGGCCGTTGTACGCTCCAGCCTTGTACAAGTTTCGGCCGTTGTACGCTCCGGCCTTCTTCGGGTGGTTGGAATGTCGAACTGAACACTTTATTTCGCTCACTGTTGTAGACTGTTCTAGTTCCACGTTCCATGTTTAATGGATGTCAGTTATCATTTATCTCCTCTTAATTTCCCGCTGAAAGTTCTTCACTGTCTTAGCCGGGTATTGAATTCACATTGTTTGGGTCCTGTCACTGGATCTAAATAACGCCTTTAAGAACACATGGCACAGTGGATAAAGGCGTTAATTAGATCCAGTGACAGGACCCAAACAATGTGAGTTCAATATATATATATATATATATATATATATATATATATATATATATATATATATATATATATTCAGGCCGGTAAATGTTGTTTAATACTGTTTATTATCAACAGAGGATTTACTTAAATATTTGTATCTATAAAAATAACGTATGAACATAAAAAAATGTCTTAAAATAATAGTCGGACTTTGTCCATTTCATAATATATATATATATATATATATATATATATATATATATATATATATATATATATATTTTGTAAACGTATCACCCCAAGCAAGGCCGGTGGCCACTATCACGCATGGGGTTACAGAAGGGTTGGAGGAAGAGCAGATAGGAGTGGTAAAGGAAGGGATCTGGAGGAAGAGAAGGACGGAGGGTCGATCAAGGCAAGGGGGTTACAGAAGATTTAGAGCGAAAGCAGATAGGAATGAAAGATGTCAGGAAGTGGAGAAGGGAAGTGGATAGATCAAGGCAATTGGAGATGACGATTGACGCTACACTTAAACCGTTGGAGATTGTATTTGTCAGGGAAACAGTAATAGGGAAGGGAGTTCCATAGGCGAGATGTGCGAGGCATGAAGCTATTGAAGTAGAAAAGACGTCTACATCTAACAGTTTCAACGGGGAAGGGGTGGGAACGGGATGCCACCCTCGTAGGACGCTTAAATTCACGAGGCTTAGGGACAAGCGAAAGCAACTCCTCGGAGCAATTACCGTGGAAGTACTTTTAGAAAAGGCAGAGCGATGCAACATCGCGTCTGTGAGAGAGCGACTGCAGACGAGATGACAGATCAGGGCCAATCACATTGCATATCCGTCTCTGGATCTTATCAAGAACCCTGAGGCAACACGCAGGGGCCCTAGACCATAAATGGCAGCAATACTCCATGCAAGGTCGAATGGTAGACTTATAGACTTGGAGGATCGATTCCGGGGAGAAGAATTTCCTGGCTCGGCACAGAGAACCAACTTTTCTTGCGGTGGATGATGCAATTGACTCGATGTATTTGTTCCATCTCAGATCAGCGGACAGCGTGAGACCGAGCAGCCGCAGAGAGGAGCTCTCTAGAAGTTGGTCCTCAGACATTCTGATGGGATGCAGGGATAGGTCCTTGTGGTGGTTAATGGAGAGCAGTTTTGTTTTAGAGACGTTAAAGTTGACCATCCATTTCTCTCCCCAGTCCACAACCGATTGGAGGTCCTTTTCAATTTGAGCTGCCAGCTTAATTTTGTTCGCCTCAGTAGATTTGTGCTTGAGGCAGGAGTAAATAGTAGTGTCGTCAGCGTAGATACCGACTTGGGAGTCTATGGCGTCAGGAAGGTCGTTTATAAATATGAGGAACAGAGTAGGGCCAAGGATGGAGCCTTGAGGAACACCAGCGGTAGTGGGATAGGAGTTGGAGAAGAATCCACTGAGAACAACCTTCAAATCCCGGTTTGATAGGAACGATTGAATTAGGTCAAACAATCGACCTGTGATACCATAACCCCGGAGCTTGCGAAGGAGGCCGGCATGCCAAACCCTATCGAATGCTTTGGAGATGTCAAGGGCCACTCCACGGGCTTCGCCGTTACTATGGATAGCTTAGTAGACAAATTCAGTGATGGCCGTAAGCACATCGGCAGTAGACCGGGCAAAGCGGAAACCATACTGCTTGTCTGAGAGCAGATCGTGGGATATCAGGTGAGTAATCACTTCGGTGTTGATAATGGCCTCGAAGACTTTGCCGAAGAGGGGAAGGAGACTGATAGGACGGTAATTAGAAGGGTTGGAGGGGTCGCCAGAGATCTTAAAGACAGGAACAATGGTAGAGGACTTCCAGCAGTCAGGAAAACAGGAGTCCTTGAGGCAGCGGTTGTACAATTTAGAGAGGGCAGGTGCCAGTTCAGGTGCGCATTTCTTCAGGACAATGGCTGGTATTCCGTCACCGCCGGTAGCCTTGTGGAGATCTAAGTTAGAAATAATGCCCAGTACCGACGACGGGGTTATGTGCAAGCCATCCAGTAGGGCCTCAGTTCTGGGAGGGAAGTCGGGCAAGGGTACCCAAGAGGAGTCAAGCATAGAATTGGAAGAAAACTTTCGAGCGAAGCATTCGGCCTTGTCGGCAGAGGTGGTCAATATATATATATATATATATATATATATATATATATATATATATAAATATATATATATATATATATATATATATATATATATATATATATATATATATATATATATATATCAAGCAAATAAAATGCGTGCAACATCACGACCTAACATGCACAAGTGAAATATTTACATGGTCGTCTCTAACGATTTTTACGAGCGCGTCAATAATGGCAAACGCGTTCAGAAACTTTCATTTACGGATAGAAGCTGCAAATTTAATTTGATTTGTGTTAATATTTCAGTTTGTTACTGGGTTCATCTCCCTCCCCTCTCATTTTTTCATCATAGAATTTTATATATATTTTACTATCATTAAGTATGATATGGGGCGCGTTATATAGATCCCCCTATAGATTTATTTGATATTATGATGCATGGAGGATTGATTGGTAATGGACGAGTTCTTGTGGTGAATGGGTAAATTGTAATGAGTGAATGGGTCGTGAATCGGATTAGCTAGGTATAAGATAGTTAGTGTGGACCAGCCTAAGCCCCTGCCCTTTTTCGGCCTTGTGCCACAATTATGTAATTTTTACATAATAAATATCTAGAATCTGAAAAGAAGAACAATCATTTTATTTATTTCATTACAAGAATTTACAAAGAGGAACAATCAATTAGCTTTTCTTCATACCCTGTCTGATCGGCGGCTGATGAAGATAGTGTTTAAGTATTTGTATCTATAAAAAAAACGTTAAACATATCATAAATGTCTTTAAATAAATTGCCGGACTTTGTCCAATTCAAAAATATATATATATATATACAGATATATATATATATATATATATATATATATATATATATATATATACATATATATATATATATATATACATATATATATACATATATATATACATATATATATACATATATATATATATATATACATATATATATACATATATATATACATATATACATATATATATATACATATATATATATATATATATATATACATATATATATATATATATATACATATATATATATATACATATATATATATATATATATATATATATATATATATATATATATATATATATATATATATGTATATCGAATCATGTAAGCCGCTTCGGCAGGCGGGATAAATCATGTGAAATTACCACGTGCACTGCTAGTACCTGAGAGGCATAACTGGGTGATAATAAAACCTGAGGGGTGTTGTTCATTGTGTTTGTGGCAAATATTTGCACCAACATCTTGTTATCAGCACTTCCAATAAGTGTGGCTGGTTCTACAGAAGCCTTCACCACCCTAAACAAATCTTTTGTTTGGATAGTCTGCAGTTCAGATCTGTGTTCCTTCTTTGCTATTCCACCTGAGCAACAAATCCACTGGCGAGAGAGTTAAGGCAACGGGGACAGGTACAGGATTAAAAACTGAACTGAAAGACACTCATACGTCGAAAACGACGGGAGAGTCCATAACCATCATTATATATATATATATATATATATATATATATATATATATATATATATATTAGAGAGAGAGAGAGAGAACAGGTAATCTTCCTGCATTATAAAAAGAAAATTAATATTCACAGCATTAAAATAATTTTTTCATTTAATTTTTCTGATAAAACCAAATATCACTTTTTAATGAAGATTGCTGAGTATAGGCTGACCATTACGTAATTTAAATTTTAAAAATATATCTGCTCATCACCATTTTGCGCAATTATATATTATACTGGAATGACAGGTATTGAATTTAAAAAAATGATATATATATATATGATATGATATATAAAAAAAATGTATATATATTTCATATATATATATATATATTTAAAAAAAATATATATATATATGAAATGATATATATATATATATATATGCCTGTGTGTGTGTATGTGTGTGTATAGACATACACATACACACGCATAGATATATGCGTATAAATATATATATATGTGTGTGTATATATATATATTCGTGTGTGTGTGTGCGTTTTTAGCGAGTTTCAGATTTTTTCTTATTTGCCAGATCCCGTCAAGAAGTAGGTGTTCACAGCACTCCACGTTTTCCCTTATATTTAATATACCTGAGGTGCTATGCTTCTCTTGTTAAAGACAATGGTGTGGTTTCACATCGGGTTTTCTCCCTGGATTTACTTGCATAGCTTTTTCCGTGTTTGAATATGGCACCAAGTCAGCGGACGTTTCAAATCACGGTTTTTATTCCCCCTAGATGGACTGTCTTCCTAGGCTGTTGAACTCAATCTACCCGAACCATCTGCTTATGAGGCGCCAGTTTTCCGCCCTCACCCATTCACCGACTTCAAGCTCGATTTAATTGTCAGAGTCTATTTGTAACAGAAGCATTTTATAGGCTATAGATTTTTAGTGTTATTTGCAGACATGTTTTTTTTATTCCTGGGCCGCGGAAGGTGTTACGTATTTTTAGTACTTTGTGTAGTTTTAGAAAACTCATAACCACCTTCTACGTGTATATAACAAGCGGTGACAAAAATAAGGAAATGTTGTAAGGTGATTTTGATGATTTATTTGGCCCAACGAAGGAGCTAAATCCCAAATAAATTCTGATGTTTGCAATTTAGTTAGATTTTAATAAGTCGATGTAGCCAAGGCCTTTATCGGCACCCGTCATGACAAAACTGCACAATATTATTTACGGCTGGACTGACACCAAGTTCACCTTTTTAATTAAAAGACAATTTGGAGTAATAATCATTTGGAACTATTTTTAAGTTACATAAAAGCAATGATTAAATTGCTTCTAAATGCTAGAGAGGATTTATTACAAATATATTATTAATAAAATATTATCTCTATGTATTATACACTTATTTATCTTATAGCATTCATTTCCTGTCTTTACACAAGGAGGTCATCAAGCATTTAAAGAATAATAACAAGTTAGATTGACAAGGTTAAGGAAAGGTTGAGAATCTTGGCTTTCTAAAGGCAACGTTGAGTCTACCTTGCCAATGTATATATTTTAGAATCGGTAAAATTCTAAATGTTGTTAACGTGGGATTCGGGCTGTAACGAGAATATGTGCCGAATGTCTTTAACTAAATTGACCGTGCAAAAAGGAATCTTTTGAAGAAGCGACAACACAATTAAGGCGAAATCCCCGAACAAGTTGGATTTAGGCTTGTCTATTATCACAAAGTCAAAGATTGTATGTCAATGTCTGAAGGATGCTAATTAATCATTCACTTAACCTATCTTTCTTGCTAGTGTTGATTTAAGTAATGAAAAAGAGCCTTGAAAGCCGGAAAGGCTGACGATGACTACTGCTGTCTGTTCAGTTCCCCATGGGCACCCAAATGTGGCTGCTTTTGATAAATATCCAAGCCTTCGACTCTCAGAAGGGACATACAGAGGAATAAGAAGTCTTTCTTTTTGAGCTCGATCTTTTTCTTGAAGAAAAGAAAAATAAGCCCAGATTAAGTCTTTATTTTTACATTTTATGAACATTGTCATAAGGAAGACAAAGATTAATTCTATCGAAAGAGAACAATTCATACAATAGCCTTGTGTCATACTAAGCTAAATTAAGTAAACTAAGTAAAAGATTCTAATATTAATACTATAATTGTTTGTGTATACTATTCACTGCTTTTCCTTTTTTATATTTGGGTCTTCAATGTAGCCGGGAACTTTTCAGCACCCCCTCATGACACAATTATTGAATATCAATGAAGTCTAGACTTGTTGTCACCAAGTTCACATTTCTAATTAAAAGGCAGTTTAAAGCAATAATCATTTGAAACTATTAGGTCATCCCATAAGTTCTGTCCGAATTTTCACTTTTTGTTAAAATGAACGAAATTTAAAGAGTATTTTATAATGTCTAATGGAGCTGAACATTATTTTTTATGTTTAGATGCATTTAAACTGATCACATTTTATTTCAGAGAACGATAAAATTAAATTTAACATGGAAGTACCCAAGAATAATTTGAGGCACATAATGCTTTATGAGTTCGAGAAAGGAACCTCAGCAGCCGAAGCGGCTAGAAACATTCACTCAGTTTATGGAGAGGAATGTGTGAATGAAAGAACTTGCAGAAGATGTTTGCAAAATTCAGAGGTGGAGATTTCACCTTTGAAGATGAAGATCGAACCGGACGTCCAGTCGAGTTTGATGAAAAGCTTCTTGAAGCAGCCGTTGAAGAAAATCATGCTTTAACAGTTGAGGAATTGGCAGTGGTTCTCAGTTCAAACCATACAACTGTTCATTGTCATCTTCAACAACTTGGAAAAGTTCCTAAACTTGGAAAATGGGTGCCTCATGAACTGTCTGAAAACAACCTCAAATCCCAAGTTGACATCTGATCTTCTCTCCATTCTCGCCAACTTGTTTCACCTTTTTTGGATAGACTTGTGATTGGGGACGGAAAATAGATCTTTTATCGAAATGCGTCGTAGACAGTGGCTTGGTAAAGGGGAAGGACCCCAGCCACAGCCAAGAAGGGAACTTCATGGGCAAAAGGTTCTTCTTTCAATCTGGTGGGATTGCCAAGGAATAATCCACTTTGAATTCTTACCACCTAATGCAACAATTAATGCTCAAATATACTGTCAGCAATTAGAGCGTTTGAACCAAGCTTTGAGGAAAAAAAGACCTGCTCTAGTGAATCGAAAACTGGTGATGTTTCATCAGGACAATGCGCTACCATACACAGCAAGAATCACGTCACAAAAGATCGAAGAACTTGGTTGGGAGAAAATTCCTCATCCACCTTATTCTCCCGACCTTGCTCCTTCAGACTACCATTTGTTTCGTAGCTTACAGAATCATTTGGAAGAAACAGCTTTTGTAACACAGGAAGAGGTTAAAACTGACATTTGTGAGTTCTTCGAATCAAAGGTTAAAGAATTTTACAGTAATGGAATTAGTAAGCTTGTTAATAGATGGAAGAAATCATAGATAATCAGGGAAAATACATTGTTGATTGAATCTGTAATGAAATGTAACATTTGCTCACTTGTTTTCTTTATTCAAAATTCGGACAGAACTTATGGGATGACCTGATATTTTAAAGTTATACAGTAGAGCAATATCAATGTTTAAATTCTTTCTAAATACCACAGAGGCTTAATTACAAAGATATCAATATTGAAAGTTATTCTAAGTAATCTATTGTACTTTTATTTATCTTGTATTAGCATTCACTTCTCATCCTTGCACAAGGAGGTCATCAAGCATTTAAAGAATAATAACAAGTTAGATTGACAAGGTTAAGGAAAGGTTGAGTATCATGGCTTTCTAAAGGCAACGTTGAGTCTACCTTGCCAATGTATTTATTTTAGAATCGGTAAAATTCTAAATGTTGTTAACCTGGGCTGTAACGAGAATATGTGCCGAATGCCTTTAACTAAATTGACCGTGCAAAAAGGAATCTTTTGAAGAAGCGACAACACAATTAAGGCGAAATCTCCGAACAAGCTTGTCTGTTGATCGGAGCATCAAAGATTGTATGTCAATGTCTGAAGGATACTAATCAATCGTTCCCTTTCTGCTGAGCGTTGATTTAAGTAATGGGCGTTAACAAATGATCCTGGCTTTAGATATTCAACTCGAAGCTGTTCACACTGCTAAACACACCGCGATCTTACATTCTGACAACCGTAATAAACGAGGATGCTTTCTTCAGCGAAGTGATCGGCTTGATAAACTTGAGAGTATCAGCTTTAGTGAGGTAATCTATCAAGTTGTCCTTGGGCTAGACAAGATGTGTTAAAAAAATGTAAACCCAATAAATGATCAATTAAGAAAGAAACAAAGCAATAAAATGGCTTCGAATAAAATTTTCTAATTAAAATGATCGATTTATCTATGAATTGGGATCAAATACAGATCAAATCTGGTATTATTATTTTTGCGTTATATATATATATATATGAATATATTTTTTTTTTGTAAAGAGTCGTGGAGATATTTCCTGTCTCGTCACTTTTTGTGTGTGTATATATCTAAATATGTGTGCCTGCTTATGTATTATAATCTGGTTGTGTATGTATTGTCTTTCGCAAGATGTCATCTTCCCCTGCCTTTGCTTAGAATTCAAATGTTTCCATGTTGTTCATGAAGTTAAGAGCAGTCGATCATAACGTTTATTCCAACTTAATTTCAATAAAAACAAAGTAAATAGAATAACATATGTATTTTTTCCCTCAGTAATTTTATAATTTTAAACTTAATGGATATTCAATTTAGATTTTAAAATGGGTAATTTTTAATTTTTATTTCAGATTTTATCGTATAATTTAATACTTATTGGTTAGAATAAATTCTATTTTAGTATAACCCCAACTTTAATTTAGTATTTAATAGCTATTATAAACTTACTTCGTTGTCAAGTTTTTTGAATTCTCATATATTTGTATTTTGATTGGTCATTCCAGCCTATGTAACAGCGTTTCCCCCTTGCGAGGGGTGGTTAATTAATTTGAATCTTTTAAAACACGTTATTCTACATTCAACGTCATCAAAAGGGTAAGCAAAAGGGTGTGTGTGCTTCAAACCTCAGTACCATATTAACTGAGACTTAATAACAGTTGAAGAGATTGGAGAGGTTTGCAGCCGGGTCCAATGGTTGGAACGCTAATCAAATAAACGATCATCATCATCAGCATCATCGGTCCCATAAGCGAGTGTGCTTGTAGGCTGGCTGCACTGCTGGTTCCATGACCAGCCGCCTTCACATGTCTCGATATGTATTCCTTCATTCGCAGCGTGTCTTAGACGTCTACAGTTCATGCCTCCACCGATGTGCTCCAACTTAAAGTCTCGCTCTGGTCACGTGGCCGTTGAGTTCTCCGGGGTAAACATCCGCCCTGGCAGTATGTTTCTGAGGACGGTTCATGCGTTTAGTATCTTAACAAAAAAAATAATTTTAATAAACTCTTACTTGGCTCTTGACTATCGACAAAAGTCTTTACAAATCTATTGTCAGTGGCATAGCATAACGGCTGAGGAATAAGTGTGCCAACGGCGCATAGAAATTTCACTTTTTTCTTTGGCATCGTGCAAAACAGAAGCACTTTTTATCTGGAGACGATTTGGGGAGCAACAATATATTTTTTAAAAGAACAGTTTAGTTTTGCGGCGTTTCTAAACGTGTTTCCATTTTCTGGATAGACAATTCAACACAGCGCTGTATTTGTGAGTATGTTGTCTAAAAGCGGTACTGAAGATTACGAAATTGTAGTTTTTTTGGCGCCGGCGGGTGATCTGAACGGTTGCTATTTTTTGACGCGTCTGTAAACAGTCATCACCCCGTTGAACATATATAAACGTCGAGTGCCTGTACTTTCTATCTGCATGTGAAATAAGGCACTTGATCTGATATATCAAATAAAAAAAAACACCACGTTTGTCATTATTTAATTCTGTATTTTGGCTGGTTATGCAGACAGATACATACGCATACGTGTTTGTGTTTGTATTGAAAGAAGGATATACAGGGGAGATGATAAATTACACCATTGAATTAAGTGCATTGGAAAGGAAGAAATTTATTTTGAAAATAAATATTTATTATATAAAATAAATCCTCTTTTTATTATTATCTTTGGTGCAAGACAATAGCTTGTATCTCCGGCCAGCGTAGTGGTTATCGACGCGGAAGATGAAATCAACGAACCAAGTTCAAATTGAGGCCAGCTTGCAGCGTTGGTTACAGCTGAAGTTCCTTTTGGAAAAGGCATGAATCCATCTTTTCTGGAGCTATGACGTAAATGATAGTGTAGACTTGGCGCTGTTGCATTGTCAGTAGAAAAGAATCTGGATGGATTTCAAACCGTGAAAATAAAACAACTCGTCTTTTTCTTTCTTCCTGAAAATGCCATAGCAAATCACAAATAATAACATGAAACGTAGATTTTAGTTGTTTATATATAAAAGTTCAGAGCTGACAACATTAGAAAGATTTTAGAGTTCCATGAAAATAAGTAGATACAACGTTTAAAAATGCACTATCTAGACGGGTTAAATCACAAATTTAACAATATAGATAGTATTAATATATAACCCCACAAATCAGGACCTACCCACATTTCTCACCCATACAAGACAGACATGCTTACGGAGGTATTGAGGCCTCATACACACACCCACACGAATATACACACTTACACACATCATACTCTCTCACTCCCTAATGAGCCAAATGATAACACCCCCCATAGTAATGTAAGTGAATTCAGAGCAGCATGAATCTATCCAGCTCTTATCTTAAATAACCACTGTTTTGCTCGACTACATATATATATATATATATATATATATATATATATATATATATATATATATATATATATATATATATGTATATATATATATATATATATATATATATATATATATATATATATATATAGGTCAATAATATCTGTCTATATTTCTGAGATGCGGTATTGTAACTGTTTGCATTTTTCATATTGTTCAGAATGTTGTCCTCATCTGAAAGAGGCATGGTACGTGGAACTAGAAAAGTCTACCCCGTTGGACGAAATAAAAGGTTCAGTTAGAAATTCCAGTCACCTTAAGAAAGTCGGAGCGTACAACGCTGTGAACATGTCAATAAAGTTGGAGACAAAAATCCGAACAATGTAAGTAATGTAAATAAGTTTAGTGATGAATTGTGTGTAGTCTGTTGTATAGTATTGTTCTAAAGATTATTTTTGTGGGCGGTAACGGTGTCGAATTATTCTAGTGGCTATTGATTGGAAATAATTGTGGATCCGAATGCAGTGTATCCTGACACTATCTTAATGTTTTTTGTTTGTTATAAAATATCAGAATTTTGTTTTTAAAACTTTTTTGTTGTTTGTTTTTATAACACGTTTCACCATGTGAAGTGCGGAGAGTATGCTGAAAAAAATATATATTTTGTGAAACATAAAAGAAAATATAGTATGCGGACTTACTGACTTACCTATGTATATTAGTCTCTTTTTATTTATCTATCTTATTTTGCTTGTTTTAGTTTAGCAGTGATAAAAGAATCTACGTTCTTATGAAAGACACTTCTCCGAGTTGTGTGTCATTTAGATGAAAGACTGCAAAGAACATTTTGATGGGGTTCGATTACTTTACATGGTGGAGGTCTTTCATCCGTGTATTTGTATTTGTTAAATAACGCCTAAATTAAGCGAGTTGGCTGGCGAAGTCACTTGTTGCAGAAATCTGCCTCAGAGCATTCTATTTGCTAAATTCCGTTGGCATGAAATGTAAACTATACCATCAAAACCGACTAATGTTAGTTCAAGGTATTTTTAAAAACTTTTTGCTGGTCAGTCTTTATGTTTTTTTCCTTTTTAGCCACTGACCATAACCACTAATTTTAAAATAAAGCCTTTTTTAACCATAAAACTTAGTTGTATTTCTGCCATTCTCTTTACTTCTCTTCATCGTATTTCTTTGTTTAGTTAATTACTCTGTTCAAAACGCGCACATATACTACATTCCACCAAATACAAGGCTCAAGAGTCAGTCGAGATAGAGGATTGCTGATAAAATTGCACTGATGAATATGGTCTATGATAGGAAGAAAAAAATAGTAGGTATGAATTTTCTGAGGAAAAGGAGGATAGATAACAATTATCCCTTGACTTTAAGAGGTCAAGATTGAATTGCGCAAGGAAGCACACCCGAGGGAGTCTACTCTACTAATTGGTAGTTCTTGGGAAAAATTTCTCTGAGTGTAACTGTCTTCGTTTATTTGGAATATAGGAGAAATGAGGGTTATTCAAATCTGTGGAGATAGCTTGATTTGTCCTGGCGGTAAAGGTCTCTACTGACGGATCTAAGTCATCAAGATCATCTTTTCCTTGGAAATAGACCAGCGTCAGACTTGCAACGCTGCGTCCTTATATATATATATATATATATATATATATATATATATATATATATATATATATATGTAGTTATACCTCGAGTTGAGTCATTTTCGAAGATAGGTCAGTTTTTCTGAATATGGAATAATAAAACTCGCCTTAAGTCGTTTTACTCGAGTTTACGACGACCGGTAAAAATATTAGAAACACTAAAATAACAATAAACTCATATAAAATCATATTCAAATAAATAATATAATATATACAATACATATATATATATACATATATATATATATATATAAAGAGAGAGAGAGATCGAGAGAGTGATCATAAAATCATCAAAGAAGATTAGCATAATAAGGTATGTCCAGCAGATGATCTTATTTATAATTCCCGCCGACAGGTGGCACTCATGCGTTGTTTTCCGCTCAAACACCGATTTTCAATTCGGATTTGTTTACATCTGTGCTCTGCCGTTGACGTTGTTTTAATTACATTTCAATTGTGATTTAGAATACATTTTTGACCATGGCTCCAAAGAAAAGTCCCAGAACAAGTGCTAATGCTAATCTTAAGATTATATCGCTGGAAGATAAGGTGTAAATTAATTATTTTATTCCGAATACTGTACGTACATATCATGGATACTGTAATAGGCAATGGGGGATGCTTATTTGTGGTTCATAATGTGGCTGTTTCTACTGAAGTCGTTTCTCGACCTAAGTCATGATCTCTGGAACAAACTAAAAACATAGGTTGAGGTATATCCGTATTCATCATTAGACTATAGACTTCATGAACTACGTATCTTACGGCCATATCTCTTTGAAACACCGGTCCTCGTCCGGCCATCGAAGTTAAGAATAGTCGAGATGGGTAACTGCTTGGAAATACCCGGTGTTGTAAGCTTGGACGTGCGGGTGGTTTGATGGATAACGGCTTAGAGGATCGACTTCCAGTTTCACTCGGGTTTGCTATATTCACCTACGCGTAAATACACATGGGAAAGGTATGAACCCACCTACCCCCTTGATATGGGTTAATTATTAGGACTTGTATCAGTAAATCGTTTTTATCTCCCCAAAAATTCTAATTATCTAACATATTTTCTGGCTTTAAATAACTTGCAAAATGTTGATAAACCGTAAAAAATAAATAAAGCTTGAAGTAAGTATGAAAGGTTATATTTGACATTGCTCAGGTTTGTATGTTGCAATCATATCGCGAGATATTGTCTCGTATTTGGACTACGTGGCCTGTACTAAGCTAATCAACTCATCTTGCCAGAATAGGCTTCGACATTGGTGTCGTTCAGAAAATCCAGGTGCCGTGTTGACCTGAAAGAGGACCTCCAAGCCGGAGGTGGAGATCCGTGATTCTGTCAGTGTTAGTGGCTGTCCCAACATAAGAACGAGTGAAGGCCAACTGTGGCAAAGAACGGTACGATTCATATATAAATACGCAGAACAGAGACAAATACACTCTCTCTTAGGGATCGCATATAACAATGTAGATTCTACGTTTCCGGTGAAAGTGTTGGGTTGCACGCACGCACGCACGCACGCACGCACGCACGCACACGCACACACACACACACACACACACACACACACACACACAGAGCCAGACTGACGGCAATAAATTAAGACCGGATTTGAATAAATTGTAAGGTTACTGATGAGAGATTCAGTCCCGTGTTTACATTAGTAATATACTAAGACACCATTGCAACGATATAACTCAATTTTACATGCTTTGATACATTAAAGGTGAATGTCTCCCGGTTATCACTTTTTATTCTGTAAAATACCGAAAATGAATCGCCATGGGTAAGAAGATAAACTACGTCCACGTCCTGTGTAAGTCGATAAACTTCATTCGCGTCCTGGGTAAGACGATAAACTTCATTCGCGTCATGGGTAAGACGATAAACTTCATTCGCGTCCTGGGTAACACGATAAACTTCATTCGCGTCCTGGGTAAGACGAAAAACTTCATTTGCGTCCTGGGTAAGACGAAAAACTTCATCCGAGCCCTGGATAAGACCATAAAGTACATTTGCGTCCTGGGTAATATAAACATCATTCGCGTCCTGGGAAAGACGATAAATTTCATTCGCTTCCTGGGTAAGAAGATAAAATTCATTCGCGTCCTGGGTAAGACGATAAATTTCATTCGCTTCCTGGGTAAGTCGATAAACTTCATTTGCGTCCTGGGTAAGTCGATAAACTTCATTCGCGTCATGGGTAACACGATAAACTTCATTCGCGTCATGAGTAAGACGATAAACTTCATTCGCGACCTGGGTAACACGCTAAACTTCATTCGCGTCATGAGTAAGACGATAAACTTCATTCGCGACCTGGGTAACACGCTAAACTTCATTCGCGTACTGGGTAAGACGATAAACTTCATTCACGTCCTGGGAAAGACGATAAACTTCATCCGCCTCCTGGGTAAGTCGATAAACTTCATTTGCGTCCTGGGTAAGTCGATAAACTTCATTCGCGTCATGGGTAACACGATAAACTTCATTCGCGTCATGAGTAAGACGATAAACTTCATTCGCGACCTGGGTAACACGCTAAACTTTATTCGCGTCCTGGGTAAGACGATAAACTTCATTCGCGTCCTGGGTAAGACGAAAAACTTCATTTGCGCCCTGGGTAAGACGAAAAACTTCATCCGAGTCCTGGATAAGACCATAAACTACATTTGCGTCCTGGGTAATATAAACATCATTCGCGTCCTGGGAAAGACGATAAATTTCATTCGCTTCCTGGGTAAGACGATAAAATTCATTCGCGTCATGGGTAAGACGATAAATTTCATTCGCGTACTGGGAAAGACGATAAACTTCATCCGCCTCCTGGGTAAGTCGATAAACTTCATTTGCGTCCTGGGTAAGTCGATAAACTTCATTCGCGTCATGGGTAACACGATAAACTTCATTCGCGTCATGGGTAAGACGATAAACTTCATTCGCGACCTGGGTAACACGCTAAACTTCATTCGCGTCCTGGGTAAGATGATAAAATTCATTTGCGTCCTGGGTAAGACGATAAATTTCATTCGCGTACTGGGTAAGACGATAAAATTCATTCGCGTCCTGGGTAAGACGATAAATTTCATTCGCGTACTGGGTGAGAGGATAAACTTCATTCACGTCCTGGGAAGATAAACTTCATCCGCATCCTGGGTAAGACGATAAACTTCATTAGCGTCCTGGGTAAGACGATAAATTTAATTCGCGTCTTGTGTAAGACGATAAAATTCATCCGCGTCTTGGGTAAGACGATAAACTTCATCCGCGTCCTGTGTAAGACGACAAACTTCATTCGTGTCCTGGATAAGATGATAAAATTCATTCGCGTCCTGGGTAACACGATAAACTTCATTCGCGTCCTCGGTAACAGGATAAACTTCAGTCGCGTCCTGGGTAACACGATAAACTTCATTCGCGTCCTGTGTAAGAAGTTAAACTTCATTCGCTTCCTCGGTAACACGATAAACTTCATTCGCGTCCTGGGTAACACGATAAATTCATTTGCGTCCTGGGTAACACGATAAACTTCATTCGCGTCCTGGGTAACACGATAAATTTCAGTCGCCTCCTGGGTAACACGATAAACTTTATTCGTGACCTGTGTAAGAAGATAAACTTCATTTGCGTCCTGGGTAAGACGATAAACTTCATTTGCGTCCTGGGTAAGACGATAAACTTCATTCGCATCCTGGGTAAGACGATAAATTTCATTCGCGTCCTGGGTAAGACGATAAACTTCATTCGCATCCTGGGTAACACGATAAATTTCATTCGCTTCCTGGGTAACACGATAAATTTATTTGCGTCCTGGGTAAGACGATAAACTTCATTTGCGTCCTGGGTAAAGACGATAAACTTCATTCGCGTCCTGGGTAAGACGATAAACTTCATTCGCGTCCTGGGTAACAGGATAAACTTCATTCGCGTCCTGGGTAAGAAGATAAATTTCATTTGCGTCCTGGGTAAGACTAAAAACTTCATTCGCGTCCTGGGTAAGACGATAAACTTCATTTGCGTCCTGGGTAAAAACGATAAACTTCATTTGCTTCGGGGATAAGACGATAAACTTCATTCGCTACTGGGTAAGACGATAAATTTCATTCGTGTCCTGGGTAAGACGATAAACTTATTTTGCGTCCTCGGTAAGACGATAAACATCATTCGCGTCCTGGGTAAGAATATAAACATCATTCGCGTCCTGGGAAAGATGATAAATTTCATTCGCTTCCTGGGTAAGACGATAAAATTCATTCGCGTCCTGGGTAAGACGATAAATTTCATTCGCGTACTGGGTAAGACGATAAACTTCATACACGTCCTGGGAAAGACGATAAACTTCATCGGCCTCCTGGGTAAGTCGATAAACTTCATTCGCGTCCTGGGTAACACGATAAACTTCATTCGCGTCATGGGTAAGACGATAAATTTCATTCGCGACCTGGATAACACGATAAACTTCATTCGCGTCCTGGGTAAGATGATAAAATTCATTTGCGTCCTGGGTAAGACGAAAAACTTTATCCGCGTCCTGGTTATACCATAAACTCCATTTGCGTCCTGGGTAAGACGATAAACTTCAATCGCGTCGTGGAAAAGACCATAAACTTCATTCGCTTGCTGGGTAAGAGGATAAAATTCATTCGCGTCCTAGGTAAGAAGATAAACATCATCCGCGTCCTGGGTAAGACGATAAACTTCATTCGCGTCCTGGGTAAGAGGATAAACTTTTCGCGTCCTGGGTAACAGGATAAACTTCATTCGCCTCCTGGGTAAGAAGAAAAATTTCATTTGGGTCCTGGGTAAAACGAAAAAATGCATTTGCGTCCTGGGTAAGACGATAAACTTCAATCGCGTCCTGGGTAACACGATAAACTTAATTCGCGTCCTGGGTAACACGATAAATTCATTTGCGTCCTGGGTAAGACGATAAATTCATTTGCCTCCTGGGTAAGACGATAAATTCCATTCGCGTCCTGGGTAAGACGAAAAAATTCATCCGCCTCCTGGGTAAGTCGATAAATTTCATTCGCGTCCTGGGTAACAAGATAAACTTCATTCGCGTCCTGGGTAAGACGATAAACTTCATTCGCGTCCTGGGTAAAAGGATAAACTTCATTCGCGTCCTGGGTAAGAAGATAAATTTCATTTGCGTCCTGGGTAAGACGAAAAACTTCATCCGCGTCCTGGGTAAGACGATAAACTTCATTTGCGTCCTGGGTGAAAACGATAAACTTCATTTGCGTTGGGGATAAGACGATAAACTTCATTCGCTACCTGGGTAAGACGATAAATTTCATTCGCATCCTGGGTAAGACGATAAACTTATTTTGCGTCCTGGGTAAGACGATAAACATCATTCGCGTCGTGGGTAAGACGATAAACTTCATTCGCGTCCTGGGTAAGGCCATAAACTTCATTCGCGTCGTGGGTAAGACGATAAACTTCATTCGCGTGCTGGGAAAACGATAAACTACATTCGCGTCCTGGGTAAGAGGATAAACTTCATTAGCGTCCTGGGTAAGACGATAAAATTCATTCGCTTCCTGTGTAAGACGATAAACTTCATTCCCATCCTGGGAAAGACGATAAAATTCATTCGTGTCGTGGGTAACAGGATAAACTTCATTCGCTTCCTCGATAACAGGATAAACTTCATTAGCGTCCTCGGTAAGAGGATAAAGTTCATCGCGTCCAGGGTAAAACGATAAACTTCATTAGCGTCCTGGGTAAGACGATAAATTTCATTCGCTTCCTGGGAAAGACGATAAACTTCATTCGAGTCGTGGGTAACAGGATAAACTTCATTCGCGTCCTGGGTAAGACGATAAATTTCATTTGCGTCCTGGGTAAGAAGATAAACTTCATTTGCGTCCTGGGTAAGACAATAAACTCCATTCGCGTCCTGGTTAAGACGATAAATTTATTTTGCTTCCTGGGTAAGACGATAAACATCATTCGCGTCCTGGGTAACACGATAAACTTCATTAGCGTCCTCGGTAAGACGATAAACTTCATCCGCGTCCTGGGTAAAACGATAAATTTCATTAGCGTCCTGGGTAAGACGATAAATTTCATTCGCTTCCTGGGAAAGACGATGAACTTCATTCGCGTCGTGGGTAACAGGATAAACTTCATTCGCGTCCTGGGTAAGATGATAAATTTCATTTGCGTCCTGGGTAAGAGGATAAACTTCATTTGCGTCCTGGGTAAGAAAATAAACTCCATTCGCTTCCTGGGTAAGAGATAAACTTATTTTGCGTCCTGGGTAAGACGATAAACATCATTTGCCTCCTGGGTAAGACGATAAACTTCATTCGCGTCCTGGGTAAGGCGATAATCTTCATTCGCGTCGTGGGTAAGACGACAAACTTCATTCGCGTGCTGGGAAAACGATAAACTACATTCGCGTCCTGGGTAAGACGATAAACTTCATCCACATCCAAGGTAAGACGATAAACTTCATTTGCGTCGTGGGTAAGACGATAAACTCCATTCGCGTCCTGGGTAACACGATAATTTTGATTCAATTCCTGGGTAAGTCGATAAACTTCATTCGCTTCCTGGGTAACAGGATAAACTTCATTCGCGTCCTGGGTAAGAAGATAAATTTCATTTGCCTCCTGGGTAAGACGAAAAACTTCATCCGCGTCCTGGGTAAGACGATAAACATCATTTGCGTCCTGGGTAAGGCGATAAACTTCATTCGCGTGCTGGGAAAACGATAGACTACATTCTCGTCCTGGTTAAGACGATAAACTTCACCCACGTCCTAGGTAAGACGATAAACTTCATTTTTCATCCTGGGTAAGACGATAACCTACATTCGCGTCCTGGGTATGACGATAAACTTCATCCACGTCCTAGGTAAGACGATGAACTTCATTTTTCATCCTGGGTAAGACGATAAACTTCATCCGCGTCCTGGGTAAGACGATAAACTTAATCCGCGTCCTGGGTAAGACGATAAACTTCATTCGCGTCCTGGGTAAGACGATAAACTTCATTCGCGTCCTGGGTAACACGATAAACTTCATTCGCTTCCTGGGTAACACGATAAACTTCATTAGCGTCCTCGGTAAGACGATAAACTTCATCCGCGTCCTGGGTAAAACGATAAACTTCATTAGCGTCCTGGGTAAGACGATAAAATTCATTCGCTTCTTGTGTAAGACGATAAAATTCATTCCCGTCCTGGGAAAGACGATAACATTATTCGTGTCGTGGGTAACAGGATAAACTTCATCCGCGTCCTGGGTAAGTCGATAAATTTCATTCGAATCCTGGGTAACAAGATAAACTTCATTCGCGTCCTGGGTAACAGGATAAACTTCATTCGCGTCCTGGGTAAGACGATAAATTTCATTTGCGTCCTGGGTAAGACGAAAAACTTCATCCGCGTCGTGGGTAAGACGATAAACTTCATTCGCGTCCTGGGTAAGAGGATAAACTTTTCGCGTCCTGGGTAACAGTATAAACTTCATTCGCGTCCTGGGTAAGAAGATAAATTTCATTTGCGCCCTGGGTAAGACGAAAAACTTCATTCGCGTCGTGGGTAAGACGATAAACTTCAGTCGCGTCCTGGGTAACACCATAAACTTCATTCGCGACCTGTGTAAGAAGAAAAATTTAATTTGGGTCCTGGGTAAAACGATAAACTGCATTTGCGTCCTGGGTAAGACGATAAACTTCAATCGCGTCCTCGGTAACACGATAAACTTCATTCGCGTCCTGGGTAACACGATAAATTCATTTGCGTGCTGGGTAAGACGATAAATTCATTTGCCTCCTGGGTAAGACGATAAATTCCATTCGCGTCCTGGGTAAGACGAAAAAATTCATCCGCGTCCTGGGTAAGTCGATAAATTTCATTCGCGTCCTGGGTAACAAGATAAACTTCATCCACGTCCTAGGTAAGACGATGAACTTCATTTTTCATCCTGGGTAAGACGATAAACTTCATCCGCGTCCTGGGTAAGACGATAAACTTAATCTGCGTCCTGGGTAAGACGATAAACTTCATTCGCGTCCTGGGTAAGACGATAAACTTCATTCGCGTCCTGGGTAACACGATAAACTTCATTCGCTTACTGGGTAACACGATAAACTTCATTAGCGTCCTCGGTAAGACGATAAACTTCATCCGCGTCCTGGGTAAAACGATAAACATCATTAGCGTCCTGGGTAAGACGATAAAATTCATTCGCTTCCTGTGTAAGACGATAAAATTCATTCCCGTCCTGGGAAAGACGATAACATTATTCGTGTCGTGGGTAACAGGATAAACTTCATCCGCGTCCTGGGTAAGTCGATAAATTTCATTCGAATCCTGGGTAACAAGATAAACTTCATTCGCGTCCTGGGCAACAGGATAAACTTCATTCGCGTCCTGGGTAAGAAGATAAATTTCATTTGCGTCCTGGGTAAGACGAAAAACTTCATCCGCGTCGTGGGTAAGACGATAAACTTCATTCGCGTCCTGGGTAAGAGGATAAATTTTTCGCGTCCTGGGTAACAGGATAAACTTCATTCGCGTCCTGGGTAAGAAGATAAATTTCATTTGCGCCCTGGGTAAGACGAAACATTCATTCGCGTCGTGGGTAAGACGATAAACTTCAGTCGCGTCCTGGGTAACACCATAAACTTCATTCGCGACCTGTGTAAGAAGAAAAATTTCATTTGGGTCCTGGGTAAAACGATAAACTGCATTTGCGTCCTGGGTAAGACGATAAACTTCAATCGCGTCCTGGGTAACACGATAAACTTCATTCGCGTCCTGGGTAACACGATAAATTCATTTGCGTCCTGGGTAAGACGATAAATTCATTTGCCTCCTGGGTAAGACGATAAATTCCATTCGCGTCCTGGGTAAGACGAAAAAATTCATCCGCGTCCTGGGTAAGTCGATAAATTTCATTCGCGTCCTGGGTAACAAGATAAACTTCATTCGAGTCCTGGGTAAGACGATAAACTTCATTCGCGTCCTGGGTAAAAGGATAAACTTCATTCGCGTCCTGGGTAAGAAGATAAATTTCATTTGCGTCCTGGGTAAGACGAAAAAATTCATCCGCGTCCTGGGTAAGACGATAAACTTCATTTGCGTCGTGGGAGAAAACGATAAACTTCATTTGCGTTGGGGATAAGACGATAAACTTCATTCGCTACCTGGGTAAGACGATAAACTTCATTCGCGTCCTGGGAAAGACGATAAAATTCATTCGTGTCGTGGGTAACAGGATAAACTTCATTCGCTTCCTGGATAACAGGATAAACTTCATTAGCGTCCTCGGTAAGAGGATAAAGTTCATCCGCGTCCAGGGTAAAACGATAAACTTCATTAGCGTCCTGGGTAAGACGATAAATTTCATTCGCTTCCTGGGTAAGAAGATAAACTTCATTTGCGTCCTGGGTAAGACAATAAACTCCATTCGCGTCCTGGTTAAGACGATAAATTTATTTTGCTTTCTGGGTAAGACGATAAACATCATTCGCGTCCTGGGTAACACGATAAATTCATTAGCGTCCTCGGTAAGACGATAAACTTCATCCGCGTCCTGGGTAAAACGATAAATTTCATTAGCGTCCTGGGTAAGACGACAAACTTCATTCGCGTGCTGGGAAAACGATAAACTACATTCGCGTCCTGGGTAAGACGATAAACTTCATCCACATCCAAGGTAAGACGATAAACTTCATTCGTGTAATGGGTAAGACGATAAATTTCATTTGCGTCGTGGGTAACATGATAAACTTCATTAGCGTCCTCGGTAAGACGATAAACTTCATCCGCGTCCTGGGTAAAACGATAAACTTCATTAGCGTCCTGGATAAAGACGATAAATTTCTTTTGCGTCCTGGGTAAGAAGTTAAATTTCATTTGCGTCCTGGGTAAGACAATAAACTTCATTCGCGTCCTGGGTAAGGCGATAAACTTCATTCGCGTCGTGGGTAAGACGATAAACTTCATTCGCGTGCTGGGAAAACGATAAACTACATTCGCGTCCTGGGTAAGACGATAAACTTCATCCACGTCCAAGGTAAGACGATAAACTTTATTTGCATCCGGGGTAAGACGATAAACTTCATTCGTGTCATGGTTTAGACGATAAACTTCATTTGCGTCGTGGGTAAGACGATAAACTCCATTCGCGTCCTGGGTAAGACGATAAACTTCATTCACGTCCTGGGTAAGTCGATAAACTTCATTCGCTTCCTGGGTAACAGGATAAACTTCATTCGCGTCCTTGGTAAGAAGATACATTTCATTTGCGTCCTGGGTAAGACGAAAAACTTCATCAGTGTCTTGGGTAAGACGATAAACATCATTTGTGTCCTGGGTAAGACGATAAACTTCATCCACGTCCTAGGTAAGAAGATAAACTTCATTTTTCATCCTGGGTAAGACGATAAACTACATTCGCGTCCTGGGTATGACGATAAACTTCATCCACGTCCTAGGTAAGAAGTTAATATTTATTTTTCATCCTGGGTAAGACGATAAACTTCATCCGCGTCCAGGGTAAGTCGATAAACTTCATTCAAGTCCTGGGTAAGACGATAAATTTAATCCGCGTCCTGGGTAAGACGATAAACTTCATCCGCGTCCTGGGTAAGTCGATAAATTCATTTGCGTCCTGGGTAAGACGATAAACTTCTTTCGCGTCCTGGGTAAGACGATAAACTTCATTCGCGTCCTGGGTAACACGATAAACTTCATTCGCTTCCTGGGTAACACGATAAACTTCATTAGCGTCCTCGGTAAGACGATAAACTTCATCTGCGTCCTGGGTAAAACGATAAACTTCATTAGCGTCTTGGGTAAGACGATAAAATACATTCGCTTCCTGTGTAAGACGATAAACTTCATTCGCGTCATCGGTAAGACGATAAACTTCATCCGCGTCCTGGGTAAAACGATAAACTTCATTAGCGTCCTCGGTAAGACGATAAACTTCATCCGCGTCCTGGGTAAAACGATAAACTTCATTAGCGTCCTGGGTAAGACGATAAACTTCATTCGCTTCCTGGGAAAGACGATAAACTTCATTCGCTTCGTGGGTAACAGGATAAACTTCATTCGCGTCCTGGGTAAGACGATAAACTTCATTTGCGTCCTGGGTAAGACAATAAACTCCATTCGTGTCCTGGGTAAGACGGTAAACTTATTTTGCGTCCTGGGTAAGACGATAAACATCATTCGCGTCCTGGGTAAGACGATAAACTTCATTTGCGTCCTGGGTAAGGCGATAAACTTCATTCGCATACTGGGTAAGACGATAAACTTCATTCGCGTGCTGGGAAAACGATAAACTACATTCGCGTCCTGGGTAAGACGATAAACTTCATCCACGTCCAAGGTAAGACGATAAACTTCATTTGCATCCGGGGTAAGATGATAAACTTCATTCGTGTCATGGTTTAGACGATAAACTTCATTTGCGTCGTGGGTAAGCCGATAAACTCCATTCGCGTCCTGGGTAAGACGATAAATTTCATTCGCCTCCTGGGTAAGAAGATAAACTTCATTCGCGTCCTGGGTAACACGATAAACTTCATTCACGTCTTGGGTAAGTCGATAAACTTCATTCGCTTCCTGGGTAACAGGATAAACTTCATTCGCGTCCTGGGTAAGAAGATACATTTCATTTGCGACCTGGGTAAGACGAAAAACTTTATTCGCGTGCTGCGAAAACGATAGACTACATTCGCGTCCTGGGTAAGACGATAAACTTCATCCACGTGCTAGGTAAGACGATAAACTTCATTTTTCATCCTGGGTAAGACGATAAACTTAATCCGCGTCCTGTTTAAGAAGTTAAAATTCATTCGCGTCCTGGGTAAGACGAAACACATCATTCGCGTCCTGGGAAAGACGATAAACTTCATTTTCTTCCTGGGTAAGGCGATAAACTTCGTTCACATCCTGGGCTTACCCAGGACGTGGGCTTAACCAGACGATAAACTTCATTCGCGTCCGGGGTAAGACAATAAACTTCATTCGCGTCCTGGATAAGACGATAAACTTCATTCGCTTCCTGGGTAACACGATTAATTCATTTGCGTCCAGGGTAAGACGATAAACTCCATTCGCGTCCTGGGTAAGACGTTAAACTTCATCCGCGTCCTGGGTAAGTCGATAAAGTTCATTCGCGACCTGGGTAAGACGATAAAATTCATTCGAGTCCTGGGTAAGACGATAAATTTCATTCGCGTCCTGGGAAAGAGGATAAACATATTTTGCGTCCTGGGTAAGACGATAAACATCATTCGCGTCCTGGGTAAGACGATAAACTTCATTCGCGTCCTGGGTAAGAAGATAAACTTCATTCGTGTCCTGGGTAAGACGATAAACTTCATTTGCGTCATGGGTAACACGATAAACTTCATTCGCGACCTGTGTAAGAAGATAAACTTCATTTGCGTCCTGGGTAAGGTGATAAAATTCAGTTGCGTCCTGGGTAAGACGATAAACTTAATTTGCGTCCTGGGTAAGACGATATACTTCATTCGCGTCCTGGGTAACACGATAAACTTCATTCGCTTCCTGGGTAACACGATAAATTCATTTGCGTCGTGGGTAAGACGATAAACATCATTCGCGTCCTGGGTAAGACGATAAATTTCATTCGCGTCCTGGGTAACACGATAAACTTCATTCGCTTCCTGGGTAACACGATAAACTTCATTAGCGTCCTCGTTAAGACGATAAACTTCATCCGCGTCCTGGTTAAAACGATAAACTTCATTAGCCACCTGGGAAAGACGATAAAATTCATTCGTGTCGTGGGTAACAGGATAATCTTCATTCGCGTCATGGGTAAGAAGATAAATTTCATTTGCGTCCTGGGTAAGACGAAAAACTTCATCCGCGTCCTGGGTAAGACGATAAACTTCATTTGCGTCCTGGGTAAAACGATAAACTTCATTTGCGTCCTGGGTAATTCGATAAACTTCATTCGCTTCCTGGGTAAGACGATAAATTTCATTCGCGTCCTGGGTAAGAGGATAAACTTCATCCGCGTCCTGGGTAAGACGATAAACTTCATTTGCGTCCTGGGTAAAACGATAAACTTCATTTGCGTCCTGGGTAATTCGATAAACTTCATTCGCTTCCTGGGTAAGACGATAAATTTCATTC
Organism: Acanthosepion esculentum; assembly: GCA_964036315.1. Classification (NCBI taxonomy): domain Eukaryota; kingdom Metazoa; phylum Mollusca; class Cephalopoda; order Sepiida; family Sepiidae; genus Acanthosepion; species Acanthosepion esculentum. The sequence continues at coordinate 89,585,840 of OZ038500.1, read as the reverse complement.
GCGTCCTGGGTAAGAGGATAAACTTCATTCGCGTCCTGGGTAACACGATACATTTCAGTCGCGTCCTGGGTAACACGATAAACTTCATTCGCGTTCTGGGTAAGAAGATAAACATCATTCGCATCCTGGGTAACATGATAAACTTCATTCGCTTCCTGGGTAACACGATAAATTCATTTGCCTCCTGGGTAAGACGATAAACTTCATTCGCGTCCTGGGTAAGACGATAAACTTCATCCGAGTCCTGGGTATGTCGATAAATTTCATTCGCGTCCTGGGTAACAAGATAAACTTCATTCGCGTCCTGGGTAACAGGAGAAATTTCATTCGCGTCCTGGGTAAGAAGATAAATTTCATTTGCGTCCTGGGTAAGACGAAAAATTTCATCCGCGTCCTAGGTAAGACAATAAACTTCATTCGCGTCCAGGGTAAGACGATAAACTTTTCGCGTCCTGGGTAAGAGGATAAACTTCATTCGCGTCCTGGGTAAGAAGATAAATTTCATTTGCGCCCTGGGTAAGACGAAAAACTTCATCCGCGTCCTGGGTAAGACGATAAACTTCATTTGCGTCCTGGGTTAAAACGATGAACTTCATTTGCGTTGGAGATAAGACGATAAACTTCTTTCGCTACCTGGGTAAGACGATAAATTTCATTCGTATCCTGGGTAAGACGATAAACTTATTTTGCGTCCTGGGTAAGACGAAAAACATCATTCGCGTCGGGGGTAAGACGATAAATTCATTCGCGTCCTGGGTAAGGCGATAAACTTCATTCGCGTCGTGGGTAAGAGGATAAACTTCAGTCGCGTCCTGGGTAACACGATAAACTTCATTCGCGACCTGTGTAAGAAGAAAAATTTCATTTGCGTCCTGGGTAAAACGATAAACTGCATTTGCGTCCTGGGTAAGACGATAAACTTCAATCGCGTCCTGGGTAACACGATAAACTTCATTCGCGTCCTGGTAACACGATAAACTTCATTCGCGTCGTGGGTAAGACGATAAACTTCATTCGCGTGCTGGGAAATCGATAAACTTCATTCGCATCCTGGGAAAGACGATAAAATTCATTCGTGTCGTGGGTAACAGGATAAACTTCATTCGCTTCCTGGGTAACAGGATAAACTTCATTAGCGTCCTCGGTAAGATGATAAACTTCATCCGCGTCCTGGGTAAAACGATAATCTTCATTAGCGTTCTGGGTAAGACGATAAATTTCATTCGCTTCCTGGGAAAGACGATAAACTTCATTCGCGTCGTGGGTAACAGGATAAACTTCATTCGCGTCCTGGGTAAGACGATAAATTTCATTTGCGTCCTAGGTAAGAAGATAAACTTCATTCGCGTCCTGGGTAAGAAAATAAACTCCATTCGCGTCCTGGGTAAGACGATAAACTTATTTTACGTCCTGGGTAAGACGATAAACATCATTCGCGTCCTGGGTAACACGATAAACTTCATTCGCGTCCTGGGTAACACGATAAACTTCATTCGCGTCGTGGGTAAGACGATAAACTTCATTCGCGTGCTGGGAAATCGATAAACTTCATTCGCATCCTGGGAAAGGCGATAAAATTCATTTGTGTCGTGGGTAACAGGATAAACTTCATTCGCTTCCTGGGTAACAGGATAAACTTCATTAGCGTCCTCGGTAAGACGATAAACTTCATCCGCGTCCTGGGTAAAATGATAAACTTCATTAGCGTCCTGGGTAAGACGATAAATTTCATTCGCTTCCTGGGAAAGACGACAAACTTCATTCGCGTCGTGGGTAACAGGATAAACTTCATTCGCGTCCTGGGTAAGATGATAAATTTCATTAGAGTCCTGGGTAAGAAGATAAACTTCATTTGCGTCCTGCGTAAGACAATAAACTCCATTCGCGTCCTGGGTAAGTGATAAACTTATTTTGCGTCCTGGGTAAGACGATAAACATCATTCGCGTCCTGGGTAACACGATAAACTTCATTCGCGTCCTGGGTAACACGATAAACTTCATTCGCGTCGTGGGTAAGACGATAAACTTCATTCGCGTGCTGGGAAATCGATAAACTTCATTCGCATCCTGGGAAAGGCGATAAAATTCATTCGTGTCGTGGGTAACAGGATAAACTTCATTCGCTTCCTGGGTAACAGGATAAACTTCATTAGCGTCCTCGGTAAGACGATAAACTTCATCCGCGTCCTGGGTAAATTGATAAACTTCATTAGCGTCCTGGGTAAGACGATAAATTTCATTCGCTTCCTGGGAAAGACGACAAACTTCATTCGCGTCGTGGGTAACAGGATAAACTTCATTCGCGTCCTGGGTAAGATGATAAATTTCATTTGAGTCCTGGGTAAGAAGATAAACTTCATTTGCGTCCTGTGTAAGACAATAAACTCCATTCGCGTCCTGGGTAAGTGATAAACTTATTTTGCGTCCTGGGTAAGACGATAAACATCATTCGCGTCCTGGGTAAGACGATAAACTTCATTCGCGTCCTGGGTAAGGCGATAAACTTCATTCGCGTCGTGGGTAAGACGACAAACTTCATTCGCGTGCTGGGAAAACGATAAACTACATTCGCGTCCTGGGTAAGACGATAAACTTCCTCCACATCCAAGGTAAGACGATAAACTTCATTTGCATCCGGGGTAAGACGATAAACTTCATTCGTGTCATGGGTAAGACGATAATTTTGATTCAATTCCTGGGTAAGTCAATAAACATCATTCGCGTCCTGGGTAACATGATAATTTTGATTCAATTCCTGGGTAAGTCGATAAACTTCATTCGCTTCCTGGGTAAAAGGATAAACTTCATTCGCGTCCTGGGTAAGAAGATAAATTTCATTTGCCTCCTGGGCAAGATGAAAAACTTCATCCGCGTCCTGGGTAAGACGATAAACATCATTTGCGTCCTGGGTAAGTCGATAAAATTCATTCGCGTGCTGGGAAAACGATAGACTACATTCGCGTCCTGGTTAAGACGATAAACTTCATCCACGTCCTAGGTAAGACGATAAACTTCATTTTTCTTCCTGGGTAAGACGATAAACTACATTCGCGTCCTGGGTATGACGATAAACTTCATCCACGTCCTAGGTAAAACGATAAACTTCTTTTTTCATCCTGGGTAAGACGATAACCTTCATCCGCGTCCTGGGTAAGACGATAAACTTAATCCGCATCCTGGGTAAGACGATAAACTTCATTCGCGTCCTGGATAAGACGATAAACTTCATTCGCGTCCTGGGTAACACGATAAATTTCATTCGCTTCCTGGGTAACACGATAAACTTCATTATCGTCCTCGGTAAGACGATAAACTTCATCCGCGTCCTGGGTAAAACGATAAACTTCATTAGCGTCCTGGGTAAGAAGATAAAATTCATTCGATTCCTTTGTAAGACGATAAACTTCATTCGCGTCCTGGGAAAGACGATAAAATTATTCGTGTCGTGGGTAACAGGATAAACTTCATTCGCTTCCTGGGTAACACGATAAACTTCACTAGCGTCCACGGTAAGACGACAAACTTCATTCGCTTCCTGGGAAAGACGATAAATTTCATTCGCGTCGTGGGTAACAGGATAAACTTCATTCGCGTCCTGGATAAGACGATAAACTACATTCGCGTCCTGGGTATGAGGATAAACTTCATCCACGTCCTAGGTAAGACGATAAACTTCATTTTTCATCCTGGGTAAGACGATAAACTTCATCCGCGTCCTGGGTAAGTCGATAAACTTCATTCGCGTCCTGGGTAAGACGATAAAATTAATCCGCGTCCTGGGTAACACGATAAACTTCATTCGCGTCCTGGGTAAGACGATAAACTTCATTCGCGTCCAGGGTAAAACGATAAACTTCATTCCTTTCCTGGGTAACACAATAAATTCATTTGGGTCCTGGGTAAGACGATAAACTTCATTCGCGTCCTGGGTAAGACGATAAACTTCATTCGCGTCCTGGGTAAGACGATAAACTTCATTCGTGTCCTGGGTAAGGCGATAAACTTCATTCGCGTCCTGGGTAAGACGATAAACTTCATCCGCGTGCTGGGAAAACGATAAACTACATTCGCGTCCTGGGTAAGACGATAAACTTCATCCACGTCCAAGGTAAGTCGATAAACTTCATTTGCATCCCGGGTAAGACGATAAACTTCATTCGTGTCATGGGTAAGACGATAAACTTCATTTGCGTCGTGGGTAAGACGATAAACTCCATTCGCGTCCTGGGTAAGACGATAAATTTCATTCGCCTCCTGGGTAAGAAGATAAATTCATTCGCGTCCTGGGTAACACGATAAACTTCATTCACGTCCTGGGTAAGTCGATAAACTTCATTCGCTTCCTGGGTAACAGGATAAACTTCATTCGCGTCCTGGGTAAGAAGAAAAAGTTCATTTGCGTCCTGGGTAAGACGATAAACTTCATTTTTCATCCAGGGTAAGACGATAAACTACATTCGCGTTCTGGGTATGAGGATAAACTTCATCCACGTCCTAGGTAAGACGATAAACTTCATTTTTCATCCAGGGTAAGACGATAAACTACATTCGCGTTCTGGGTATGAGGATAAACTTCATCCACGTCCTAGGTAAGACGATAAACTTCATTTTTCATCCTGGGTAAGACGATAAACTTCATCCGCGTCCTGGGTAAGTCGATAAACTTCATTCGCGTCCTGGGTAAGACGATAAAATTAATCCGCGTCCTGGGTAACACGATAAACTTCATTCGCGTCCTGGTTAAGACGATAAACTTCATTCGCGTCCAGGGTAAAACGATAAACTTCATTCGCTTCCTGGGTAAAACAATAAATTCATTTGCGTCCTGGGTAAGACGATAAACTTCATTCGCGTCCTGGGTAAGACGATAAACTTCATTGGCCTGCTGGGAAAACGATAAACTACATTCGCGTCCTGGGTAAGACGATAAACTTCATCCACGTCCAAGGTAAGTCGATATACTTCATTTGCATCCGGGGTAAGACGATAAACTTCATTCGTGTCATGGGTAAGACGATAAACTTCATTTGCGTCGTGGGTAAGACGATAAATTTCATTCGCCTCCTGGGTAAGAAGATAAATTCATTCGCGTCCTGGGTAACACGATAAACTTCATTCACGTCCTGGGTAAGTCGATAAACTTCATTCGCTTCCTGGGTAACAGGATAAACTTCATTCGCGTCCTGGGTAAGAAGATAAAGTTCATTTGCGTCCTGGGTAAGAAGAAAAACTTCATCCGCGTCCTGGTTAAGTCGATAAACATCATTTGTGTCCTGGGTAAGACGATAAATTTCATCCACGTCCTAGGTAAGACGATAAACTTCATTTTTCATCCTGGGTAAGACGATAAACTACATTCGGGTCCTGGGTATGAGGATAAACTTCATCCACGTCCTAGGTAAGACGATAAACTTCATTTTTCATCCTGGGTAAGACGATAAACTTCATCCGCGTCCTGGTTAAGTCGATAAACTTCATTCGCGTAGTGGGTAAGAAGATAAACTTCATTCACGTCCAGGGTAACACGATAAACTTCATTCGCTTCCTGGGTAAGACGATAAACTTCATTCGCGTCCTGGGTAAGACGATAAACTTCATTCGCGTCCAGCGTAACACGATAAACTTCATTCGCTTCCTGGGTAACAGGATAAACTTAATTAGCGTCCTCGGTAAGACGATAAACTTCATCTGCGTCCTGGGTAAAACGATAAACTTCATTAGCGTCCTGGGTAAGACGATAAAATACATTCGCTTCCAGTGTAAGACGATAAACTTCATTCTCGGCCTGGGAAAGATGATAATATTCATTCGTGTCGTGGGGAACAGGATAAACTTCATTCGCTTCCTGGGTAACACGATAAACTTCATTAGCGTCCTTGGTAAGACGATAAACTTCATTCGCGTCCTTGATAAAACGATAAACTTCATTAGCGTCCTGGGTTAGACGATAAAATTCATTCGCTTCCTGGGAAAGACGATAAACTTCATTCGCGTCCTGGGTAAGACGATAAATTTCATTTGCGTCCTGGGTAAGAAGACAAACTTCATTCGCGCCCTGGGTAACACGTTAAACTTCATTCACGTCCTGGGTAAGTCGATAAACTTCATTCGCTTCCTGGGTAACAGTATAAACTTCATTCGCGTCCTGGGTAAGAAGATAAATTTCATTTGCGTCCTGGGTAAGACGAAAAACTTCATTCGCGTGCTGGGAAAACGATAGACTACATTCGCGTCCTGGGTAAGACGATAAACTTCATCCACGTCCTAGGTAAGACGATAAACTTCATTTTTCATCCTGGGTAAGACGATAAACTACATTCGCGTCCTGGGTATGACGATAAACTTCATCCACGTCCTAGGTAAAACGATAAACTTCATTTTTCATCCTGGGTAAGACGATAAACTTAATCCGCGTCCTGTGTAAGAAGTTAAAATTCATTCGCGTCCTGGGTAAGACGATACACATCATTCGCGTCCTGGGAAAGACGATAAACTTCATTTTCTTCCTGGGTAAGTCGATAAACTTCGTTCACATCCTTGGCTTACATAGGACGTGGGCTTACCCAGATGATAAACTACATTCGCGTCCGGGGTAAGACGATAAAATTCATTTGCTTCCTGGGTAACACGATAAATTTCATTCGCGTCCTGGGTAAGAGGATAAACATATTTTGCGTCCTGGGTAAGACGATAAACATCATTCCCGTCCGGGGTAAGACGATAAACTTCATTCGCGTCCTGGGTAAGAAGATAAACTTCATTTCCGTGCTGGGTAAGACAATAAACTCCATTAACGTCCTGGGTAAGACGATAAACTTCATCCGCGCCCTGTGTAAGACGATAAACTTCATTCGTGTCCTGGGTAAGACGATAAACTTCATTTGCGTCCCGGGTGACACTATAAATTTCAGTCGCGTCCTGGGTAAGACGATAAACTTCATTCGCGACATGTGTAAGAAAATAAACTTCATTTGCGTCCTGGGTAAGGTGATAAAATTCAGTTGCGTCCTGGGTAAGTCGATATACTTCATTCGCGTCCTGGGTAACACGATAAACTTGATTCGCTTCCTGGGTAACACGATAAATTCATTTGCGTCCAGGGTAAGACGATAAACTTCATTCGCGTCCTGGGTAAGACGATAAACTTTATTCGCGTCTTGGGTAACACGATAAACTTCATTCGCTTCCTGGGTAACACGATAAACTTCATTAGCTTCCTCGTTAAGACGATAAACTTATTCCGCGTCCTGGGTAAAACGATAAACTTCATTAGCGTACTGGGTAATACGATAAAATTCATTCGCTTCCTGTGTAAGAAGATAAACTTCATTCGCGTCCTGGGAAAGACGATAGAATTCATTCGTGTCGTGGGTAACAGGATAAACTTCATTCGCGTTATGGGTAAGAAGATAAATTTCATCCGCGTCCTGGGTAAGACGATAAACTTCATTTGCGTCCTGGGTAAAACGATAAACTTCATTTGCATCGTGGGTAAGTCGATAAACTTCATTCGCTTCCTGGGTAAGACGATAAATTTCATTCGCGTCCTGGGTAAGAGGATAAACTTATTTTGCGTCCTGGGTAAGACGATAAACTTCATCCGCGTCCTGGGTAAGTCGATAAACTTCATTCGCGTCCTGGGTAAGACGATAATCTTCATTCGCGTCGTGGGTAACAGGATAAACTTCATTCGCGTCCTGGGTAAGAAGATAAATTTCATTTCCGTCCTGGGTAAGACGAAAAACTTCATCCGCGTCCTGGGTAAAACGATAAACTTCATTTTCGTCGTGGGTAAGTCGATAAATTTCATTCGCTTCCTGGGTAAGACGATAAATATCATTTGCGTCCTGGGTAAGAGGATAACTTATTTTGCCTCCTGGGTAAGACGATGAACATCATTCGCGTCCTGGGTAAGACGATCAACTACATTCGCCTCCTGGGTAACACGATAAATTTCATACGCGTCCTGGGTAACACGATAAATTCATTTGCATCATGGGTAAGACGATATACTTCATTCGGGTCCTGGGTAAGACGATAAACATCATTTGCATCCTGGGTAACACGATAAAATTCATTAGCTTCCTGGGTAACACGATAAATTCATTTGCGTCCTGTTTAAGACGATAAACTTCATTCGCGTCCTGGGTAACACGATAAACTTCATTCGCGTCCTTGGTAACACGATAAACTTCAGTCGCATCATGGGTAACACGATAAACTTCATTCGCGACCTGTGTAAGAAGATAAACTTCATTTGCGTCCTGGGTAAGACGATAAACTTCATTCGCCTCCTGGGTAAGACGATCAACTTCATTCGCCTCCTGGGTAACACGATAAACTTCATACGCGTCCTGGGTAACACGATAAATTCATTTGCATCATGGGTAAGACGATAAACTTCATTCGCGTCCTGGGTAAGACGATAAACTTCATTTGCATCCTGGGTAACACGATAAAATTCATTAGATTCCTGGGTAAGACGATAAATTCATTTGCGTCCTGGGTAAGACGAAAAACTTCATCCGCGTCCTGTGTAAGAGGATAAACTTCATTTGCGTCCTGGGTAAAACGATGAAATTCATTTGCGTTGTGGGTAAATCGATAAACTTAATTCGCTACCTGGGTAAGACGATAAATTTCATTCGCGTACTTGGTAAGACGATAAACTTATTTTGCGTCCTGGGTAAGACGATAAACATCATTCGCGTCCTGAGTAAGAAGATAAACTTCATTTGCGTCCTGGGTAAGACGATAAACTCCATTCGCCTCCTGGGAAAGACGATAAACTTCATCCGCGCCCTGTGTAAGACGATAAACTTCATTCGTGTCCTGGGTAAGACGATAAACTTCATTCGCGTCCTGGGTAAGACGATAATCTTCATTCGCGTCCTGGGTAACAGGATAAACTTCATTCGCGTCCTGGGTAAGAAGATAAATTTCATTTGCGTCCTGGGTAAGACGAAAAACTTCATCCGCGTCCTGGGTAATAGGATAAACTTAATTTGCTTCCTGGATAAAACGATAAAATTCATTTGCGTCGTGGGTATGTCGATAAACTTCATTCGCTAACTGGGTAAGACGATAAATTTCATTCGCGTCCTGGGTAAAACGATAAACTTCATTTGCGTCCTGAGTAAGATGATAAACTTCATTTGCGTCCTGGGTAAGACGATAAACTCCATTTGCCTCCTGGGAAAGACGATAAATTCATCCGCACCCTGTGTAAGATGATAAACTTCATCCGCGTCCTGTGTAAGTCGATAAACTTCATTCGCGTCCTGGGGAAGACGACAAAATTCATTCGTGTCCTGGGTAAGACGATAAACTTCATTCGCGTCCTGGGTAACAGGATAAACTTCATTCGCGTCCTGGGTAAGAAGATAAATGTCATTGGCGTACTGGGTAAGAAGATAAACTTCATTCGCGTCCTGGGTAAGATCATAAACTTCATTTGCGTCCTGGGTAATACGATAAACTTCATTCGCGTCCTGGGTAAGACGATAAACTTCATTCGCGTCCTGGGTAAAACGATAAACTTCATTCGCGTCATGGGTAAAACGATAAACATATTTTGCGTCCTGGGTAAGACGATAAATGTCATTCGCGTCCTGTGTATGACGATAAAATTCATTCGCCTCCTGGGTAACACGATAAACTTCATACGCGTCCTGGGTAACACGATAAATTCATTTGCATCATGGGTAAGACGATATAATTCATTCGGGTCCTGGGTAAGACGATAAACATCATTTGCATCCTGGGTAACACGATAAAATTCATTAGCTTCCTGGGTAACACGATAAATTCATTTGCGTCCTGTTTAAGATGATAAACTTCATTCGCGTCCTGGGTAACACGATAAACTTCATTCCCGTCCTGGGTAACACGATAAACTTCAGTCGCATCATGGGTAACACGATAAACTTCATTCGCGACCTGTGTAAGAAGATAAACTTCATTTGCGTCCTGGTTAAGACGATAAACTTCATTCGCATCCTGGGTAAGACGATCAACTTCATTCGCCTCCTGGGTAACACGATAAACTTCATACGCGTCCTGGGTAACACGATAAATTCATTTGCATCATGGGTAAGACGATAAACTTCATTCGCGTCCTGGGTAAGACGATAAACATCATTTGCATCCTGGGTAACACGATAAAATTCATTAGATTGCTGGGTAAGACGATAAATTCATTTGCGTCCTGGGTAAGACGAAAAACTTCATCCGCGTCCTGGGTAAGAGGATAAACTTCATTTGCGTCCTGGGTAAAACGATAAAATTCATTTGCGTTGTGGGTAAGTCGATAAACTTAATTCGCTACCTGGGTAAGACGATAAATTTCATTCGCGTACTTGGTAAGACGATAAACTTATTTTGCGTCCTGGGTAAGACGATAAACATCATTCGCGTCCTGAGTAAGAAGATAAACTTCATTTGCGTCCTGGGTAAGACGATAAACTCCATTCGCCTCCTGGGAAATACGATAAACATCATCCGCGCCCTGTGTAAGACGATAAACTTCATTCGTGTCCTGGGTAAGACGATAAACTTCATTCGCGTCCTGGGTAAAACGATAAACTTCATTCGCGTCCTGGGTAAGAAGATAAACTTCATTTGCGTCCTGGGTAAGTCGATAAACTCCATTCGCCTCCTGGGAAAGACGATAAATTTCATCCGCGCCCTGTGTAAGACGATAAACTTCATTCGTGTCCTGGGTAAGACGATAAACTTCATTCGCGTCCTGGGTAAGGCGATAATCTTCATTCGCGTCCTGGGTAACAGGATAAACTTCATTCGCGTCCTGGGTAAGAAGATAAATTTCATTTGCGTCCTGGGTAAGACGAAAAACTACATCCGCGTCCTGGGTAAGAGGATAAACTTAATTTGCTTCCTGGGTAAAACGATAAAATTCATTTGCGTCGTGGGTATGTCGATAAACTTCATTCGCTAACTGGGTAAGACGATAAATTTCATTCGCGTACTTGGTAAGACGCTAAACTTATTTTGCGTCCTGGGTAAGACGATAAACATCATTCGCGACCTGGGTAAGACGATAAACTTCATTCGCGTCCTGGGTAAAACGATAAACTTCATTTGCGTCCTGAGTAAGATGATAAACTTCATTTGCGTCCTGGGTAAGACGATAAACTCCATTTGCCTCCTGGGAAAGACGATAAATTCATCCGCACCCTGTGTAAGACGATAAACTTCATTCGCGTCCTGGGGAAGACGATAAAATTCATTCGTGTCCTGGGTAAGGCGATAAACTTCATTCGCGTCCTGGGTAACAGGATAAACTTCATTCGCGTCCTGGGTAAGAAGATAAATGTCATTGGCGTCCTGGGTAAAACGATAAACTTCATTCGCGTCCTGGGTAAAACGATAAACATATTTTGCGTCCTGGGTAAAACGATAAATGTCATTCGCGTCCTGTGTATGACGATAAAATTCATTCGCGTCCTGGGTAAAACGATAAACTTCATTCGCGTCCTGGGTAAGAAGATAAACTTCATTTGCTTCCTGGGTAAGACGATAAACTCCATTCGCCTCCAGGGAATGACGATAAAATTCATCCGCGCCCTGTTTAAGAAGAAAAATTCATTCGTGTCCTGGGTAAGACGATAAACTTCATTCGCATCCTGGGTAACACGATAAACTTCAGTCGCGTCCTGGGTAACACGATAAACTTCATTCGCGACCTGTGTAAGAAAATAAAGTTCATTTGCGTCCTGGGTAAGACGATAAACTTCATTCGCCTGCTGGGTAAGGCGATCAACTTCATTCGCCTCCTGGGTAACAGGATAAACTTCATACGCGTCCTGGGTAACAGGATAAATTCATTTGCATCATGGATAAGACGATAAACTTCATCCTCGTCCTGGGTAAGGCGATGAACATCATTTAAATCCTGGGTAAAACGATAAAATTCATTAGCTTCCTGGGTAACACGATAAATTCATTTCCGTCCTGGGTAAGACGATAAACTTCATTCGCGTCCTGGGTAAGACGATAAACTTCATCCGCGTCCTGGGTAAGTCGATAAACTTCATTCGCGTCCTGGGTAAGACGATAATCTTCATTCGCGTCCTAGGTAACAGGATAAACTTCATTCGCGTCCTGGGTAAGAAGATAAATTTCATTTGCATCCTGGGTAAGACGAAAAACTTCATCCGCGTCCTGGGTAAGAGTATACACTTCATTTGCGTCCTGGGTAAGACGATAAACTTCATCCGCGTCCTTGGTAAGTCGATAAACTTCATTCGCATCCTGGGAAAGACGATAAACTTCATTTGCTTCCTGGGTAAGACGATAAACTTCGTTCGCTTCCTGGGTAACACGAAAAATTCATTTGCGTCCTGGGTAAGACGATAAACTTCATTCGCGACCTGGGTAAGACGATAAAATTCATTCGAATCCTGGTTAAGACGATAAAATTCATTCGCGTCCTGGGTAACAGGATAAACTTCATTCGCGTCCTGGGTAAAAAGATAAACTTATTTTGCGTCCTGTGTAAGACGATAAACATCATTCGCGTCTTGTGTATGACGATAAACTTCATTCGCGTCCTGGGTAAAACGATAAATTTCATCCGCGCCCTGTGTAAGACGATAAACTTCATTCGTGTCCTGGGTAAGACGATAAACTTCATTCGCGTCCTGGGTAACACGATAAATTTCAGTCGCATCCTGGGTAACACGATAAAATTCATTCGCGACATGTGTAAGAAGATAAACTTCATTTGCATCCTGGGTAAGACGATAAACTTCATTCGCGTCCTGGGTAAGACGATAAACTTCATTCGCGTCCTGGGTAACACGATAAACTTCATTCGCTTCCTGGGTTACACAATAAATTCATTTGCGTCCTGGGTAAGCCGATAAACTTCATTCGCGTCCTGGGTAAGACAAGAAACTTCATCCGCGTCCTGTGTAAGTCGATAAACTTCATTCGCGTCCTGGGGAAGACGATAAAATTTATCCGCGTCCTGTGTAAGAAGATAAAATTCATTCGCGCCCTGGGTAAGACGATACACTTCATTCGCGTCCTGGGAAAGACGATAAACTTCATTTGCTTCCTGGGTAAGACGATAAACTTCGTTCGCGTCCTGGGTAACACGATAAACTTCATTCGCTTCCTGGGTAACACGATAAATTCATTTGCGTCCTGGGTAAGACGATACACTTCATTCGCGTCCTGGGTTAGACGTTAAACTTCATCCGCGTCCTGGGTAAGTCGATTAACTTCATTCACGACCTGGGTAAGACGATAAAATTCATTCGAGTCCTGTGTAAGACGATAAACTACATTCGTGTCCTGGGTAACACGATAAATTTCAGTCGCGTCCTGGGTAACATGATAAACTTCATTCGCGATCTGTGTAAGAAGATAAACTTCATTTGCGTCCTCGGAAAGACGATAAACTTCATTTGCTTCCTGGGTAAGACGATAAACTTCGTTCGCGTCCTGGGTAAGACGATAAATTTCATTCGCGTCATGGGTAAGACGTTAAAATTATTCCGCGTCCTGGGTAAGTCGATTAACTTCATTCGAGTCCTGGGTAAGACGATAAACTTCATTCGCGTCCTGGGTAACAGGATAAACTTCATTCGCGTCCTGGGTAAGAAGATAAAAATCATTGGCGTACTGGGTAAGAAGATGAACTTCATTAACCTCCTGGGTAAGACCATAAACTTCATTTGCGTCCAGGGTAAGAGGATAAACTTCATTCGCGTCCTGGGTAAGACGATAAACTTCATTCGCGTCCTGGGTAAAACGATAAACTTCATTCGCGTCCTGGGTAAGACGATAAACTCCCTTCGCCTCCAGGGAAAGACGATAAACTTCATCCGCGCCCTGTGTAAGACGATAAACTTCATTCGTGTCCTGGGTAAGACGATAAACTCCATTCGCCTCCTGGGAAAGACGATAAAATTCATCCGCGCCCTGTTTAAGAAGAAAAATTCATTCGTGTCCTGGGTAAGACGATAATCTTCATTCGCGTCCTGGGTAACAGGATAAACTTCATTCGCTTCCTGGGTAAGAAGATAAATTTCATTTGCGTCCTGGGTAAGACGAAAAACTTCATCCGCGTCCTGGGTAAGAGTACACACTTCATTTGCGTCCTGGGTAAGACGATAAACTTCATCCGCGTCCTTGGTAAGTCGATAAACTTCATTCGCGTCCTGGGTAAGAAGAGAAACTTCATTCACCTCCTGGGTAAGACGATAAACTTCATTTGCGTCCTGGGTAAGAAGAAAATCTTCATCCGCTTCCTGGGTATGACGATAAACTTCATTCTCTTCCTGGGTAACAGGATAAACTTCATTCGCGTCCTGGGTAAGAAGATAAATGTCATTGGCGTACTGGGTAAGAAGATAAACTTCATTCGCCTCCTGGGTAAGACCATAACCTTCATTTCCGTCCTGGGTAAGACGATAAACTTCATTCGCGTCCTGGGTAAGACGATAAACTTCATTCGCGTCCTGGGTAAAAAGATAAACTTATTTTGCGTCCTGTGTAAGACGATAAACATCATTCGCGTCTTGTGTATGACGATAAACTTCATTCGCGTCCTGGGTAAAACGATAAACTTCATTCGTGTCCTGGGTAAGACGATAAACTTCATTCGCGTCCTGGGTAACACGATAAATTTTAGTCGCATCCTGGGTAACACGATAAACTTCATTCGCGACATGTGTAAGAAGATAAACTTCATTTGCGTCCTGGGTAAGACGATAAACTTCATTCGCGTCCTGGGTAAGACGATAAACTTCATTCGCGTCCTGGGTAACACGATAAACTTCATTCGCTTCCTGGGTAACACAATAAATTCATTTGCGTCCTGGGTAAGCCGATAAACTTCATTCGCGTCTTGGGTAAGACAAGAAACTTCATCCGCGTCCTGTGTAAGTCGATAAACTTCATTCGCGTCCTGGGGAAGACGATAAAATTTATCCGCGTCCTGTGTAAGAAGATAAAATTCATTCGCGTCCTGGGTAAGACGATACACTTCATTCGCGTCCTGGGAAAGACGATAAACTTCATTTGCTTCCTGGGTAAGACGATAAACTTCGTTCACGTCCTGGGTAACACGATAAACTTCATTCGCTTCCTGGGTAACACGATAAATTCATTTGCGTCCTGGGTAAGACGATACACTTCATTCGCGTCCTGGGTTAGACGTTAAACTTCATCCGCGTCCTGGGTAAGTCGATTAACTTCATTCACGACCTGGGTAAGACGATAAAATTCATTCGAGTCCTGTGTAAGACGATAAACTTCATTCGTGTCCTGGGTAAGACGATAAACTACATTCGCGTCCTGGGTAACACGATAAATTTCAGTCGCGTCCTGGGTAACATGATAAACTTCATTCGCGATCTGTGTAAGAAGATAAACTTCATTTGCGTCCTCGGAAAGACGATAAACTTCATTTGCTTCCTGGGTAAGACGATAAACTTCGTTCGTGTCCTGCGTAACACGATAAACTTCATTTGCTTCCTGGGTAACACGATAAATTCATTTGCGTCCTGGGTAAGACGATAAATTTCATTCGCGTCCTGGGTAAGACGTTAAAATTATTCCGTGTCCTGGGTAAGTCGATTAACTTCATTCGAGTCTTGGGTAAGACGATAAACTTCATTCTTGTCCTGGGTAACAGGATAAACTTCATTCGCGTCCTGGGTAAGAAGGTAAAGGTCATTGGCGTACTGGGTAAGAAGATGAACTTCATTAACCTCCTGGGTAAGACCATAAACTTCATTTGCGTCCAGGGTAAAACGATAAACTTCATTCGCGTCCTGGGTAAGACGATAAACTTCATTCGCGTCCTGGGTAAGACGATAAATATCACTTCGCCTCCTGGGAAAGACGATAAACTTCATCCGCGCCCTGTGTAAGACGAAAAACTTCATTCGTGTCCTGGGTAAGACGATAAACTTCATTCGTGTCCTGGGTAAGACGATAAACTTCATTTGCTTCCTGGGTAACACGATAAATTCATTCGCGTCCTGGGTAACACGATAAATTTCATTCGCGTCCTGGGTAAGACGATATACTTCATTCGCGTCCTGGGTAACAAGATAAACATCATTCGCTTCCTGGGTAACACGATAAATTCATTTGCGTCCTGGGTAAGACGATACACTTCATTCGCGTCCTGGGTATAACGATAAACTTCATTCGCGTCCTGGGTAACACGATGAACTTCATTCGCTTCTTGGGTAACACGATAAACTTCATTAGCGTCCTCGTCAAGACGATAAACTTCATCCGCGTCCTGGGTAAAACGATAAACTTCATTAGCGTCCTGGGTAAGACGATAAAATTCATTCGTTTCCTGTGGAAGACGATAAACTTCATTCGCGTCCTGGGTAAGACGATAATCTTCATTCGCGTCATGGGTGACAGGATAAACTTCATTCGCGTCCTGGGTAAGAAGATAAATTTAATTTGCTTCCTGGGTAAGACGAAAAACTTCATCCGCGTCCTGGGTAAGAGGATAAACTTCATTTGCTTCCTGGGTTAAACGATAAAATTCATTTGCGTCGTGGGTATGTCGATAAACTTCATTCGCTATCTGGGTAAGACGATAAATTTCATTCGCGTACTTGGTAAGACGATAAACTTATTTTGCGTCCTGGGTAAGACGATAAACATCATTCGCGTCCTGGGTAAGACGATAAACTTCATTCGCGTCCTGGGTAAAACGATAAACTTCATTCGCGTCCTGAGTAAGACGATAAACTCCATTTGCCTCCTGGGAAAGACGATAAATTCATCCGCGCCCTGTGTAAGATGATAAACTTCATCCGCGTCCTGTGTAAGTCGATAAACTTCATTCGCGTCCTGGGGAAGACGATAAAATTCATTCGTGTCCTGGGTAAGACGATAAACTTCATTCGCGTCCTGGGTAACAGGATAAACTTCATTCGCGTCCTGGGTAAGAAGATAAATGTCATTGGCGTACTGGGTAAGAAGATAAACTTCATTCGCGTCCTGGGTAAGATCATAAACTTCATTTGCGTCCTGTGTAATACGATAAGCTTCATTCGCGTCCTGGGTAAGACGATAAACTTCATTCGCGTCCTGGGTAAAACGATAAACTTCATTCGCGTCCTGGGTAAAACGATAAACTTATTTTGCGTCCTGGGTAAGACGATAAATGTCATTCGCGTCCTGTGTATGACGATAAAATTCATTCGCGTCCTGGGTAAAACGATAAACTTCATTCGCGTCCTGGGTAAGAAGATAAACTTCATTTGCGTCCTGGGTAAGACGATAAACTCCATTCGCCTCCTGGGAAAGACGATAAAATTCATCCGCGCCCTGTTTAAGAAGAAAAATTCATTCGTGTCCTGGGTAAGACGATAATCTTCATTCGCGTCCTGGGTAACAGGATAAACTTCATTCGCTTCCTGGATAAGAAGATAAATTTCATTTGCGTCCTGGGTAAGACGAAAAACTTCATCCGCGTCCTGGGTAAGAGTATACACTTCATTTGCGTCCTGGGTAAGACGATAAACTTCATCCGCATCCTTGGTAAGTCGATAAACTTCATTCGCGTCCTGGGTAAGAAGATAAACTTCATTCACCTCCTGGGTAAGACGATAAACTTCATTTGCGTCCTGGGTAAGAAGAAAATCTTCATCCGCTTCCTGCGTATGACGATAAACTTCATTCTCTTCCTGGGTAAGGCGATAAACTTTATTCGCGTCCTGGGTAAGAGGATAAACTTCATTAGCGTCCTCGGTAAGATGATAAACTTCATCCGCGTCCTGGGTAAAACGATAAACTTCATTAGCGTCCTGGGTAAGACGATAAAATTCATTCGCTTCCTGTGTAAAACGATAAACTTCATTCGCGTCCTGGGAAAGACGATAAACTTCATTTGCTTACTGGGAAAGTCGATAAACTTCGTTCGCGTCCTGGGTAAGACGATGAACTTCATTTGCGTCCTGGGTAAGACGATAAACTTCATTCGCTTCCTGGGTAACACGATAAATTTATTTGCGTCCAGGGTAAGACGATAAACTTCATTTGCGTCCTGGGTAAGACGTTAAACTTAATCCGCGTCCTGGGTAAGTCGATAAACTTCATTCGCGACCTGGTTAAGACGATAAAATTCATTCGAGTCCTGGGTAAGACGAAAAACATCATTCGCGTCCTGGGTAATAGGATAAACTTTATTCGCGTCCTGGGTAAAAAGATAAATTTCATTTGCGTACTGGGTAAGACGAAAAACGTCATCCGCGTCCTGGGTAAGACGATAAAATTCATTTGCGTCCTGGGTAAAACGATAAACTTCATTTGCGTCGTGGGTAATTCGATAAACTTCATTCGCTTCCTGGGTAAGACGATAAATTTCATTGGCGTCCTGGGTAATAGGATAAACTTATTTTGCGTCCTGGGTAAGACGATAAACATCATTCGCGTCCTGGGTAAGACAATCAACTTCATTCACGTCCTGGGTAAGACGATAAACATTATTCGCATCCTGGGTAACACGATAAAATTCATTAGCTTCTTGGGTAACACGATAAATTCATTTGCGTCCTGGGTAAGACGATAAACGTCATCCTGGGCAAGACGATAAACTGCATTCGCGTCCTGGGTAAGACGATAAACTTCATTAGCGTCCTGGGTAAGACGATAAAATTCATCCGCTTCCTGGGTACGTAGATAAACGTTATTCGCGTCCTGGGTAAGACGATAAATTTCATTCGCTTCCTCGGTAAGACGATAAACTTCATCCGCGTCCTGGGTAAGTCGATAATCTTCATCAGCTTCCTGGGTAAGACGATAAACTTCATTCGCTTCCTGTGTAAAACGATAAACTTTATTCGCGTACTGGGTAAGACGATAAACTTCATTTGCGACCTGTGTAAGACGATAAAATTCATTCGCGTCCTGTGTAAGAAGATAAACTTCATTCGTGTCCTGGGTAAGACGATAAAATTCAATTGCGTCCTGGGTAAGACGATAAACTTCATTCGCGTCCTAGTTAAGACGATAAACTTCATTTGCATCCTGGGTAAGACCATAAACTTCATTCGCCTCCTGGGTAAAAAGATAAACTTCATTTGCGGCGTGGGTAAAACGATAAACTTCATTCGCTTCCTGGGTAAGACGATAAATTTCATTCGCTTCCTGGGTGAGACGATAAACATATTTTGCGTCCTGGGTAAGACGATAAACATCATTCGCGTCCTGGGTAAGACGATAAACTTCTTTCGCTTCCTGGGTAAGACGATAAACTTCATTCGGGTACTGGGAAAGACGATAAACTTCATTCGCGTCCTGGGTAAGACGATAAACTTCATTTGCGTCGTGGGTAAGACGATAAACTTATTTTGCGTCCTGGGTAAGACGATAAACATCATTCGCGTCCTGGGTAAGAAGTTAAACTTCATTCGCGTCCTGGGTAAGAATATAAACTTCATTCGCTTCCTGGGTTAGACGATAAACTTCATTCGCGTTCTGGGTAAGACGATAATCTTCATTCGCGTCCTGGGAAAGAAGATAAACTTCATCCGCGTCCTGGGTAGGTCGATAAACTTCATTCGCCTCCATGGTAAGAGGATAAACTTCATTCGTGTCCTGGGCAAATAGATAAACTTCATTTGCATCCTGGGTAAGACGATAAACTTCATTCACGTCCTGGGTAACACGATAAATTCATTTGCGTCCTGGGTAAGACGATAAACTTCATTAGCGACCTGGGTAAGACGATAAACTTCATTCGCGTCCTGGGTAAGACGATAAACTAAAACCGCCTCTTGGGTAACACGATAGACTTCATTCGATTCCTGGGTAAGACGATAAAATTCATTCGCGTCCTGGGTAAGACGCAAAACTTCATTTGCGTCCTGGGTAAGACGATAAAATTCATTCGCGTCCTGGGTAATTCGATAAACTTCATTTGCGTCCTGGGTAATACGATAAAATTCATTCGCGTCCTGGGTAAGACGATAAACGTATTTCGCATACTGGGATGGACGATAAACTTCATTCGCCTCCTGGGTAAAACGATAAACGTCATTTGCGTCCTGGGTAAAACGATAAACTTCATTTGCGTCCTGGGTAAGAAGAAAATCTTCATCCACGTCCTGGGTTTGACGATAAACGTCATTCTCTTCCTGGGTAAGACGATAAACTGCATTCGCGTCCTGGGTAAGACGATAAACTTCATTAGCGTCCTGGGTAAGACGATAAACTTCATCCGCTTCCTGGGTACGTAGATAAACGTTATTCGCGTCCTGGGTAAGACGATAAATTTCATTCGCGTCCTCGGTAAGACGATAAACTTCATCAGCGTCCTGGGTAAGACGATAAACTTCATTCGCTTCCTGTGTAAGACGATAAACTTTATTCGCGTCCTGGGTAAGACGATAAACTTCATTTGCGTCCTGGGTAAGACGATAAACTTCATTCGCGTCATGTGTAAGAAGATAAACTTCATTCGAGTCCTGGGTAAGACGATAAAATTCAATTCCGTACTGGGTAAGACGATAAACTTCATTCGCGTCCTACGTAAGACGATAAACTTCATTTGCATCCTGGGTAAGACCATAAACTTCATTCGGCTCCTGGGTAAAAAGATAAACTTCATTTGCGGCGTGGGTAAGACGATAAACTTCATTCGCTTCCTGGGTAAGACGATAAATTTCATTCGCTTCCTGGGTAAGACGATAAACTTATTTTGCGTCCTGGGTAAGACGATAAACATCATTCGCGTCCTGGGGAAGACGATAATATTCATTCCTGTCCTGGGTAAGTCGATAATCTTCATTCGCGCCATGGGTAAGACGATAAACTTCATTTGCGTCCTGGGTAAGTGTTGTGGTAGGATCCACCTTATCTGCATAGGTGACTACCAACTATATAAATAGTGGTTGGTACCGGAAGACGTAGAAAGGAATCACGAGATCCAACTAGAGACTCTGATCGACTGCGACTAGTCAACACATTCTCCAGGAACGTCTTCCCAGAAATATACAGAAATATTATATGTACTTATTGTGTACACATTCTTGTTATAATACATTCTTGTACTAAGTACATTTTGTGTTGCATTATTATTCCATGCATTAGGCGAGATTCAACAATGAGTCAAGACTCAAAAGTAAGACGATAAACTTCGTTCGCGTCCTGGGTAAGACGATAAACTTCATTCCCGTCCTGGGTAAGGCGATAATCTTCATTTGCGTCCTGGGTAATACGAATATCTTCATCCGCGTCCTGGGTAAGACGATAAACTTCATTTGCGTCCTGGGTAAGACGATAAAATTCATCCGCGTCCTGGGTACGTAGATAAACTTCATTCGCGTCCTGGGTAAGACGATAAACTTCATCCGCGTCCGCTGTAAGACTATAACCTTCATCCGCTTCCTGGGTACGTCGATAAACTTCATTCGCATCCTGGGTAAGACGATAAACATCATTCGCGTCCTGGGTAAGACCATAAAATTCTTTCGCTTCCTGTGTAAGACGATAAACTTCATTCGCGTTCTGGGTAAGACGATAAACTTCATTCGCGTGGTAGGAAAAACGATAAACATCATTCGCGTCCTGGGTAAGACGATAAACTTCATCCGCGTCCTAGGTAAGACGATAAATTTCATTGGCATCTTGTGTCAGACGATAAACTTCATTCCTGTCATGGGTAAGACGATAAACTTCATTTGCGTCGTGGGTAAGACGATAAACATCATTCGCTTCCTGGGTAAGACGATAAACTTCATTTGCGTCCTGGGTAAGAATATAAACTTCATTCGCTTCCTGGGTTAGACGATAAACTTCAATTGCGTCCTGGGTAAGACGATAAACTTCATTCGCGTCCTAGGTAAGACGATAAACTTCATTTGAATCCTGGGTAAGACCATAAACTTCATTCGCGTTCTGGGTAAAAAGACAAACTTCATTTGCGTCGTGGGTAAGACGATAAACATCATTTGCGTCCTGGGTAAAAAGAAAATCTTAATCCACGTCCTGGGTATGACGATAAACGTCATTCTATTCCTGGGTAAGACGATAAACTGCATTCGCGTCCTGGGTAAGACGATAAACTTCATTAGCGTCCTGGGTAAGACGATAAACTTCATCCGCTTCCTGGGTACGTAGATAAACGTTATTCGCGTCCTGGGTAAGACGATAAATTTCATTCGCGTCCTCGGTAAGACGATAAACTTCATCCGCGTCCTGGGTAAGACGATAATCTTCATCAGCGTCCTGGGTAAGACGATAAACTTCATTCGCTTCCTGTGTAAGACGATAAACTTTATTCGCGTCCTGGGTAAGACGATAAACTTCATTTGCGTCCTGGGTAAGAAGATAAACTTCATTCGCGTCATGTGTAAGAATATAAACTTCATTCGCTTCCTGGGTTAGACGATAAACTTCAATTGCGTCCTGGGTAAGACGATAAACTTCATTCGCGTCCTAGGTAAGACGATAAACTTCATTTGCATCCTGGGTAAGACCATAAACTTCATTCGGCTCCTGGGTAAAAAGATAAACTTCATTTGCGGCGTGGGTAAGACGATAAACTTCATTCGCTTCCTGGGTAAGACGATAAATTTCATTCGCTTCCTGGGTAAGACGATAAACTTATTTTGCGTCCTGGGTAAGACGATAAACATTATTCGCGTCCTGGGTAAGACGATAAACTTCATTCGTGTCCTGGGTAAGTCGATAATCTTCATTCGCCCCATGGGTAAGACGATAAACTTCATTTGCGTCCTGGGTAAGTGTTGTGGTAGGATCCACCTTATCTGCATAGGTGACTACCAACTATATAAATAGTGGTTGGTACCGGAAGACGTAGAAAGGAATCACGAGATCCAACTAGAGACTCTGATCGACTGCGACTAGTCAACACATTCTCCAGGAACGTCTTCCCAGAAATATACAGAAATACTATATGTACTTATTGTGTACACTTTCTTGTTATAATACATTCTTGTTCTAAGTACATTTTGTGTTGCATTATTATTCCATGCATTAAGCGAGATTCAACAATGAGTCAAGACTCAAAAGTAAGACGATAAACTTCGTTCGCGTCCTGGGTAAGACGATAAACTTCATTCCCGTCCTGGGTAAGGCGATAATCTTCATTTGCGTCCTGGGTAATACGAATATCTTCATCCGCGTCCTGGGTAAGACGATAAGCTTAATTTGCGTCCTGGGTAAGACGATAAACTTCATCCACGTCCTGGGTACGTAGATAAACTTCATTCGCGTCCTGGGTAAGACGATAAACTTCATCCGCGTCCGCTCTAAGACTATAACCTTCATCCGCTTCCTGGGTACGTCGATAAACTTCATTCGCATCCTGGGTAAGACGATAAACATCATTCGCGTCCTGGGTAAGACCATAAAATTCTTTCGCTTCCTGTGTAAGACGATAAACTTCATTCGCGTCCTGGGTAAGACGATAAACTTCATTCGCGTTGTAGGAAAGACGATAAACTTCATTCGCGTCCTGGGTAAGACGATAAACTTCATCCGCGTCCTAGGTAAGACGATAAATTTCATTCGCATCTTGTGTCAGACGATAAACTTCATTCCTGTCGTGGGTAAGACGATAAACTTCATTCGCGTCCTGGGTAAGAATATAAACTTCATTCGCTTCCTGGGTTAGACGATAAACTTCAATTGCGTCCTGGGTAAGACGATAAACTTCATTCGCGTCCTAGGTAAGACGATAAACTTCATTTGCATCCTGGGTAAGAACATAAACTTCATTCGCGTTCTGGGTAAAAAGACAAACTTCATTTGCGTCGTGGGTAAGACGATAAACTTCATCCGCTTCCTGGGTACGTAGATAAACGTTATTTGCGTCCTGGGTAAGACGATAAATTTCATTCGCGTCCTCGGTAAGACGATAAACTTCATCCGCGTCCTGGGTAAGACGATAATCTTCATCAGCGTCCTGGGTAAGACGATAAACTTCATTCGCTTCCTGTGTAAGACGATAAACTTTATTCGCGTCCTGGGTAAGACGATAAACTTCATTCGCTTCCTGGGTAAGACGATAAATTTCATTCGCTTCCTGGGTAAGACGATAAACTTCATTCGCTTCCTGGGTAAGACGATAAATTTCATTCGCTTCCTGGGTAAGACGATAAACTTATTTTGCGTCCTGGGTAAGACGATAAACATCATTCGCGTCCTGGGTAAAACGATAAACTTCATTCGCGTCCTGGGAAAGACGATAAACTTCATTCGCGTCCTGGGTAAGACAATAAACTTCATTCGCGTCCTGGGTAATACGATAAACTTCATTCGCGTCCTGGGTAAAACGATAAACTTCATTCGCGTGCTGGGAAAGACGGGTATGACGATAAACTTCATCTGCGTCCTGGGTAAGACGATAAAATTCATTAGCGTCCTGGGTAAGAGGATAAACTTCATTCGCGTGCTCGGTAAGACGATAAACTTCATCCGCGTCCTGTGTAAGACGATAAACTTCATTCGTGTCCTCGGTTAGACGATAAACTTTATTCGCGCTCTGGGAAAGACGATAAACTTCATACGCGTCCTGGGTAAGACGATAAACTTCATTCGCGTCCCGGGTATCACCGTAAACTTCATTAGCGTCCTTGGTAGTTAGATAAACTTTATTCGCGTCCTGGGTAAGACGATGAACTTCAATCGCGTCCTCGGTAAGACGATAAACTTCATCCGCGTCCTGGGTAAGACGATAAACTTCATTAGCGTCCTGGGTAAGACGATAAACTTCATTCTCTTCCTGGTTGAAACGATAAATTGCATTCGCGTCCTGGGTAAGACGATAAACTTCATTCGCGTCCTGTGTAAGACGATAAAATTCATTCGTGTCCTGGGTATGACGATAAACTTCAATTGCGTCCTGGGTAAGACGATAAACTTCATTCGCGTCCTAGATAAGACGATAAACTTCATTTGCATCCTGGGTAAGACCATAAACTTCATTCGCCTTCTGGGTAAAAAGACAAACTACATTTGCGTCGTGGGTAAGATGATAAACTTCATTTGCGTCCTGGGTAAGAAGAAAATCTTCATCCACGTCCTGGGTATGAGGATAAACTTCATACACTTCCTGCGTAAGACGATAAACTTCATTCACGTCCTGGGTAAGACGATAAACTTCATTAGCGTCCTGGGTAAAGACGATAAACTTCATCCGCGTCCTGGGTAAGACGATAAACTTCATTAGCGTCCTGGGTAAGACGATAAACTTCATTCCCTTTCTGTGTAAGACGAAAAACTTCATTCCCGTCCTGGGTAAGACGATAAACTTCATTCGCGTGGTAGGAAAGACGATAAACTTCATTCGCATCCTGGGTAAGACGATAAACTTCATCCGCTTCCTGGGTACGTAGATAAACGTTATTCGCATCCTGGGTAAAACGATAAACATCATTCGCGTCCTGGGTAAGACCAGAAACTTCTTTCGCTTCCTGTGTAAGACGATAAACTTCATTCGCGTCCTGGGTAAGACGATAAACTTCATTCGCGTGGTAGGAAAGACGATAAACTTCATTCGCGTCCTGGGTAATACGATAAACTTCATCCGCGTCCTAGGTAAGACGATAAATTTCATTCGCATCTTGTGTCAGACGATAAACTTCATTCCTGTCATGCGTAAGACGATAAACTTCATTTGCGTCGTGGGTAAGACGATAAACTTCATTCGCTTCCTGGGTAAAGACGATAAACTTCATTCGCGTCCTGGTAAGAATATAAACTTCATTCGCTTCCTGGGTTAGACGATAAACTTCATTTGCGTCCTGGGTAAGACGATAATCTTCATTCGCCTCCATGGTAAGAGGATAAACTTCATTCGTGTCCTGGGTAAATCGATAAACTTCATTTGCATCCTGGGTAAGACGATAAACTTCATTCGCTACCTGGGTAACACGATAAATTCATTTGCGTCCTGGGTAAGACGATAAACTTCATTCGCGACCTGGGTAAGAGGATAAACTTCATTCGCGTCCTGGGTAAGACGATAAACTTAATCCGCGTCTTGCGGAACACGATAAACTTCATTCGCGACCTGGGTAAGAGGATAAACTTCATTCGCGTCCTGGGTAAGAGGATAAACTTAATCCGCGTCTTGCGGAACACGATAAAATTCATTCGCATCCTGGGTAAGACGATAAACTTCATTTGCGTCCTGAGTAAGACGACAAACTTCATTCGCCTCCTGTGTAAGACGATAAATTTCATTCGTGTCCTGGGTATGACGATAAACTTCAATTGCGTCCTGGGTAAGACGATAAACTTCATTCGCGTCCTGGGTAAGAGGATAAACTTCATCCGCGTCCTGGATAAGACGATAAACTTCATTAGCGTCCTGGGTATGACGATAAACTTGATTCGCTTCCTGTGTAAGACGATAAACTTCATTCGCGTCCTGGGTAAGACGATAAACTTCATTCGTGTCCTGGGTAAGTCGATAATCTTCATTCACGCCATGGGTAAGACGATAAACTTCATTTGCTTCCTGGGTAAGTGTTGTGGTAGGATCCACCTTATCTGCATAGGTGACTACCAACTATATAAATAGTGGTTGGTACCGGAAGATGTAGAAAGGAATCACGAGATCCAACTAGAGACTCTGATCGACTGCGACTAGTCAACACATTCTCCAGGAACGTCTTCCCAGAAATATACAGAAATACTATATGTACTTATTGTGTACACTTTCTTGTTATAATACATTCTTGTTCTAAGTACATTTTGTGTTGCATTATTATTCCATGCATTAGGCGAGATTCAACAATGAGTCAAGACTCAAAAGTAAGACGATAAACTTCGTTCGCGTCCTGGGTAAGACGATAAACTTCATTCCCGTCCTGGGTAAGGCGATAATCTTCATTTGCGTCCTGGGTAATACGAATATCTTCATCCGCGTCCTGGGTAAGACGATAAACTTAATTTGCGTCCTGGGTAAGACGATAAACTTCATCCGCGTCCGCTGTAAGACTATAACCTTCATCCGCTTCCTGGGTACGTCGATAAACTTCATTCGCATCCTGGGTAAGACGATAAACATCATTCGCGTCCTGGGTAAGACCATAAAATTCTTTCGCTTCCTGGGTAAAACGATAAACTTGATTCGCGTGGTAGGAAAGACGATAAACTTCATTCGCGTCCTGGGTAAGACGATAAACTTCATCCGCGTCCTAGGTAAGACGATAAATTTCATTCGCATCTTGTGTCAGACGATAAACTTCATTCCTGTCATGGGTAAGACGATAAACTTCATTTGCGTCGTGGGTAAGACGATAAACTTCATTCGCTTCCTGGGTAAGACGATAAAATTCATTCGCATCCTGGGTAAGACGATAAACTTCATTCGCTTCCTGGGTTAGACGATAAACTTCATTTGCGTCCTGGGTAAGACGATAATCCTCATTCGCCTCCATGGTAAGAGGATAAACTTCATTCGTGTCCTGGGTAAATCGATAAACTTCATTTGCATCCTGGGTAAGACGATAAACTTCATTCGCGTCCTGGGTAACACGATAAACTTCATTCGCTACATGGGTAACACGATAAATTCATTTGCGTCCTGGGTAAGAGGATAAACTTCATTCGCGTCCTGGGTAAGACGATAAACTTAATCCGCGTCTTGCGTAACACGATAAACTTCATTCGCATCCTGGGTAAGACGATAAACTTCATTCGCGTCCTGGGTAAGACGATAAACTTCATTCGCGTCCTGGGTAACACGATAAACTTCATTCGCTACATGGGTAACACGATAAATTCATTTGCGTCCTGGGTAAGACGATAAACTTCATTCGCGTCCTGGGTAAGACGATAAACTTAATCCGCGTCTTGCGTAACACGATAAACTTCATTCGCATCCTGGGTAAGACGATAAACTTCATTTGCGTCCTGGGTATGACGATAAAATTCATTCTCTTCCTGGGTAAGACGATAAACTGCATTCGAGTCCTGGGTAAGACGATAAACATCATTCGCGTACTGGGTAATAGGATAAACTTCATTCGCGTCCTGGGTAAGACGATAAACATCATTCGCGTCCTGGGTAATAGGATAAACTTCATTCGCGTCGTGGGTAAGAAGATAAATTTCATTTGCGTACTGGGTAAGACGAAAAACGTCATCCGCGTCCTGGGTAAGACGATAAAATTCATTTGCGTCCTGGGTAAAACGATAAACTTCATTTGCGTCGTGGGTAATTCGATAAACTTCATTCACTTCCTGGGTAAGACGATAAATTTCATTGGCGTCCTGGGTAATAGGATAAACTTATTTTGCGTCCTGGGTAAGACGATAAACATCATTCGCGTCCTGGGTAAGACAATCAACTTCATTCACGTCCTGGGTAAGATAAACTTCATTCGCCTCCTGGGTAAAACGATAAACTTCATCCGCGTCCTGGGTAAGTCGATAAATTCATTCGCGTCCTGGGTAACAGGATAAACTTCATTCGCGTCCTGGGTATGAAGATAAATTTCATTTGCGTCATGGGTAAGACGAAAAACTTCATTTGCGTCCTGGGTAAAACGATAAAATTCATTTGCGTCGTGGGTAAGACGATAAACTTATTTTTTTTCCTGGGTAAGACGATAAACTTCATTCGCCTCCTGGGTAAAACGATAAACTTCATTCGCCGCCTGGGTAAGACGACAAACTTCATTAGCGTCCTGGGTAAAATGATAAACTTCATTTGCTTCCTGTGTAAGATGATAAACACCATTCGTGTCCTCGGTTAGACGATAAACTTCATACGCGGTCTGTGAAAGATGATAAACTTCATACGCGTCCTGGGTAAGACGATAAACTTCATTCAGGTCCTGGGTAAGACGATAAACTTCATTTGCATCCTGGGTAAGAAGAAAATCTTCATCCGCGTCCTGTGTATGACGATAAAATTCATTCGCTTCCTGTGTAAGACGATAAACTTTATTCGCGTCCTGGGTAAGACGATAAACTTCATTTGCCCAGGAGGCAAATGAAGTTTATCTTTTTACCCAGGAGGCGAATGAAGTTTATGGTCTTACCCATTCACGTCCTGGATAAGACGATAAAATTCATTCGCGTCCTGGGTAAAACGATAAACTACATTCGCGTCCTGGGTAAGACGATAAACTTCATCCACGTCCTAGTTAAGACGATAAACTTCATTTACATCCTGGGTAAGACGATAAACTTCACCCGCGTCCTTGGTAAGTCGATAAACTTCTTTCGCGTCCTGGGTAAGACGATAAACTTAATCCGGTGTCCTGTGTAAGAAGATAAAATTAATTCTCTTCCTGGGTAAGACGATAAACTTCATTCACCTCCTGGGTAAGACGATAAACTTCATTTGCGTCCTGGTTAAGAAGAAAATCTTCATCCGCTTCCTGGGTATGACGATAAACTTCATTCTCTTCCTGGGTAAGGCGATAAACTTCATTCGCGTCCTGGGTAATAGGATAAACTTCATTAGCGTCCTCGGTAAGATGATAAACTTCATCCGCGTCCTGGGTAAAACGATAAACTTCATTAGGTTCCTGGGTTAGACGATAAAATTCATTCGCGTCCTGGGAAAGACGATAAACTTCATTTGCTTACTGGGAAAGTCGATAAACTTCGTTCGCGTCCTGGGTAAGACGATGAATTTCATTCGCGTCCTGGGTAAGACGATAAACTTCATTCGCTTCCTGGGTAACACGATAAATTTATTTGCGTCCAGGGTAAGACGATAAACTTCATTCGCGTACTGGGTAAGACGTTAAACTTAATCCGCGTCCTGGGTAAGTCGATAAACTTCATTCGCGACCTGGTTAAGACGATAAAATTCATTCGAGTCCTGGGTAAGACGAAAAAAATCATTCGCGTCCTCGGTAATAGGATAAACTTTATTCGCGTCCTGGGTAAGAAGATAAATTTCATTTGCGTACTGGGTAAGACGAAAAACGTCATCGCGTCCTGGGTAAGACGAAAAACATCATTCGCGTCCTGGGTAATAGGATAAACTTTATTCGCGTCCTGGGTAAGAAGATAAATTTCATTTGCGTACTGGGTAAGACGAAAAACGTCATCCGCGTCCTGGGTAAGACGATAAAATTCATTTGCGTCCTCGGTAAAACGATAAACTTCATTTGCGTCGTGGGTAATTCGATAAACTTCATTCGCTTCCTGGGTAAGACGATAAATTTCATTGGCGTCCTGGGTAATAGGATAAACTTATTTTGCGTCCTGGGTAAGACGATAAACATCATTCGCGTCCTGGGTAAGACAATCAACTTCATTCACGTCCTGGGTAAGACGATAAACATTATTCGCATCCTGGGTAATACGATAAAATTCATTAGCTTCCTGGGTAACACGATAAATTCATTTGCGTCCTGGGTAAAACGATAAACTTCATTCGCCTCCTGGGTAAGACGATAAACTTCATCCGCGTCCTGGGTAAGTCGATAAATTCATTAGCGTCCTGGGTAACAGGATAAACTTCACTCGCGTCCTGGGTATGAAGATAAATTTCATGGGTAAGACGAAAAACTTCATTTGCGTCCTTGGTAAAACGATAAAATTCATTTGCGTCGTGGGTAAGTCGATAAACTTCATTCGCTTCCTGGGTAAGACGATAAATTTAATTCGCGTCCTGGGTAAGACGATAAACTTATTTTGAGTCCTGGGTAAGACGATAAACTTCATTCGCGTCCTGGGTAAAACGATAAACTTCATACGCCTCCTGGTAAGACGACAAACTTCATTAGCGTCCTGGGTATAACGATAAACTTCATTCCGGTCTTGGATATCATGATAAACTTCATTCGCTACCTGGGTATTACGATAAATTCATTTCCGTCCTGGGTAGGACGATAAACTTAATCCGGGTCTTGGGTAACACGATAAATTCATTCATGTCTTGGGTAAGACGATAAACTTCATTCGCGTCCTGGGTAAGACGATAAACTTCATTCGCTACATGGGTAACACGATAAATTCATTTGCGTCCTGGGTAAGACGATAAACTTCATTCGCGTCCTGGGTAAGACGATAAACTTAATCCGCGTCTTGCGTAACACGATAAACTTCATTCGCATCCTGGGTAAGACGATAAACTTCATTCGCGTCCTGGGTAAGACGATAAATTTCATTCGCGTCCTGGGTAACACGATAAACTTCATTCGCTACATGGGTAACACGATAAATTCATTTGCGTCCTGGGTAAGACGATAAACTTCATTTGCGTCCTGGGTATGACGATAAACTTCATTCTCTTCCGGGGTAAGACGATAAACTGCATTCGCGTCCTGGGTAAGACGATAACCTTCATCCGCTTCCTGGGTACGTCGATAAACTTCATCCGCCTCCTGGGTAAGAAGATAAACTTCATTAGCGTCCTGGGTAAGATGATAAAATTCATTTGCTTCCTGTGTAAGACGATAAACTTCATTCGTGTCCTCGGTTAGACGATAAACTTCATTCGCGCTCTGGGAAAGACGATAAACTTCAAACGCGTCCTGGGTAAGACGATAAACTTCATTCGCGTCCCGGGTATCACCGTAAACTTCATTAGCGTCCTTGGTATTAGATAAACTTTATTCGCGTCCTGAGTAAGACGATAAACTTCATTCTCTTCCTGGTTGAAACGATAAATTGCATTCACGTCCTGGGTAAGACGATAAACTTCATTCGCGTCCTGTGTAAGACGATAAACTTCATTCGCGTCCCAGATAAGACGATAAACTTCATTTGCATCCTGGGTAAGACCATAAACTTCATTTGCGTCCTGGGTAAGACGATAAACTTCATTCGCCTCCTGTGTAAGACGATAAACTTCATTCGTGTCCTGGGTATGAAGATAAACTTCAATTGCGTCCTGGGTAAGACGATAAACTTCATTCGCGTCCTGGGTAAGAGGATAACCTTCATCCGCGTCCTGGGTAAGACGATAAACTTCATTAGCGTCCTGGGTAAGACGATAAACTTCATCCGCGTCCTGGGTAAGACGATAAACTTCATTCGCGGGGTAGGAAAGACGATAAACTTCATTCGCCTCTTGGGTAGACAGATAAACTTCATCCGCGTCCTAGGTATGACGATAAATTTCATTCGCATCTTGTGTCAGACGATAAACTTCATTCCTGTCATGCGTAAGACGATAAACTTCATTTGCGTCGTGGGTAAGACGATAAACTTCATTCGCTTCCTGGGTAAGACCATAAACTTCTTTCGCTTCCTGTGTAAGACGATAAACTTCATTCGCGTCCTGGGTAAGACCATAAACTTCTTTCGCTTCCTGTGTAAGACGATAAACTTCATTCGCGTCCTGGGTAAGACGATAAACTTCATTCGCATGGTAGGAAAGACGATAAACTTCATTCGCCTCTTGGGTAGACCGATAAACTTCATCCGCGTCCTAGGTATGACGATAAATTTCATTCGCATCTTGTGTCAGACGATAAACTTCATTCCTGTCATGCGTAAGACGATAAACTTCATTTGCGTCGTGGGTAAGACGATAAACTTCATTCGCTTCCTGGGTAAAGACGATAAACTTCATTCGCGTCCTGGTAAGAATATAAACTTCATTCGCTTCCTGGGTTAGACGATAAACTGCATTCGCGTCCTCAGTAAGACGATAAACTTCATCCGCGTCCTGGGTAAGACGATAATCTTCATCAGCGTCCTGGGTAAGACGATAAACTTCATTCGCTTCCTGTGTAAGACGATAAACTTTATTCGCGTCCTGGGTAAGACGATAAACTTCATTTGCGTCCTGGGTAAGACGATAAACTTCATTCGCGTCCTGTGTAAGAAGATAAACTTCATTCTTGTCCTGGGTATGACGATAAAATTCAATTGCGTCCAGGGTAAGACGATAAACTTCATTCGCGTCCTAGGTAAGACGATAAACTTCATTTGCATCCTGGGTAAGACCATAAACTTCATTCGCCTCCTGGGTAAAATATAAACTTCATTTGCGGCTTGGGTAAGATGATAAACTTCATTCGCTTCCTGGGTAAGACGATAAATTTCATTCGCTTCCTGGGTAAGACGATAAACTTCTTTCGCTTCCTGGGTAAGACGATAAACTTCATTCGCGTACTGGGTAAGACGATAAACTTAATTCGCGTGCTGGGAAAGACGATAAACTTCATTCGCGTCCTGGGTAAGACGATAAACTTCATCCGCGTCCTAGGTAAGACGATAAATTTCATTCGCATCTTGTGTCAGACGATAAACTTCATTCGTGTCATGGGTAAGACGATAAACTTCATTTGCGCCGTGGGTAAGACGATAAACTTCATTCGCTTCCTGGGTAAGACGATAAACTTCATTCGCGTCCTGGGTAAGAATATAAACTTCATTCGCTTCCTGGGTTAGACGATAAACTTCATTCGCGTCCTGGGTAAGACGATAATCTTCATTGGCCTCCTGGGTAGCTCGATAAACTTCATTCGCCTCCATGATAAGGGGATAAACTTCATTCGTGTCCTGGGTAAATAGATAAACTTCATTTGCATCCTAGGTAAGACGATAAACTTCATTCGCTACCTGGGTAACACGATAAATTCATTTGCGTCCTGGGTAAGACGATAAACTTCATTCGCGACCTGGGTAAGACGATAAACTTCATTCGCGTCCTGGGTAAGACGATAAACTTCATTCGCGTGGTAGGAAAGACGATAAACTTCATTCGCGTCATGGGTAAGACGATAAACTTCATCCGCGTCTTAGGTAAGACGATAAACTTCATTCGCGTGGTAGGAAAGACGATAAACTTCATTCGCGTACTGGGTAAGACGATAAACTTAATTCGCGTGGTAGGAAAGACGATAAACTTCATTCGCGACCTGGGTAAGACGATAAACTTCAATTGCGTCCTGGGTAAGACGATAAACTTCATTCGCGTCCTGGGTAAGAGGATAAACTTCATCCGCGTCCTGGGTAAGACGATAAACTTCATTAGCGTCCTGGGTATGACGATAAACTTCATTCGCTTCCTGTGTAAGACGATAAACTTCATTCGCGTCCTGGGTAGGACGATAAACTTCATTCGTGTCCTGGGTAAGTCGATAATCTTCATTCACGCCATGGGTAAGACGATAAACTTCATTTGCGTCCTGGGTAAGTGTTATGGTAGGATCCACCTTATCTGCATAGGTGACTACCAACTATATAAATAGTGGTTGGTACCGGAAGACGTAGAAAGGAATCACGAGATCCAACTAGAGACTCTGATCGACTGCGACTAGTCAACACATTCTCCAGGAACGTCTTCCCAGAAATATACAGAAATACGATAAACTTCATTCGCGTCCTGTGTAAGAAGATAAACTTCATTCTTGTCCTGGGTATGACGATAAAATTCAATTGCGTCCAGGGTAAGACGATAAACTTCATTCGCGTCCTAGGTAAGACGATAAACTTCATTTGCATCCTGGGTAAGACCATAAACTTCATTCGCCTCCTGGGTGAAAATATAAACTTCAATTGCGGCTTGGGTAAGACGATAAACTTCATTCGCTTCCTGGGTAAGACGATAAATTTCATTCGCTTCCTGGGTAAGACGATAAACTTATTTTGCGTCCTGGGTAAGACGATAAATATCATTCGCGTCCTGGATAAGACGATAAACTTCTTTCGCTTCCTGGGTAAGACGATAAACTTCATTCGCGTACTGGGTAAGACGATAAAATTAATTCTCGTGCTGGGAAAGACGATAAACTTCATTCGCGTCCTGGGTAAGACGATAAACTTCATCCGCGTCCTGGGTAAGACGATAAACTTCATTCACGTCCTGGGTAAGACGATAAACTTCATTTGCATCCTGGGTAAGACCATAAACTTCATTCGCCTTCTGGGTAAAAAGACAAACTTCATTTGCGTCGTAGGTAAGACGTTAAACTTCATTTGCGTCCTGGGTAAGAAGAAAATCTTCATCCACGTACTGGGTAAGACGATAAACTGCATTCGCGTCCTGGGTAAGACGATAAACTTCATTAGCGTCCTGGGTAAGACGATAAACTTCATCCGCTTCCTGGGTACGTAGATAAACTTTATTCGCGTCCTGGGTATGTCGATAAACTTAATTCGCGTGCTGGGAAAGACGATAAACTTCATTCTCGTGCTGGGAAAGACGATAAACTTCATTCGCGTCCTGGGTAAGACGATAAACTTCATCCGCGTCCTAGGTAAGACGATAAATTTCATTCGCATCTTGTGTCAGACGATAAACTTCATTCGTGTCATGGGTAAGACGATAAACTTCATTTGCGTCGTGGGTAAGACGATAAACTTCATTCGCTTCCTGGGTAAGACGAGAAACTTCATTCGCGTCCTGGGTAAAAATATAAACTTCATTCGCTTCCTGGGTTAGAAGATAAACTTCATTTGCGTCCTGGGTAAGACGATAATCTTCATTCGCGTCCTGGGTAGCTCGATAAACTTCATTCGCCTCCATGGTAAGAGGATAAACTTCATTCGTGTCCTGGGTAAATCGATAAACTTCATTTGCATCCTGGGTAAGACGATAAACTTCATTCGCGTCCTGGGTAACACGATAAATTCATTTGCGTCCTGGGTAAGACGAAAAATTTCATTTGCGTCCTGGGTAAGACGATAAACTTCATTCACGTCCTGGGTAAGTCGATAAACTTCATTTGCGTCCTGGGTAATACGATAAAATTCATTCGCGTCCTGGGTAAGACGATAAACGTCATTCGCGTACTGGGTTGGACGATAAACTGCATTCGCCTCCTGGGTAAAACGATAAACGTCATTTGCGTCCTGGGTAAAAAGATAAACTTCATTTGCGTCCTGGGTAAGTAGAAAATCTTCATCCACATCCTGGGTATGACGATAAACTTCATTCTCTTCCTGGGTAAGACGATAAACTTCATTCACGTCCTGGGTAAGACGATAAACTTCATTTGCATCCTGGGTAAGACCATAAACTTCATTCGCCTTCTGGGTAAAAAGACAAACTTCATTTGCGTCGTAGGTAAGACGTTAAACTTCATTTGCGTCCTGGGTAAGAAGAAAATCTTCATCCACGTCCTGGTTATGACGATAAACGTCATTCTCTTCCTGGGTAAGACGATAAACTGCATTCGCGTCCTGGGTAAGACGATAAACTTCATTAGCGTCCTGGGTAAGACGATAAACTTCATCCGCTTCCTGGGTACGTAGATAAACGTTATTCGCGTCCTGGGTATGTCGATAAACTTAATTCGCGTGCTGGGAAAGACGATAAACTTCATTCGCGTCCTGGGTAAGACGATAAACTTCATCCGCGTCCTAGGTAAGACGATAAATTTCATTCGCATCTTATGTCAGACGATAAACTTCATTCGTGTCATGGGTAAGACGATAAACTTCATTTGCCTCGTGGGTAAGACGATAAACTTCATTCGCTTCCTGGGTTAGACGATAAACTTCATTCGCGTCCTGGGTAAGACGATAACCTTCATTCGCGTCCTGGGAAAGACGATAAACTTTATCCGCGTCCTGGGTAGCTCGATAAACTTCATTCGCCTCCATGGTAAGAGGATAAACTTCATTCGTGTCCTGGGTAAATAGATAAACTTCATTTGCATCCTGGGTAAGACGATAAACTTCATTCGCGTCCTGGGTAACACGATAAATTCATTTGCGTCCTGGGTAAGACGATAAACTTCATTCGCGACCTGGGTAAGACGAAAAATTTCATTTGCGTCCTGGGTAAGACGATAAACTTCATTCACGTCCTGGGTAAGTCGATAAACTTCATTTGCGTCCTGGGTAATACGATAAAATTCATTCGCGTCCTGGGTAAGACGATAAACTTCATTCGCGTGGTAGGAAAGACGATAAACTTCATTCGCGTCATGGGTAAGACGATAAACTTCATCCGCGTCTTAGGTAAGACGATAAACTTCATTCGCGTGGTAGGAAAGACGATAAACTTCATTCGCGTACTGGGTAAGACGATAAACTTAATTCGCGTGGTAGGAAAGACGATAAACTTCATTCGCGACCTGGGTAAGACGATAAACTTCAATTGCGTCCTGGGTAAGACGATAAACTTCATTCGCGTCCTGGGTAAGAGGATAAACTTCATCCGCGTCCTGGGTAAGACGATAAACTTCATTAGCGTCCTGGGTATGACGATAAACTTCATTCGCTTCCTGTGTAAGACGATAAACTTCATTCGCGTCCTGGGTAGGACGATAAACTTCATTCGTGTCCTGGGTAAGTCGATAATCTTCATTCACGCCATGGGTAAGACGATAAACTTCATTTGCGTCCTGGGTAAGTGTTATGGTAGGATCCACCTTATCTGCATAGGTGACTACCAACTATATAAATAGTGGTTGGTACCGGAAGACGTAGAAAGGAATCACGAGATCCAACTAGAGACTCTGATCGACTGCGACTAGTCAACACATTCTCCAGGAACGTCTTCCCAGAAATATACAGAAATACGATAAACTTCATTCGCGTCCTGTGTAAGAAGATAAACTTCATTCTTGTCCTGGGTATGACGATAAAATTCAATTGCGTCCAGGGTAAGACGATAAACTTCATTCGCGTCCTAGGTAAGACGATAAACTTCATTTGCATCCTGGGTAAGACCATAAACTTCATTCGCCTCCTGGGTAAAAATATAAACTTCAATTGCGGCTTGGGTAAGACGATAAACTTCATTCGCTTCCTGGGTAAGACGATAAATTTCATTCGCTTCCTGGGTAAGACGATAAACTTATTTTGCGTCCTGGGTAAGACGATAAATATCATTCGCGTCCTGGATAAGACGATAAACTTCTTTCGCTTCCTGGGTAAGACGATAAACTTCATTCGCGTACTGGGTAAGACGATAAAATTAATTCTCGTGCTGGGAAAGACGATAAACTTCATTCGCGTCCTGGGTAAGACGATAAACTTCATCCGCGTCCTGGGTAAGACGATAAACTTCATTCACGTCCTGGGTAAGACGATAAACTTCATTTGCATCCTGGGTAAGACCATAAACTTCATTCGCCTTCTGGGTAAAAAGACAAACTTCATTTGCGTCGTAGGTAAGACGTTAAACTTCATTTGCGTCCTGGGTAAGAAGAAAATCTTCATCCACGTACTGGGTAAGACGATAAACTGCATTCGCGTCCTGGGTAAGACGATAAACTTCATTAGCGTCCTGGGTAAGACGATAAACTTCATCCGCTTCCTGGGTACGTAGATAAACTTTATTCGCGTCCTGGGTATGTCGATAAACTTAATTCGCGTGCTGGGAAAGACGATAAACTTCATTCTCGTGCTGGGAAAGACGATAAACTTCATTCGCGTCCTGGGTAAGACGATAAACTTCATCCGCGTCCTAGGTAAGACGATAAATTTCATTCGCATCTTGTGTCAGACGATAAACTTCATTCGTGTCATGGGTAAGACGATAAACTTCATTTGCGTCGTGGGTAAGACGATAAACTTCATTCGCTTCCTGGGTAAGACGAGAAACTTCATTCGCGTCCTGGGTAAAAATATAAACTTCATTCGCTTCCTGGGTTAGACGATAAACTTCATTTGCGTCCTGGGTAAGACGATAATCTTCATTCGCGTCCTGGGTAGCTCGATAAACTTCATTCGCCTCCATGGTAAGAGGATAAACTTCATTCGTGTCCTGGGTAAATCGATAAACTTCATTTGCATCCTGGGTAAGACGATAAACTTCATTCGCGTCCTGGGTAACACGATAAATTCATTTGCGTCCTGGGTAAGACGATAAACTTCATTCGCGACCTGGGTAAGACGATAAACTTCATTCGCATCCTGGGTAAGACGATAAACTTCATTCGCGTCCTGGGTAAGACGAAAAATTTCATTTGCGTCCTGGGTAAGACGATAAACTTCATTCACGTCCTGGGTAAGTCGATAAACTTCATTTGCGTCCTGGGTAATACGATAAAATTCATTCGCGTCCTGGGTAAGACGATAAACGTCATTCGCGTACTGGGTTGGACGATAAACTGCATTCGCCTCCTGGGTAAAACGATAAACGTCATTTGCGTCCTGGGTAAAAAGATAAACTTCATTTGCGTCCTGGGTAAGTAGAAAATCTTCATCCACATCCTGGGTATGACGATAAACTTCATTCTCTTCCTGGGTAAGACGATAAACTTCATTCGCGTGGTAGGAAAGACGATAAACTTCATTCGCGTACTGGGTAAGACGATAAACTTAATTCGCGTGGTAGGAAAGACGATAAACTTCATTCGCGACCTGGGTAAGACGATAAACTTCAATTGCGTCCTGGGTAAGACGATAAACTTCATTCGCGTCCTGGGTAAGAGGATAAACTTCATCCGCGTCCTGGGTAAGACGATAAACTTCATTAGCGTCCTGGGTATGACGATAAACTTCATTCGCTTCCTGTGTAAGACGATAAACTTCATTCGCGTCCTGGGTAGGACGATAAACTTCATTCGTGTCCTGGGTAAGTCGATAATCTTCATTCACGCCATGGGTAAGACGATAAATTTCATTTGCGTCCTGGGTAAGTGTTATGGTAGGATCCACCTTATCTGCATAGGTGACTACCAACTATATAAATAGTGGTTGGTACCGGAAGACGTAGAAAGGAATCACGAGATCCAACTAGAGACTCTGATCGACTGCGACTAGTCAACACATTCTCCAGGAACGTCTTCCCAGAAATATACAGAAATACGATAAACTTCATTCGCGTCCTGTGTAAGAAGATAAACTTCATTCTTGTCCTGGGTATGACGATAAAATTCAATTGCGTCCAGGGTAAGACGATAAACTTCATTCGCGTCCTAGGTAAGACGATAAACTTCATTTGCATCCTGGGTAAGACCATAAACTTCATTCGCCTCCTGGGTAAAAATATAAACTTCAATTGCGGCTTGGGTAAGACGATAAACTTCATTCGCTTCCTGGGTAAGACGATAAATTTCATTCGCTTCCTGGGTAAGACGATAAACTTATTTTGCGTCCTGGGTAAGACGATAAATATCATTCGCGTCCTGGATAAGACGATAAACTTCTTTCGCTTCCTGGGTAAGACGATAAACTTCATTCGCGTACTGGGTAAGACGATAAAATTAATTCTCGTGCTGGGAAAGACGATAAACTTCATTCGCGTCCTGGGTAAGACGATAAACTTCATCCGCGTCCTGGGTAAGACGATAAACTTCATTCACGTCCTGGGTAAGACGATAAACTTCATTTGCATCCTGGGTAAGACCATAAACTTCATTCGCCTTCTGGGTAAAAAGACAAACTTCATTTGCGTCGTAGGTAAGACGTTAAACTTCATTTGCGTCCTGGGTAAGAAGAAAATCTTCATCCACGTACTGGGTAAGACGATAAACTGCATTCGCGTCCTGGGTAAGACGATAAACTTCATTAGCGTCCTGGGTAAGACGATAAACTTCATCCGCTTCCTGGGTACGTAGATAAACTTTATTCGCGTCCTGGGTATGTCGATAATCTTCATTCGCGTCCTGGGTAGCTCGATAAACTTCATTCGCCTCCATGGTAAGAGGATAAACTTCATTCGTGTCCTGGGTAAATCGATAAACTTCATTTGCATCCTGGGTAAGACGATAAACTTCATTCGCGTCCTGGGTAACACGATAAATTCATTTGCGTCCTGGGTAAGACGATAAACTTCATTCGCGACCTGGGTAAGACGATAAACTTCATTCGCATCCTGGGTAAGACGATAAACTTCATTCGCGTCCTGGGTAAGACGAAAAATTTCATTTGCGTCCTGGGTAAGACGATAAACTTCATTCACGTCCTGGGTAAGTCGATAAACTTCATTTGCGTCCTGGGTAATACGATAAAATTCATTCGCGTCCTGGGTAAGACGATAAACGTCATTCGCGTACTGGGTTGGACGATAAACTGCATTCGCCTCCTGGGTAAAACGATAAACGTCATTTGCGTCCTGGGTAAAAAGATAAACTTCATTTGCGTCCTGGGTAAGTAGAAAATCTTCATCCACATCCTGGGTATGACGATAAACTTCATTCTCTTCCTGGGTAAGACGATAAACTTCATTCACGTCCTGGGTAAGACGATAAACTTCATTTGCATCCTGGGTAAGACCATAAACTTCATTCGCCTTCTGGGTAAAAAGACAAACTTCATTTGCGTCGTAGGTAAGACGTTAAACTTCATTTGCGTCCTGGGTAAGAAGAAAATCTTCATCCACGTCCTGGTTATGACGATAAACGTCATTCTCTTCCTGGGTAAGACGATAAACTGCATTCGCGTCCTGGGTAAGACGATAAACTTCATTAGCGTCCTGGGTAAGACGATAAACTTCATCCGCTTCCTGGGTACGTAGATAAACGTTATTCGCGTCCTGGGTATGTCGATAAACTTAATTCGCGTGCTGGGAAAGACGATAAACTTCATTCGCGTCCTGGGTAAGACGATAAACTTCATCCGCGTCCTAGGTAAGACGATAAATTTCATTCGCATCTTATGTCAGACGATAAACTTCATTCGTGTCATGGGTAAGACGATAAACTTCATTTGCCTCGTGGGTAAGACGATAAACTTCATTCGCTTCCTGGGTTAGACGATAAACTTCATTCGCGTCCTGGGTAAGACGATAACCTTCATTCGCGTCCTGGGAAAGACGATAAACTTTATCCGCGTCCTGGGTAGCTCGATAAACTTCATTCGCCTCCATGGTAAGAGGATAAACTTCATTCGTGTCCTGGGTAAATAGATAAACTTCATTTGCATCCTGGGTAAGACGATAAACTTCATTCGCGTCCTGGGTAACACGATAAATTCATTTGCGTCCTGGGTAAGACGATAAACTTCATTCGCGACCTGGGTAAGACGAAAAATTTCATTTGCGTCCTGGGTAAGACGATAAACTTCATTCACGTCCTGGGTAAGTCGATAAACTTCATTTGCGTCCTGGGTAATACGATAAAATTCATTCGCGTCCTGGGTAAGACGATAAACGTCATTCGCGTACTGGGTTGGACGATAAACTGCATTCGCCTCCTGGGTAAAACGATAAACGTCATTTGCGTCCTGGGTAAGTAGAAAATCTTCATCCACATCCTGGGTATGACGATAAACTTCATTCTCTTACTGGGTAAGACGATAAACTTCATTCACGTCCTGGGTAAGACGATAAACTTCATTTGCATCCTGGGTAAGACCATAAACTTCATTCGCCTTCTGGGTAAAAAGACAAACTTCATTTGCGTCGTAGGTAAGACGTTAAACTTCATTTGCGTCCTGGGTAAGAAGAAAATCTTCATCCACGTCCTGGTTATGACGATAAACGTCATTCTCTTCCTGGGTAAGACGATAAACTGCATTCGCGTCCTGGGTAAGACGATAAACTTCATTAGCGTCCTGGGTAAGACGATAAACTTCATCCGCTTCCTGGGTACGTAGATAAACGTTATTCGCGTCCTGGGTATGTCGATAAACTTAATTCGCGTGCTGGGAAAGACGATAAACTTCATTCGCGTCCTGGGTAAGACGATAAACTTCATCCGCGTCCTAGGTAAGACGATAAATTTCATTCGCATCTTATGTCAGACGATAAACTTCATTCGTGTCATGGGTAAGACGATAAACTTCATTTGCCTCGTGGGTAAGACGATAAACTTCATTCGCTTCCTGGGTTAGACGATAAACTTCATTCGCGTCCTGGGTAAGACGATAACCTTCATTCGCGTCCTGGGAAAGACGATAAACTTTATCCGCGTCCTGGGTAGCTCGATAAACTTCATTCGCCTCCATGGTAAGAGGATAAACTTCATTCGTGTCCTGGGTAAATAGATAAACTTCATTTGCATCCTGGGTAAGACGATAAACTTCATTCGCGTCCTGGGTAACACGATAAATTCATTTGCG
Organism: Acanthosepion esculentum; assembly: GCA_964036315.1. Classification (NCBI taxonomy): domain Eukaryota; kingdom Metazoa; phylum Mollusca; class Cephalopoda; order Sepiida; family Sepiidae; genus Acanthosepion; species Acanthosepion esculentum. The sequence goes on along the minus strand of OZ038500.1, from coordinate 89,542,976 downwards.
TCCTGGGTAAGACGATAAACTTCATTCGCGACCTGGGTAAGACGAAAAATTTCATTTGCGTCCTGGGTAAGACGATAAACTTCATTCACGTCCTGGGTAAGTCGATAAACTTCATTTGCGTCCTGGGTAATACGATAAAATTCATTCGCGTCCTGGGTAAGACGATAAACGTCATTCGCGTACTGGGTTGGACGATAAACTGCATTCGCCTCCTGGGTAAAACGATAAACGTCATTTGCGTCCTGGGTAAGTAGAAAATCTTCATCCACATCCTGGGTATGACGATAAACTTCATTCTCTTACTGGGTAAGACGATAAACTTCATTCACGTCCTGGGTAAGACGATAAACTTCATTTGCATCGTGGGTAAGACCATAAACTTCATTCGCCTTCTGGGTAAAAAGACAAACTTCATTTGCGTCGTAGGTAAGACGTTAAACTTCATTTGCGTCCTGGGTAAGAAGAAAATCTTCATCCACGTCCTGGGTATGACGATAAACGTCATTCTCCTCCTGGGTAAGACGATAAACTGCATTCGCGTCCTGGGTAAGACGATAAACTTCATTAGCGTGCTGGGTAAGACGATAAACTTCATCCGCTTCCTGGGTACGTAGATAAACGTTATTCGCGACCTGGGTATGTCGATAAACTTAATTCGCGTCCTCGGTAAGACGATAAACTTCATTCGCTTCCTGTGTAAGACGATAAACTTTATTCGCCTCCTGGGTAAAAAGATAAACTTCATTTGCGTCCTGGGTAAGAAGAAAATCTTCATCCACGTCCTGGGTATGACGATAAACGTCATTCTCCTCCTGGGTAAGACGATAAACTGCATTCGCGTCCTGGGTAAGACGATAAACTTCATTAGCGTGCTGGGTAAGACGATAAACTTCATCCGCTTCCTGGGTACGTAGATAAACGTTATTCGCGTCCTGGGTATGTCGATAAACTTAATTCGCGTCCTCGGTAAGACGATAAACTTCATTCGCTTCCTGTGTAAGACGATAAACTTCATTTGCCTCGTGGGTAAGACGATAAACTTCATTCGCTTCCTGGGTTAGACGATAAACTTCATTCGCGTCCTGGGTAAGACGATAACCTTCATTCGCGTCCTGGGAAAGACGATAAACTTTATCCGCGTCCTGGGTAGCTCGATAAACTTCATTCGCCTCCATGGTAAGAGGATAAACTTCATTCGTGTCCTGGGTAAATAGATAAACTTCATTTGCATCCTGGGTAAGACGATAAACTTCATTCGCGTCCTGGGTAACACGATAAATTCATTTGCGTCCTGGGTAAGACGATAAACTTCATTCGCGACCTGGGTAAGACGAAAAATTTCATTTGCGTCCTGGGTAAGACGATAAACTTCATTCACGTCCTGGGTAAGTCGATAAACTTCATTTGCGTCCTGGGTAATACGATAAAATTCATTCGCGTCCTGGGTAAGACGATAAACGTCATTCGCGTACTGGGTTGGACGATAAACTGCATTCGCCTCCTGGGTAAAACGATAAACGTCATTTGCGTCCTGGGTAAGTAGAAAATCTTCATCCACATCCTGGGTATGACGATAAACTTCATTCTCTTACTGGGTAAGACGATAAACTTCATTCACGTCCTGGGTAAGACGATAAACTTCATTTGCATCGTGGGTAAGACCATAAACTTCATTCGCCTTCTGGGTAAAAAGACAAACTTCATTTGCGTCGTAGGTAAGACGTTAAACTTCATTTGCGTCCTGGGTAAGAAGAAAATCTTCATCCACGTCCTGGGTATGACGATAAACGTCATTCTCCTCCTGGGTAAGACGATAAACTGCATTCGCGTCCTGGGTAAGACGATAAACTTCATTAGCGTGCTGGGTAAGACGATAAACTTCATCCGCTTCCTGGGTACGTAGATAAACGTTATTCGCGACCTGGGTATGTCGATAAACTTAATTCGCGTCCTCGGTAAGACGATAAACTTCATTCGCTTCCTGTGTAAGACGATAAACTTTATTCGCCTCCTGGGTAAAAAGATAAACTTCATTTGCGTCCTGGGTAAGAAGAAAATCTTCATCCACGTCCTGGGTATGACGATAAACGTCATTCTCCTCCTGGGTAAGACGATAAACTGCATTCGCGTCCTGGGTAAGACGATAAACTTCATTAGCGTGCTGGGTAAGACGATAAACTTCATCCGCTTCCTGGGTACGTAGATAAACTTCATTCGCTTCCTGTGTAAGACGATAAACTTCATTCGCGTCCTGGGTAAGACGATAAACTTCATTCGCGTGGTAGGAAAGACGATAAACTTCATTTGCGTCGTGGGTAAGACGATAAACTTCATTCGCTTCCTGGGTAAGACGATAAACTTCATTCGCGTCCTGGGTAAGAATATAAACTTCATTCGCTTCCTGGGTTAGACGATAAACTTCATTCGCGTCCTGGGTAAGAATATAAACTTCATTCGCTTCCTGGGTTAGACGATAAACTTCAATCGCGTCCTGGGTAAGACGATAATCTTCATTCGCGTCCTGGGTAAGACGATAATCTTCATTCGCGTCCTGGGTAAGACGATAAACTTCATCCGCGTCCTGGGTAGGTCGATAACCTTCATTCGCCTCCATGTTAAGAGCATAAACTTCATTCGTGTCCTGGGTAAATCGATAAACTTCATTTGCATCCTGGGTAAGACGATAAACTTCATTCGCGTCCTGGGTAAGACGATAAACTGCATTCGCGTCCTGGGTAAGACGATAAACTTCATTCCCTTCCTGTGTAAGACGATAAACTTCATTCGCGTCCTGGGTAAGACGATAAACTTCATTCGCGTCCTGTGTAAGACGATAAACTTCATTCGTGTCCTGGGTATGATGATAAACTTCAATTGCGTCCTGGGTAAGACGATAAACTTCATTCGCGTCCTGGGTAAGACGTTAATCTTCATCCGCGTCCTGGGTACGTAGATAAACTTTATTCGCGTCCTGGGTAAGACGATAAACTTCATTCGCGTCCTGGGTAAGACGATAAATTTCATCCGTGTCCTGTGTAAGACGATAAACTTCATTAGCGTCCTGGGTATGACGATAAACTTCATTCGCTTCCTGTGTAAGACGATAAACTTCATTCGCGTCCTGGGTAAGACGATAAACTTCATTCGTGTCCTGGGTAAGTCGATAATCTTCATTCGCGCCATGGGTAAGACGATAAACTTCATTCGCGTCCTGGGTAAGACGATAAACTTCATCCGCGTCCTGGGTAGGTCGATAACCTTCATTCGCCTCCATGTTAAGAGCATAAACTTCATTCGTGTCCTGGGTAAATCGATAAACTTCATTTGCATCCTGGGTAAGACGATAAACTTCATTCGCGTCCTGGGTAAGACGATAAACTTCATTCTTGTCCTGGGTAACACGATAAACTTCATTCGCTACCTGGGTAACACGATAAATTCATTTGCGTCCTGGGTAAGACGATAAACTTCATTCGCGTCCTGGGTATGACGATAAACTTCATTCTCTTCCTGTGTAAGACGATAAACTGCATTCGCGTCCTGGGTAAGACGATAAACTTCATTCCCTTCCTGTGTAAGACGATAAACTTCATTCGCGTCCTGGGTAAGACGATAAACTTCATTTGCGTCCTGGGTAAGACGATAAACTTCATTCGCGTCCTGTGTAAGACGATAAACTTCATTCGTGTCCTGGGTATGATGATAAACTTCAATTGCGTCCTGGGTAAGACGATAAACTTCATTCGCGTCCTGGGTAAGACGTTAATCTTCATCCGCGTCCTGGGTACGTAGATAAACTTTATTCGCGTCCTGGGTAAGACGATAAACTTAATTCGCGTCCTGGGTAAGACGATAAATTTCATCCGCGTCCTGTGTAAGACGATAAACTTCATTAGCGTCCTGGGTATGACGATAAACTTCATTCGCTTCCTGTGTAAGACGATAAACTTCATTCGCCTCCTGGGTAAGACGATAAACTTCATTCGTGTCCTGGGTAAGTCGATAATCTTCATTCGCGCCATGGGTAAGACGATAAACTTCATTTGCGTCCTGGGTAAGTGTTGTGGTAGGATCCACCTTATCTGCATAGGTGACTACCAACTATATAAATAGTGGTTGGTACCGGAAGACGTAGAAAGGAATCACGAGATCCAACTAGAGACTCTGATAGACTGCGACTAGTCAACACATTCTCCAGGAACATCTTCCCAGAAATATACAGAAATACTATATGTACTTATTGTGTACACTTTCTTGTTATAATACATTCTTGTTCTAAGTACATTTTGTGTTGCATTATTATTCCATGCATTAGGCGAGATTCAACAATGAGTCAAGACTCAAAAGTAAGACGATAAACTTCGTTCGCGTCCTGGGTAAGACGATAAACTTCATTCCCGTCCTGGGTAAGGAGATAATCTTCATTTGCGTCCTGGGTAATACGAATATCTTCATCCGCGTCCTGGGTAAGACGATAAACTTCATTTGCGTCCTGGGTAAGACGATAAACTTCATCCGCGTCCTGGGCATGACGATAAACCTCATTCGCTTCCTGGGTAAGAAGATAAACTTCATTTGCGTCCTGGGTAAGACGATAAACTTAATTCGCTTCCTGGGTAAGACGATAAACTTCATTTGCGTCCTGGGTAAGACGATAAACTTCATTTGCGTCCTGGGTAAGACGATAAACTTCATCTGCGTCTTGGGTATGACGATAAACTTCATCAGCGTCCTGGGTAAGTCGATAAACTTCATTCGCGTCCTGGGTAATACGATAAACTTCATTTGCGTCCTGGGTAAGACGATAAACTTCGTTCGCGTCCTGGGTAAGACGATAAACTTCCTTCGCGTCCCGGGTAAGGCGATAATCTTCATTTGCGTCTAGGGTAATACGAATATCTTCATCCGCGTTCTGGGTAAGACGATAAACTTCATTTGCGTCCTGGGTAAGACGATAAGCTTCATTCGCTTCCTGGGTAAGACGATAAACTTCATTTGTGTCCTGGGTAAGACGATAAACTTCATTCGCGTCCTGGGTGAGACGATAAACTTCATTCGCGTCCTGGGTAAGACGATAAATTTCATCCGCGTCCTGTGTAAGACGATAAACTTCATTAGCGTCCTGGGTATGACGATAAACTTCATTCGCTTCCTGTGTAAGACGATAAACTTCATTCGCCTCCTGGGTAAGACGATAAACTTCATTCGTGTCCTGGGTAAGTCGATAATCTTCATTCGCGCCATGGGTAAGACGATAAACTTCATTTGCGTCCTGGGTAAGTGTTGTGGTAGGATCCACCTTATCTGCATAGGTGACTACCAACTATATAAATAGTGGTTGGTACCGGAAGACGTAGAAAGGAATCACGAGATCCAACTAGAGACTCTGATAGACTGCGACTAGTCAACACATTCTCCAGGAACATCTTCCCAGAAATATACAGAAATACTATATGTACTTATTGTGTACACTTTCTTGTTATAATACATTCTTGTTCTAAGTACATTTTGTGTTGCATTATTATTCCATGCATTAGGCGAGATTCAACAATGAGTCAAGACTCAAAAGTAAGACGATAAACTTCGTTCGCGTCCTGGGTAAGACGATAAACTTCATTCCCGTCCTGGGTAAGGAGATAATCTTCATTTGCGTCCTGGGTAATACGAATATCTTCATCCGCGTCCTGGGTAAGACGATAAACTTCATTTGCGTCCTGGGTAAGACGATAAACTTCATCCGCGTCCTGGGCATGACGATAAACCTCATTCGCTTCCTGGGTAAGAAGATAAACTTCATTTGCGTCCTGGGTAAGACGATAAACTTAATTCGCTTCCTGGGTAAGACGATAAACTTCATTTGCGTCCTGGGTAAGACGATAAACTTCATTTGCGTCCTGGGTAAGACGATAAACTTCATCTGCGTCTTGGGTATGACGATAAACTTCATCAGCGTCCTGGGTAAGTCGATAAACTTCATTCGCGTCCTGGGTAATACGATAAACTTCATTTGCGTCCTGGGTAAGACGATAAACTTCGTTCGCGTCCTGGGTAAGACGATAAACTTCCTTCGCGTCCCGGGTAAGGCGATAATCTTCATTTGCGTCTAGGGTAATACGAATATCTTCATCCGCGTTCTGGGTAAGACGATAAACTTCATTTGCGTCCTGGGTAAGACGATAAGCTTCATTCGCTTCCTGGGTAAGACGATAAACTTCATTTGTGTCCTGGGTAAGACGATAAACTTCATTCGCGTCCTGGGTGAGACGATAAACTTCATTCGTGTCCTGGGTAAGACGATAAACTTCATCCGCGTCCTGGGTAAGACGATAAACTTCATTCGCGTCCTGGGTTAGAGGATAAACTTCATTCGTGTCCTGGGTAAGACGATAAACTTCATTTGCGTCCTGGGTAAGACGATAAACTTCATTCGCGTCCTGGGCAAGACGATAAACTTCATTTGCGTCCTGGGTAAGACGACAAACTTCATCCGCGTCCTGGGTATGACGATAAACTTCATTCGCTTCCTGGGAAAGACGATAAACTTCATTCGCGTCCTGGGTAACACGATAAACTTCATTTGCGTCCTGGGTTAAGACGATAAACTTCATTCGCGTCCTGGGTAAGACGATAAACTTCATTTGCGTCCTGGGTAAGACGATAAATTTCATTCGCTTCCTGGGTAAGACGATAAACTTATTTTGCGTCCTGGGTAAGACGATAAACATCATTCGCGTCCTGGGTAAGACGTTAAATTTCTTTCGCTTCCTGGGTAAGACGATAAACTTCATTCGCGTCCTGGGTAAGACGATAAACTTCATTCTCGTGGTAGGAAAGACGATAAACTTCATTTGCGTCGTGGGTAAGACGATAAACTTCATTCGCTTCCTGGGTAAGACGATAAACTTCATTCGCGTCCTGGGTAAGAATATAAACTTCATTCGCTTCCTGGGTTAGACGATAAACTTCATTCGCGTCCTGGGTAAGACGATAATCTTCATTCGCGTCCTGGGTAAGACGATAATCTTCATTCGCGTTCTGGGTAAGACGATAAACTTCATCCGCGTCCTGGGTAGGTCGATAACCTTCATTCGCCTCCATGTTAAGAGCATAAACTTCATTCGTGTCCTGGGTAAATCGATAAACTTCATTTGCATCCTGGGTAAGACGATAAACTTCATTCGCGTCCTGGGTAAGACGATAAACTTCATTCTTGTCCTGGGTAACACGATAAACTTCATTCGCTACCTGGGTAACACGATAAATTCATTTGCGTCCTGGGTAAGACGATAAACTTCATTCGCGTCCTGGGTATGACGATAAACTTCATTCTCTTCCTGTGTAAGACGATAAACTGCATTCGCGTCCTGGGTAAGACGATAAACTTCATTCCCTTCCTGTGTAAGACGATAAACTTCATTCGCGTCCTGGGTAAGACGATAAACTTCATTTGCGTCCTGGGTAAGACGATAAACTTCATTCGCGTCCTGTGTAAGACGATAAACTTCATTCGTGTCCTGGGTATGATGATAAACTTCAATTGCGTCCTGGGTAAGACGATAAACTTCATTCGCGTCCTGGGTAAGACGTTAATCTTCATCCGCGTCCTGGGTACGTAGATAAACTTTATTCGCGTCCTGGGTAAGACGATAAACTTCATTCGCGTCCTGGGTAAGACGATAAATTTCATCCGCGTCCTGTGTAAGACGATAAACTTCATTAGCGTCCTGGGTATGACGATAAACTTCATTCGCTTCCTGTGTAAGACGATAAACTTCATTCGCGTCCTGGGTAAGACGATAAACTTCATTCGTGTCCTGGGTAAGTCGATAATCTTCATTCGCGCCATGGGTAAGACGATAAACTTCATTTGCGTCCTGGGTAAGTGTTGTGGTAGGATCCACCTTATCTGCATAGGTGACTACCAACTATATAAATAGTGGTTGGTACCGGAAGACGTAGAAAGGAATCACGAGATCCAACTAGAGACTCTGATAGACTGCGACTAGTCAACACATTCTCCAGGAACGTCTTCCCAGAAATATACAGAAATACTATATGTACTTATTGTGTACACATTCTTGTTATAATACATTCTTGTTCTAAGTACATTTTGTGTTGCATTATTATTCCATGCATTAGGCGAGATTCAACAATGAGTCAAGACTCAAAAGTAAGACGATAAACTTCGTTCGCGTCCTGGGTAAGACGATAAACTTCATTCCCGTCCTGGGTAAGGAGATAATCTTCATTTGCGTCCTGGGTAATACGAATATCTTCATCCGCGTCCTGGGTAAGACGATAAACTTCATTTGCGTCCTGGGTAAGACGATAAACTTCATCCGCGTCCTGGGCATGACGATAAACCTCATTCGCTTCCTGGGTAAGAAGATAAACTTCATTTGTGTCCTGGGTAAGACGATAAACTTCATTCGCGTCCTGGGTGAGACGATAAACTTCATTCGCTTCCTGGGTAAGACGATAAACTTCATTTGTGTCCTGGGTAAGACTATAAACTTCATTCGCGTCCTGGGTGAGACGATAAACTTCATTCGTGTCCTGGGTAATACGATAAACTTCATCCGCGTCCTGGGTAAGACGATAAACTTCATTCGCGTCCTGGGTTAGAGGATAAACTTCATTCGTGTCCTGGGTAAGACGATAAACTTCATTTGCGTCCTGGGTAAGACGATAAACTTCATTCGCGTCCTGGGCAAGACGATAAACTTCATTTGCGTCCTGGGTAAGACGACAAACTTCATCCGCGTCCTGGGTATGACGATAAACTTCATTCGCTTCCTGGGAAAGACGATAAACTTCATTCGCGTCCTGGGTAACACGATAAACTTCATTTGCGTCCTGGGTTAAGACGATAAACTTCATTTGCGTCCTGGGTAAGACGATAAACTTCATCCGCGTCCTGGGTATGACGATAAACTTCATTCGCTTCCTATTTAAGACGATAAACTTCATTCACGTCCTGGGTAACACGATAAACTTCATTTGCATCCTGGGTAAGACGATAAACTTCATTCTTGTCCTGGGTAACACGATAAACTTCATTCGCTACCTGGGTAACACGATAAATTCATTTGCGTCCTGGGTAAGACGATAAACTTCATTCGCGTCCTGGGTATGACGATAAACTTCATTCTCTTCCTGTGTAAGACGATAAACTGCATTCGCGTCCTGGGTAAGACGATAAACTTCATTCCCTTCCTGTGTAAGACGATAAACTTCATTCGCGTCCTGGGTAAGACGATAAACTTCATTTGCGTCCTGGGTAAGACGATAAACTTCATTCGCGTCCTGTGTAAGACGATAAACTTCATTCGTGTCCTGGGTATGATGATAAACTTCAATTGCGTCCTGGGTAAGACGATAAACTTCATTCGCGTCCTGGGTAAGACGTTAATCTTCATCCGCGTCCTGGGTACGTAGATAAACTTTATTCGCGTCCTGGGTAAGACGATAAACTTCATTCGCGTCCTGGGTAAGACGATAAATTTCATCCGCGTCCTGTGTAAGACGATAAACTTCATTAGCGTCCTGGGTATGACGATAAACTTCATTCGCTTCCTGTGTAAGACGATAAACTTCATTCGCGTCCTGGGTAAGACGATAAACTTCATTCGTGTCCTGGGTAAGTCGATAATCTTCATTCGCGCCATGGGTAAGACGATAAACTTCATTTGCGTCCTGGGTAAGTGTTGTGGTAGGATCCACCTTATCTGCATAGGTGACTACCAACTATATAAATAGTGGTTGGTACCGGAAGACGTAGAAAGGAATCACGAGATCCAACTAGAGACTCTGATAGACTGCGACTAGTCAACACATTCTCCAGGAACGTCTTCCCAGAAATATACAGAAATACTATATGTACTTATTGTGTACACATTCTTGTTATAATACATTCTTGTTCTAAGTACATTTTGTGTTGCATTATTATTCCATGCATTAGGCGAGATTCAACAATGAGTCAAGACTCAAAAGTAAGACGATAAACTTCGTTCGCGTCCTGGGTAAGACGATAAACTTCATTCCCGTCCTGGGTAAGGAGATAATCTTCATTTGCGTCCTGGGTAATACGAATAT
>OZ038500.1:89520381-89527881 GCA_964036315.1 Acanthosepion esculentum | reverse complement strand
TTACAATAGATATAACCTGCAATTACGAAGTTTTAGTTAAAGTTCTTAATATAATAGGTCTTTGAAATATAGGAATGGAATGTTCACCTGTTTCAATTATTTTGTCCAAACCCTGTAGATAGATAGATAGATAGATATTAAAAAATGGCATAGATAGATAGGAACAGTGACATAAATAAATAAATAGATAGATAGATAGATATGAACAGTGACATAGATAGATAGATAGGAACAGAGACATAGATAGATAGATAGATAGATAGATAGATAGATAGATAGATAGATAGATATCGTTTTTTTTTCGTAGAAAATATGCGTCCTCCGAACCTGCATTCCTATACGGAAACCGCCATATAACCTGATGTGCTGTTACCATTCAGCCACTGGTTAATTCAAATTACTGTTTATAAACACACGCCTTCTACGATTTTTCTCGATAGATCATTTCCGCTCACGAAACATAACGTAAACACACACACATATATATATATATATATATATATATATATATATATATATATATATATATATATATATATATATATATATATATATGTGGTAATTCATCGAGCCCAGAATAATCTTCAACGGAATGCAAAAAGCACTGGACGGCCGTTTCGTCCTATTTGCGATTCATCAGTAGTGCGCATCTACTACCGAGGACCGAACCCGGACGATTTCGATACAACGCAAACGTCATACCAACTGTACCACGAGCCTCGAAAAAGACACCAACCAGACTCGATATAGCGCCGCTACCCACTCAGTTCCGCGGCGATACTTATTCGGGTATAAGGATAACCTCGGTACAGTGCCCTAAGAGCCACGACTGCTTTTTGACCCTTAGCCGCTTCTCACGAGCATTAACTGGGGCAAGCAAGGTTATACAGTGAAGAGATTTATTGGGGATTTAGTGTAATCACGTATATGATTGCACTAAATCCCTAATAAATTTCTTCACTATATATATATATATATATATATATATATATATATATATATATATATATATCGCCTGACGATTGCACTAGCATGAAACAGACTGTCGCCTTTAAATGCTGACTTCCATGTCCACTTTTATATTTACACACGCTCTATCTCTGATATTGAGCACTTTATCCCATAAATATAGCACACTTTAAGACTATATTTCTATATATATATATATATATATATATATATATATATATATATATATATATATATATATTTTAAGACATTTTTACGTTTATACATTCTTTTTATGGATACAAATATTTAAGTAAATGCTCTGTTTATAATAAACAGTATTAAACAACATTTACCCGCCTGAATGTCCGAGAAATTTTCATAGAAAATATTTGTCCTCCGACAGGAATCGAACCTGTATACTATACAGAACCGTCATATAGCCTGACGTGCCTTAATTTGCTAACCGAACGCTCCTCTGTGTTCGAAATGTCTATGGGTTAAATAATACAGCAGACACTGTTCCTTTTTTGTGTGTGTCAACCAATCAAAGAGAAGAAAAATCCCCAATTACCCTGTAATTATCTCCGGATGCAGAGAAGGCTAAGGAGTGAGCCCTGAACAAATCCAGCGTGGAGACCCTAATTCCATAGAAAATGTGTCAGTTTGCAGCAACTACTTCACCGGCACAAGTACCAAACTGTATTTGTTCATCTTTACCTTTTATCCTTACCAGCTGAAAGGGAGGATTTTGTTGTATGCGCAGACTAATATCTCCATTCTAATAACTTTCGTCAAAGTTACACAATCATCTCTCGAGAGGAACGTATGCCAACGTAACGCATATATTGTATACACAATATCTGTATTCTATCATTATAGCATGGAGGCATATATCTAATAACTGATCGACTAATTTTCTTTTGCAGTTCTTCCAACTGATTACTGAACCTACAGACTTATTCAACCTACCTTCGTCTTCCGTGTCTTTCTTTCTGGTCCCTAAACAGGCCACAACTTTATCCCAGTTTGGTGCTCTACAAGTCCTATTCCTTTTGCTCAGATGTGGTATACAATTGTATTTTTGTTTTAGGAGTATATGCTACGAAATTGTATTAGGGAAATTTTTGTAATTTTTTTTCAATAGTTTTTAACATTTTGGTAGTAATTAATGTCGCGTTACTTAATTTTTACTAATTCTATGATCAAAATGCTGAGGTAGTCACCACTTTCATAAGAGGATATACAAATTAATTTCTATTTGTTTAATTTTTTTGAGTGATCAACTCAGACATTTATAATGATCGAAAAGACCATATTGGTGATGATCTTGTCAGTGTGGAGTAATAGTTAACGAGTCAGGTTGAATATTTCTGACGTCTTTCTTTTCCGTCTTGATTGCATTTAGAATTTTCATTCTCTTTATCCCTTTTCTGTTGAATTATATTTATTCGTACTAGTGTTAATCGTTTTCAAAAGGATGTCCCCATAGCAATTCTCCTTGAAGATTCACTTTCAAATATAAATCACCGCTTTTATTATCGTAATTATTAAGTAAAAGAAAGCCTCGTGCGCATTTGAAACCAGTTCACGACGGCGTGATTCAGCCTGTTGGATAAATGTGTCTGCTAAGGATGAAAATGACCGTCACTTAAATACTGATTAGTTTATATAAGTCCTTGTGGCTTGAAGATAAATATCGAATTGGCGTGTACATACGGGAGTTGTTTCCCGTTAATCGGCAGGTCAAATCTGGCCTCGACTTTGTCGAATCTCGCCACGGCCATGTTGATCAAAACTTATCGAAGATCAATGAGTAAAGTTTTAGATAGCAAACTCTGAGGTCGATCGTCATGTCACAATTAGCAGACTGAGAAACTGGTGACATGAAGTTATTAGGTATATTATAAATCAGTCAACCGTATCATGCACGCTTGATAATATATAAGACATAATTGAAAGCTGGTACTATAAAGATTTTAAAACCAAGACAAAAATTAAGAATAAAACGAGTTATTATCTGTTGTGGTAAACCCTCCTACAGTAGAATGAACTTTTCCTCCTTTCATAAATACTAACTGCGAGACTTCCTAGCGTAGAGGAGAGAAACCTGCCCGTTCGGATGGACATTTCTATCTGATTATTACTAACACTCTTACTTTGTATATATCTGTTATGTCAGTATACTTGTTCAACCTACCTTCGTCTTCCGTGTCTTTCTTTCTGGTCCCTAAACAGGCCAAAATTTTATCCCAGTTTTGTGCTCTACAAGTCCTATTCCTTTTGCTCAGATGTGGTATGCAATTGTATTTTTGTTTTAGTAGTATTTGCTACGAAATACTATTAGGGAAATTGTATTTTTTTTCAATAGATTTTAACATTTTGGTAGTACTTAATTTCGCGTTGCTGACTTAATTTTTACTTATGGAGCCATATATCTAATGACTGATCGACTAAATTCTATGACTTCAAAACCTTTGATTATAATCTGTAGGACGTATTTGGGGGAGAGATTAACAAAACACCTTCTAACACCAAAGATAAACTGAAGACCAGGATTATGGCGACATTCACCAATTTAAACAAAGAGACCGCCCAGAGGGATTCTGAAATCGTCTGGAAGAAGTGGTTATTTTAATGAATAAATTTAGTCCATAGTTTTTAAAGATATTTTTATGTAATTTTGGTAAACATACCTGTTAAAATGAGATGTCTATATAAATGTTTATATTTGCCTAATTTCGACGACAATCTATCGATCGCACTCTGTAGATAGAACTAAAACTTTTGGACAAACTTGAGCGACACCGAGACATTAAAGAAATCGACATTAAATAATCCAATATGGGATGATATGACGTAAAATCAACTATAACGAACTCTGTTGGAAATGAAAACAAAAAAAAATTATTAAAGAAAAAATTTTGAAAATGCAAATCCCTTATCTCCGTTTCGTAATAAGCGCTAAACACAGGTTCACGCCCCTCCCCAGTCTTTTGAACAGGATTAGAGGTTGGTTCTTGTTTTCTGTTTAGGATTGGCTTCACTGATTCGTATAAATTTTACTTCCCTCTATACTTCTAATGCCTCCGCGTACTAAACTTATTATTATTGGATTTCTGGTTGTCTCTAAAGAGTCTTTTCCTTCGCTTTCACTTCCACTATCCCCCTTGCATCTTAGTCGTGTCATCGCCTGCTTGGAATGAATTTATTAAAAAAACTGAGTAATTCATAAACACATGTAAGCAATAATAAAACCACATTTATAATGCAATATTAAAAAAAAAAAATCGAACAAACAAATTTTGAATAATTTTAAAACTACATAATTTTCAGAGGTTCCAGTGGACACACACCGACTTTGATCTTTGGATTGGGTCGGAAAACATTTTATAATGTTTTTCGATAGATGCCGTTTGAACAGGGTAATTGGTTTTACACGTGACTGAAATTCAGGATATATGGATGTGCATGTTTTGAAATGTGAGAATTACTTATGCGATTAATGTGTGAATTTTAAGCGGTTTTAAGTTAAAAGTTGTTGTGCAGCAAATAGTACACCGCCGGTGACAATATGAACTAGTCCATTACTATAAAGTTCTCCAGACATGTCAACCGTTTGGAGTCAGTCTTCAAACTAACAATACAACCGTCACGGCAAGTAGTCGAAACACTACGTTTAGAGGATCCTTATAAGAAGTACATCATATAAAGTAAGAGTGTGTTATAACAGTAGCCATATAATAGTGACGTTATAATGTTGGCGACTAGGGATTCAAAACTCAGTCAATTTATAACCGTTGTGTCGAGGATTCGGAAATTTTACGACTTATAACCGTCTTAAAAAAGATTTTGGAAACTCACCAATCACGTTGGTTTTAAGAATATTCTTGCGAATATGGAGAAAATTTTGGCTTACATAGTTGAAATTCAACAACAACACCAAATAAAAAGCAACAACAATACAATCAACAGTTAGTAGAACTGCAAAACCACCAACAATAGTTGTTGGATATAATTCTGATGAAAACAAAAAATATTCTTCAACGTCTCTTACATCAGACGCTGTCCAAAACACCATAGAATTTATATAAAACTAGCAGCATGGCCCGCCGTTGCCCGTGCTTGATTCAAAAACTCATACAGCAATCGCTATCACTTGACTTAAAATATTTTTGCCCTTCCTTGCCTTTAAAGGCGTGCCCTTTGCCGTTCTGATGTTTCTACATGCCTTACTTCTTGACTATCTCACACTGCGAATGTTTTCTATGCTCTATACTAAGCATTAAATCTGTTACGAAAAAAGAACTAAACAAAATGAACACAAAACGATCAGCTTTAAAAAATGACTCGTAACTGGAAAAAACCGAATGAAAAAAGAATGTTTACAACAAATAATTTTTCACACCCAACCCAGTTCTGCGGAATCAGAATCAACGTTGCTTTTAAGCAAGCGAATGAGCCAATTGGAGTAAAGTGCCATGCAGATTTAAATTTTTCCCACTTGTGACGAATGCAGCTATCGAGTTTTTTGCATGCTAGCTAACATCCGTGTCAGTCAGCTGTTGGCTCCCACACTGGCCAATAGAATTCCTCATTTCTTTCACCATTCTTTTGCTTTTGTTTTATTTCTTTTTCTTCATGTTTCTTTCTTTCTTTGTCTCTGAGTTAATTTAGTTTCCTTCTTTCTTTCTTTCTTTCTTTGTCTCTGAGTTTATTTAGTTACTTTCTTGTTCTTTGTCACTTTTATCAAATATCTTTCGTTATAATTTTAGTTTTCTTTCTTGCTTTGTTATTTAATTAATTTATCGCAAGTTTTAATTTTTTAGTCTTTCATCCATTTTCCTTTTTTCTCTTTCTTTCTTTCTTTATTTCTCTTTTCTTTCTTTCTTTCTTTCTTTCTTTTTTTTTTATTATATAGCCTTTTTCTTCTCCGATTTTTGTATAATATTTTTCCATTGAATTTTTTCTTTAATCTACGGGTTGGAATTCTTTGAAAACAGGAAGTTTGAAATGGTCTTCAGTGACGTCATATGTAACGATTATTCAGAACGATGCTGGACAAAAAGCGTGCAATGCGTTTATTTTTAATTCAATGTTATTATATTTTATTTTTGTATATTAATATAAGATTTGCGAAAATGTAATATGCATATATATATATATATATATATATATATATATATATATATATATATATTTTCTCCTACTTTTTTTTTAAAATAGAAAGATACTCACGCGAATTCCAGCCGTGCGCAAAACGTGAAGGTTCAAAACAACACAAAATAAATTACAACATAATAATGAAAGCCTGAGGAAAAAATAACACCACCACAGACAAAAAAAAACCCTTGAAAATTGCAATGGAAGAGAACAGAAGCGCTTGGGACAATAAAAAAATATGAAAGATTTTAGTACTCTGTTACTACTAAAAAACGGATAAACTTAAGGAAGCTGGAAAAAACTTAATAAAAAAAATAATTAAATCTTCCTTGTCGCCCTTATATAATGAAAGATATTTGAAAGAAAGTTTGCTGCCCAAATATACATTAAAATAGGAAAAATATTAATCTACGCGCAGGTATTTTTTTTCCTATCTCACCTTTCCAAACAGAATTACTTCTCTCCCAAGCAAACGTACACAACTGTATCAAGAAATCCAAAGAAAATGGTTGAATCCGTCAATACAACAATGAAAACTATATTTCCACAGCTGACAGAACTTGACGTCATTTTCAATTGACAATATGAATATAATAGCGTTTTTCTAATTTCTTCCAGTTGCTAAGGACATTTTGCTTTGTTATTATTAGTTACTTTGTTTAACAAATTCATTTCGTTTTTGCCTTGAAAAAGTCCAGATTGGACGAAACGCGTCGGCTAATATTTATTACAGTTTTCCTATTGTCTTTTATATTCATAAATATTGTCTTTTTCCACAGGTTAACTCTGAGAAATTTTTCATATATATATATATATATATATATATATATATATGTATATATATATATATATATATATATATATATATATATATATATATATATATATATATATTGAGAGAGAGAGAGAGAGAGAGAGAGAGAGAGAAATACGCATGAACACCAGTAAGCCCATTGTCAAACGAGAAAATCAACTATTTTAGCTAACAAATATCTATTTTTTCAACATAATCTCCATTATTGTGTTAGTGTTAATTCAGATCACGTATATATTATACACAGGAAATTTCTCATCAAAATTTACGTGTGGAAAAATTAGAAATTCTTTTATACTTCATAATTTTCCATACCTCATACTAAACAGAGCATTTACTTAAATATTTGTATCTATAAAAAAAAAAAAATGTTAAACGAAAAAAAGGCTTAAAATAATTGTCGGACTTTGTCCATTTCATAATGTGTGACGTCTTTTGTTTACATTTGATACGCCATGAGCAGTTATGAAGCAGTAAATTAGACTTTGCCAACCGAATAATCCTCAGTGGCCGAATCGGTTAAAAAGCACGTCCGTATAGGATACAGGTTCGAATCCTGTCGGAGGACGAATTAT
>OZ038500.1:89455381-89515381 GCA_964036315.1 Acanthosepion esculentum | reverse complement strand
TGGTATGGAATAGTTGAATACTTCAAGAAATATCAGATGACTGCAGAATATTCCGGTCAAAAATGCTGTATTCGGAGCTAAAATAATTAAATCAGTAGTCCGGAAATGATATGGAATAATGGTAAACTTCAGGAAATATCGATTTGCTGAAGAAAGTTCCGGATAAAAATGCTGTATTCAAAAACAAAATAATCAAATCAGTTATCTGCAAAACATGCCGGTCAAAAATGACGTATTCGACGTCAAAATAATCAAATCAATAATCCGGAAATGATTTGAAATAATGGAAAACTTCAGAAAATATCAGATCACTGCAAAATATGCCACTCAAAAATACTGCATACGAAGCAAAAATAATAAAATCTGTAATCCGGAAATGATTAGGAATAATGGAAAACTTCAGGAAATATCGATTCGCTGGAGAACATGCCAGTCATAAATGGTGTATTCGAAGCGAAAATAATGAAATCAGTGATCCGGAAATGTTATGGAAGAATGGAAAGCTAGGGAAAATATAGGATCTTTGGAGAACATTCCTCTCAAAAATGGTGCATTCGAAGCATAAAAAATCAAATTTAATAATCCGGAAATGGTAGGAATAATGGAAATACTTCTGATAATTCGGGTGGTTTGGAGAATATGCTACCCCATTTATTTGAATTAAAAAAAAACAATCAAATCAATAATCTGGATATATTATGGAAAAATGTAACTACTTCAGAAAATACCGATATGTTGGTCAGAAGCGCTGTGTTAGAAATCAGAAGTCAAATCTGTAATCCGGAAATTTAGTGAAATTAGGAAATTAGAACATCAGAAATACAAAAGTTGGCTCACTAGCAAAAAATACGTGTCACAAATGAACACAGATCGATAATGTGTATCAATAAATCACAACGTTAAGAAGAAAATCTATTACTCAATTCTGACTAAATTTTTTACGTTGGAATATATATTTGAGCTACTCTCGTCAAAAACGTGTGAAGAATATGCCAGAGCTGGTATCATATTTTTCTAATTAAATTTAAAAAAAAAGAAAAAAATTGAATAATGAATTGAGAAGCAGGATACATTTATCCCAAACAAATAAGGAAACGCCTTGAAGAAATAATCATCTATCTGTGTTTCTATAGAAAAACACGAGAAAGGAACATTTACATTATTCAGACTATTGTCCACAACTTTGTCGCCATATTTATTACAACGTTTCGGCCTTTCAGTATCTGTCTATATTTCTGAGATGAGGTATTATGTACACTATTAACACTATTCGGACTAATGTCCTCATCCTCGTCGCCAAATTTATTACAACGTTTCGGCCGTTGTACGATCCGGACTTCTTCAGGTGTTTGGAATGTCGAAGTGAACCCTTTATTTCGCTCACTGGGGTAGACTGTTTAATGGATGTCAGTTATCAGCTATCTTCTGTTAATTTTTCCCTCAGAAAGATCTCCACTGCCTTAACCGGGTATAGAACTCACACACTTTGGATCCTGTCAATTAACAGGAGATAACTGATAACTGAGATCCATTAAACATGGCACGTGGAACTAGAACAGTCTACCCCAGGGAGCGAAAAGAAAGGGTTCAGTTCGACATTCCAACCACCTGAAAAAGTCCGGAGCTTAAAACGGCCTAAACGTTGTAATAAATATGTCGACAAAGATGAGGACAATAGTCCGAATAATGTAAATACTGTACATAATACCTCATCTCAGAAATATAGACGAGAAAGGAAATTATGAACATGGACTTTGAATAAAGAAACAATATAATATCCCAGAAAATTATAAAAGGGGTAAAGAATGTTCTCAAATCACACACACTCGTATCTCATTATTCAGATATCGACCAAGAATGTATGATTGAACTGGCAAATAGTTTTCACTAATGGAAACGTTGCATTCGTTATTCTATGAAAAGCAGATTGAAGAAAAATTGGACTGGGTTTCGGCAGACTATAATAGCGCGCAACAAAAGAACAAAAACAATATTGAATAATGAACCGTTTAGAAACGAAAAAAATTGACTGCTTGACAAGCAAATCTGAAAGAAGACGACAAATTTAAAACGAAACTTGGAAAAAAGAAAAGTAAGTCGGAATGAAAAAAAGGCGGAAAGAACGAAAAAAATGATCGAAGATAGATTAAAAAGGAAGAAAGAAGAAAGAATTTATGTATTGCTGTTAATCTTCTCCTCTCTAAAGAAAGAGGAAGAAAAATTGAAGGGAATTTGTTATCAAGGAAGGAAATTAAGGAAAATGAAAAAAAAGAAAGAATTTATGTATTGTTGTTAATCTTCTCCTCTCTAAAGAAAGAGGAAGAAAAATTGAAGGGAATTTGTTATCAAGGAAGGAAATTAAGGAAAATGAAAAAAAAAGAAAGAATTTATGTATTGTTGTTAATCTTCTCCTCTCTAAAGAAAGAGGAAGAAAAATTGAAGGGAATTTGTTATCAAGGAAGAAAATTAGGGAAAATGAAAAAAAAAGAAAGAATTTATGTATTGTTGTTAATCTTCTCCTCTCTAAAGAAAGAGGAAGAAAAATTGAAGTCAATTTGTTATCAAGGAAGGAAATTAAGGAAAATGAAAAAAAAGAAAGAATTTATGTATTGTTGTTAATCTTCTCCTCTCTAAAGAAAGAGGAAGAAAAATTGAAGGGAATTTGTTATCAAGGAAGGAAATTAAGGAAAATGAAAAAAAAAGAAAAAATTTATGTATTGTTGTTAATCTTCTCCTCTCTAAAGAAAGAGGAAGAAAAATTGAAGGGAATTTGTTATCATGGAAGGAAATTAGGGAAAATGAAAAAAAAAGAAAGAATTTATGTATTGTTGTTAATCTTCTCCTCTCTAAAGAAAGAGGAAGAAAAATTGAAGGGAATTTGTTATCAAGGAAGGAAATTAAGAAAAAGGAAGAGAAAAGGAAGAAAATAGAAAAAAGGAATAAAAAAGTGGGGAAAAAAGGAAGAGGGCAGAAGAAATAAAAAATAATGAAAGAAGAAAGAAGAAAAAGAATGAGGATAAAAAATAGACATTATTGTATTATTTATACACTTCCTCTCCATAAACCAATGATTTGCGAACCAGACGCCGGATAGGTTGCTTCTCCTTTTCCTAAATTCATAATCTCAAGTCGAGGACCGAACGTTATCTATCTTACATGTCATTATAGTTTTCAATTACTCCCTCTTCTTACGTCTAGATAACAAACTAGTTAAGTAGGGCTCTATCTTGGACTTTGTACCTTGAATAGTTTAGTAAAAAAAAAAAAAAAATTCAGTCAAGCCATTTTCTAACCTGCTGTCTGCAGTTTTTGTATTTTAGAAAAACGATCATTTTTTTTTTTAGAAAACGTGTTAGATGTTTGTTTTACTTAATTTTTATCAATTCAATCTAGGCCAGGCGATAATACTACTAAAACGCAAATGGATACGGGCAGTGAAAGAGAACTAGAATTACAAGGTACCAGAGAACAAATCCTAAACAGGAAGCAAATGATAAACTTCTACTACTGTCCAAACGACCGGGGGAGTGTGAACCGGGCGATAGACGAATCAGGCTACTGGTATTGAAGGAAATATGTAAATATATAGATAATTAAAGAGTTCAGACGGAGATGTTAGAAGTATAGAGTTGAGGTAGACTTTAGAAGGAATCGGAAATATATATATATATATATATATATATATATATATACGTGTGTGTGTGTGTGTGTGTGTGTGTGTGTGTGTGTGTGTGTTTGTGTGTGATTGTGTGTCTATATTTCTGAGATGAGGTATTATTTACACTATTTACATTATTCGGACTATTGTCCCCATCTTTGTCAACATATTTATTACAACGTTTCGACCATTGTACACTCGGGCCTTCTTCTCAAGGACACATGGCACAGTGGATAAAGGCGTTAGTTAGATCCAGTGACAAGACCCAAAGAGTGTGAGTTCAAAACCCGGTTAAGGCGGTGGAGATCTTGGAGAGGGAATTAAACAGGAGATAACTGATAACTGACATCCATTAGACATGGCACGTGGAACTAGAACAGTCTAACCCAGTGAACGAAATACAGGGTTCACTTCGATATTCCAAGCACCTGAAGAAGGCCGGAGTGTACAACGGCCGAAACGTTGTAATAAATATGGCGACAAAGATGAGGACAATTGTTCGAATAATGTAATTAATATATATATATATATATATATATATGTGTGTGTGTGTGTGTGTGTGTGTGTGTGTTTGTGTGTGATTGTGTGTGTGTGTGTGTGTGTGTGTAAATGTTCTGTTTATAATAAACAGTATTAACAACATTTACCGACCTGAATATCCGAGAAATTTTCATAGAAAATATGCGTCCTCCGACAGGATTCGAACCTGTATCCTATACGGAACCGTGCTTTTACCGATTTTGCCAGAGAGGAGCGGTTCGGTTAGCAAGGTCGATTTTACTGCCTTTAAACTACAATTTTCCATTATTTTCTCAAGTACATTTATATCTGCTCGATGCGTATCCAAATGTAAACAAATGACGTCACACATTATGAAATGGACAAAGTCCGACAATTATTTTAAGATATTTTCATGTTTATACATTCTTTTTTTTATAGATAGAAATATTTAAGTATATGCTCTGTTCATAACAAACAGTATTAACTACATTTACCGGCCTGAATGTCCGACAAATATATATATATATATATCATTAAATACTATAAACAAGTGTTGTCTATTTATTTTATGTAAATACATTTATAGTCTGTTTCTGTTTACATGGATGATTTCCAAGCAACGATATCGTAGATGTCCTGTTTGTTGCTGTTAAGGGTGTTCAATTTTTCCTTAGCTATTTCAATTTTCCTTTTCACAAGGCTACATTTATTGTTGGCTGCTGAATCATGTAATTTAAATTGTGTGTATTTATATATATATATATAAATATATATGTATTCATATATATATATATATATGTATATATAAAATGACAATTGGAAAAATCTTAGATTTTGCCGACGCGTTTCGTCTTCTGATTTTTCAAGGCAAAATTGAAATCGAAATATCTCTGTTGTTATAGTTACATTAAAAATCCAAATTTTAAAAGATAGACGCTTCTGTCCAACCCTTTTGTTTATGGTTAATGTAAATTACCTTTATAGTAAGAATTTTTTTTTCTGTCGACAATACAGTTAAATTCCCAGATCAACTACATTAACCAGAAGAAAAAAAAGCTTGGACTGAAGCGTCTATCTTTTTAAATTTGGATTTTGAATGTAACTATAACAACAGAGATATTTCGATTTCATTTTTACCTTGAAAAATTCGGAAGACGAAACGCGTCGGCAAAATCTAAGATTTTTCCAATTGTCATTTTATACTAATCTGTCTTGTCCACAGAATTGATCTGGGAATTTAACTGTAACTATATGTATATATAAAAACATCGATTCACCCCAGGCAAGATGATAATGCCACTAAGATATAAGCTGATACTGGGGTGAAAGAGCATGAAAAGACTTTAGAAGGAGCTACAAACTCAATCTTAAACAGAGAGAAAGGGATAAACCTCTACTTCTGTTCTGATGGGCGGGAAGAATTGTGAAATGGATGATATATTTATAAACCACAATCCGGAATGTGATAACATGGGAAAAATACTCAGTCGTTTCCATGATATCTGATTTGCCCTCACAATGTTTTGCAGTCTGGTACAAATCAGGCTACCGAATCATTTCTGCAAGGAATTGTTGGCAGTGATAAAAGAAGGATTCTTTGTAATCATATACATCGAAACAGACAGCTAAATATTGGGTCTAGACCCCGGCCAGAAGAGAACTGAGAAAGTTTATTTTACACTTGGGATATAGCGGATGTTTTCTAGCATGACCTGTTGAATTGTATTATTTCAGAAAGATATTGTCTTCCACCCGAAGAACTTCACCCGTTTTTAGTGAAATGGCAAGCTTCGTTGAACAATCGGAGAGTTGCATTGGCAATGCATCCCACATTATTAAGTCTTGGTATATATATATATATATATATATATATATATATATATATATATATATATATATATATTAGTTGTGTTTCAATCCTGGCTTGAGGCATTCAGTGGTCTAGTCGCACTGAGGAGCTGTGATACAGCGAAACAGTACTGTCTGTGAATGACATAATTTAGCTCTTGAAAATACATTTTAATTGAGCACTCTTGAGTGATAAGCTAATTCTATAAACAACAGCCATCTGCACTAATGCAAAGCTCTTCAGTAAAATGAATGGGGCACTTTGGCTGATTGGCATTTGTTTAAATTTGTAAAAACAATACGCTAGATTTAGTTGTGTAACTCTACCGAGTGAAGATAGCTCTGGCTGGCACCAAATTAGTTGTGTTTCAATGCTGGCTTGAGGCATTCGGAAGTCTAGTCGCACTGAGGAGCTGTGATACAGCGAAACAGTACTGTCTGTGAATGACATAATATATATATATATATATATATATATATATATATATATATATATATGTTAAGGGGTCTCCCCTTTTTACATAAATGGACTCACCCAAGGTATACATATACTACCGCCAGTGAATACCTGGGGAGTAATATTAGAGGAGGGTAGCACAAGAGTCACCGTCACGAGCACCTAGACTCAGTAAGGAGTCATACCGCGATAGTTCAATACCAAAATTGTATATATATTATTGATACTAACCCGCATTCCTGGATCTACCAACACGTATTACTAGTTTGTATTATTACGTTAATACATTTATTTTCCTTATCCATTCCTGGCGTTTGTTATTCATTAATATCGGATTCATCTCGGAATCCACAACAAATTGTCGACAAGGAATTCGAACTCACACGGGAAGAACAAAGAAAAATCCTCTCTCGTCGACAACAAATTGGCGACGACTATACCGAACTCACACGGGAAAGAAAGAAAAAAAATTTCCCTCGTCGACAACAAATTGACGACGAGGTATTCGAATTCACACAAAAAGAAAAAAAATGGCCGTTTTTGCCAGTATCCACATCAACTTGGCGATTTACGAGGATTAAAGCCCGGAAAATCGAGTTTTTCGTAAGACTCTTATCATAGAGGATTTTTAAAGTATTTTAGTAGAACTTGTATAATACTAACATGAACAGCAAATCCAATTCCAAGAAAGACAAAACGAACAGCAATTCCAATTCCAAGTTAGAATGGAAGAAAAATGGCAAAAACAATTACTACAAACGCAGGAACTAATATTAAATGTAGCGGGTAACAAACAACAAAATATCGAAAAAGGGGCGACTTTTTCTCAAGACGCAGTGTGGAATACGATAGAAACTTTCAAATACTCTCTAGAAGAGGATAAAAATTTGCGGGATTATTTTAGACGCCACGAAGACATCTTTAACATCGATTGTCAAAACTGGCCAGAAGCAAAGAAGCTACGTCTGTTGCTCAGAAAATTAGGAACGGAAGAATACGCAAAATTTGTGGATTACATTCTGCCAAAAAAGACGAACGAATTAGCGTTTGACGAAGCAGTTACATGTCTTACAGAGCTTTTTAGTCACTCTTTCACAAGAGGTGGAAATGTCTTAACCTGGTAAACGGCGAAAATGAGGACTATTCCACGTTTGCCGCAATCGTGAATAAACATTGCGACGACTTCAAGTTGGCAGAATTAACACGGGCAATTTCAAATGTCTCATCTTTGTTCAAGGGTTAATCTCAGCAAAAGATAATGGAATGCGCAAAAGAATGCTTTCAAAACTACAAAATGAACCTGGACTAACACTACAACAAGTATCAGATGATTGCCAAAAATCCCTGAGTATAAAGACTCGAAGAACATTGAGGAGTCAGGAATTTCACATATACGTAAGTTAAACAAAAGTTTACGTTCTTCACCCTCCACGGAAAGAAAACAAAAGAAAAAGTACAACATACAGGACAAATTATCACGAAAATCGAAGCAAATATAAGCACCCGACCCCCTCTGCATGTTATCGATGTGGATGACTACACTGGAATAAGGATTGCCGTTTTAAATATAAAAACTGTCTTGTGTGTGGAAAAATGGGGCGCAAGGCATCCCAATCTAGGAATAGAAAAGCTACTAGTAGGATAAGAGCTACTAGGATGCAAAACGAAGACAATACCAACATAAGGAAATATGTGGAACTTGAAATCTTAAATAAAAAGATAAAATTGCAACTAGGCTCGGGTTCTGATCTAACGATAATTAACCTACAGACATGGAAAAAGCTTAACAGACCAACCATGTTACATACACAAAATATTGCGAAGTCGGTGACAGGAAAGCGTAAAAAATTCGAAGGAGAAATAATCGTAAATGTTAAATTTTACGGGAAAACAAAAAAAACTCAAGATATACGTAATGAAAGATACAGAAAATGTAGTAGGGAAAGACTGTATGCAACAGTTCGACGTATGGGATTCACCTCTCAGTTCGTTTTGTAAGGGTGCAGCGAGGATTGAATTGAAAGAAAATGTCCAACCAGTATGTCAAAAGAAGCTAAACTCGCCATTGCCTACCACAGATGAAAACAGTAAAGAGTTATACAAGGCAGTAAAGGAACTACCTGTGACCTTGCGAGATATAAGAAAAGAAGCGAAAAAGAATGAATTTACTCAGAGGACGAAGGAAAAATAAATAAAAACCGGTATACACCTACAGTGCTTGAGAGATCATTCAAACAAGAATGGGTCTATTTCAGTAACAATTTGGCTTATGAGGAACCAAATACAATAATTAACAGACAAGGAAACGTGATGTACACAAAAGGCGAAAATTTTACCCACAGAAAACATATTGACCAAATACAAAAAAGACGAGTTGAAGAGCCAAGCTCACCTGCAGAAAATGACAAGTCGATGGAGGCGATCTTTGACGTTTTTGAGATTCAAAGACCACAAGAAGACAGAAATTGGAAGGACTAGTAGGAAGAGAAAATTTACAGTGCCTCTAATTGTCGACCATAAGAGAAAGGAAATATATTAACTCCCCCATAAAGGGATTTAACACAAATAGACTCACCCAAGGTATACATATACTACCGCCAGTGAATACCCGTGGAGTAGTATTAGATGAGGGTAGCACAAGAGTCACCGTCACGAGCACCTAGACTCAGTAAGGAGTCATACCACGATACTTCAATACCAAGCCTGTATAATATTATTGATACTAACCCGCATTCCTGGATCTACTAACCCGTATTACCAGTTTGTATTATTCCGTTAATATATATATAAAGACATTTTTTATGTTTATACATTCTTTTTATAGGTACAAATATTTAAGTAAATGCTATGTTTATAATAAACAGTATTAACATTTACCGGCCTGAATGTCCGAGAAATGTTCATAGAAAATATGCGTCCTCCGACAGGAATCGAACCTGTATCCTATACGGAAGCGTCATATAGCCTGACCTGCTTTTACGAATTGAGCCACAGACGAGCGTTTCGTTTAGCAAGGTCGATTTTACTGTTTTTAAACCACAATTTTCTCTCATACATTATTATCTGCTCCATGCGTATCTAAATGTTAAAAAAAATGGCGTCACACATTATGAAATTGACAAAGTCCGACAATTATTTTAAGACAATTTTTATGTTTATACGTTCTTTTTATAGAAACAAATATTTAAGTAAATGCTCTGTTTATAATAAACAGTATTAACAACATTTACCGGCCTGAATGTCCGAGAAATTTTCATAGAAAAATATGCGCCCCCTTTGTCCATTTCTTATATACATTTATGGGGTGTAACAGCAAAATAGTCCAAATCGTGTAACAGCAAAATTGACCAGTTGTTACATTAAGTTTGAACCGCTGTATCTTAGAAATTACTAAAAATATCTTATTGGAATTCTCCGATATTTTTCTAATACTAATGGACTCTACTTTGAGCCATTAGAATGTATGATTACTCTCCAAGCTTATCGGAAGAATCGTTATGAGATCGATCATAAACGAAAATTGCATGTTCATCATTAATTAATCATAGCTAAGGATCGGTAGCTCATGAAGGGTTGAAAAAAAGTTCAAATATATATATATATATATATATATATATATAATGCCAGGATCATTTTCCAACTTATTCAAATGATCTTTGTCCTCTCTAAACATCTAACTTTCTGTCCTGGAGTAACAAGTTGCCTCACAGGTTTCACGTACGATTTCATTTTCAAGTGTTTTTTCACCGCTCTTTGGACTCTCAGAGATGAAACTCCTCTCTCACAGTTTTCTTGGTGGAATAAACTTTGAAGATGTAAGATAGAATATAAATGTTGGTGCCATTACTGTCTAACTGGTATCTTTGTCAACAATTGTTATCCGTTGGACATTGTTCAATCGGTTATTCGGGATAAGACTGCCAGGTTTAATAAAATCAAGCCTGCTACGGTTGGTAAATGTCGGGTCTATCTCCGTTTGCCGTGGTTGGGTAGGATTAGTGAGTCCTTCGCCAAGCTTGATTTCACGTAGTTCACGTGAATGTTATTTTGCAGCGAACGTCCGTGTTGTTTTTCAAACCAGGTCTGTCCTTCATCTGTGTGTAAAGATGTTCTACCCCCTCCCACCATATTAACTCTTTTATTTATTATTTCAAATGTAGTTGTGGATGCGACTACATAGGTAGAACGACACAGCGATTGGACGCCAGAATTAAACTGCACGTGCCTGCGAAAATACTTAATAAAAAATTTTCGTTAGGCGATTCCATTCGGAATACGTATGGGTCGTCAATAGCGGATCATTTTATAAAGAATCCTACTTGTGTTTTGGTTATCAGTGTGACCTGGTTTTCTGTTTTGGCCAGGGTACACTCAGTATTCCATCTTAAGGTGTTGGAGACGCTGTACATCAGGTCCAGGCGACCGGCTCTTTGTAAACAAAGAGACTGTTTGCTTGGGCTTGCTGTGCTGTGTCTCTAGCATCTTTGTTGGTATCACTTTTATTATATATATATATATATTTTCTCTTCCCTGACCATTTATTCACGTCATCCATTACAGACTTTCTTGTTCTTCATAATTTCTATTCCCCGTTAACAGTTCTGATGAGAGGGGACGAAACCGGTCGACTGGTGTTTTTATTTTAAATCTATCATGGCCTATAATATAAAAAAAAGTTTTTTATGCCTTAATATATATATATATATATATGTGTGTGTGTGTGTGTGTGTGTGTGTGTGTATGTATGTACGGCATAAACAGTGGAAAGCGAAGTCTACCCCCACAGGTTAACTAAAGGGTTCAGTTCAGAATTACGTTCAGGTCGATATACACCTGAGGAGTGCCGGAGAGTACAACGACCGAAACTTTGGACAATATTCCGAATATAAACACTGTAAATGATGATAACTTCTCATCCCAGAAATTCAGACAGAAACTGTAATTAATTTTATTCTAATTCTTATTTTTAATACCATCTTTTACGATGGGTATTAATGATAATGTGCGTGCTATGCAAGGTAGAACATTCCCGTCTCGTATTTACCCATTATAAGCAATCAGTGGCACATTAATTTACGGACTGGATAAAATAGCTGAAATAAAGACATGGTAATTATTCATGGTTATCAAAGATCATTATTATATCAACATGTACATGATTATCGCAATTTGTCCCGCAGAAAAAAATTAATATATGTATAAAAAAGCCAGTGTGAAAGTGATGAAGAAAGAGGCGGGGTCTTACTTGTAATATTTCACAACGAGTAAGACGGGTATGTCGGTAGTGTCATTTAAGGCACCGGGAGAGTAACTATGTCTACCCTACCGCTGTGGGCTGAATAGCACCTAGTCTGTACGAACTGATGTCCCCCAGCGGCCGTCACGTGACCGTCGCGACTTCCTCTCTACCAAAGAGAGATAATCAACTTCTGCATCCCGACAATAAGTTAAAACAGAAGACCCGCCAGTTGTAGTTTAATTATCCACATCTGCTTCTTCATTTCCCGGCTAAATTATGAGAAGGATAAAATCTTTAACTGAAAAAACTGAATACGTTATACACCCTTGTGAAATTAATTGAAACAGTTACCTTTCTTTCCCCATACGGTCAGTTTTAGACCCACTGGAGTGACAGGGTGTAATCGATTTCTATTTTTTCCTCACATTAGGCCATTTATAGTGGTGTGCAGTAATATGAATCTATTTTCGGGGTGTATGATGAAATCTGTTTGGTCTTGAAAAATATTGCGACATCCGTAATTTTATCAGATTTTTATCACGCTCTAACACTATTGTCTCGACTGTCGATTAGTTGTTCTTCGGTCATTGTCGGCGATAGACGTTACTCCAATGAAGCGTACGAAAATTGTAACGCCGCACGAACATACCAGTGAGCAAGTCAAAGTTCTACAGACTGACCCGGAAATTCTCATGATTTAAATCCAATCGAGAATCTGCGGTCAATCTGCAAGGAATGATTTCGTGGAATGGACACACGAAGTACTAACATGTTCACTGGGTCATGTTTCATTGGAAATATGAAAAAGAGTAAATAATAACGGATTTATTTCAATTAATTTACACACGGGTGGAGAATCGATCTAACACTAGTTAATGACTTTTACTAAAATGTTTTACTTTTTTAATCAATTCACCCCAAGCCATGCGATAATGCCGCTAAGACGCATTCGACTACTGTCGGTGAAGGCGAATGAGAAGACATTAGAAGGTAACGGAAACCCAATCCTAAACAGGAAACAAGGGACAAATTCTACTCCTGTTCAAAATGTCAGGAGGAATGTGAACCGAGCGATAATTTCTCTAATTTCTCCCTTTTGTTAGTGTTTTCAATGTTTTCTTAAGACTATCCGACGAAAGCATTCTTTATTTACTTGCGACCTGAGAAAGACTGTAGAATGGGTCAGCCGATATGAAGAAAAGTTACAATTCTCCGAAAAAACTTTGAATTTGGTATTGTCTAAGATGTCAAGAATCTGGCCTTGATCATTTAAACATTTCATATCATATCCCAAAAGGATCTAATAATGGAAACTAGCACTCCATCTTCCATTGCTGAAGACAGTGTAGCCGTGCTGAGGTGTGGGGCTATGCTGGTAACATAGGTATCCATAACTGAAATAAAAATGATCATTAAATATCAACTTTCTTTCCCAAGTGTTGCAAGAAGTCGGAAATAAGATACAACTTTTCCTTGTTCTCTTCCTATTCCATTATCAAGAAAGAAGTTCCAATTTGGACAGCTTCTTCTCAAGAACCCCTACTTTCGAGAGGGTGCTTCTCCGATCTGTTAACACCTTCAAATCTATAGTTAACCGTTATACCTCCTACCTAACACCATAAATTGCACTTCTTGCACTCACACTATAAACTCCTTCAGTAATCCTCTACATTGAATGGCTCTTGAGTCTTGTATGAGGTGAGCACTTAGTAAAATAAGAAAAATAACATTTAACCGCAATTGCTTCTTCTCCTAATATTTGCATTTTCTCGTAACTTCCGAACTCGTCCTGGGTATGACAATGAACTACAACCGGCAGCAAGGCTTCTGATTGGGAGATTGGAGGTTTTGAGGAGTGTCGAACCATTACTTAACTGCTGTTGTTTCTAGGCAACGTCAATCTTCATCTTCTATCTTCTTGAATCCCGTTCAGCTTTTATCCTTTCTTCGTCCCCCCCCCCCAATAGTCAGACGTTTCTCTCACCTTCACTCTCCACAACACCACTGTGTACTAGCGTCATTCCCGCCTTGTTGGGGGTGAAAGGATAAGAAACTCAAACACGCAAACCCACACCAAACCAATCCTAAACATCAGAGAAAAATGGATTGTTTAAAAACTGTGTAAAATAAATTATAGAAGCCACTATCTTTAAACCGAGAGATACAGTTGGCTTAAAATATTTTCTACTGCTAAATGAATTTGTTTTTGTTCGAACAATCCCAAGTTACTTGAGGCATTTTGCGCTAACGATGAGGATTTTAAGTTTTAAACAACGGTTACTTCATGAAAGCAGTTTAGAACTGCGAAAAATCGATCATATCGAATGCGGTGAAGGCGATTATAAAAGAGATGGGAATGTAAGGTAATTAATTTTAATCAGTGACAACATTTTATAACCTTTCAGCGTCTGGAAACGAAGGATATAATTTCGAGTTGGCCCTTGGTCGCGGGCCGCACGAAATCTCCGTGGACCGCATGTTGCCCGCTGGCCACGTAATGGACATTGCTGCCATAAACGGACGAAAACTAAAGAATAAATGGTAGAATAATGAAGAAAGAAAACAAATCGAGAAAACTGCAAATGAAAAACAAACAGAATATACGAAAAAATAAAAACAGAGACTGGACGGAAGAGATTAATGTCCTGTTGTAAATATATCTCTTTTTAAAAAAAGAAATAGCATCACTTAATGAGATACGGTTTGCAAACAAGACTTATGATCGATTCAAGATTGCTCCACTATCTTGACCTTGTGTCATACGAAGCTATGTTTAATAAATAACAGAGTGCTTGCCCCATCAGACTCTCTGGAAACGACACAAGCTGGGCGAACAAATAACGGAAAGGAAGATTAAAAAGAAATAACAAAATCGCTTCGATTTAGATATACTATAGCTACACGGTACCTGTTAGGTACCGGGATCGTTGCCCGGATTGCTCCCCCCGCTATGGATAAATAGCAGGACAGACCGGGTTCTATAGACATGAATGGCAACTGGTCTACCGCAGAAAGAAATGGCAACCCACTGCGGGAAAAAATATCTGCCTCGTCAGTCATGCATCGAAAGATGCATGATCACCTAAGCGTGTATCACGTATGGCACATAACTCACTGACTGATACTTACTACAACGAAGGCACGGCGGAATAATGGATAGCGGCGCGGATTGAGGCATCGGTGAACCGAGATCTTATTCCAGTCGAATTCATTACATTCACTTACGTTCTAATACTCTTGGGAAAGGTATAAAACATCTTCTTCTCCCCCCAGATATGGGTAAATAGCAGGATACATCGTGTTCTATAGTCATGGATGGCAGCTGGCCTAACGCAGAAAGAAATGGAAACCTACTGCGGGAAAAAATCTACCTCGTCAGTCATATATTGAAAGATACATGATCGCCTGAGCGTGAATCACGTATGGCACATAACTGACTGACTGATACCTAAATACCCTTGGGAAAGGTATGAATCCCCTTCTTCCCCCCCAGCTATGGATAAATAGCAGGACATCCGAATTCTATAGCCTTTGATGGCAACTGGTCTACCGCCGAAATAATCGCCTTCGTAAGTCATGAATCGAAAGATACATGATCGCCTAAGCGGGTATCACGTATGGCAGATAACTGACTGACCGATACCTACAACGGAGGCACGGTGGAGTAATGGATGACGGAAACGGTGAGAAGAGTTCTAATTCCAATCGAATCCATCACATTCACTTATGTGCTTATAAACTTGGGAAATGTATGAATCCTCTTCTCCCCCCCCCCAGAACAGCTATGGGCAAATGGCAGGACCGACCGGGTTCTATAGTCTTGAATAGCAACTGGTCTACCGCAGAAAAAATCTACTGCGGGAAAAATATCTGCCTCGTCAGTCATGTATCGAGAGATACATGATCGCCTAAGCGTGTATCACGTATGGCTGATTGACTGATACCTACAACTAAAATAATGAAAGAAAGACTAATGAGGGGGACAAAAAGAAATATTTTTGTCTTATATTCAATACTTCTATTTTTTGATTAATGACTGAAAGAATAATAAATGAAATCAGGTGAAAATCCTTAAAAGGAGAGAAGGGGGAAAACAAAAGAAAGAAAGAAACATGCAAATAAAACAAACAAAAAAAACTTGTATTGTTGATATTTCTGTGGGAAAAGAACGGGAGAATGAACAAATGTTTGTTGGAATAATGAATGAATGAAAAAAAGAAAGGAAGACACTTTATTAATCGTACTATTCATATCAGCAAAACAATGGGCGAAAGAATAAAATATGCATAAAGAAACTTTTGTGATTCCTTGCGAATCCTTATCTCATTCTCGTCGCCGCTTTTGTGATGTTGGACGGCTTTGCTTGTCACTTTTGTTATGCCAAGCGAAAGCTCGTTATCACTTCTAAAAATGCTCGTTATATTTGACATTTCGTAGACACCGTACTTGTAACGCTTTCCAATAATATCCACACTCAGTAATACTTGTTCAAGTAGTAATCGCTAAATAATATAATGATCAGATGATAATCCATGTAGTAGTAGAGTAGAAAGAGTGAACGTATAGGAATAGTCGACAGACAAGAAGAGTGAACAGTCATCCAACTACTTCCTATTTATTCACTTCTTTTATGGTCACGTTATCTACTTAATAATCTAGTTTCAAAGCACAGTGTCGACAACAACAATTGCTCTTATATAAGATAACGTATAATGACCGGAAAATGGATTTATTTAAAATTTATAATTAGTTATTCGTCGTTATGTGTTTATTTAAATTTTCTTGTTCTATAGTTCACAGACATTTTTATTAATTTATGGATAAGTTTATGGATAAGGCATTTATTTATGGATAAGAGGTTTTGAGGAAATAAATGTAAATATTTAGGCTGAGATATAATAGTCAATACTTTCAATGACAAGTCAGAATTTAAACTAACAATTTTTTTGTATATTACAATGTATTCAAAATGGCTAATACGAGGATTCTATAATTTATCATTAAAAAAACATTTAATGTATTAATTTCATTTTTTTGTGATGTTGGATGACTTCGCTTACCTCTTTTGCTATGTCAAACGAAAGTTTGTTATCACTTCAAAAAATGCTTGTTTATTCGAGACTTCATAGACACCAGTAGTAATGCCTTCCAATGATATCCACACTCAGTATTACTTGTTCAAGTAGTAATCGCCAAATAAGGATCAGAAGAGAATCATAATCCGTATAGTAGTAGAGTAGAAAGAGTGAACATAGAGCAATAGTGGATAGACAAGAAGAGTGAACAGTCATCAAGCTACTTCCTATTTATTCACTTCCTTTTTTAATGAAGTATAACATAATGATAATGTAATATAAATATTAATGACATTATAAAAAAATCAACATTTACTCACTTTTGTTTATTAGACATAAATAAGGCCAATTCTGTAAAACATGTTTAATGTAGTTTGAATGTAGAAATCCGACGTAGTAAATAATTTGTTCAATGTAACAGCATCAATGTCCAGTAGCAGCTATTCAGGAATTCTTAAGATCTTCCATATCAGAGATTGGCAGTGGATATTCGGAGAGAGTAGGAAAGCGTAGTTCTGCTGGTCTTTTCATCTGACAGGTTAGCAGTGGATATTCCGACAAGAAAAACAAAACAAAATGGCCGCCTTTATACACATCGGATCGAATATTTCAAGTCTTCTGATTGGTTATCCTTCTATGGGTGGATTATAAAATGAGTCAGCTCATTTTGGTTTACTCACTAGTTACATAGGTACACAAAAAACTGTAACAAATTCAAGGTAAGCAAGGACTTGGGAAGTCACCCTATCTCGAGTATGTATGTCATACAACCCCCTCCTCTTTTATACCAGAGTTGGAATAATGGCTGGAATATGCAGCATGTGAAGCAATTCCTGCCTGAGGTTGCTCTCAACAATAGCAATTTAGTCAGTTTTATAAATTTTTGGAAATGTTCTTGATATTTAATGGACAATAGCTAAAAGTAACCCATATCCTTCCAGTGACCATTTAAACCGAATGATCACGTGCTCTACATATTAATGGAATCGCCCGTGTTAATCACCAGCGATCTAGTTTCAAACCACAGTGTAGGCAATGACACTTACGCTTATACAACAGAAAGGAAGGAAGGAAGGAAGAAAGAAAGAAAGAAAGAAAGAATGCATGAGTGAAAAACAGAGAAAGAAAGAAAGACACATTTGTAATATCTGTCTATATTTCTGAGATGAGGTATTGCGACTATTTACACTATTCATATCGTTCGAACTGTTGTCCTCATCTATATTGTCATATTACGAAGTTTCGGTTGTTGTACGCTCCGGTTTTCTTCAGATGATATACGTTAGAAATTCGAACCGAACCCTTTATTTATTTCACTGAAGTAAATTGTTCAAATTCCACATTCAGTCACTTTTCTGGACATCTCAGTTTCAAATAATTCCTTTTAGCAACTCAACTCTCTAAGTTTTTTTTTACTCTGTGGTAGCCAAGGTTACTTGCAGGTCATTTAAAGCTAGAAAATATTTGTAGATTGTAAGAAATCTTTTTAGAGATAATAATGGTTTAGTGATACAAGTCTGACTAATTAACCCATAGCTGGAGAGAGAGGATGTGGATTCATACCTTTCCCAAATATATTTGCGCCTAAGTGAGTATAACGAACACACCTGGAATTTGAACTCGACTCTCCGAGTGATCGTCCCTTGCGCCACCCGCACATTCAGCCACCCGCACATTCAGCCAGAAAGAAAGAAAGAAAAAACGTACAGATTTACACTAGTGTTTCTCAACCTTTTTAAGCAACGACACACCTCGGAGAAAATGAAAATATCACGAAACACTTAGCAAAATTTTAAAAGGTTATGCATTTAAATGTTATGAAATAAAACCTTAGATATATGAACTTATTTTAATGTTTCTATTTATTTGTGCAGCTTATTTTTGTGGATTCCGATATCAATGAATAACAAACGCCAGGAATGGATAAGGAAAATAAATGTATTAACGTAATAATAAAAACTGGTAATACGGGTTAGTAGATCCAGGAATGCGGGTTAGTAGCACTAATATATATATATACAGTCTTGGTATTGAAGTATCGCGGTATGACGCCTTTCTGAGTCTACGTGCTCGCTAACTGTGACGCTTGCCGCCGTCTCCGTGTGTGACTTACTCTACTACTACTGAACTCTACTACTCTTCTGTCGTTCCGTCTCGACTCCTCCACTGTTCGGGTATTCACTGGTAGTAGTATATGTATACCTTGGGTGAATCCATTTGTGTGAAAAGGGGAGACCCCTGAATACTTATTTAATGTCAGTCCCGTTCCTGGTGTTTTTTTTCCGATTTCTTTAATGTTTGGTCGAATTTGCAATAATCAAACCCTTTAATGTTTGGTCGAATTTGCAATACTCAAACCCTTAATGTTTGGTTGAATTTGCAATACTCAAACCCTTAATGTCTGGTCGAATTTGCAATAATCAAACCTTCATTTCTTCAGTTGACCGTGGTCCTTCTCGCTTCTTATTTTTAATGTTATTTAAGGTTGAGAAGCGCAATTCACATAAATAAGAGGGAGAAAATTGCAATAAAACAGATAAAGCCTCTTTAGGATATTTATATTTAGAATCACCTATGCTGATGGAAGTCAGAAAGGGGTCTCTCAGATAAGAAATATAGGGCAGTTTAGTTTTGGAAGCGTTAAAATGAACAAGCCATTCTTTTCCGTAGTTAACAACACTGAATATTTGTTTTTGACATCAGCCGCCAGTTTGTCCTTATCGGACTGACCAAACTTACTATCAAGGCAGGACTAAATGGTTGTGTCATCCACATAAGTACCAAAATGGGAGCTAATGCCATTAATGGAAATTAAAAACAACCTAGGACCAAAGACAGAGCCCCTGGGTGATACCTGCATTAGTTCGAAAGGATCTAGGGTAACTTTTATTTCACGATTTGATAAGAAGGACTGGATCGGTTCAAAGATTTGTTCGGAGACATCGTAACTTTGAACAAGTGAAGAAGACCTGTATGCCAAACCATCTTGAAAGCCTTCGAGGTGTGCAAAGCCTCACCCACGAGCTTCACCATTCTTATCCAGAGCTTGACAGACACTTTCGACAATGATCGTCAATATATCTGCAGTTGACCTAGAGAAACGAAAGTCATATTGCTTGTCTAAAAGAAGGCCCGGCGATATGAAATTCCAGGCGATTAGATATTCCACAGCAATTCAATGTTTTTTTCCTTGATTCTAAGGGTATTTTCTTATCTAGTCTTACTCAGCCTTTTTAAGCAACGGCACATCTCGGAGCAAATGAAAATATCACGAAACACTTAGCAAAATCTTTAAAGGTTATGCATTTAAATGTTAAAAAATAAAACCATAGATTTTTTTAAAACGTTCACGCAAATATGAACTTAATTTATTTCAATATTTCTATTTAACTATTTGTTTAGCTTATTTAATGTGAAAGTTGTACCTGGTGTTTTTTCATGATTTCTTCAATGTTTGGTCATTTTCCTGGAACACGCGGCACACTACTTTGCCCCAGCACGGCGTTTGAAAATCACTGATTTATAACTATCCAAGTTGATTGTCATAGAGCAACTGCGTGCCAGATTACCCTTCGGACGATTGGATGTGTAGGGATTCAATACCCATTGGATGCCCCACTACTGCAAGCCAGTGTCCTAAACAACACTTGGCAAATATCAACAAATATTCTCCAGCGCGCTGACTTTAAAGCATCTGACTTTCGCAAGTAGCTGTCAGTGTAACGTGTTCACACTTCACTTTATATCTCTGCCAAATTCTGTAAATATTAGTGAATATCTGTTTCTCTAGTTTGGCTTTTTCCATTGATCAATTCTGGTGGAAAACGTCCATGACGGTATAAATGTCCCCACTGGAGATTCCTTCACATTAGCACATGATTGATATACATACTTATTGGTAAATTAGAAAAAATAGTCAGCAAGCCAGTGGTTTTTATGTTTACATCAAATATGGTTGGTTGGAGTCCATGCCCACACACTAAAAAAAAAAGATGTTTTTGTGTAATTTGTCGCTGTTCAAACTATTTACCGCGTTAATCCTCGATTTCATTGAGTCGAAGGCAGATCACTGAACAGTAAAATCCTTTGGCAGACGATTAACTTTGATCTTCGAAACGTGAGACGCTCACGCTTGTTGTGACGTATTAAGCGTCAATCTCTACATTTGTAACATCTGCAATCGGGAATACTTAATGGAATAATTCCAGTGATAATTGGAAAGAGTGCACATGTGTAAGAGACAGCAATATATTACCCGAGATTCTGCACCTTATATTAGACTGAAAAGAAAGTATTGTCGTTTCTTTTTATAAAACTTAAAATTTGTTATCTGATTATACAATAGTTAAACTGTCACCATTTTATATTGTTGATTTTGCGCATGCGCGTTATTTGTTTTTTTTATCTTGTCAACTTCGCAGTAGAGTAAGCCCAGTTCAGCATCGTTTGTAAGTCAAAGAGCACCATGACACAAACCAGGCCGCCAGAAATTTAGAACAGGTATGCGGTACTGCTTGGAATTTACGCCAGAAGCTCCAATACGAACATTTCAGC
Source organism: Acanthosepion esculentum (assembly GCA_964036315.1). NCBI lineage: Eukaryota > Metazoa > Mollusca > Cephalopoda > Sepiida > Sepiidae > Acanthosepion > Acanthosepion esculentum. The sequence continues at coordinate 89,494,049 of OZ038500.1, read as the reverse complement.
GTGTTCGTGTGTCAATCTCAAGACAGTGCAGAGGAATAGGAAAGATTTGGATGAATCAAATGGTGATTACGAATGTGTTTAAAGTGATCATTAGTGATGTGTCTCCATTCATATTCCTAAAGGGCCTCAAACTAGATGCCTACAACAAGTGCCTTGGGAAGTGCTGCTTTGGGTGAAGAGGGTGGCTGCTGGAAAATACAATTTCTGGCAACAGGACTCTGCACCATGTCAGACAAACAGGAGAACTCAGTCATGGCTGACAGACAATTTCTACGACCACCTCACCCTTACCGCTGGCCACCTAACTTTCCAGACTGCAATCCTCTTGATTATTATGTGTGCAGTTCTCTGAGAGAGCAAGAAAACTCTTTGTAACACCAAACATGAGTTGAAGGCAAGCATTATGGCAGCATTGATCAAATTAAACAAGGAGACGGTCCAGAAGATTTGCTGGAGTTTCTAAAGTCGACTGGAGGCCGTGGTTGAAGCCAGTGGCAATTGGATAGAATAAATTTACACTTTAATATTCCAAGATATTTTAATGTAATTTAGGTAAATATATCTGTTAAAATGAGATGTCAATATTATTTTCATTTTGGCGTCATTTAGACGACAATTTATCCATCGCACCCTGTATATCTTTTAAAATGAGATGTCAGTGTTATTTTCATTTCGGTGTCATTTAGACGACAATTTATCCATCGCACTATTTATATCTGTTAACATTAGATGTCAGTGTTATTTTCATTTCGGCGTCATTTGGACGAAAATTTATCCATCGCACCCAGTATATCTTTTAAAAGGAGATGTCAGTGTCATTTTCTTTTGGGCGTCATTTGAACGACAATTTATCCATCGCGCTCTGTATATCTGTTAACATCAGATGTCAGTGTTATTTTCATTTTGGCATAATTTAGACGACAATTTATCCATCGCAACCTGTATATCTGTTAACATCAGATGTCAGTGTTATTTTCATTTTGGCGCCATTTAGACGACAATTTATCCATCGTACCTTCATATGACATAATGCCTTCAGAATATTTAATGTCAGCCTGAATAATTTTTAAACTGACGTAGCATATTTCATATAAAAATGAATGTAGCCGACAATAATTTAAAATTCAATGTTTGAAAAGTGATCATTAACTTCAAAAATGTCGAGAAAAGGCATTATTCACGGCAAAGAGTGTTAGGGTTCAGCTAAAGTGAGCTATGGTTTTCTCAGTTTCGGCCCGGAGATCTTAGTCGCAAAGTTTTTACCTCGTTCTTCAATATACAAGATGCCGTAAATGTAGATGAAGAAAATACGAAGTTTACAAAAATAGAAATTAGACAACAGGTTAGTGCGACCCATACAGCAATTAAAACCCCATATTCAGATAACATGGGTTATATAAAGCGTTAGATTTTTATTTTTTTAATCATTTCACCCAAACGAGGCGGGAATGCCACAAGTACCCAAGGGGCTACAGTGATTGAAGGTGTGAGAAAAGACTGAGTATAGGCAGGATTGAGGAAAGGACAAAAGAGGAACGGGATTCAAGAAGACAGAATATGGCGATTGATGTTGCATTTAAACATTGTTAATCATTTCACTCCAAACAATGTGGGAAAGCCACTAGTACGCAATGGGCCACAGAGATTGAAAATGATAGAAAAGACAGTATGGGAAAGATTGAGGAAAGGATAAATGATGAACGGGATTCAAGAAGACAGTATATGGCGATTCATGTTACATTTAAATTATGTGAATCATTTGACACCAAACAACGTGGGAATGCTACTAGTATGCAAGGTTCCACAGGGAATAAAATTGATAGAAAAGACTGAGTATAGGAAGATTGAGGAAAGCACAAAAGATGAACGGGATTCAAGAACATAGAAGATAGTGATTGATGTTTCATTTAAATTATGTTAATCATTTCACCCCAAGCGATTTACTGATACAATTCCTACTAATTAAACCATAGCTGGGGGGTTCCGAGTGGAGGGGTATTCATACTTTTGCCAAAGGTATTTTACCGAGGGTATTTTACCGAGGGTTATTTTACCGAGGGTATTAGCGGGTAAGTGAATAAAACGAACCCAACCAGAATTGGCACTTCACTTGGTGATTCCGAGTCATTATCCTTTACACCGCGCGCTACTTCCAACCTTGTAGCATAAGGTCTTCTAGAGCAGATTTAGTAGTAGTAGTTAGGTTAGCCTATAGTTCAGTTCATACTCTTCCACGATTTTTTTAACTGTTTCATCCCTTGTTTCCTGTTTAGGATTGGCTTTCCAGTTCCTCCAACTTCTGACGTCTCCAGCTGGAATTTTAAATTTTATTCAGTACTTAGTATTGTTGGAGTTTTTGGGTACCTTGGTATACTAGTGAGCCAGCCAAAATGAGCCAACTCATTTTATAGTTCACCAATATAAGAGTTAACCAATCAGAAGGCTCAAAATATTCAATACTACGTGTATTAAGGTGGCCATGTTTTTTCCAGAATATTCACGGCCAGCCTTTGATATCGAAGACTGAAGAATTACAGAACAGCTGCTGGTGGTATTGGCGATATAGTCAGATCCAGTAGAGTGTCTGATTCGTGAGTGTTAATCTTTAACGTTGTTTCATTGAACAGATTACGTACTGCGCTGGATTCTATATTCATAGACTATGGTGAACATGGCCAACAGGTATTACTTTTTTCTTTTCCCAACAGAAGTCGATAGGTTTGCTTATCGCCCGTTTCACACTTCTCTCGGTCTTTGGAACAGAAGTAGAGTTTTTCCCCTTGTTTTCTGTTTAGGATTGAGTTTCCGGTTTCTTCTTCAACTCTTTATTTCAAACTATACTTTCATTCACTAATTAAATCTTGACATCTTCAAATGTAGAGCTCGCTGTTATCTTTCCTCCATAGCTACAAGAATTTTATTTCTAGGTCTTTCTTACACTAATGCAATTCCATACAGCAATCCTTTACCTTAAGTGGTTCTTTCGCCTTGAATAAAAGTCCTCTATCTAGATACTGACAAGCATCGACGTTGCTCAACTTCGGTGATCTGACGAGAACCGGTATTTCAACGTGAAATTGTCGTAAGCATAAATGACCTTAATTGCGACGTCATTTTAATTCTCTTACTGGACAATGTCGTCGTAGACGGACAGGAGGCGAGGCAAGTGAAGGATGTTGAATAATTCCTTTATATGTGAAGATGTGACTCAACAGGTTAGAGATAGGATTTTGTCTTTAAAAATACCGTGCAACAAACATGCACTTCAAATAAGAAAGAGGCAATTAAAACTCCCGGGACACCTGGCGAGGAAAGAAAGCTTGGAGAATTTAGGTCGAACGCAACATAATTAAGACAGAAGGTACAGAGATAATAAAATGGTAAATCTGAAAATTCCAATCCCCCTGAAGAAGGCCGAAGCGTACAAGGGCCGAAACGTCGTGAATATGGCAATAAAGATGAGAAAAACAGCCCGAACAATGTAATTAAATTAAATAATTAAAAATACTTCATCTCAGAAATATAGATATATGGTAAACCTAATTTGTGAATTGTATGAATGGAAGTTAGAGGAGGGGAAAAGAGTGATTGTAATGCGTCAAATATCGTAAGAAGTAAGTGCAATTGTATTAAAAGGTAAATATTTTAAGTGAATAAAACGAACACGACTGGAATTGGAACTCAGCTCCCCAAATTCCAATTCCGAGCCGAATTCAATTGCACCACCAGCACATCCAAGCTTACAGCACATGTTATACCCAGTCACCCATCTAGTTAGTGATCAGGCACGACGTTGCTTGATCATACGACAATCGGTGTTTCAACATGATATGGCCGTAAGCCTATACAGGATAATTGACTTTCTTCCACAAATGTTTGTCATTCGGGATGTTTGTCATTTTAGAAGGAATTGTAAACCCAGTCTTAACAGGGAACAAGAGTTAACACTCTACATCTGTTCAAAAGACCGGCGAGATACGTGAAAATGCTGATATATTTATAAAACACATCCCTGAATGTGATAACATGTGAAAACTTAGTGGTATCCACAGTATCTTTTTGTTTTCACGGATTTTTGTAATTAAATCCAAGACAGGCTAAAGAAACCTTTCTGGAAGGAATCGTTGCCAGTGATAAAAGCTGGTTTCTTTGTAATCATATTCATCGAAAGAGACAACTAAAACTTGGGCCTCCAGTCAGAAAATAAGTGAGAAATTTTAGTTTGCGTTTCGGATATAACGGGTGTTGCCTAGCATGACGTTTTGAATTGTATTATTTCAGAATGATATTGTCTTTCACCAGAACCACTTCCTCTATCGTAATTGAAATAGAGATTCACTGAACAATAAGAGATGTGTATTCCTCATTCATGACTAACGACAAAGCCTTTTTACTTGATTTTCGATAGATTTCTACCGAAGAATCATCGACAAACCAATTCCTAATTAACATTACCATCTACCAACCGTTAACAACGTTTTTATAAAATATTCATGTTGGCTGCTTAGCTGATTTTTTTAGCGGCACATCAAAACATCTATGGGTTATTTAATGCCTAAATCTAAATATACTGTACGTAATTTTATGCTTTCAACTAAAGATATTTAGTATATATTTTGATACTTTCCGAGTAAATGTCTGTTTTTTTGGATATATTGTTTTTAGATGCTAAAATGTATTGTTGGTAATTTCATTATTAAAATGTATTTTATACTTTTTTCGTATTGTATTGCTGGTAATCTTTTATATCTATAAAACAGATGCCTGTGTGGCTATTTGTCTGTATGTGTGTGTGTGTGTGTGCGTGTGTATATATATATATATATATATATATATATATATATATATATATATATATATATATATATATATGTGCTATTTAGGCACGTCCACATTTCTCGACCGATTTTGATGAACTTGTACACACGTTGCAAATTTACCAAAGTAGGTGAATACCAACTTTTCCTTCTCCAGACGCCCCACCCCTTGGGTTTTGTAGAAAAATCGATAAAACTGAAGGTGGGTACGACTTTTCACAAAATCACGGCAAATAATTTTTTTTTACTGGATGAGCTGATGTTCTGATGTAAATTCTGCGTAAATTACTGCTAGCTATTACTACCAACGTCTTTTTCTGTGACCCCCGAAAGCAACATCTCAACACAGACTAATAGCCTCCATTTCCCAGGTATTACTTGTATGAATTTGACAATACAGTGTTTAATTGTTGACTAGTCGATTTTGTTTCGCAGCATATCAACACCTCTATGGGTCATTTAATGACGAAATCTAAATATTTCGAACGCAATTTTATGCCTTCAACTACAGATATTTTGTATATAATTTTAGACTTTCAGGGTAAACGTTTGTTTTTTTTGTTTGTTTTTTTTTAGACATATTCTTTTTAGATGATAAAATGTATTGTTGGTATTTTTATAAGCATGTATTGCTGGTATTTTCATAATAAAAATTATTTTCATACTGCTTTTTTACTATGAAAAATGTATTGCTGGTAATTTTATTATAAAAATGAAATGTTGATTTTTGTTTCAGGTCACGGTGCATCTGGGAAAAAATGACAATTATGTAGTGGTTTAACTTTACTCAGAACCTCCGATCTCCCATTCAGAGGCCTTGTCAGCGGATGGATTCTATCGCCATACCCAGGATGATCATGTAGAAGAACCGTAATGACCAAAATTCTGCAGAATGGCGAATTACAGTTATCTCTTATGAACAACTACTTACTCTGTGTCTCTCACATAACAATCCATCTTTCTTTCCTTCTTTTACACACATGCAACACATATATTTTTGTCAAATTAATGTAGTAGAGAATTTTGCCCTAACGATTTTTAAAACAATAAGCAAATACAAAGCAACGAGTAATTCGAAAAATGAAACGGAGCTAATTATGAAAATAATCATTTTTTTAATGTTCAAATTCCTCCGCACTTTTGGCAGAAATTGGTACATGGCAGAAGAATGTGACTGTAATTGTTTATCAAGATTATGTGATTTATTCGTGTGTATGTGTGAGAATGAAGAGGCATAGAAGAAAGTGAGAAGGAAAGTGTAAGTGTCACGTAGCTTGTTGACTGTAGAAAGGGAATTTCTTTTAATCCTAAATCCTATTATATAAACATTTCTTGAAGGACTGAAAAACGGGTCGAGATTTTTCAACTGATGAATTGAGAAATTAATTACTAATTATGAAAATAATAATTTTTTAATGTTGAAATTACTCGGCATTTGGCAGAAATTGGTACATGGCGGAAAAAATATGACTGTAATCTTTTATCAAGATGATGTGATTATTAAGAGGCATAGGAGAAAGTGTGAAGGAAAGTGTAAGTGTCACGTAGCTTGTTGACAGTAGAATGAAGAAGGGAATTTCTTTTAATCCTAAATCATATTATATAAACATTGCTTGAACGACTGAAAAACGGGTCGAGATTTTTCAACTAAGTAATTCTCATCATATTATAACTGATAACATAAAATAGGAAGAAGTATATTATTGACCCCGACCTGGCATCTCGGCTTCAGTGACATTCTCATCGCCGTAACGGAGCGGATACTTCTTTGGATTTTATCAAGAATCTCTAAATATATATCAGGGGCACCAGACCATAAGTAGCAGTAATCTTCAAAGCATGGACGTATGGTAGATTTATAAATATGTAAGTTGGACACCACGAGGCGGTATAATGGTTAGTAAGCTTGTCTTGCTAGAACAATTAAGACTGAGTAGTGAGTTCGATCCTCACGCATCTAAGCTACGCTTGGAAAATTGCTATAAATATGTAAGCGTGGTGCGAATATGGAAATAAACACTAAGACTGCCAAACACCAAATGACAAAAAAATGGTTTCTGAGTCGGAGGATTCGCGCATTCTTCCGGTTAAAGAATTAATGCTATGAAAGTAAATATTTAATATTTTACAACAAACAGGCCTCATTCCCGCCAACAATAAAAACATGCTCTCTTTGAAGGTAAGGATATACATCATGAAACAGTTCACGGCGCGCTCGGATTAAAAGTTATTCTCTTCTTCATTCTACAGTGAACAAGCTACGTGACACTTACATTTTCTTCCTCCAACCCAACCGATTTGGTGTCAGTCAGAGTTTCTACCACTGAGCTATCCTCATTCGACAAAGAGATACGGCTAAATTTAGCGTATTAAAAAAGCGTTTAACGTTGAATTTTGGACGAATATCTGATGATCGTTACATTAGTGTTAATCTCGAGTACCGGGGGTGATAAATATTTTTGTATACATGCATACACACACACATACATGCATACACACACACATACATGCACACACACACAGACACACACACACACACACACACACATATATATATATATATATATACGCACACATACATATATATTTATTACAGGAATCATTCATACAAAAAGCAGATAGTGAAGTTAATGATATGAATGGCGAGAATACATCATCGCAAACAAATTTATTAAGATATAAGATACATTAACCCCGAACCTGTAGATGAATGTTATGATCCCTGTTTTTAATAAATTCCAGTTTCATAAGGTCTTTTTATACAAGTACTTTCGCCTGTTCATACAGACATCATCAAGTATGGAAATAGATTTGTTTTTTTACATCCAGGTAACAACGGGACAACGAAAGATTAGATGTGATCCGAAATATGTTTTTTTTTTAATGTGTTATTGTTAACGGTAAGAAATTTTAGAGCGTGCGGTCGCAAAGCTGAGGTTGAATTTTTTTTTTAAATTTAAGAGTGTGCTTTTTTGTACTAATATGGTAATAGGAGAATTCTTTTGTAGTAGTAGGTTTTTTAGTCGATGTGGCATGGACTAAATTGTTCAATAAATAGAGGAATGTCGCAGTTATTATCCGAACGTTGCACGTCGGATGAGTTCTTTTAATATCAAGTATGTGGTGCAGTTCAATTTATATTACATGAATCATTCATGCAAAAAGGTAGATAGTGAAGTTAAAGATATAAATGTCCCGTTATTATCGGGATGTAAAAAACAAATCTATTTCCATACCTGATGATGTCTGTATGCACAGGTGAAAGTACTCGTATAAAAAGACCTTATGCAACTGGAATTTATTAAAAACAGGGATCATAACATTCATGTACGGTTTCGTGTGTTAATGTATGTTAATAAATTTGTTTGCGAAAATGTATTCTCGCCATTTATATCATTAACTTCACTATCTGCTTTTTGTATGAACGATTTATGTAATATAAATTGAACTGCACCTCATACTTGAGCAATTTATCCCATATATATAGCACACATTAAGACTATATTTCTTACATTTCTTTATATATATATATAAGTATATAGAACTTTTCAGCATTAAGTGGCTATTTAACGGCATAGAGGGAGAGGAACAGATAGATGGAGCGAGGAGAGAGAGAGGGAGGAGGAGAGGAGAGAGGGGGAGAGAGTTTAAGTGGATCTTTAACCGTATAGAGGGAGAGGAAGTGATAAAAAGAGAGGAAGAGATAGGGGAGAAGAAGAGAGAGATGAAAAGAAAGAGAAAGAGATGCACAGGAAGAGAGATAACGAGTGGAAGAGATAGTTTTCCAGCTGTTTGTTTTTGATAGATATTAATACTGATATGAGAGAGAGAGAGAGAGAGAGCTGTAATAAAAACATTTTTCTAACAACTTACATATCCAATTTCCCCTATTTATCACTAACAATTGCATTAAATATTGACCACTGATCATCCATTCTTCTGGATTTTAAATGCAGATAGCATGATAAAACTTTCTCTTCAAAATTACCATTTTGTCTGCTTTATCATTGCCTTAAATTCCTCCATGGCTAGGTATCCAGATGAACGGAATTTTTTGGTAAGTAGAGATAGCATGAATTTTTTCCAGCATTTTAGCCATCAAAGGACTTTCCATCCTTTTTGTTTTTGATAGATATTAATACTGATATGAAAACAGAAACGATGATAAATTTAAAAAAAATATCTTTGGTCACCCCATCGAGGGCTATATCTACCGCTCTGGCTACTGCACTGAATATGAAGATTTCATCTGGCGTAGTTTTATCGATTTATATGGGATTTGGTAGATTTCAGTATTGACCCTATCAGTTAATTTGGCTCTCCAGATAACAAGGACATTGCAAATGCAGCTTTCAGGCAGATAAAAAATTCCACCCCTTGGTACAACTGTGCAGCAGCATGTCGTATGTTATCTGCTTGTGAATTCTGTCTCCCCCCCCCGCCATGTGCGGAGAGTAGGAATGCAAAGCACAAGGCTTCTATACAATTTTGGTATGACCTCCATGGCCTTTTGACCGAATCTTTTTCTCTGGAGGTCTAAGTAGTTTGTACAGTTTCTATATAATCTTGGTATGACCTACATGGCGTTTTCACCGAAGTTTTACTCTGAAGGTCTCTACAGTGTGAGCAGTTTCTATAAATCTTGATATGACCTGCATGGCGTTTTCACCGAAATCTTTCTCTGAAGGTCTCACGAGTGTGAGCAGTTATCATCAAATATACTGGCAGGATATGTACAAAATCTTTACATCTTTGTGTGTGATGAGGAGCTTACCAACTCGTGTTTAAGTCATTCAGCACACTCTTTTGATTCATACGTGCTGTTCTTGAGGTGCTTACTCTATGTTGGGCTTGGTGTTGAAATAAAGCAGCTGCGACAGAAATAACCTGTCCCTTTATTTTGGACATTCTCTGAGAAATGAAAGAACTTTGTGGGTAACACCAAATGTCATTGTTGCTTGAAGCATATCCCTGCCAAAGTACAGGGGCCTATTGTCCTCAAGGACGCATGGCACAGTGGATAAAGGCGTTAGTTACATCCAGTGACAGGACCCAAAGAGTGCGAGTTCAATACAAGAACTTGCAGAGGGAAATTAATCAGGAGATAACTGATAACTGTCATCCATTAGACATGGCACGTGGAACTAGAACAGTTTACCTCAGTGAGCGAAATAAAGGTTTCAGATCGACATTCCAACCACCTGAAAAAGGCCGGAGCGTGCAATGACCGAAACGTTGTAATAAATATGGCGACAAATATGAGGACAATAGTCCGAATAATGTAAAAATTGTACATAATAACTCATCTCAGAAATGTAGACATATGTTCAATTCGACATTCCAACCACCTGAAGAAAATCGGAGCGTTCAACCGTCGAAACGTTGTAATAAATATGGCGACAAAGTTGAGTACAATTGTCCGAATAATGTAAATAGTGTACATAATAACTCATCTCAGCAATATAGAAAGATGTTCAATTCAACATTCCAACCACCGAAGAAGGCCGGAGCGGAGAATGGCCGAAACGTTGTAATAAATATGGTTTTGCTTTAGCGATGTTCGAAAGATAGGAAAAGGACAAAATTCTAAGTACTCTATCTCTTGGAACGAAGTCTTTGAATTTTGGTATCCGAATAAAATCATCAGTTGACCAGTATCGTTCAAGGGCTATGAAGGCCTTCATTTTCTTGAAAGTGATGTCCTTCCTTGTGCTAATATGAGAATAGAAATCAGCCTTTGCTCCTCGTTTTTTTGTTCCCCTAATTAGCATATTTATTTGTCTCGTTCAAAAAGGAATTATTTCGCGGACGATAAATAAATGTAATAATTTCCATACTGAAATGTTGTCAGGTACAGCTTTGGGGCCAGTAACTTCCATAAAACTAGCTAGCCATGGATGATAATAACCGGTCTGTACATCGGGGTCGTCGTTACACATTATCTCATCTCCGAATATTAAACCATTTATATCCGCTAGAGTAAAGCCTTCAAAATCGTCATCATAGTCAGAATTGAAGAATGATTCGTTTGATGTAAATGCTGTCATTTTTGTTCGGAAAAAAATTACAAAATTCACGCGATATTCAAAGATGTTGTATCTTGCATAGAGTGTATAATAATGAAACATGACGTCGGAAAACGGACTTTTAACCTTGTTTTGGGTCTGAGAGTAGGCTGTTTTCAGCTTAAAATAACGGACATAACACTTGACTGGTGTTTATTCTTACCAACGGTTTTGAGGAGACAGAATGCGCCTTCAGGTACAGGGGAAGAATTTGTAGTGCGACAATATACGACCCTGCGTTTTTCACACACTATTACAGAGCCGCCAGTAGTCACGTAAACTTGTTAGAGGTTATACGGTGCCTCATTCTATCAACATGCAGAGACTTTTACAATTATTCCGAGCAATCACTAATAGGCGTCTGCTGTGATCGGAATTATCACGCTGATACACCTGGGTAAAGTGATTCCTATGGGCTCTAACCGCTGAACATACATACATACTTTTATATGCATATATATATATATATATATATATATATATATATATATATATATATATATATGTATGTATGTATGTATATAAAAGTGAACATAGAAGTCAACACTTAGAGGCGACAGTTTGTTTCATGCTAGATGCAATCGTCAGGCCACCTATATATATATATATATATATATATATATATATATATATACAAGTATAGGATTGGTGTATACGGAATAAATTCCAATAACCAACAATTACTATTCTTAAAAGAGTGCTCAATACAGAGTAGAGCAAATATAATTATTTATTCGAAAATTATAACATTATTATGTTATAAAATCACAAAAAATATAAACATTTTGTTTCAACATTTCTGGTGTCTTATCAAGCAATCGTGTTGAATGTAGAATGAAGGGTTTTCCTTTTATTCTGCATTCAACACCGTCACTTGATAAGACATCAGAAGTGTTGAAACAAAATGGCTATTTTTGTAGTGATTTTATAACATGTTTATGTTATAATTTTCGAATAAATAATTATACATTCCACTCCACATTTCACCTCAAGGTTCTAAAGTCCTTGTATATCAGATCCTGTGGGCCTTCCCTTTCTAAACAAAGGGAATGCTTACTGGGTCTGGATGTTATTGGACTATTAATTTTCTTGAAATTCATATTTTTTTCTTCCATTCTTTTCCATTTGTTAAGTTAAATTTAATTTACACGCTTTTTAAATTTTCTATTCCAAGAAAAATAAACTTGATAAGTTCTGGGACGAAACCGTTTTTTTTGGGGGGGTAGCTTTTTCTTTTGAAAAATGCCTTATAAATTTTGTTGTTTTCATATTTATAATTATACATACATACATATATATATGTATATATTTATATATATATATATATATATATATATATATATATATATATATATATATATATATATATATGTACATATATATATATATATATATATATATATATATATATATATATATATATATATATATATATATATATATGTGTGTGTGTGTGTGTGCGCGTGTGTGTGTGTATAAAGTCATGAAATTTGGAATAAAAATTATTATGTTTAAGTCAGGGTATATTTTTAATCGCTTTGGAAATGTGTATGGAGATGGCATAAAAGTAATTGGTTTTCTTTCTTTCACGGTCAACTCAGAATCGCTGCTGCTGCTGATGATGATGATATATTTAACTCCATTTCTGTTTGGTTGATCTGACATTAATTAGCACTAAAAAGATAATTTTAATGAAATTCGACAAGCTCACATGCAAATGTTTTTTTTTTTCAGTCGCTCTTTTTGATCGAGAGGCGAAAATATTAAAATCATGTTTAATATTCCCCAGCCGAGCTCAACTCTGTAGTCTATCACGATACTTTTTTAAACTTGCATTTATTCATTAAACCGCCGGTGGAGAAAAAAGATTAATCATTTTGAAACCTTTGAAATAACGTAAGCAAAACACGTTCTTTTTTCTCATCTCAAATGTTGCACTCGTTTGAGTTTAACATATAATTGATCACCTGTTTAGTTCATTTCCGTTTAAATAAGTGACATATTCTATGTGCCGTGTCATCTCAGAACGAGGCCTATCATGGCTCTCCACAATTTCCCTTCCTTTAGAAAAAATCTTAATAAATTTTGTCTTTTTGTTATTTCTTCCAAACCCTATTGCGCCATCCATAGATATTAGTCATGATTTGAGTTTGAAACGTTAAAATAGATTGTTAGATTTGATGGGTAAGGAGATATATAACTTTAAAGATAGAAAAAGTTAAAACAGCTTTGTTCTTTGTCTCCTTGTGCTGTGTGCTTTTAGGACGTTGGCAATCATGTCTCTCCACAATTTCCTACACTTTGTAGCACTTAATTTTTTCCCCTTTTTATTATTTCTCCCCAAACCTGTTCTGACATTCATAAATATTAGTTATGGTTTGAGTTTGAAACGTTAAAATAGATTGTTAGATTTGATGGCTAAGGAGATATATTTTATAACTTTAAAGATAGAAAAAGTTAAAGTGACTTTTTTCTTCGTTTTATTCTTCACGTACCGTGTCCCTTTAGGACGTTGCTGATCATGGCTCTTCACAGTTTTTTCTTTGTAGTTCTTAATAGATTTTGTCTTTTTGTTATTTTTCCCACACTCTGCCCGCCACCGATTTACTGAAGCCCATCAAGTATGTTACGTGCTGCTTTCCACTGTCCCTCTTCGTTTCCATCTGAGGGAAACCCTGTTCTGCTCTCCATTTAGTCAATCTAAGTGTGTTATGTGTTCTTTTCCTCTGCCCATCTTCGTTTTTGCTTCCAATTTCCGTAAAACTTCGTCTTAAATCACATTTTCAGTCCATGTAATTACAATTATCGTTTTGTAGAATCACATTTCAGTTGCCTCAAGAGAATTCTTCATCTGTGAAGAGAATTTCCAGGATTACTTGCCATATAGGAGGACGGATATTACATAACTGTTCAGTCCTTTTTTGTTTGCTTTTATCCAAATTTTCCTATTTCTTGATACTTTGCTTAGTTTTTGAAAAACACTTTCGCTATCCCAATGCATCTTCAGATTTCTGTGTCGTATTTTCCGATCTCTGTTAAAATACTGTGAAGCAACTGAATCAATTATTTTGCTTGCTTGGTTTTAGTGTTCCCAAATCATCCTTCTCATCACGACGGATGTGAAATATGAGTAACTGTAGATCATATGACATACAATGAATATTCATTTAAACATTGGCTTTAGTGTTCCCAAATCATCCTTCTCATCACGACAGATGTGAAATATAGGTATTTATAGATCATATGACATACAATGAATATTCATTAAAACATTGGTTTTAGTGTTCCCAAATCATCCTTCTCATCACGACAGATGTGAAATATAGGTATTTATAGATCATATGACATACAATGAATATTCATTAAAACATTGGTTTTAGTGTTCCCAAATCATCCTTCTCATCACAACAGATGTGAAATATAGGTAATTATAGATCATATGACATACAATGAATATTCATTAAAACATTGGTTTTAGTGTTCCCAAATCATCCTTCTCATCACGACAGATGTGAAATATAGGTATTTATAGATCATATGACATACAATGAATATTCATTAAAACATTGGTTTTAGTGTTCCCAAATCATCCTTCTCATCACGACAAATGTGAAATATAGGTATTTATAGATCATATGACATACAATGAATATTCATAAAACATTGGTTTTAGTGTTCCCAAATCATCCTTCTCATCACGACAGATGTGAAATATAGGTAATTATAGATCATATGACATACAATGAATATTCATTAAAACATTGGTTTTAGTGTTCCCAAATCATCCTTCTCATCACGACAGATGTGAAATATAGGTATTTATAGATCATATGACATACAATGAATATTCATTAAAACATTGGTTTTAGTGTTCCCAAATCATCCTTCTCATCACGACAGATGTGAAATATAGGTATTTATAGATCATATGACATACAATGAATATTCATTAAAACATTGGTTTTAGTGTTCCCAAATCATCCTTCTCATCACGACGGATGTGAAATATGAGTAAGTGTAGATCATATGACATACAATGAATATTCATTAAAACATTGGCTTTAGTGTTCCGCAATCACCCTTCTTATCTCGACGGATGTGAAATATGGGTATATGTATATCATATGACATACAATGTATCTTAATTAAAACATTGATTTTAGTTTTCCCAAATCGTCCTTCTTATCTCGATATATGTGAAATATAGGTATTTATAGATCGTATGACATACAATGAATATTCATCAAAACATTGGTTTTAGTGTTTCCAAATCATTCTTCTTACCTCGACGGATGTGAAATATGGGTATGTGTATATTGTATGACATACAAATCTTTTTATCTCAGACCAATAGTGCGTAACTGAAAGACACAATACAAGAAATCTCACACCTCAGCCGTTTCTAAGCTCGATAGTACCTCTTGAGACTAAAAATGATTTTATATCCTGAGATATATGTGGAAGCGTGTTGAAAATACTAAAATCAACAGTGACAATTTTACATCGAAAAATGTTTTAAATACAGAGAAATTTTTTTTTAAATTTTAGGCGTAACTTACTGAGTTTGATATCGTTATTGGTATTATCTTTATCTCTTCTGTTTTTACTTTCATCGCATTTTTATTATTTTTGTTACAGTTGCTTTGATTTTTATCGCTTTGGTTTTTATTTGCATCGAATCTGTTTATACATTTATCACTTCCATTTTTACTGTTAACTATTTTGCTTTTATTTGTTATCGTTTTTGTTTTTATGTTTATCGCCTTTGTCTTTACTTTTATCGCTTTTGTTTTTATTTTTATTGCCTCTACTTTTATATTTATCTTCTTTATTTTCATCACTTCTTTTTATCACTTTTTATTTTTATCGATTTTGTTTTTATTTTTATCACTTTTATTTTCATCATTTTATTTTTATTTTATCACTTTTCTTTTTATCTTTATCGATTTTGTTTTTATTTTATCACTTTTGTTACATCATTTTTGTTTTTTATTTTTATCACTTTTCAATTTATTTTCATCTCTTTTACTTTTAACTATTTTGTTTTAATTTTCATTAGTTTTGTTTTTATATTTTTTGTTATTGGTTCTATTTTCATCAGTTTTGATTCGATTTTTTTGTTGCTTTTTTAATTTTAACGTTTTTATTTTATATTTATCAGTTTTGTTTTTCTTTTTTATAGCAGTTGGTTTTATTTTCATCGCTTTTGTTTCTGTTTTTATCACTTTTCTTTTATTTTTAATTTTTTTTCACTGTTAATTCTGTTTTAAACTTTATCCGTTTCGTTTTTATATTCATCGCATTTGCTTTTTTGTTTTGTTTTTTAACCTCTTAGTTTTTACTTTTATCAGTACTAGCTTTATTTTTATAGCAATTTCTTTTTACTTTTATCGATTCCGTTTTTCTATTTATTGTTAATGTTTTTATATTCATCGCTTTTATTTTTCGTTTTATCGTTATCGGTTTTATTTTTATTGTTTTTACATTTATTGCTTTTCTTTTTCTTTTTATCGTTATCGGTTTTATTTTTATTGTTTTTACATTTATTGCTTTTATTTTTATTTTTATCGTTATCGGTTTTATTTTTATTGTTTTTACATTTATTACTTTTATTTTTATTTTTATCCTCATCGGTTTTATTTTTATTGTTTTTACATTTATTGCTTTTATTTTTCTTTTTATCCTCATCGGTTTTATTTTTATTGTTTTTACATTTATTACTTTTATTTTTATTTTTATCCTCATCGGTTTTATTTTTATTGTTTTTACATTTATTGCTTTGCTTTTACTTTTTATAGTTATCGGTTTTATTTTTATTGTTTTTACATTTATTGCTTTTATTTTTATTTTTATCGTTATCGGTTTTATTTTTATTGTTTTTACATTTATTACTTTTATTTTTATTTTTATCCTTATCGGTTTTATTTTTATTGTTTTTACATTTATTGCTTTTCTTTTACTTTTTATAGTTATCGGTTTTATTTTTATTGTTTTTACATTTATTACTTTTATTTTTATTTTTATCCTTATCGGTTTTATTTTTATTGTTTTTACATTTATTGCTTTGCTTTTACTTTTTATAGTTATCGGTTTTATTTTTATTGTTTTTACATTTATTACTTTTATTTTTATTTTTATCCTTATCGGTTTTATTTTTATTGTTTTTACATTTATTGCTTTTCTTTTTATTTTTATCGTTATCGGTTTTATTTTTATTGTTTTTACATTTATTGCTTTTCTTTTACTTTTTATAGTTATCGGTTTTATTTTTATTGTTTTTACATTTATTGCTTTTATTTTTATTTTTATCGTTATCGGTTTTATTTTTATTGTTTTTACATTTATTACTTTTATTTTTATTTTTATCCTTATCGGTTTTATTTTTATTGTTTTTACATTTATTGCTTTTCTTTTACTTTTTATAGTTATCGGTTTTATTTTTATTGTTTTTACATTTATTACTTTTATTTTTATTTTTATCCTTATCGGTTTTATTTTTATTGTTTTTACATTTATTGCTTTGCTTTTACTTTTTATAGTTATCGGTTTTATTTTTATTGTTTTTACATTTATTACTTTTATTTTTATTTTTATCCTTATCGGTTTTATTTTTATTGTTTTTACATTTATTGCTTTTCTTTTTATTTTTATCGTTATCGGTTTTATTTTTATTGTTTTTACATTTATTGCTTTTCTTTTACTTTTTATAGTTATCGGTTTTATTTTTATTGTTTTTACATTTATTGCTTTTCTTTTACTTTTTATAGTTATCGGTTTTATTTTTATTGTTTTTACATTTATTGCTTTTATTTTTATTTTTATCGTTATCGGTTTTATTTTTATTGTTTTTACATTTATTACTTTTATTTTTATTTTTATCCTTATCGGTTTTATTTTTATTGTTTTTACATTTATTGTTTTTCTTTTACTTTTTATAGTTATCGGTTTTATTTTTATTGTTTTTACATTTATTACTTTTATTTTTATTTTTATCCTTATCGGTGTTATTTTTATTGTTTTTACATTTATTGCTTTTCTTTTTATTTTTATCGTTATCGGTTTTATTTTTATTGTTTTTACATTTATTGCTTTTCTTTTTCTTTTTATCGTTATCGGTTTTATTTTTATTGTTTTTACATTTATTGCTTTTATTTTTATTTTTATCGTTATCGGTTTTATTTTTATTGTTTTTACATTTATTGCTTTTCTTTTACTTTTTATAGTTATCGGTTTTATTTTTATTGTTTTTACATTTATTGCTTTTATTTTTATTTTTATCCTTATCGGTTTTATTTTTATTGTTTTTACATTTATTACTTTTATTTTTATTTTTATCCTTATCGGTTTTATTTTTATTGTTTTTACATTTATTGTTTTTCTTTTACTTTTTATAGTTATCGGTTTTATTTTTATTGTTTTTACATTTATTACTTTTATTTTTATTTTTATCCTTATCGGTGTTATTTTTATTGTTTTTACATTTATTGCTTTTCTTTTTATTTTTATCGTTATCGGTTTTATTTTTATTGTTTTTACATTTATTGCTTTTCTTTTTCTTTTTATCGTTATCGGTTTTATTTTTATTGTTTTTACATTTATTGCTTTTATTTTTATTTTTATCGTTATCGGTTTTATTTTTATTGTTTTTACATTTATTGCTTTTCTTTTACTTTTTATAGTTATCGGTTTTATTTTTATTGTTTTTACATTTATTGCTTTTATTTTTATTTTTATCGTTATCGGTTTTATTTTTATTGTTTTTACATTTATTACTTTTATTTTTATTTTTATCCTTATCGGTTTTATTTTTATTGTTTTTACATTTATTGTTTTTCTTTTACTTTTTATAGTTATCGGTTTTATTTTTATTGTTTTTACATTTATTACTTTTATTTTTATTTTTATCCTTATCGGTGTTATTTTTATTGTTTTTACATTTATTGCTTTTCTTTTTATTTTTATCGTTACCGGTTTTATTTTTATTGTTTTTACATTTATTGCTTTTCTTTTACTTTTTATAGTTATCGGTTTTATTTTTATTGTTTTTACATTTATTGCTTTTATTTTTATTTTTATCGTTATCGGTTTTATTTTTATTGTTTTTACATTTATTACTTTTATTTTTATTTTTATCCTTATCGGTTTTATTTTTATTGTTTTTACATTTATTGCTTTTCTTTTACTTTTTATAGTTATCGGTTTTATTTTTATTGTTTTTACATTTATTACTTTTATTTTTATTTTTATCCTTATCGGTTTTATTTTTATTGTTTTTACATTTATTGCTTTGCTTTTACTTTTTATAGTTATCGGTTTTATTTTTATTGTTTTTACATTTATTACTTTTATTTTTATTTTTATCCTTATCGGTTTTATTTTTATTGTTTTTACATTTATTGCTTTTCTTTTTATTTTTATCGTTATCGGTTTTATTTTTATTGTTTTTACATTTATTGCTTTTCTTTTACTTTTTATAGTTATCGGTTTTATTTTTATTGTTTTTACATTTATTGCTTTTATTTTTATTTTTATCCTTATCGGTTTTATTTTTATTGTTTTTACATTTATTACTTTTATTTTTATTTTTATCCTTATCGGTTTTATTTTTATTGTTTTTACATTTATTGTTTTTCTTTTACTTTTTATAGTTATCGGTTTTATTTTTATTGTTTTTACATTTATTACTTTTATTTTTATTTTTATCCTTATCGGTGTTATTTTTATTGTTTTTACATTTATTGCTTTTCTTTTTATTTTTATCGTTATCGGTTTTATTTTTATTGTTTTTACATTTATTGCTTTTCTTTTTCTTTTTATCGTTATCGGTTTTATTTTTATTGTTTTTACATTTATTGCTTTTATTTTTATTTTTATCGTTATCGGTTTTATTTTTATTGTTTTTACATTTATTGCTTTTCTTTTACTTTTTATAGTTATCGGTTTTATTTTTATTGTTTTTACATTTATTGCTTTTATTTTTATTTTTATCGTTATCAGTTTTATTTTTATTGTTTTTACATTTATTACTTTTATTTTTATTTTTATCCTTATCGGTTTTATTTTTATTGTTTTTACATTTATTGTTTTTCTTTTACTTTTTATAGTTATCGGTTTTATTTTTATTGTTTTTACATTTATTACTTTTATTTTTATTTTTATCCTTATCGGTGTTATTTTTATTGTTTTTACATTTATTGCTTTTCTTTTTATTTTTATCGTTACCGGTTTTATTTTTATTGTTTTTACATTTATTGCTTTTCTTTTACTTTTTATAGTTATCGGTTTTATTTTTATTGTTTTTACATTTATTGCTTTTATTTTTATTTTATCGTTATCGGTTTTATTTTTATTGTTTTTACATTTATTACTTTTATTTTTATTTTTATCCTTATCGGTTTTATTTTTATTGTTTATACATTTATTGTTTTTCTTTTACTTTTTATAGTTATCGGTTTTATTTTTATTGTTTTTACATTTATTACATTTATTTTTATTTTTATCCTTATCGGTGGGTGTTATTTTTATTGTTTTTACATTTATTGCTTTTCTTTTTATTTTTATCGTTATCGGTTTTATTTTTATTGTTTTTACATTTATTGCTTTTCTTTTACTTTTTATAGTTATCGGTTTTATTTTTATTGTTTTTACATTTATTACTTTTATTTTTATTTTTATCCTTATCGGTTTTATTTTTATTGTTTTTACATTTATTACTTTTCTTTTTCTTTTTATCGTTATCGGTTTTATTTTTATTGTTTTTACATTTATTGCTTTTCTTTTACTTTTTATAGTTATCGGTTTTATTTTTATTGTTTTTACATTTATTACTTTTATTTTTATTTTTATCCTTATCGGTTTTATTTTTATTGTTTTTACATTTATTACTTTTCTTTTTCTTTTTATCGTTATCGATTTTATTTTTATTGTTTTTAGATTTATTGCTTTTCTTTTTATTTTTATCGTTATCGGTTTTATTTTTATTGTTTTTACATTTATTGCTTCTCTTTTACTTTTTATAGTTATCGGTTTTATTTTAATTGTTTTTACATTTATTGCTTTTATTTTTATTTTTATCGTTATCGGTTTTATTTTTATTGTTTTTACATTTATTACTTTTATTTTTATTTTTATCCTTATCGGTTTTATTTTTATTGTTTTTACATTTATTGCTTTTCTTTTACTTTTTATAGTTATCGGTTTTATTTTTATTGTTTTTACATTTATTACTTTTATTTTTATTTTTATCCTTATCGGTTTTATTTTTATTGTTTTTACATTTATTGCTTTGCTTTTACTTTTTATAGTTATCGGTTTTATTTTTATTGTTTTTACATTTATTACTTTTATTTTTATTTTTATCCTTATCGGTTTTATTTTTATTGTTTTTACATTTATTGCTTTTCTTTTTATTTTTATCGTTATCGGTTTTATTTTTATTGTTTTTACATTTATTGCTTTTCTTTTACTTTTTATAGTTATCGGTTTTATTTTTATTGTTTTTACATTTATTGCTTTTCTTTTACTTTTTATAGTTATCGGTTTTATTTTTATTGTTTTTACATTTATTGCTTTTATTTTTATTTTTATCGTTATCGGTTTTATTTTTATTGTTTTTACATTTATTACTTTTATTTTTATTTTTATCCTTATCGGTTTTATTTTTATTGTTTTTACATTTATTGTTTTTCTTTTACTTTTTATAGTTATCGGTTTTATTTTTATTGTTTTTACATTTATTACTTTTATTTTTATTTTTATCCTTATCGGTGTTATTTTTATTGTTTTTACATTTATTGCTTTTCTTTTTATTTTTATCGTTATCGGTTTTATTTTTATTGTTTTTACATTTATTGCTTTTCTTTTTCTTTTTATCGTTATCGGTTTTATTTTTATTGTTTTTACATTTATTGCTTTTATTTTTATTTTTATCGTTATCGGTTTTATTTTTATTGTTTTTACATTTATTGCTTTTCTTTTACTTTTTATAGTTATCGGTTTTATTTTTATTGTTTTTACATTTATTGCTTTTATTTTTATTTTTATCCTTATCGGTTTTATTTTTATTGTTTTTACATTTATTACTTTTATTTTTATTTTTATCCTTATCGGTTTTATTTTTATTGTTTTTACATTTATTGTTTTTCTTTTACTTTTTATAGTTATCGGTTTTATTTTTATTGTTTTTACATTTATTACTTTTATTTTTATTTTTGTCCTTATCGGTGTTATTTTTATTGTTTTTACATTTATTGCTTTTCTTTTTATTTTTATCGTTATCGGTTTTATTTTTATTGTTTTTACATTTATTGCTTTTCTTTTTCTTTTTATCGTTATCGGTTTTATTTTTATTGTTTTTACATTTATTGCTTTTATTTTTATTTTTATCGTTATCGGTTTTATTTTTATTGTTTTTACATTTATTGCTTTTCTTTTACTTTTTATAGTTATCGGTTTTATTTTTATTGTTTTTACATTTATTGCTTTTATTTTTATTTTTATCGTTATCGGTTTTATTTTTATTGTTTTTACATTTATTACTTTTATTTTTATTTTTATCCTTATCGGTTTTATTTTTATTGTTTTTACATTTATTGTTTTTCTTTTACTTTTTATAGTTATGGGTTTTATTTTTATTGTTTTTACATTTATTACTTTTATTTTTATTTTTATCCTTATCGGTGTTATTTTTATTGTTTTTACATTTATTGCTTTTCTTTTTATTTTTATCGTTACCGGTTTTATTTTTATTGTTTTTACATTTATTGCTTTTCTTTTACTTTTTATAGTTATCGGTTTTATTTTTATTGTTTTTACATTTATTGCTTTTATTTTTATTTTTATCGTTATCGGTTTTATTTTTATTGTTTTTACATTTATTACTTTTATTTTTATTTTTATCCTTATCGGTTTTATTTTTATTGTTTTTACATTTATTGTTTTTCTTTTACTTTTTATAGTTATCGGTTTTATTTTTATTGTTTTTACATTTATTACTTTTATTTTTATTTTTATCCTTATCGGTGTTATTTTTATTGTTTTTACATTTATTGCTTTTCTTTTTATTTTTATCGTTATCGGTTTTATTTTTATTGTTTTTACATTTATTGCTTTTCTTTTACTTTTTATAGTTATCGGTTTTATTTTTATTGTTTTTACATTTATTACTTTTATTTTTATTTTTATCCTTATCGGTTTTATTTTTATTGTTTTTACATTTATTACTTTTCTGGTTCTTTTTATCGTTATCGGTTTTATTTTTATCGTTTTTACATTTATTGCTTTTCTTTTACTTTTTATAGTTATCGGTTTTATTTTTATTGTTTTTACATTTATTACTTTTATTTTTATTTTTATCCTTATCGGTTTTATTTTTATTGTTTTTACATTTATTACTTTTCTTTTTCTTTTTATCGTTATCGGTTTTATTTTTATTGTTTTTAGATTTATTGCTTTTCTTTTTATTTTCATCGTTATCGGTTTTATTTTTATTGTTTTTACATTTATTGCTTTTCTTTTACTTTTTATAGTTATCGGTTTTATTTTTATTGTTTTTACATTTATTGCTTTTATTTTTATTTTTATCCTTATCGGTTTTATTTTTATTGTTTTTACATTTATTACTTTTATTTTTATTTTTATCCTTATCGGTTTTATTTTTATTGTTTTTACATTTATTGTTTTTCTTTTACTTTTTATAGTTATCGGTTTTATTTTTATTGTTTTTACATTTATTACTTTTATTTTTATTTTTATCCTTATCGGTGTTATTTTTATTGTTTTTACATTTATTGCTTTTCATTTTATTTTTATCGTTATCGGTTTTATTTTTATTGTTTTTACATTTATTGCTTTTCTTTTTCTTTTTATCGTTATCGGTTTTATTTTTATTGTTTTTACATCTATTGCTTTTATTTTTATTTTTATCGTTATCGGTTTTATTTTTATTGTTTTTACATTTATTGCTTTTCTTTTACTTTTTATAGTTATCGGTTTTATTTTTATTGTTTTTACATTTATTGCTTTTATTTTTATTTTTATCGTTATCAGTTTTATTTTTATTGTTTTTACATTTATTACTTTTATTTTTATTTTTATCCTTATCGGTTTTATTTTTATTGTTTTTACATTTATTGTTTTTCTTTTACTTTTTATAGTTATCGGTTTTATTTTTATTGTTTTTACATTTATTACTTTTATTTTTATTTTTATCCTTATCGGTGTTATTTTTATTGTTTTTACATTTATTGCTTTTCTTTTTATTTTTATCGTTACCGGTTTTATTTTTATTGTTTTTACATTTATTGCTTTTCTTTTACTTTTTATAGTTATCGGTTTTATTTTTATTGTTTTTACATTTATTGCTTTTATTTTTATTTTTATCGTTATCGGTTTTATTTTTATTGTTTTTACATTTATTACTTTTATTTTTATTTTTATCCTTATCGGTTTTATTTTTATTGTTTATACATTTATTGTTTTTCTTTTACTTTTTATAGTTATCGGTTTTATTTTTATTGTTTTTACATTTATTACTTTTATTTTTATTTTTATCCTTATCGGTGGGTGTTATTTTTATTGTTTTTACATTTATTGCTTTTCTTTTTATTTTTATCGTTATCGGTTTTATTTTTATTGTTTTTACATTTATTGCTTTTCTTTTACTTTTTATAGTTATCGGTTTTATTTTTATTGTTTTTACATTTATTACTTTTATTTTTATTTTTATCCTTACCGGTTTTATTTTTATTGTTTTTACATTTATTACTTTTCTTTTTCTTTTTATCCTTATCGGTTTTATTTTTATTGTTTTTACATTTATTGCTTTTCTTTTACTTTTTATAGTTATCGGTTTTATTTTTATTGTTTTTACATTTATTACTTTTATTTTTATTTTTATCCTTATCGGTTTTATTTTTATTGTTTTTACATTTATTACTTTTCTTTTTCTTTTTATCGTTATCGATTTTATTTTTATTGTTTTTAGATTTATTGCTTTTCTTTTTATTTTTATCGTTATCGGTTTTATTTTTATTGTTTTTACATTTATTGCTTTTCTTTTACTTTTTATAGTTATCGGTTTTATTTTAATTGTTTTTACATTTATTGCTTTTATTTTTATTTTTATCGTTATCGGTTTTATTTTTATTGTTTTTACATTTATTACTTTTATTTTTATTTTTATCCTTATCGGTTTTATTTTTATTGTTTTTACATTTATTGCTTCTCTTTTACTTTTTATAGTTATCGGTGTTATTTTTATTGTTTTTACATTTATTACTTTTATTTTTATTTTTATCGTTATCGGTTTTATTTTTATTGTTTTTACATTTATTGCTTTTCTTTTACTTTTTATAGTTATCGGTTTTATTTTTATTGTTTTTACATTTATTACTTTTATTTTAATTTTTATCGTTATCGGTTTTATTTTTATTGTTTTTACATTTATTACTTTTATTTTTACTTTTATCCTTATCGGTTTTATTTTTATTGTTTTTACATTTATTGTTTTTCTTTTACTTTTTATAGTTATCGGTTTTATTTTTATTGTTTTTACATTTATTACTTTTATTTTTATTTTTATCCTTATCAGTGTTATTTTTATTGTTTTTACATTTATTGCTTTTCTTTTTATTTTTATCGTTATCGGTTTTATTTTTATTGTTTTTACATTTATTGTTTTTCTTTTACTTTTTATAGTTATCGGTTTTATTTTTATTGTTTTTACATTTATTACTTTTATTTTTATTTTTATCGTTATCGGTTTTATTTTTATTGTTTTTACATTTATTACTTTTATTTTTATTTCTATCCTTATCGGTGTTATTTTTATTGTTTTTACATTTATTACTTTTATTTTTATTTTTATCGTTATCGGTTTTATCTTTATTGTTTTTACATTTATTGCTTTTCTTTTACTTTTTATAGTAATCGGTTTTATTTTTATTGTTTTTACATTTATTACTTTTATTTTTATTTTTATCGTTATCGGTTTTATTTTTATTGTTTTTACATTTATTACTTTTATTTTTATTTTTATCCTTATCGGTTTTATTTTTATTGTTTTTACATTTATTGTTTTTCTTTTACTTTTTATAGTTATCGGTTTTATTTTTATTGTTTTTACATTTATTACTTTATTTTTATTTTTATCGTTATCGGTTTTATTTTTATTGTTTTTACATTTATTGCTTTTCTTTTACTTTTTATAGTTATCGGTTTTATTTTTATTGTTTTTACATTTATTGCTTTTATTTTTATTTTTATCGTTATCGGTTTTATTTTTATTGTTTTTACATTTATTGTTTTTCTTTTACTTTTTATAGTTATCGGTTTTATTTTTATTGTTTTTACATTTATTACTTTTATTTTTATTTTTATCCTTATCGGTGTTATTTTTATTGTTTTTACATTTATTGCTTTTCTTTTTATTTTTATCGTTATCGGTTTTATTTTTATTGTTTTTACATTTATTGCTTTTCTTTTACTTTTTATAGTTATCGGTTTTATTTTTATTGTTTTTACATTTATTACTTTTATTTTTATTTTTATCGTTATCGGTTTTATTTTTATTGTTTTTACATTTATTACTTTTCTTTTTCTTTTTATCGTTATCGGTTTTATTTTTATTGTTTTTACATTTATTGCTTTTCTTTTTATTTTTATCCTTATCGGTTTTATTTTTATTGTTTTTACATTTATTGCTTTTCTTTTACTTTTTATAGTTATCGGTTTTATTCTTATTGTTTTTACATTTATTACTTTTCTTTTTCTTTTTATCCTTATCGGTTTTATTTTTATTGTTTTACATTTATTGCTTTTCTTTTACTTTTTATAGTTATCGGTTTTATTTTTATTGTTTTTACATTTATTACTTTTATTTTTATTTTTATCCTTATCGGTTTTATTTTTATTGTTTTTACATTTATTGCTTTTCTTTTTATTTTTATCGTTATCGGTTTTATTTTTATTGTTTTTACATTTATTGCTTTTCTTTTTCTTTTTATCGTTATCGGTTTTATTTTTATTGTTTTTACATTTATTGCTTTCCTTTTACTTTTTATCGTTATCGATTTTATTTTTATTGTTTTTACATTTATTGCTTTTATTTTTATTTTTATCGTTATCGGTTTTATTTTTATTGTTTTTACATTTATTACTTTTCTTTTTCTTTTTATAGTTATCGGTTTTATTTTTATTGTTTTTACATTTATTGCTTTTCTTTTTATCGTTATCGTTTTTATTTTTATTGTTTTTATATTTATTGCTTTTCTTTTTCTTTTTAGTGTTATCGGTTTTATTTTTATTGTTTATACATTTATTGCTTTTATTTTTATCGTTATCGGTTTTATTTTTATTGTTTTTACATTTATTGCTTTTATTTTTATTTTTATCGTTATCGGTTTTATTTTTATTGTTTTTACATTTATTGCTTTTATTTTTATCGTTATCGGTTTTATTTTTATTGTTTTTACATTTATTGCTTTTCTTTTTCTTTTTATCGTTATCGGTTTTATTTTTATTGTTTTTACATTTATTGCTTTTCTTTTTATTTTTATCGTTATCGGTTTTATTTTTATTGTTTTTACATTTATTGCTTTTCTTTTACTTTTTATAGTTATCGGTTTTATTTTTATTGTTTTTACATTTATTGCTTTTATTTTTATCGTTATCGGTTTTATTTTTATTGTTTTTACATTTATTACTTTTATTTTTCTTTTTATCGTTATCGGTTTTATTTTTATTCTTTTTACATTTATTGCTTTTCTTTTTCTTTTTATCGTTATCGGTTTTATTTTTATTCTTTTTACATTTATTGCATTTGTTTTTATTTTTATTGCTTTTGCCGGTATTTTTATCGCTATTGGTTTTATTTTCATCGTTTTAGTTTCTACTTTTATAATTTTTGTATTTCTAAACAATGTACTAACCGAAAGGAGGCTTGGAGAATTCGACACTCACAGAGCATACAGAAAACAAGACGGTCATAGGAAGCAGTGAACACATATCTAACGAAATTGTATAAATAAATGGTAAAGCATAAACGGGGAAGATAGTACGATATCAAATTTTTTTCGATGAATAATCAATTTTTTCAAGAATGGTTTTCATTTTTTAATTAATAAAGTTTTAAAATTCCTTTAAAAATTCTTCAAATCTTTGATCGCGTTAGGTTAAGTTATTAAGTGAAGACTATATTTACTGTAGAACTACATTTAGGCTGCTTCAAGTCTCTACTTCTTTGAGGAGATTGTCCAGCATTCGCTTCTATGTAAGCAGACAGATATCGCATAACATTTCAGTAATTATTTCTTTGTTTCCAACAAAATTTTTGTCTCTTAATACTCTGCTTAGCTTATGGAATTTATCTTTGGCCATCCCAATACGTCTTTGGTTCTCAGTGTCGCACTTTCCCTCCTCTGTCAGAACACTTCCCAGATATTTAAATTTTTGTACCTGCATGATTTTAGTGTCCCCCAACTTGTAAATTGCATTTTGGGCTCGTCTTTTTGCTGATGACCATGTCTTCCTGTAGTTCATGCTTAATCCCTTTTTCTAGTTCTCCTTCACTACCGACTTCACCTCGGACCTTCAAAGGGTTAAGATATCTATTTCCTCTCCTCGGTACCTTGCTTGTCATAAGACGAAGTAACTTTCTTCCTTTATCACATGCAACCTTAAAATACATATAACTAAAATATACACACACCAATACACAGAAAGAAATAAAATTATATGATTTTAATTTACGATTTAACATGCTTTTAGACTTATTTACTTGTATGTTTTTATTCCTGTGAACACAAGGCTATCGCTGCTGGTATGATGTGAGTGATCCCAAACAGTCATACTGTCACTACAAAATAAACTTTAGCCTAGGTTCTATAAAACAAAACAAAAAATAACCATTAGGTATGTCACGCATTTCTTTCCCCTGTTCTTCTTTCCTTCTGTCCTGTTCGTATCAGATTCTCCAAGCCCTCTTTTCTCATTACGTGCCCCAGAAATTTAAACTGCCTCTTCCTGATGGTAAGTATAAGTTTCATTTTTGTCTCCATTCTCTCTAAAACCACGTCATTGCTCACATGTTCGGCCCATGGTATCCTTAGCACCGTTCTGTAGAACCACGTTTCTGTTGCTTCGTGTTTCCTCTTTATCTTTGAGGAGATTGTCCAGCATTTGCTACCATACAGGAGGACAGATGTCGCATAACAGTTCAGTAATTATTTCTTTGTTTCCAACGACATTTTTCTGTCTCTTAATACTCTGCTTAGCTTTTGGAACGCATCTTTGGCCATCCCAATACGTCTTCGGATCTCAGTGTCGCACATTCTGTACTCTGTTAGAACACTTCCCAGATAGTTTAATTTCTGTACCTGCTTGATTTTAGCATCCCCGACCCGTAATTTACATTTTGGGCTCACCCTTTTGCTGACAACCATACAATCTGGCTTCTTGTAAATTGTGCTTAGTCCTTTCTTCTCGCGGTATTTACTTCACCCCACCCAGATTTTTACGTGGGGACCCAAGTGTTTTCACTCGGGCCGCTGGTCTATGCTGGTCTTAGCTGGTCATAGCTTGTCGAAGCTGGTCTAACCAAGTCATAGTTGGTTCAAACTTGTCAGAGCCGGTGCAAGCTAGTCTTAGCCGTGATACCACCACACAGGGACGGAGCCCTGTGACCGGTAAATATCCGAATGCGTACACCCCTCCAAGGAGGAATTTACGCACCAAGTCCTTTCTTCTCGCTTTCCTTCGCTACCTTCTGTAGGAGGATTTGTAGTTTTCTTTCCGTGTATGCTATCATTACTGCGTCATCTGTATATCTTATAGGTATCGCGAATTAGTGGAGGACCTATAAAAAGTGACAAAGGGGAAATAAAACAATGTACTGTAGTAACAGAACAGTATCATGAAAAATATAGAAATGGTTATACTTGGAATATTTCATGAAGTGGTTAACTGTATCTATTCCAGAGAGACATTGATTAGAAACATCTCGAACAAGTGTTGCTTTCATCCCGACTTCAATACTTACAGTTTCCGACAATAACTTTGTTTTACAATTCCCAAAGTCATAACCAAGGCTTTCAGACGTTTTTTATCAATTATTTCATTTTCGCTTTTAAGCTTATCTCTACGATATACACGCTCTCTTTTATCTCTTTTATCTCCCTTTTAACACAAGCAGTACAAGATGAGAGAAGCGAGACTAAAAGCAGGTGTCAAGTGGAATATACGGTTAGATCTGTTATTAAGAGAGGAAAAAATATTTTCTTGAACGGGTTTGCGCTTTGAAGGATCAAACCCTTCGATAAATACAGTAGAGATCAGACACAGAAAGGAAACTACAGGAACTTCTTCAGAAGGTTTTAAAGGAAAGTGTGAAGAAAGGACTAAACAATAATCAGAAGAAAACAGAATATATCGTTGTAAGCAAAAGGGGTTGCTCAAAATGCGAACTACGAATTGGGGACACCAAAATCATGCAAAGGCAAAAATCGAGATATCTATGACATGTTTAACAGAGGACAGGAAACCTCATATAGAAATCAATTGCAATAGCAAAAAAAAATGTCTCCGAAAAACTAAGTAAAGTATTAAGGAACAGGAAAATTTGGTTAAGAACAAAGAAAAGAGGATTAAACTATTAGGCAATATAGGTTCTTCTATATTGACAGTGAATGCTAGGCAATCTCTTCTGAAATGAAGAAGAGACTTAAGGCAACAGGAATCTGGGTCTACAGAAGGATGATGAAAATCTTATGAACCTAACATATGAGCAACGAGGAAGTTTTAGAGAAAAAGAAAACTCAGGAAGAGTAATGGATAGCGGCTCGGATTAAGGAATCGGCGGGCCGTGTTCGAATTCTATTTACGTGCTAATACACTTGGGAAAGGTATGAAACCTCTTCTCCCTCCTCAGCTATGGTATATGCAGAACAGACCGAGTTCTATAGCCTTGGATTGCAACTGGTCTACTGCAGAAAGAAATGGCAACCTACTGCGGGGGAAAAACTGCCTCGTCAGTCGCGTATCGAAAGATACATGATCGCCTAAGCGTTTATCACGCATGGTACATAACTGACAGATAATATATATTAATGAGCTGAATCACAAGATCTTCTTTCAAAACGCGAATGTCGAAGCGTTTGATGTAAACTTTATAGGATGGAGTGCTTTCTTGTTCCCTTTCAATTGGTTAGAAGACCAAACACCCACTCCCCGCCATTTCTTATTGGTCATGGAAGACGATATATATTTTACTGTATCTCCTACTTTCAGGACATGGATATCATAGTTCTACACAACTTCCTATCTCATGTAGCTTTTAGCAGTTTTCTCCCCTTGCCAAGGCCCCTGTCAACTCCTCGGTTCTGCCTCCATTCACACAAACTCGTCAGGTAGATGACTCGCTGATTTTCCCTGTCTCTCTTGCTCTTTATATGTGGAGAGTTGCCATGGTTAAATCTAAATAAATGGGAGAACTGATAAACAGAATTGACAAAGTTTGCAATAACGTGAAAAGGAACAGAATATAGTGTAAAGCAAGCAA
This sequence comes from Acanthosepion esculentum, assembly GCA_964036315.1. Taxonomy (NCBI): domain Eukaryota; kingdom Metazoa; phylum Mollusca; class Cephalopoda; order Sepiida; family Sepiidae; genus Acanthosepion; species Acanthosepion esculentum. The sequence goes on along the minus strand of OZ038500.1, from coordinate 89,462,613 downwards.
ACAATATATTCAAGGCAAATTAACAGTAGGCAAAGCAATAGTAATACGGCAACAAGTTCACTAACTATTAATTGTGGTTGACACAAAGTTCAGATAAGCAAATGTAGTGTTCTGACTGCAAAACAAGAGACAGGCCGTGACTGTGTCAGATGAAACCGAGAATCGGCCTATTTTATTGTCTAGGAAGAAATCCCAGCATGCATTTGTGTTCATCTGTATATAAGGTGAGATGTGACACAAGGCTGAATTTATTGTGGGGTATGCGAGCCCGTAGGCTTGGGCAATAATTTCCCGAAGAAACGGGGTCGGGTAGCTGTCTACCACCCAAGACGAGACTCTGCCTAGTCTGGGTTCCTCTCTACACATAGGCAGAGAGTTTGACAAGCAGACTGTTGAAGACCACTGTATATAAATTGAAGAGGGGAAGGTATTTAGCTGTCATTCATAACAGGAATAGAGTCAGTAATATGCACTGTGAGGGTTTAGTTTCCCAAGCCTTCTTTCCTAATTATCTACCCAATTAATTTCAACTCTCTCCTCTTGATTCTGAGTTGAAGTGTACTTTTTTTTTCTTTAAGCCTTCTTCGTTTCTCACTCAACTTCGACCCACGGATTTTTCAATATTCTTCTGTAGAACCACATTTCGACTGATTTCTTTCTCATCCGTGGGTAGATTTTCTGAAGCAGTGCTTCTCAACCTTTTTCAGCCCATGGACCATTTTTTCTTCAAAAAATTTAAATGGACCACGTCTACTTTTAGGGTTTCAATTTTCACATTAAAATACTCAATGAAAAAGAAAAGTAGTCGATTTAGACTTTAAAATTTATTTTAGTAATCAAGGATAAAAACAGGATATCATGTTCAGTTTTGATGGTGTCATTCAGTCTTAGTCCATTCAGCTAGTGACTACCTTGATTCTGGTGTTTCTGACACAAGATATCATAATCAATTTTGATGGTGTCATTCCGTCTGTAGTATATATAACATTATACACACACACACACACACACATATATATATATATATATATATATATATATATATATATGATAAAAAATAAAATAAGTATAGCATTGCATAATACCCACGTAATTTGGAAATTTTCAAATATAACGGACATGTGTGTATTTAAACAAAATACTATATGTTTTAATTCTTCAAAGTATGAATAATTTAGATTCATTTTTGTGAAATGGCTACAAATTTTGTATGGCTACGAATTCTCTGTGGGCCACTAGAAATGCTATACAGACCTCCGGGGGTTCACCTGGCCCAGGTTGAGAAATACTTGTCTAGACCTATTGCTATATAGTAGGTTGCATGTCACATAGTAATACACTATTCTTTTCTTTCGGTTTTACAACGGTATTTTTCTTGGATTACATTTTTGGAATGCTTCTTTCGCTAGTCCAATGAGTTTTCGGATCTCAGAGTCATTTTTTTCCAAACTCCGTTAAAACACTTCTCATATATTTAAACCTCTGTACCTGTTGGATGGTCACGTCTCCAATTTCTCACTCTCATCTTGTCCGTCCTGTGTATGACGACAAACTACATCCTCGTCCTGGGTAAGACGATAAACTACGTCCAGCAGCAAGGCCTCTGATCGGGAGGTTTTGAGGAGCGTAGAACCGCCTCTTAATTGCTCGTGTTCCAGGTCTACCCAGAGCCGGGGTGGTAGCACCTGTTGGGGTCCCAGGTATGGGTAAATAGTTAACACCCAAACTTGTGTAAAAATAGGTTTTAATACCAGAAATACTTTGTAATAATAATAAAAGTATTACCAACAATAATTTTTTCTTCAAAAATTTTTGAAGGAAAAATTATTATCAGCAATACTTTAAAGAAAATACCAGAAATACAAACAGCTATACATTTTTTTTTAAATTACCATCTATAGATTTCTTAAAAGAAAAATATTCCCAGAAATAGATTTTTAAAGAAAAACATATTACCAGCAATAAAATTTTTGTCGACGTTAAATAACCCATTGAGGTTGATATGCCGTAAAACAAGCCAAACCAAACCAAACAAGCAATAAAAATCTTGTCGGCATTAAACAACCCATTGAGGTTGATATACCGTAAAACAAAACAAACCAAACAAAACAAACAATAAAAATCTTGTCGGCATTAAATGACCCATTGAGGTTGATATGCCGTAAAACAAACCAAACCAAACCAAACAAGCAATAAAAATATTGTCGGCATTAAATAACCCATTGAGGTTGATATACCGTAAAACAAACGAATCCAAACAAGCAATAAAAATATTAAGGCATTAAATAATCCATTGAGGTTGATATACCGTAAAACAAACCAAACCAAATCAATATATACTGAAATTGACAGATTAAAAATATTACCAGCAATACATTTTTGAAAAAAAAATATTACCAGCAATAAAAATCTTGTTGACATTAAATAACCCACTGAGGTGTTGATATACCGTAAAACAAAACAAAAACAAACTCTCATCGTGAGTGTTTTTCTCTTGCTGGTGATCTTTCTTCTCGCTTTCTACCCTGCCTAGGAGGTCCTGTAGTTTTGTTTCCGAGTCACCCGTAAACTCAGTGCTACCTTATATAGTTAAGATTATACCGATCAATAATAAATTCTGGCAGGGCCTCGAGTTGAAAAAAAATTGAACAGACTTACCCACTGCCTATATCTCTGAGATTAAGTATTATGATTACTTGCATTATTTACGTTACTCAAACATCGTAAAGTGGTGACACGAGGGGGAATAGAAAAATCAGGCGTATTCGACCACATATGGACGGAAAAGAGAGATGAGGTTGAAATAATAGACAGAAATCATCACTAGAAAATGCGAAATCTTAAAGAATCTACACATATGCTAGGCTTCAAAAATCTCCTGAGCCGACCAAGCATAGAAATGAATGCAATGTGAGAACGAATAATAAAGAGTGCTAGAGAAAAACAATAAATAACAATAAAAAATTGCAATATAAGCTCTGGTAAAAAAAAAGCAATAATTATAGAAACAAAAATTGCAATATGAGTATTGGTAAAACAGTTGTTGAGACATTCGGTTTACAAGTCCCAAATATTCAAACACAGATTTCCTCAAAGACAAATGACCCAGTGGATGATGACGTTGGTTAGATCCATTGACTAGAACCAAAGAGTTGTGAGTTCAATACCAGGCCACAGCAGTGGTGAATCAAAACTTGGAGAGTTGTGTTAAAGGGAAATAACTGAGGCATCAGGAAGAGTCATGGCACGTGGAACTAAAACAATCTACTCTGGTGGACGAAATAAAGGGTTTGGTTCGAAATTCAACCACCTGAATAAGGCAAGAAAGATGAGGATAACAGTCTGAGTAATGTAAACAATACAAGAAAACTAATACACATATATACAAACAACTGGATACTATTTTGTAAAAACATGTGTAGTATGGGGCTGACCTCAGATGATGCCAAATTATATTTACACTCAATATCCATCAGCGGAGTCAGATGCATGAGCAGGTTGACCTGAGAGATAACATTTTAGCCAGTATGTGCAGAAACGTGCCTTCACTAGATTCTGTCAGCTGCCTGCAACATGAAAGGATATAGTCGACCGACTTTCACCGGGAATGTGCAAATCTGCGACAAATGTGTTTTTTTCTTTGAAGACAGAAATGATTGAGTACACCCTTGTGCAAATTAATTGAAGCAAAACAAATAATTCCGTTATTATTTACTTTTTTTCATATTTTTCCAGTGAAACATGACCCAGTGCACATGTTAGTACTTCGTACGTCCATTCCAGGAAAACCTTCCTTGCAGATTGACTAAATTCTCGATTGGGTTTAACTCAGGAGAGTATACCGGCCAGTCTATAGTACTTTGATTTGTTTACTGGTAAGGCCTGACAGTGTGACAGTGTGTTCGTACAACGTTACAAATTTTCGCACGCTTTCTTGTAGTAACATCCATAGCAGACAATGGTCGTAGGACAACTAATCGACAGCTGAGACAATAGTGTCTGGGCATGATGAAAACCTGATGCAATCACCAAAGTTGCAAGATTTTTCAAAAGCAAACAAATGTTATCATACTCTCCGAAAATAGATTCATATTACTGCACATCATTGCAAATGGTCTAATCTGAGGAAAAAAATAGAAATCGATTACACCCTGTCACTGCAGTAGGTCTAAAGCTGACCGTATGGTGAAAGAAAGGAAACTAAAGCGGTTTGAAAGGTGTACGTATATAGTCGACCCAGCTGCACCGGGAATGTGCAAACCTGGGACAAACCGGATGAATTTTAAAGGAGAAAAAGGAGAAGGAGAGTCTCATACACCAGCATGAGTTTAAAGTTCTCGGCGGCAGTAAATGTCGAAGTCCAGAGTTGCGTCTGTGGGAAGTAGGCTGAAGAATAGAAACAACACTATGTAAACGACTTTGAACTCTATCAAGTCTAGAAAGTAAAGATTGTGTAGCTTCATCACAGATGTGGCAGTAATAATCCATATTTGATCTAATCTGACACTTGTGAAAATAAAGCATAACAGAAGGAGTCAGGTACTTCCTGGAGTGGTACACGGACCCGATTATTCTTGCAGCATCTTTTGCGATGTATCATCTATATATATATATATATATATATATATATATATATTTAAAGACATTTATATTATGTTTAACGTTCTTTTTATAGATACAAGTATTTAAGCAAATGCTCTGTTTTATAATAAACAGTATTAAATAACATTTACCGGCCTGAATGTCCGAGAAATTTTCATAGAAAATGTTCGCTCTCCGACAGGAATCGAACCTGTATCCTATACGGAACCATCATTTCGCGTGATGTGCCTTAACCTTTCGGCCACAGATGAGCGTCTGGTTAGCAAGGTCGATTTTACTATCTTTAAACTTAAATCTTCCATGAATCTCTTCTATTCATATCTGCTCTAGCGTATCAAATGTAAACAAATGACGTCATATATTTTAGAATTGGACATTGTCCGACAATTTATTTAAAGACATTTATATTATGTTTAACGTTCTTTTTATAGATACAAGTATTTAAGCAAATGCTCTGTTTTATAATAAACAGTATTAAATAACATTTACCGGCCTGAATGTCCGAGAAATTTTCATAGAAAATTTTCGCTCTCCGACAGGAATCGAACCTGTATCGTATACGGAACCATCATTTCGCGTGATGTGCCTTAACCTTTCGGCCACATATAATATAAATGTCTTTAAATAAATTGTCGGATTATGTCCAATTCTAAAATATATGACGTCATTTGTTTACATTTGATACGCTAGAGCAGATATGAATAGAAGAGATTCATGGAAGATTTAAGTTTAAAGATAGTAAAATCGACCTTGCTAACCAGACGCTGCTCTCTGGCCGAAAGGTTAAGGCACATCACATCTAGGACATTCAGGCCGGTAAATGTTATTTAATACTGTTTATTATAAAACAGAGCATTTGCTTAAATACTTGTATCTATAAAAAGAACGTTAAACATAATATAAATGTCTTTAAATATATATATATATATATATATATATATATATATATATATAGATGATACATCGCAAAAGATGCTGCAAGAATAATCGGGTCCGTGTACCACTCCAGGAAGTACCTGACTCCTTCTGTTATGCTTTATTTTCACAAGTGTCAGATTAGATCAAATATGGATTATTACTGCCACATCTGTGATGAAGCTACACAATCTTTACTTTCTAGACTTGATAGAGTTCAAAGTCGTTTACATAGTGTTGTTTCTATTCTTCAGCCTACTTCCCACAGACGCTACACTGTCGCTATTTCACTGGCCAATGTTCAGATGAAATCCATTCTTTAGTAGCACCAGTTCAGAACTTTAATTCTAGGACTCGCCATGCTATCTTCACGGAGTTGAATCGCTTTCAGGGGCTTCAGAGAAGCATTAGTGTATTCATCTTTCTTTCTTTTTTTTTTTTTTTTGTACAGCTTATCAATGATTTTGATGTTATTTAAAACCGAATCGTATTTTCGATTGTAAGAATTGGGGGGGGGGGTAGTTAATAATGATTACTTACTGCTACCTCATTTCCTCCATATTCCATTTGTAAGGAGGAAGTCCCACTGAGATGGATTTTTTTTTCTTCTTCAAGAATTACTATTTTCGTAGAGACTCTATTCTTCTGAACACTTCACACCTAAAAACAAATATCACGCGCAATCTATCATCTTTATCTTCGTAATCTTAATTTCCCGCTTCTTTTATTTACATCCACACGGTATTCAGGAAACCGCAACTTTGAGTTGCTATTGAGCGTTGTATTGGGTGAAAATTAGTATAGAGTAATAATCAAGACACTGTGTCGTTTCAAGTAATAGCAGAACGGTCCGCGAGATTAGGTTACCAGCTAGAAGCATTCGATTTCTTTTGGGCTTTGATCATTTAAGTTGTTCGTCTTTGTTCGTTCCGTTTGACTTGGATACCTTGGTTCCACCAACTTTAAAAGTATTTTTTTTTCCTTTTTTTGTTTTTTTTTTTCAAATCTTCGGCCTCTTCCTGGTGGCTTTCTTTGAAACTAACTCTTCTTGAAAATATTCTTCAGAATTCGGAAAATGCTTGCCGTTCTTCCGTTTAGAAGCCAAAAAAAAACGCAAATAAAGAGCCTCGACTTTAGCCTATTTCTCCGGTCACACACGTTTTCATCATTTCGAGAATTTAATGAGATTAACAATCTTTTTTCTTCTTCTTTTAATTACGTTGATAAAGTCGGTTTAATTAAAATATGATTTTTTTTTTATTTATTAGATTTTAAGTTATGGTATTTGAAGTCGTGAAAAACATTCCTGAAAGATACCGAATAGCGCCTAATGAATAAATCAAGTCTAATTAAATAACACTCCTCCCCGCAAACACACCCACCCCCGAAAACAAAGAAAGAAAGGGAAAAGAAAAGCCATTTTTTTTTCATTTGCTTTCAGTTCATTTCTTTCATCTTTACTTGCCTTCAAGTATTATTTTTGAAATTTCCTTCAACCTTTTTATTTTTTTATGATTATCTTCATTATGTCTTTTAAATTTATTTCGTCAGATAAATATAACTGCTCTTACTTTTTTTTCCGGTATTGTGGGTGTTCTTTCGTACAGGAAGGTGGGCGTAGTATACTGGTTATTGACTCGGAAAGCGAGATCGGTATCTTGCTCTGTGTGACGTGTCGCCTGGACGTTCATACCTCTTCACAACATCCTACCAGT
>OZ038500.1:89410381-89452881 GCA_964036315.1 Acanthosepion esculentum | reverse complement strand
CATGCTGCTAGTATTTAAATAAAATTATATATCAATAAAATCTTTGTTTTTTTTTACTCTAACTTTTACTAAATAGTTATAGATGTAGTATTGAATCGATTGATATTAACCTCTTTTTTAAAACGTATTAATTTTAAATTCTTACTCCCATTCTATAATAATTTAAAGCTCCTCGCGAAAATGATTCATAATCTTTTTTGTTCATTCTTCTTCCTTGCACAGGTGTTGATACGTTACATTTATGTTAGTGTCCATTTTCAACCGTCGCGTTTACATCTACCCGACTCCACCACAATCACCTTAGGTCCCTTAACCCCCTCTATCTATAAAACACCCTCCTCTATTATAGGCCAATTCTTACACCCTCTCATTTTATTTTTTTTATTTTTTCCTTCTTTCCTTCCTTTGCCTTTCAAATTTCCTGTGAAGAAATGGCTTATTCATTTTAGTTAATGTATTCGCATTGATAAGGCCAGGAAAAAACGACTTTCCCATGGACGAAATGATCATCTGTATGAGGTAAATTGTTTGGATTTCATTAATTGTAATTCCCTTACATCCTGCATAATAAAAATTATACTGAGCTCTCTTTTGTGGGTCAGTTTTAATATTAATAGGATCTACTTGGATTACTTACCCACAGATTTTTTTTACCATATATATATATATATATATATATATATATATATATATATATAAAGAAAGAACAGTATGATATATAATCCGGTGTTCTTATAGATAATTTTATTTTTGCTAAATAGTGCTCAATGTAAATTTACAGAGCATTAATATTATAAATTAACTGTTTTAAAATATGTTTTTTTTCGCTACACAGTAATAACCATGTTTCAAAAATGGAAGCTAAAAGCTTCGAATTTAATTTTGTTATTAAATTAAAAACATTAGTCATTTCATCCTTAAGCGAATTTTGGAGTAACTTATTTTAAAATTTACTGAATTTTAAAGGCACGACAAAAATACAGAATTCGCTGTTTCCAAGGATACAGAGAAAACCACTCATCCAGACAAGGGGTGGTAGCGTGTTCATTTTTCTTTAACTTTTGTTGTATCAGTTATTAGTTACGTTTGAAAAAGGGGTTATGTTTAGGGATGGGTAGGGATGTATTTTTCAACGAATTTTGACATCCATCAAGGATAGGTTTAAGGCTCCAAGTTATCACAAAAGAGAAATGCTTCAGTGTTAGCAATCAAGCATGACAAGCAACAGCAGCTATCATCAGCAGGTAGGATAGGTTTAAGTCTCCAAGTTGTCACAAAAGAGAAAAGCTTCAGTGTGTCCAGTCAAGAATGAGTATCAGCAGCTCTCATCATCAGGCAGGATAGGTTTAAGGCCCCAAGTTATCATGACAAGCAGCAGCTACCATCAGCAGGTAGGAAAGCTTTAAGGTTCCAAGTTGTCACAAAAATTGTCACAAAGGAGAAAGAGCTTCAGTGTGTGAAGTCAAGCATGACATGCAGTATTAGCTCTCATCAGCAGGCAGGATAGGTTTAAGGCTCCAAGTTGTCCTCCATTTAGTCTGTTTTTTTTTGTGTATGGTCGTTAACACGTTCACCCCTGAGCCGCATTTTCCCATGCTGCTCTAGGGTCCCAAAACTACATCTTTTTTTATTCATATACGAGGCAAGGAGATCATATGTAGAATTTATTAAACACGACCCACGGGTGTGACTCATCCTGGGTAAGACGTTAAAATATATTTGCGCCCTGGGTAAGACGTTAAATTACGTCTAGCAGCAAGGCCTCTTGCAAAACAAAATATTACCTGAAATAAAAATGTTGTCGGCATTAAATAACCCATTGAGGTTGATATGCCATAAAACAAAATAAACCAAACCAATCTAAACCAAAGAATATATATATTCTATTCATACGAACCTATCCTAAAAAATTTGTCGGCATTAAATAACCCATTGAGGTTGATATGCCGTAAAACAAAATAAACCAAACCAATCTAAAGCAACGAATACATATTCTATTCATACGAATCTCCCCTAAAATGTTATCGGCATTAAATAACCCATTGAGGTTGATATGCCGTAAAACAAAATAAGCCAAACCAATCTAAACCAAAGAATACATATTCTATTCATACGAATCTATCCTAAAAAATTTTGTCGGCATTAAATAACCCATTGAGGTTGATATGCCGTAAAGGAAAATAAACCAAACCAATCTAAACCAAAGAATACATATTCTGTTCATACGAATCTATCCTAAAAGTGTTGTCGGCATTAAATAACCCATTGAGGTTGATATGCCGTAAAGGAAAATAAACCAAACCAATCTAAACCAAAGAATACATATTCTATTCATACGGATCGATCCTAAAAATTTTGTTGGCATTAAATAACCCATTAAGGTTGATATGCCGTAAAACAAAATATACCAAACCAATCTAAACCAAAGAATACATATTCTGTTCATACGAATCTATCCTAAAAAAATTTGTCGGCATTAAATAACCCATTGAGGTTGATATGCCGTAAAACAAAATAAACCAAACCAATCTAAACCCAAGAATACATATTCTATTCATACGAATCTATCCTAAAAGTGTTGTCGGCATTAAATAACTCATTGAGGTTGATATGCCGTAAAGCAAAATAAACCAAACAGGACCCACCGGTTGTCGTTCGGTAATGAGTCCATTTTGCAAGCCAGAGTCCCATACGATCATAGGAATACATGGTACAGCTCTGTGCATGTAAAAATTAAAAAAAACATGACAAAAAATTCCGAAAGGAACACGAAATAAAAAACAAAATAATATTCAAATTGTTTTTGAAAAAATGTGGTTTTGGAGTACCATGGTCTCATAAGTAATCAATTATAGCATCCCACGCCCAATGATCCTCATAGAAAAGAAATTGGAAAACAATCGACCGAAGGGTCGTGTGGCCTTGTAAATATACCGCCACGGGCCTCCAGTGGGTGGTGTGTGAGTCATAGTATTAAAAAATCATGTATTATTTCCGCCGTCTGTTCTTGCACTGGCCAAATTATTAAAAGTTTCGCCCTTGTTTGATTTTGATATCCCCAATGCGTCATTCAGAACTTGGGCTGTGCCCCCTTTTCATCCCCCACTCTGAATAATTACTGGCGTCAAAATTCATTAAGGAAAACCTGGTGACAAGAAAAAGAGAGGCCTTAAAATCAGAAATCAATAATTCGTTGTTGATTAATTTCATCGGTAATTAATGTTCAAACTTTTTTATGATTATTATTATTATTATTATTACTCATTTTGCGATGTTTAGATGACAAACTTTAGACTTATTTCATAGTAACGGAATTAACAGATAAAACAATGATTCAAATTCTGTGAAATTCGACGGAATATAAATGAATATTCAATAGGTTTTTGTTGCAAATTAACCTATAACGATTTTTCAACATATCAGCGTCCTTAGATGCCGATCTAATGGCTTCGATAAAATTGGAAAAAAGGGAGATTGGAATCTAAATAGGCATACACAGTCAAATAAGTTGCAGTCAAGAGACATTTATCGAGCTGAATATTATTATCATATTATTCTTGAGTATCTGTCTATATTTCTGAGATGAGGTATTATGTACACTATCTACATTATTTGAACTATTGTCCTCAATTTTGTTGCCATATTTATTACAACGTTTGGGTCTTTCAGTATCTCTCTATATTTCTGAGATGAAGTATTATGTACATTATTTACATTATTCGGACTATTGCCACCATCTTTGTCGCCATATGTATTACAACGTTTCGGCCTTTCAGTATATGTCTATATTTCTGAGATGAGGTATTATGTACATTATTTACATTATTCAGACTATTGCCCTCATCTTTGTCGCCATATTTATTACAACGTTTCGGCCTTTCAGTATCTGTCTATATTTCTGAGATGAGGTATTATGTACACTATTTACATTATTCGGACTATTGTCCTCATCTTTGTCGCCATATTTATTACAACGTTTCAGCCTTTCAGTATCTCTCTATATTTCTGAGATGAGGTATTATGTACACTATTTACATTATTCGGACTATTGCCCGCATATTTGTCGCCATATTTATTACAACGTTTCGGCCTTTCAGTATCTGCCTATATTTCTGAGATGAGGTAATATGTACACTATTTACATTATTCGGACTATTGTCCTCATCTTTGTCGCCATATTTATTACATCGTTTCGGCCGTTGTACGTTCCGACCTTCTTCAGGTGGTTAGAATGTCAAACTGAACCCTTTATTTCGCTCAATGGGGTATACTGTTTTAGTTCCACGTGAACTCACACACTTTGAGTCCTGTAACTAGATTTAATTAACGCCTTTATCTACTGCTATATGTCCTTGACATTCCAACCACCTGAAGAAGGCAGGAGTGTACAACGGCTGAGTCGTTGTAATATATATGGCGACAAAGATGAGGACAATAGTCCGAATAATGTAAATAGTGTACATAATACCTTATCTCAGAAATATAGACAGAAACTGAAAGGCCGAAACGTTGTAATAAATATGGCGACCAAGATGAAAACAATAGTCCGAATAATGTAAATAGTGTACATAATACCTAATCTCAGAAATATAGACAGATACACAAGAATAATATGACAATAATATTCAACTCTATGAATGTCTCTTGACTGAAACTTATTTAACTATTTTAAGACATTTTTATGTTTATACATTCTTTTTATAGATACAAATATTTAAGTAAATGCTCTGTTTATAATAAACAGTATTAAACGACATTTACCGGTCTGAATGTCCGAGAAATTTTCATAGAAAATATTCGTCCTCCGGCAGAAATCGAACCTGTATCTTATACAGAACCATCATATAGCCTGACGTGCCTTTAACCGCTTGGGCTACATAGGAGCGTTCGGTTAGCAAGATCGATTTTACTGTCTTTAAACTTCAATCTTCCATGATTCTCTCACGTACATTCATATCTGCTCATGGCGTATCCAAATGTAAATAAATGACGTCACACATTATGAAATGGACAAAGTCAGACAATTATTTTAAGACATTTTTGTTTATACATTCTTTTTATAGATACAAATATTTAAGTAAATACTCTGTTTTTAATAAACAGTATTAAATAACATTTACCGCCCTGAATGTCCGAGAAATTTTCATAGAAAATATTCGTCCTCCGGCAGAAATCGAACCTGTATCCTAAATGGAACCGTCATATAGCCTGACGTGCCTTTAACCGCTTGGGCCACATAGGAGCGTTCGTTAGCAAGGTCGAATTTACTGCCTTTAAACTTCAATCTTCCATGATTCTCTCATATACAGTCTTAAAATAACTGTCGAACTTTGTCCATTTCATAATGTGTGATGTCATTTGTTTACATTTGATACGCCATGAGCAGATATGAATGTACGTGAGAGAATCATTATTACTGTCATCATAACAGATTTAAAAACGTTCTAATAAAAGTAAGGACTTAACAAAAAGTGATATTAAAATGACGGCATAATTATTCATGAAAGAGAATGAATACGTGTGACAAAGAGAAGAGTGAAGAAGAAGAAAAGAAGAACATGACAAAATGAAGGAGGGGGTAAGAGAGAGAGAGAGAGAGAGAGAGATGAATGAGCAAAAAAAGATATAGAGGAAATATGAAGATGAAAAAGTAGAACAATAAAAGAAGAAGAAGAAGAAGAAGAAGAAGAAGAAGAAGAAGAAGAAGAAGAAGAAGAAGAAGAAGAAGAAGAAGAAGAAAAGAGGGGGAGAACAGGAGGAAGAAAGAAGGAAATGGGGTAGAAGAAAGAAAGAAAGAAAATGAAAAAGAAGAGGAGGTGGAGGGGAAGGAAATAAGAAGAAGAAGAAAGAAGAAAAAAGAAGAGGAAGAAGAAGGCGAAAGAAGAAATGAGGAACTAGGTAAAAGAAAGACAGAAAGAAAGAAAGAAAGAAGAAAGGAGGAATTGGGATAGTTGAATGAAAGAATGAAAGAAAAAGAATAAGATAAAATGGCATGAGGAGATAGGAACAGGAAGAACAAAGAAAAGAGAACAGAAAGAAAGAAAGAAAAAAGAAAGAAAGAATAAACAAAGAAAGAAGAGGGAGAAGAAAGAGGTATAAGAAAGGAGAAACTGTTTTCGAAGAAGTAAAGAAGGAAATAAAAAGAATAAGATAAAATGGCGTTAGGAGATAGAAACGGGAGGAATAGAGAAAAGAGAACAGAAAGAAAGAAAGAAGACTTAGAAGAATGTGACATGGAGAATTCTTAATAAAAAAGAGAAGAAAGGCAAACAAAAGAAAAAAAAGAAGCAAGATGAAAAAAGTGAGGCGAAGAGGGAAAGAAAAATAAGATGGAAAGGGGAAAAGGATAAAAATATGAAAAGGAAAGAAAACGAATATCAATTAAAAGAATAAAATATGACAAATTTTAATAATTCATCAAAACTTCAATATTTTTTAAAAAGACCAAAAAATCTTGGACAGTAAGAAAATTATGAATTAATAATCCCGACTCCAAAATCAGGGGAAAATATCAAAAAAAAAAAAAAATTAAAAATGAGGTTTGCCAAATTAAAAACAAATTGAATCAACTGAGCCTATGAAAATAGTGCTGAAAACTTATCTGACCAACATCTTCAAACGACTGACAGAACTAATTTCAACTCCGAACTAATTTCAACTCGATTTAAAATCAGAGTTATTAATTTCCCTGAATCCCTAAACAAAATGCAATAAGTTGGTGTTAATTCTTTAATTTAGCATTAAAAATTCTTACTAGATAAAATAATTCAGAATTCATCTTTTCTTCAACTTTAATTAGTTCTGAGTTGAAATTAGTTCCGAATTGAAATTAATTCTGCCCACCCCCGAAACAGCATTCATGTTGGAGATTAGATATTACATAGCCCTCCAGTACTCTTTTCATTGTGTCTATGTACATTTTCTTATATCTTAATTCTTTGCTGAGTTTCGGAGTATTGCGGTGTTCAGGGTCACGGCTTGGTCACAGCCACCAGACTATAGCGGTGTGGCCGGTACCCGCAGCCTGCTAGCCCTGGTCAGGTTCGATCCTGGTATCGGAGAACAAGCCGTCAGCCCCCACACGTCGGTCGTTGGTGCCGCTTGACACAGCAGCTGGTCTTTAAGTTGACCTCTTCAACTATTGCCTCTCTTACCCACGTTGGGATTTTTGACCTTAAGAGGGTCAAGCCGAATTATCACTGGGGTATCTCAACCACGCTAAACCATGGAGTTGAACACGCGCACACAAAACTGAAAAATAAAAATGGACGACGCCTGAATAAGTCACGATATGATGTTTATATCAAAATAAATAAAAATATTTACAGTTCTTTTTTTTCTATTTCTTCTTTCCCAGCCCGTTCTAATATTTGGCGATGGAACGAAAATTTCGGCTAACTTCATTAAGGTGGCCAGACTTGACAACTGGATTTATCTTCAAGTACTGTTGTTTTTACTTTCATGGATGGCACAAGGTTTTCTTCGGAGTTTTTCTCTTTAGCAGATAATTATTATTACTTTCATTAGGTTGGCAAAACAGTGTTATGGCAGAAATCTCTCAACTCCCCGTCGCAACTTCACTGCGACTGCAACTGCGGACCGTAACTCCAACGGAAACTGCCTACAACTGCAGCTATGACCTCCGTGGGCACTTGTATTTATGGGTGTCCCTTCCAATTGGTGTGGTGCTGGCGAATAGGCGGGTTTTATGCAAATCTCCTAAAATTCAACCAGTCGCTTTCTTTCGTTTTCTATTTCTCAATTCCAATTTTCGAAGATCCCCTCCTCTTTCGGGAGCAGCCATTATATGATGTCAGCCTTCCTGACGTCGTCTTCTGCTTTTACAATTGCTCACAATTATAATTTTTTCTCAGGGAAATTTTGGCTGACAATTTTGTCAGCACGTATACTTCGGACAGCTTTCAACAGACGACTTAACCTCTGACCCCTGAACCTGCCATCTGTGTTTCGCTGAATCGCATTGTGTAACTTTTTCAACCGGTTCTAAATATCCTGGGGAAAATGAATCCCTTTCTGACAAAAAAAATCATTTTCTTAACTTTTTTTCGTCCGTACGCCATGTTAAATATTTATTTTTATTTTTATTTTTTTTTTAAGCTTATCACCCCAAGCAAGGCTGGAGGCCACTAGCACGCAAGGGGTTACAGAAGGTTTGGAGGAAGAGCAGATAGGAGTGGTAAAGGAGAGGATGTGGAGAAAGATAGTGGATCGATCAAGGCAAGGGGGTTACAGAAGATTTGGAGCGAGAGCAGATAGGAATGAAAGGTGAAAGGATGTGGAGAAGAGAAGTGGATAGATCAAGGCAGCTGGAGATGTCGATTGACGTTACACTTAAATAGTTGGAGATTGTATTCGTCAGGGAAACAGGAATAAGGAAGGGAGTTCCACAGGCGAGATGTGCGAGACATGAAGCTATTGGAGTAGAAGAGACGTCTACAGCTAACAGTTTCAACGGTGAATGGATGGGAACGGGATGTCAGCCTCGTAGGACGTTTAAATTCATGAGGCCTGGGAACCAGCGAAAGCAGCTCCTCGGAGCAATTACCGTGAAAGTATTTGTAAAAAAGACAGAGCGAGGCAACGTCGCGTCTGTGAGAGAGCGACTGCAGACGAGATCACAGATCAGGGCCAATTGCTACAGGAGTAACATTTTTCGCTATTCGTATGAGACATCGGATGTCTAGGCTACACTATGGGTTGCTAGTTCGAAGCCTCACTGAGATATTTAAATTCTTAATACCTCCCCCTTTGTTATTCTTCATTCAGTTTTAATCATCGCAGGACTGGCTTTATTTTATTTACGTTTCATCTCAAATGTCTGACTATCTTTCTAAACACGTGCTATTTTGGGGCTTTTCTTTTACTTCCACTGTACGATCGACAAAATATAATTCTATCACATCTGAGAGTTTAATCAATTCTTATGGAATTTCTGAAATTAAATGGAAGAATTGGACAACTTGAGTGAATTTAGAATTTTTCTTTTTCTGGAAAATAAGTCCGACGAATTTGAATTAATGTCCTGAAGTGGAGAATTTAAAGCCAGAACAAAAACTAAAATACAGTTTTATTTAGCAACTTAAAAAAAAAATATTTGTTGAAATAAATTGTAGAAAGGAAAATTTAAAAATATTCCCGTTATTTGCTTTAAAGAACAATACAAAATAATTAAAAGGATTTTTCCCCTGGAGAAAGTGGAAAAGAAAGGGTATCACTTATCTTACACAGAATATTAAAAATGGCGCATGGCAAAACAAACAAGACACGAAATAATTCCGTGAAATTTGAAAGCAAGAAACATTTATGACGTAGACATTAAAACAATATAACAAATTCGGTTTTTACAGAATAGGCTTGCACAAAAATTTCCTTTTGTGCGCCTTTTCCGTAACAAGGCAAAATAACAGATCGAAATATATAAAGTCTTTTAAAAAGATTTACAATACAATCTTCAAATAATGCAAAAAAAAAAAACTTTGAAAGGAAATACAAAAAAATAAGCTTGGAAATACTCTTTAAAAAAAAGTTCACCACCTAATCGAAAGACAAAAAAAAGAGAAAGTGGCTTTTACAAATCCACCTGCGTCACTGTGACAGTTTTTTCTTTAGAACATTTTTCTATTCACAGGTTTCCCATGATTCAGTTCTCTAACCCCCACCCCGTTTGCTTCCGGGCCAACCACAGGTGATAGAGAAAAATAGCTTTTCCTTCTTTTGACGTCAAGATGAATTTTTTATGTCACTTCATCTTCAGACTTGGTCAAAGATTATTACACCATCACATCGAAATCCTTATTACCACCTGTTGAAAAATATGTGGGCTCGTCATTTACCTTATCAACCCTAGCAACAAGAACATTCCACTTTGCACGCCTACGTGAATCAACTCGACCAACCAAGTCACCCGCACGTGCACAAGCAATTTTTGGCGCAATTCTTTCCGGAGCCGAGACACGTGACTACGACCATATATAAACCCAAGAAGACGTGTGACAGCGAGGAGACCAGACACCAGAGTTCGTCATCGCGAGAAACAACAACAGACAATTTCGACCGCTCACTCCAAGCTTCAAAATGTGACTCTCAAAGAACTCGCGTCTTGACTAACGCAGTCAGACGTTAAAGAACTTTACACCATTTCACGCAAGTACAATCTCTGAACTCTTACCAACTTGTCCAATAGACAATCTTTAACATGCAACATACTCAATCTTCCAAACTGCATTTTAGATATCAACTTTTTCGTTATGAGTCTAAGTACAAATAAAACCTAAACAAAGGGACGCAACTCAGTCTCACTTTTCAGTTCGCATGCATGTAATTTCAATACTTAATAAATTCAATTATCTTTTTAACTCAATGTTCCTTTTTGTATTTCACCATTGCTAATGATTTCCACACCTTTCCTAACAAAAATAAATAATTGTGGGGAACAGCCCTTCAACACGCAACTAACATGGCTAACCAAAACACACGCCATCCCACACAGGGCCCGTTCCGCTACAAATATATAACCTTCTGAAATAGCCGTTAACCCGTGCTATACGTATTATCGAACAGCATCCAGACGGGTCATAACTTTAAACTTACGTGGGAAGAAGCCCCCTTTTTGTTTGGAGGAGATACAAAGAGTATATATTTTTCAAATTTGAAAATGAATTTTGAAACAATCGCATTTGACCGATTTTTTTTTTGTTGGCGTTTCTTTTTGAGCCAATACTAAATTTGTAAAATTTTGAAAACAAACGTAACATCAAATTTATTTTTTTATAAACCGTCAGGATTTCTTTTAAATACACTTCTCCACAAAGTAAAACTAAAAGGCAAACCTAAACTATTATAATATTTATTTACAATTATTTACACATTATTATTTTATAATATTAATAAAATGTTTGTAATTTACTAATGAATTTATGCTGTCTTCTGGTAAGTAAAATCCAGACTATAACTTCAACTACAACATAAACTAAAGTTAGTAGCAGAAATAAAAAAAAAATGACTAGAAAAAGGAGAAAGCCTTTGAGGTTTGATTGGATAGAGTTTATGACTTGATTTTAATAGAAGATACGTGGTGGTAAATAGGATTTAATTTTTTCTAAGAGTTAAACAGAATTTTGGGGGAAAATAAAACTCATTGTTGTATACAACCTTAGATCACTTAATTAGATATAAATTTTATACAAAGGCGCTTTTTCGAATCAAACAGTTTTTACGAAGATAAATAAGTAGAGAGATATTAAATAATTTAGAGTAGATAGATAGGAACAAGAGGGAGAGAGTCTGAGAGAGACAGAGAGCAACAGAGAGAGAAAGAGATAGATAGATAGATAGATAGATAGGAACAGGATCGAGTTAGAGAGAGAAACTGAGAGAGAAAGCAAGAGAGTGTTAGATAGAAAGACAGTTAGAGAGAGAGGGGAGGGGCTTAAATCTTTAAAGGAAAATTTGTGTTTCTCTCTCTCTCTCTCTCTCTCTATTGGTTTTTGCGTTTATTTTATTTGCTTTTGCGAATGTATTTTTAAAACATATTTTTCTTTTTTTTAATTTTCTGTTACACTTTTGCAAAGCTTAATTTATTTTAAAGTTGTGATAAATATTTTTCATCTAAAAGGTGAAATTTAAAGCTAGAATCGAGAAACGAAATAATTATATGTGGTTTACCCATGAGCATTGATTCACTTATAAAATAGGTAATGGCATTGGACGCTACACGTCTATTGAGATAATAATGTCGCTACACGTCTATTGAGATAATAATGTCACTTGTCGAAAGTGATGTACATACGACATTATACATCTTCTACGAGGATTTTTAAAAAAAATAATAATAATGGTAAATAGTCGAAATGTCCGTGAAAATTTCAGGCTTTGCTATTTGAATTTTCTGATCACTCAATTCTTAATGATTGAATGAGATCCTTACGAATTCTAATAATATAAGATATCCGTGAAACTTCCCAGATACATCGTTAAATATTTGATTTTAACGAAAAAATATTACAATAGCGAGCTTAAGAAGTAAGAGGGTACAAATAAAAAAAAATGAAAAGATTTTCTATTTCCTTCATGAAAGCGTATCGTGTCGATTATTTTTTCTTTCTTTCTTTTATCTTGTGGAATCTTCCACATCTACCAGTTACCCTCCGCTGGGAAATGCACTCTTCCTGTTGTGATTTTTACCACCATCATACTTACAAAATATGCAACGAGCATTCATTGGTTAATTACCTCCAATCTAGCTCGTTGATTGGTCAGTTTCAACCAATGAAATTACCTACACGCGACAAGTCTGTTTTCGGGCCAACTAAGTTTGAGCCAGTCACGTGATACAACAGATTATAAAAACCAACACGAGTAATTCTCCCCTTGTTTCGTCAGTCTCTCTCGTTCGTCACTCGTACGTCTCATCTCCGCTGCCAAAATGTGACCCTTAAAGAACTCCCGTCTTGACTAATGCAGTCAGACGTAAAAGAACTTTACAACAATCACGCAAGTACAACTCTTAAACTCTTCTGAACTCTTTTGGACCAAAAGACAATTCCTTACATTCAACGCCAACTGAATCTTCTAAACTACAGTTTAATAGTTAATCTAATCTTTATGAGCTCCGGTACAAATATTTCCAAATCTACGAGACATAACTCTGTCAAACCTTTCAGTTTATATGCATGTACATGAAACACTTAATAAATTGTTATGTTTTAAATCATTATTTTTTCTTGTATTAATCGCTGTGGATGGAAGATTATTGAACACACACAATTTTAAGCCTTCTGACCGTTCAAACCTTCTGATATCTTTTAACATCTTCACTCAATCCCAACAATCTCAACCAATCAGCGTCTCTGATAGTGATTTTCCAAGCGTGGCTCAGATGTGGCACAAGGCCGAAAGTATGGGGCATCCAGTGAGGATCAAACTCACTTCTCAGTCGGTTTATAAAAATAAAAAAATTACTTAATCAAAGAAATGAAATAGTTATTCTTTGTCGACATTGTCAAAGATTTTCCTTAAATAATATATTATAAAAAATAACAAGAAGAAAGAAACGGAAAAATGAAACATACATATTTATATTTGATATTTTAATAATAACTTTTTTAATAATAAAATAATTCTAATACATTTATTTCTTTTAAAAGAAGTATAGTCTATTAGTAATCAGAATTAGGAATAATATTTTAAAATTGTTTTTTAATACGACGTATTCATATTCAAGCAATCCTTTTAGAAAAAATCTTTATGCATACAATCGCAAATTTAACGTCAAAACACCCCTTGTCAAAATGATTGAATTTCCTCGTATCCCTAGAAACTAATATTAAGATGCTTAAAATATGCTTATAAAAGTCAGTAAATTTTAAAATAAGTTATTCCAAAACTCGCTTGAAAATAAAACAGTACGAGAAATTTAATTCTATAATTAAATTTTAATTTTTTAGTTTCTGTTTTTGAAACATCGTAATTACTGTGTAGCAATGGAGCCATATTTTTAAACTACTAAATTTATAATGTATATATGTATATATATACATACATACATACACACACACACACTTCCAGTTGTATAAGGTCTTTTTTTACTACAAGCTTTCGATTGTGCATACAATCATCCTCAGGTATGGAAACAGATATGTCTTTTTTTACATACAGTAGAGCAAAATATTATAATTATTTTCTTTTCAAAAATATGATTGCATTGAGACACAGAAAATATCCATGTTTCAAACCTGAAACTAAATTTATAAATTTAATTATAAAAATTAAAGTTAAAATCCATAGTCTCGTTTCATTATCAAGCGATGTTAGGAATAAAATTTCAAAGAAATTTTCTTAATTTATAAACGCAGACAATAATGATATTATGAGTTGTTGTGGTTAAGGAATATCTATTTCAATTTAGAGGTTTCTGGGTTTTAATTTCCCTATACCACTTATGTGTCCAATATATGTTAGTTACAAAGTCAGGTTAAGTTTCGGTGAGGTGGGGGTGTCTACTAACAAACGTATACTCCCGTTATTTAATCAGTTGTCTGGGTTTTCAATGACAAAAATTTTGGCATTTTTATTCATCCGGTTAATTCATATTTCTATACACAAATATTTTCTAAAAGGGTCATTTAAATATGTGCAAAACATATTAATATATAAATTTTATTAATTAAATTTTATTCTTATAGATTTAAAGTACCTTTCAACCTTCTAATAACTATTTGATTACACAGTATTTTTACAAATAAATATATTAGAATTTAATTACTAATTAAAGATCAAATATAAAACTATATGTATCATCTCTATTCTTTATTATTTTATTTTTCAAAGTTAATTATTACTTAAGGAAAATATTTGACAGTGCCTACAAAAATAGCTTTTTCATTTCTTTGATTCATTTTTCAGAAACTTATTAATGTATACTTTTTCATGTATGAACATGGGTCATTTAATAATCTAAAAGCTCTAGATTTTCTAATTAATTTCCCTTTTACTGTTGGTGTTTTAATGGTTTCTTATAAGTGAGAGAAATATTTAGATAGAGACGTTTGATTTCGATATTTATTATTATTAAAGGATGTTTGTTGTTGGCTCCACCTTTTTTGAATTCATTTCGTGTGGATATGATGTAGAATTTAACTACGTCTGGATCATCAATAGATGAGATATTGCATTGATAAATTATTGATTCAATACAGCCTTTATAATTATGAGGACATTATCATGTTTCTATACGAAGCATAGAACGGCTCATGATCAAACATAATTTACTTTCGTTGTCTGTTATATTTAACAATATATGCTTGAGAATATATATATATATATATATATATATATATATATATATATATATATATATATATATATATATAGATAGATAGATAGATAGATAGACTGATATGAATGTATGTATAATTTGTGTCGACGTAGAAATAGTGACTATCAGCTTTGTCTCTATACCTGTCTTCAGATACAAGGTGTGAAGATTACTAAAGGCGTGAAACTGACAGTCACTCTGCAGTGTATATTATCTATATTTACAAAAGGTCTATCTCTGATATCGAGCACTCTTCCTGCCATACGCATAGCAAAATTTAAAAGAATCTGTTTATACATAAACATAAACACTCACGCACAAACACACACACGCACACACTCATATATATATATATATATATATATATATATATATGTATGTATATATATATATGTATATATATGTGTATATATATATATGTATATATATGTATATATGTATATATGTATATATATATATATATGTATATATATATATATGTATATATATATATATGTATATATATGTATATGTATATATATATATATGTATATATATATATATATATATATGTATATATATGTATATATATGTATATATATATATATGTATATATATGTATATATATATATATGTATATATATATATATATGTATATATATATATGTATATATATATGTATATATATATATATGTATATATATATATGTATATATATATATATGTATATATATATATATATATATATATATATGTATATATATATATGTATATATATATATATGTATATATATGTATATATATATATATGTATATATGTATATATATATATATATATGTATATATATATGTATATATATATATATATATATATATATATATATATATATATATATATATATATATATATATATATGTATGTATTATTCTTTGTTTTACTGTTATGTTTTTGTTTTGTTTTTGTTTTTCTTTTACTAATGAACCTTTTCTATCTTGGCTTCCATCGATGCAAAATGGCGAAATACGCCAAATTCACGCGTTCCGTCAGATGACACTTTCTCAGCGACTTTGACTTTTCAGCGAGCGACATTTTACTGCTTCCTGCTAGTGATGTCTTCGCCGATAACATTTCGGCGCTGAGATAAAAGACTGGGAAAAGAGAAGACGGTTGTCTTTGATTGTCTCACAGGAGATTCGTGAAAGCTTAAAGAACAAACCGCCGAACGGAAAACGCGTCACGCCAAGATTTTTCAAAAATAAAAATAAAATAAAATAAGAAAAAAAAAAATAGAACTGTATTTACAGCATTGAACGATCTAGCAGATATAGCCACTTCACAAGATCCGAAAACAGCAAGATTGTTGATAAAAGGTCAAAGCTGTTCCTCCCTCTGCAAAAGTTTATTTTAAATTAAAGAAGAAAAAAAAAGAACTGGGTAGAAACAAAAACGGGAGATAAGAATTTGCTCTAAAAACAGCGAGAGAAAAGAAAACATAGTCAGATAGAAAGGGTTCGATAGACATGATTATAAAACAAAATAATATATTGAAAACTTACAGAAGAGCCAATTACTAAAGGGTCTAAACTAAAATCGTCAAAGCGAGATTTTTTTTTATATGGATGCCATGCATAGCGCTAAAAACGTTCAGAAGTGTCTAAACTGTCAGTTGTATACGGCCGCCTACCCAGATCAAGGTTTAAAAATATGGCTACCAGCCAATGAAACCAGTAGGTCTTTGCGACGAGTATCCATCTGCAAAATTCGAGAACTGGTGCTACACAATCAGAAATAAAGAACTGTATCAAAATAAAAGAAAGCACGTCCCTACAAGATTTTCAACACCAGCAACAACTAAAATGGATAGCACATGCAACTAGAGGATTATAATGACATAAATAAAAAAAATGCACACGTTCCAAACAAATGAGGCGTCTTGGTTAAGACGATAAACTACGTCTTGGGTATGACGATAAACTACATCCACATCCTGGGTAAGACGATTAACTACAACCGCATCCTGGGTGAGACGATAAACTACGTCCGCGTCTTGGGTATGACGATAAACTACATCCACGTCCTGGGTAAGAAGATAAACTACGTCCGCGTCCTGGGTAAGACGATAAACTACGTCCGCGTCCTGGGTAAGACGATAAACTACGTCCGCGTCCTGGGTAAGACGATAAACAACATCCGCGTACTGGGTATGGCGATAAACTTCATCCGTCGTCCTGGGTATGATGATAAACTATATCCACGTCCTGGGTAAGACGATAAACTACAACCACGTCCTGGGTGAGACGATAAACTACATCCGACAGCAAGGCCTCTGATCCGGAGGCAATCCAAAACAGGGTAATCTAGTATATATAACTAGTCTTGAGAAGGTGCCTTTAAAAAGGAACAAGAAGGACTGTCATTATCCGAACGCTACTATTTGCTGGGTTCCACCATCTGACTCAAGAATGGAACGGGTAGAAGCGGCATCACAAAGAGGAATTAAAGAAAGCACGAAATAAACAGGAGAATTAGTTTGCTTTGCTTTGTTTTGCGGCATATCAACCTCGATGAGTTTATTTAATGCTGACAAGACTTGTTCATTGCAGCTAATATTTCTTTTTCCAAAAATGTATGGCTGATCATTATTTTTCTTCAAAAAGTCATTGCTAGTAATCCTTTTTACAAAAATGTATTACTCGTAATAAAATCTACTTTTACACGTTTTGACCCCAGTTTGGGGGTTAACTATTTGACCATAGCTGGAACTCTAACAGATGCACCACCCCAAGTCAGGGTGGACCTAGGAACACCAGCAATTAAGAGGTGGTTCCACGCTCCTCAAAACCTCCTGATAAGAGGCTTTGCTGTTGGATGTAGTTTATCGTCTTACCCAGGACGCGGAAGAATTATTAGCCACATTATTATGTTTTATTAGAAAATACCAGATTCTGTTACTCATATTACTTACACAATGAAATTCGTATTGCCTAACATATGTAGGTAAACTTTTCAGCTTATGCTTTTATTAATATGTTAAACATACCATATATGGATTTCAGCTTATGACATCTGGTTTTCTTAGAAGTGTTTTCATTAACTTTAGTGGTGGGGAAAATGCTTCATGCAACTTGAAGTCTTCATTTCATACCGTAAAGATTTATACATAATTGTATAGTTAATACTAATATTATTTTCATTTCAGGCGCATAAACATTGCTATGGGTCACAGATAACCTCAACAGAGAAACAAAATAGGAAGTTATTTTAGTGATAGGAACAGAGCGTTGTATATTGACAATATAAGCACAAGAAAATTTTTTCTTTAAGAATGGCATGAAAAGCGATTTCAAAATCGGATGTTTTTCGACAGTACTCCTTTTAAGCAATTCTCCCCAAGTAAAGCGGGAGTGCCACTAGCATGCAAGGGGTTACAGAGGATTGAGAACAAGAGTAAAGAGGCGTGTTTAAGGAAAGGAAACAGAGAAGGACAGTGATCAAGCTCAGGCTGTCAGAAGTCGATTGACATTACACTTGAAGATTTGAAGATTATAGTCATCAAGGAACTAAGTAAGGGAAGGGAGTTCCACAAATGGGAAGTGCGAGAGAAGAAGATGTTTGAGTAGAAGAAACGGGGTTACATTTAACTGTTTTTACAGTGAAAGAGTGGGACCGAGATGCCAACCTAGTAGCTCACTTAAATTCATGCAGTGTGGGAACCAGCGAAACTGGCTCGTCGGAACAGTTGCCGTGAAAATACTTATAGAAGAGACAGAGGGAGGCCACGGCACGTCTATTGGAAAGCGATTGTAGAGTAGATGCCAGATCAGAACCTATTATCTTGCATATTCGTCTCAGGACTTTGTCGGGAACCGTGAGATGTACAGCGTGAGCACCAGTCTATATACGACAGCAATATTCCATGGTAGGAGAAAAAATATTTACAAAAAAAGTGAGGAAGAACAATGAAATGAAAATAAATACTTACTGTAAAAATGGTATAATCGACAAATATTAGCAACAAGAAATGGTTAACTGGTTATCAATCCTCGTTTTTCAGGGCCAACTGAGGAAAAAACATATAAATATGTGCGCAACAATTAAAAAAGTGGAGGGAAAATATGACCAGTGTATCAGCAGTATAAATTAGAGACAGATACATTAAGACCCAGCAGCCATTCCTCTTTCTTCCCTCCTCTTTTTTTTCGATCGAGCACTCTACGTTTTGTAATTTATATTTTCATCCTTGCTCTTCGTACTCTTTGATTTACATACACATTCACACACAGACACTCTCACGCACACATACACACACACACACACACATATATATATATATATATATATTTTGAACAATAAAAAATATTAAAAATTAAAATCTTCAAACACACGGGGTTGTATATTAATATTCCTTCGTTTTTATTATTATTTCATTTAGATTCCTCGACTAGTTTCGGCCAACACACACACACACACACACCACACACACACACACACACACACACACACACACACACACACATATATATATATATATATATATATATATATATATATATATATTAGGTCATCCCATAAGTTCTGTCCGAGTTTTAACTTTTTGTTAAAATGAACAAAATTTAAAGAGTATTTTATAATGGAGCTGAACGTTATATTTATGTTTAGATGCATTTAAAATTATCAAATTTTATTTCAGAGAACAATAAAATTAAATTCTGTTTGATTAAAACCCTGCTAACATGGAAGTACCCAAGAATCATTTGAGGCATATAATGCTTTATGAGTTCAAGAAAGCAAACTCAGCAGCCGAAGCGGCTAGAAACATTCACTCAGTTTATGAAGAGGAATGTGTGAATGAAAGAACTTGCAGAAGATGGTTTGCAAAATTCAGAAGTGGAGATTTCACCCTTGAAAATGATGATCGAACCGGACGTCCAGTTGAGTTTGATGAAAAGCTTCTTGAAGCAGCCCTTGAAGAAATCCTGCTTTATCAGAATTGGCAGTGGTTCTCAGTTCAAACCATACAACTGTTCATCGTCATCTTCAACAACTTGGAAAAGTTCCTAATCTTGGAAAATGGGTGCCTCATGAATTGTCTGAAAACAACATTAAATCTCGAGTTGACATCTGCTCTTCTCTCCATTCTCGCCAACGTGTTTTACCTTTTTTGGATAGACTTGTGACTGGCGACGAAAAATGGATCTTTTATCGAAATGCTTGGTAAATGGTTTGGTAAAGGGGAAGGTCCCCAGCCACAGCCGAGAAGGGAAGGTTCTTCTTTCAATCTGGTGGGATGGCCAAGGAATAATCCACTTTGAATTCTTACCACCTAATGCAACAATTAATGCTCAAATATACTCTCAGTAATTAGAGCGTTTGAACCAAGCTTTGAGGAAAAAAGACCTGCTCTAGTGAATCGAAAACGGGTGATGTTTCATCAGGACAATGCGCGACCACACACAGCTAGAATCACGTCACAAAAGATCGAAGAACTTGGTTAGGAGAAAATTCCTCATCCACCTTATTCTCCCGACCTTGCTCCTTCAGACTACCATTTGTTTCGTAGCTTACAGAATCATTTGGAAGAAACAGCGTTTGTAACACAGGAAGAGGTTAAAACTGACATTTGTTAGTTCTTCGAAACAAAGCCAAAAGAATTTTACAGTAATGAAATTAGTAAGCTTGTTAATAGATGGAAGGAAGTCATAGATAATCAGGGAAAATACATTGTTGATTGAATCTGTAATTAAATGTAACATTTGGTCACTTGTTTTCTTTATTCAAAATTCAGACAGAACTTATGGGATGACCTGATATATATATATATATATATATATATATATATATATATATATATATATATATATATATATTATAAAGAGGTAGTTATACAATGAATCAATTAGCAACATTAATGTAATTAATGGTGAATTCTCTTCGCTAACAGACTTAATAAAAGCATTAATTTACTAACAATACATGGAATGATGCGATCTTTATGTATAAAATTGCTGTTAGGTGGATCCGCTATATTTTTTTTAGAGCAGCAAGTACTTTCGAAAACTTCATGTTCTCATCCTCAGGCTCAATTTTTTTTCATTAGAAATAAAACTCCAAGACGAATTAAATGTATTGTAGACCGAAAAAATATTTTTTAAAGAATCTGTTATTCATTAACGGTTATATAATACTGGAACGTGCAAGTCTCAATGCTAGAATTCAAATATATAGTGAGAATTTTTTGTATGAATTTTGT
The DNA here is from genome assembly GCA_964036315.1 of Acanthosepion esculentum. Classification (NCBI taxonomy): domain Eukaryota; kingdom Metazoa; phylum Mollusca; class Cephalopoda; order Sepiida; family Sepiidae; genus Acanthosepion; species Acanthosepion esculentum. The sequence goes on along the minus strand of OZ038500.1, from coordinate 89,431,815 downwards.
AATGTGGTAAATCCACAAATTCTTTTGTTGTGTTTTCCAGTTAGCGTGACATGAACGAAGTATATACTTCAATTAATAGAGTGACATGTCATAGTAGTTTTTTTGTTTGTTTTTTTTCCTGAATTTTGTACTGCGAATCAATTGTTTTCCATAAACGTATTATATTAGACAGCATATATTTTATGTTATAATATATATATTTATAAACAGTGACGATTAGAGCTAATAATACATGGCTCTTCGGTAAATCAAGTTCTCTCAGTCATTGTGTGTTTATCTAAAATTAAATACACTTAAATTCACCTTCACCTCTGCCGTGTGCCAACGGCTTAGTGGTAGAATCCCCGACGGACGCCGATTCAGTTGGTTTTCAATCCTCGCTAGAGGGAACCGGACGTCTAGCCACACTGATGAGCTGCGAAACAGTTTGTCTGTGGATGACTATATATATAAATATAATTACACTGTTAATAAAATGAAATAAGACTATGATATCGAAATAAACGGACTTTTTTTTTCATTGCTCAAAGAAATTGATGTCGTACTTTAAAATGAATGACTTGATTATTTTTATTTATTCTTATTTTTTCTTTATTGATTTTATTACGATTTTTATTATAGTATGAAAGATTTATAATGTTCAATTATTAAAATGCATATATTTTAGCATAAATCATGGTGTATACATCGATTGATTTATTTTCGTATAGGATATGAAACCATATAGGAATCTTTATACATATAAGATGCTTCACCTTTATTTAAGTTTCATCAGAAAATGAAATACGGAGGAGAACAAAGAATTATCAGAATTTTATTTTCTTCTCCAGATTCCATTTTCTGGTGAGGCTAAAATAAAAGCGAAACATGACATGTTACGTTTATAAACTTTTCCTATTTGTAATTTTATACTATCATTGCGCCGGATTCTAATCCATATTTGATTCATATTTTCTCTCAATTCTTATATATATATATATATATATATATATATATATATATATATATATATATATATATATATATATATATATATGCGATTTTTCAACACCCACAGAGCACACCTGTGGTTTATACTGCAACTACGGTGGAGTAATGTATAGCCTCTCGGATTGAGGAATCGGAGAGCCTAATATGAATTCCAATCGAATCTGTTACATTCACTTACGTGCTAATACACTTGAGAAAGGTATGAATTCTCTTCTTCTCCTCCCCCAGCTATTGATTAATTAGCAGGACAGAGGGTTCTATAGCGTTCAAAGGAATGGCAACTGGTCTCCCACAGAAAGAAAACTAATGCGGGAAAAGAAATTGCCACTTCAGACATGTATCGAAAGGTACATGATCGCCTAAGCGTGTATCACACATACCACATAACTGACTGACGGATGCTGAGCGGACCTTAGTTGCAGATTCTGGGAGAGGGCACGTTATCTGGCGTGATCAATAATCTGAACAAAGCCAGAACGCTCAAACCCTCGGTCACGCTGACTTGTAACTTCGTCCTAGCACAGCCACTAACGGCTAGCCAGTTTCACCCACAAATGAAGCCGTGCTTTGGTTTTGGGCATGTGGCCGAGTGGTTAGAACGTCCACTTTCTGATCACGAGACCGAGGTTCGAATGTTAGGAAGCCGACTTCGGTCTGGAGGAGGCACTGCAACGTGCAGCACCTTTGGAATGTGCCTGATAACCATACACACACATATATATATATATATATATATATATATATATATATATATATATATATATATTATATATATATATATATATATATATATATATATATATATATATATATATATATATATATATAGTAAAAAGTAGGAAATCTGACGATTCAGCTACGTTGTTTTCATTGTTTCGTATCTTCGGGCGATTTCTCCACATCCTCTCCTTTACCACTCCTATCTGCTCTTCCTCCAAACCTTCTGTAACCCCCTGCGTACTAGTGGCTTCCAGCATTGCTTGGGGTGATATGCTTAAAAAAAATATAGAATATATTTATATAATCATGTAAAATAATGATATATTCCGGTATATAGAATATCTATATTATCATGTAAAATAATAATATCTTCCGGTATAGAGAATATCCATACTATGATGTAAAATAATAATATCTTCCGGTATATAGAATATCCATATTATCATGTAAAATAATAATATCTTCCGTTATATAGAATATCCATATTATCATGTAAAATAATAATATCTTCCGGTATATAGAATATCCATATTATCATGTAAAATAATAATATCTTCCGGCATATAGAATATCCATATTATCATGTAAAATAATAATATCTTCCGTTATATAGAATATCCATATTATCGTATAAAATAATATCTTCCGGTATATAGAATATCCATATTATCATGTAAAATAATAATATCTTCCGGTATATAGAATATCGCATTAATGTAACATGCCCCCCTTACCTATATCTTTGTGATTTACATATAAATAAAAATGTATGTTTCGCTTACTTTGCAAACACCCCTAAAACAAGTTAATATATTTTTATATATAGATATGAAAGGAAAGTAACCCGATATTTTACTTATAATAATACACATCTCATAATTCCACCAATATCGCATTGATATGATAAAGAATAAATAGAAAATTTTTATCATTCTAACTAGCTTCACTTTTATTAAACCTTGGTCAGAGACTAAGCAACCAATCTAGCTGAAGGACAATACTGAATTCAAGTGTCTGGGCATGAGGCTAGCATTTCTTTGCTATAGAAAGGACAGTAGCAAAGCCTAGGTTAGTTGTGGTTCTATAATCCACAAGGCTGTCTACAAGACCTACATACTTACATAGATATAAAGCATTATTTAAGTGGGAATAATGTTTCTTGTACTAAAATACAACTTTATGTTCAATGATACATTGTAGAATTTACTTAAGTTTTCTATAAGAATAAGATAAAGAACAAATAGAAAACGTTTATTAATCTAGCATGTTTCACTTTTATTAAAGCTTGGTCAGAGACTGAGATATGGAGAGAGAAAAAAAAGAAAGAAATTCTGGTATTTTTACTTTTCTCTTCTTTGATTTTCATTGGTCAATCAATTGAAAAAGTGCATTCAGTTCTATAAATTAACATTAGTATAATTTGTAGCATTCTGAATTTAAAACCAACAAACATAATGTCGTCTACTACTACTACTAGTACTACTACACACACACACACACACACACAAATATACATTACCATCTCATTCCTACATAGACAAACTATAATTTTTATACGCTCACATACATATAGCAATATTTACGGCCTTTTCAGGTAGGCTTGGCATCTGTTAATTTCTTGAAACTTCAGATGGATGCACATTCATTTCAAGAATGGAATGCACACGAAATCTGATTGACCAATGAAAATGAAACAACACAAAAGTACAAAACAATTATCAGAATTTCTTTCTTTTTCTCCATATCTCCTTCTCTGCTGAAGCTTTAATAAAAGCGAAACATGCCAGATTGATAATATTGTCTGGCATGCCGAAACACTTTGATAGCAAGCGAAATGTTCCACTTTGGCCTTTAGTGTTTCCGGGTATTAACTGCTCTTAAAAGACCTCACAGCCTGTCCCTATTATTATAATGGTTGCCGAAAGTAAGTAAATGTATATTTAAGTGCACGAATGTTTCTGTTATCAACCCGGATCATCCATAGGTCCATTGTATCATAACAGATAAACGTTTCCTATTTGTTTTTCATTTTATCATTCTGTCGGATTCCGGTCCATATTTGATGGGTATTAGATCCCAGATCATCATCACATTGTTTATTCTAATTTTCTTGTAGAAACATTAATTTACATCAGTGTTTCTAAACATGACCCCGTTTTCCATGAGGAGATTTGTCGTGACCCCAGGTATTAAGCAACTACACTGAAAATACATCCATTGTCACTGCACGAGTCGCAATGGCGCCGAACGCGCGTTTTATTTCCGCAGCGCATGCGTGGGGCGTCACCTTAAATTTGGGCGTTTGAGAAATAACATATAAATGGAAATTCAAGGATTAGAATTTAATTTTCGCGATCCCAGCATTTCGCTTCGCGACCCCTTTTTGAATCCCGACCCATAGTTTAAGAAGCGCTGTTCTAGATAAAAGAACTTGTCTTTGTCCTTGAGTGGTCTATATGCATAGCCAGTGAAAGATTGTTAATTACAATGATTACATCTTTCTATCTACCTATCTATATACAGAATGTATAGAAAGTGCTTTAATCACGAGATCATCCACAGTAAATTTACGTCGAAGTTCTTACAACATATCACCGTTCGTGGTAGATATTCTATTAGCCCGATGTTGAATATTTAATAATGAAAGTGATAAAACCCTAAACAAACAAACAAACAAAAATATATGAAATGGTCTTTTTTTAATTCATGACCCCATTTTTCATGAGGTGATTTTTCGTGGCGCCAGGTATTAAGCAACTACACTGAAAATGCATCCGTTGTCACTGCACGAGTCGTAATGGCGCGGAACGGGCGTTTTATTTCCGCAGCGCATGCGTGGAGCGACACTTTAAATACTGAGCGTTTGTGAAATAAAATATAAAAGAAAATTCAATGGGTGGAATTTAATTTTTGTCGACCTAGCATTTCGTTTCGCGACCCCATAGTTTAAGAAACGCTGGTTTACATAATATCTTATGCAATGCAACTCAAGTATTCCCATTACTCCATTTTCCTAATATTTACTTTCGTTTTAATAATAAAAATAGTGAGTCAACTACGAAAAAATAAACATACCACTGATACTAAAAGATTTTTAAAGTCCTAGTGCTTCAAGACATAGATGATCATAGTTCTCCATAGATTTCTTTTCTTTATTTTCTGTGAATTGCTATAATCTCTTGGCAAAGATATCTGAATGGTTTCCCGATACCTTCCTTGCGTGTTTTGAATTCAGAGTTGCTTTTTCTTATCCACGAGAACTGATAAAATTTCGGATTTTGTAAAGGGGCTATTTTAATCGAAGAGAAAGTCTCGTAGCACGAGATCTGTCTTACAAGCACTTATTTACATATGTACATGTCAGGATGCAGTCAAGGTTACCACTTAGCTAAACCCGCCTGAGCCGCGGCTTATGAACAACCGGAAATAGACAAGTCTTTTTTTACTATACAACCGGAAATAGATGCGTTCATTTCATGAATCGTCATTCCCGCTTTTAGGAAAGGACCCTCTCTAATTCCGGGAGTAGTGATGCCATTTCGGATTCAACTCTAAAAACAACAACAACAAAAACAACTTTATTAGAACATGTTTCATCTTGCTTCATCAGAGTTCCACAAGAATTATCGTTAGATAGATTGCAGGTATAGGAGCCCAAATATGTCACATGACGAATCCAAGACAAACGGTTTTATGATTGTTTGTTTGTTTTATCTTTTTGACGTGAAACTTCTCCATTATTTACATTATTTGGACTATCGTCCTCATCTTTGTCGCATATTTATTACAACGTTTCGGCCGTTGTACCCTGCGGTCTTCTTCAGGTGGTTGGAATGTCGAACAGAACCCTTTATTTCGCACACTGGGGTAGACTGTTCTAGTTCCACGTGCCATGGTTTTAATGGATGTCAGTTATCAGTTATTTCCTGTTAATTTCCCTCTGGAAGTTCTTAACCTGGTATTGAACTCACACTCTTTCGGCCCTGTCACTGGATTTAACCAACGCCTTTATCCACTGTGCTATGTGTACTTGAGGCGTTAGTTAGATCCAATGACAGAACCCAAAGAGTGTGAGTTCAATAACCGTTTAAGGCAGTGGAAAATTTAGAGAGGGGAATTAACAGGAGATAACTGATAACCTTACATTCATTAGACATGGCACGTGGAACTAGAACAGTCTACCCCAGTGAGCGAAATAAAGGGTCCAGTTCGACATTTCAACCACCTGAAGAAGGCTGGAGTTTACAACGGCCAAAACGTTGTAATAAATATGGCAATAAAGATGAGGAGAATAGTCCGAATAATGTAAACAGTGTGCATAATACCTCATCTCAGAAATATAGACAGGTACTGAAAGGCTGAAATGTTGTAATAAATATGGCAACAAAGATAAGGACAATAGTCCGAATAATGTAAACAGTGTGCATAATACCTCATCTCAGAAATATAGACAGGTCCTGAAAGGCTGAAACGTTGTAATAAATATGGCAATAAAGATATATATATATATAAAGACGGAATTACCTGCATCAAAAATAAAATAAAACGAAAAATAACGTTCAAACTGTGTCATGATCCATCTCCCCCCCCCCAATTATTGGGGGTGTCCTGAACGCCCATATTCAGAACTCAGCTTGGGCACCTCGAGGCGTTGTAATGGTTAGCAAGCTTATCTCGCTAGAACTATTACGACTGAGTAGTGAGTTCGATCCTCACTGGGTGCCCCCTACTTTCGGCCTTGTGCCACATCTAAGCTACGCTTGGAAAATTACTATTCGGAACTCAGCTGATAGGCAGAATTTATTAAATCTTACTGTTAACCAATTGTCGCAAACTATTCTACGACAAAAATGCAATATACTTTATTTCAACCAGCGTCAGTACAGTTTGAAAAGATAATAAAAATTTCTCTTGGCTTTTTGGATGTGGGAAGTTCTGTGAAGTTTTGGTAAAAAATGTAGAAACAAATGTGTTTTTACTTTCAGAAAAAGTAAACAAAATGCATTATTCTGCATTTTAAACAACCATTGCCATTTTTATTTCAATCCAAAGAATGGATCAGAATTTGAGTCTATTTTTAAAAATAAAAATTACGTGCGATCAAAAGAAAATAAATCAGTTTTTGGTATACAGAATTTGTTTAAAACTCTAAAAGCAACACACACACGCACGCACACACACACATATATATATATATATATATATATATATATATATATATATATATTAAAGAAAAGAAGTATGACTGAGTTGAAAAAGTTTTAGTTCAACTTCATCGAACGAAGTTTATGTTTACCTTGATACCACTACACATAAGCACAAAAGAGAGGCGCTGGAAAATTTTAATTTAAATTTAAAAATACTTTTATTTTTATTTTTGTGTTATGGGTATATAATCTAGCCGATTTCATTTAGATTCATGTGTTTATGCTTACACTTTGGCATACTTCTTGCACTAAAATTGTTATTGATATATAAAATATACATAACGTTATACCATACATACATATATATATATATATATATATATATATATATATATATATATGACTTCTTCAGAGCGAAGGCATTGGTATATGGCGGCCGTGCGCTACTCTCGTTCGTACTGACAAGATCTAAAGGGATAGAGGGCATTGCATTTGAGGTAGCCGAAAAAATATCAGTGTCGACAGCTAACCACTTTCGGGGCTCCACTCCGGGATATCTGTCTGGATTTACTTACATAGCTTTTTCTGTTTTGGATATGACCGCAAGACAGTGGAGGTTTAAAATCAGGGTTTTCCTTACATAAATGAACTGCCTGCCTGGGCTGTCAAATTCCATCTGCCCGAATACATGCATACATACATATGTTATAGAACACGATAGATCTAGAAGATGGAAAACTCTTACACGAAAGGCCTGAGGTATATTGTCTGCTATGTCCGTGGCTTTTATTTGCACCGACTGAGTGTATCAATAGTTCCGAGAAGTGTGGATGGTTCTGCACAAGCCTTCACCATTTTAATCAAATCACTTGTGTGGTTTTTCTGGCGGTTTACCTTGATTCGTTCTTATCCACACAGATTCACTTGCAAGGTCCACTGGCGGGAGAGTGAAGGCGACGGTGTCAGGTAAAGGATATTACTGGAAGGCTCTAGCTGGAGCTCGACACAGTGGCAGACCGATGGGTGATGGCCGTTCTTTCACAAACCCATGAGCAGTTGTGATGTCCGTGTCCTCCATCGGTGACAAAGCAGCCCTATTTAGGATTGCACTATTATGGAGAGGGGGCGATAAAAGGAGCCCTAAATATTGCTTGCTCACACAGATTTGGCAGCCCGCTGCAGCTGTCTGATTATCCAATAAAGCAGTCGCAACAGCAAGAAAGATCAGAATAAGTATAAGAAGAATTTCCATTTTGGATCCTGTAATGTTCGCACTCTTGAGGACAATGATTCTGCACCAGAACGTAAAACAGCTCTTGTTTCTCTCCAGTTAAAGAAATATAACGTCGACATAGCGGCCATTACTGAAACACGTCTGGCTGGTAATTCTCAGCTTAAGGAAGAAAAAGGCGGATACGTATTTTTATGGGCAGGCAAGACTGAGAAAGAGCCACGCCAGTCTGGTGTTGTCGTTTCCATCAAGTCAGACCTTGCTAGCTCACTGCCTTCCTTACCTAAATGTGTATCTGATCGCATAATGGCATTAACCCTCAATCTAGAGTGCAACGCCCGTGTGACGATAGTTAGCTGCTACGCGCCAACCTTAGGTAGTTCAGCTGAAGAAAAAGATGATTTTTACGATCTCCTTCGGGATGTCATCTCCAAAGTCCAACATAAGGATAAATTAGTCACAGTTAAATAAATTAGTTACTGATGATTTCAATGCTCGTGTTGGCAGTGATTATCATTCTTGGAAGGGCGCTTTAGGTCACAATGGTATTGGTCATGTGAATTCAAATGGATTACGCCTTCTCACTATCTGCAAGGAAAATGACTTTAGTATCACTAATACCTTCTACCAGCAACCCGGCTGTCGTAAGACCACGTGGATGCATCCTCGTTCGAAAGATTGGCATCTGATCGACTACGTCATCACCAAAAGACGGGACATAAAAGATTTTAAGATAACACGTACATTCCACACAACATGCTATCTTATCAGATCACGCTCTAATTCGAAGTAAAGCTACACTGCATCTGTAAGTGCGAAGGATTATAAAACCTACACTGCCCAAGCGCATTAACGTACTGCCTCTTAAATCGAACCGAAAATTGAGCCCTCTGACAAACTTGATGCTGCACCTGTTTCTGTAAACATTACCAATGATATCGAATCATCTTGGAAGGCTCTGCGTGATGCAACATGTTCTACATCCTTGGAGGTTCTCGGCCTGTCACATCGTAAACATCAAGACCGGTTTTATGACAATAATACAGAAGTTCAGCAGCTTATAGATCAATTGCACTCTTCTCATAAAGCATGGATTGAGGACAAGAACTCGTCCGATAAGAAGATCGCTTACAAGAAGTGGAAAGGTCAGGTTCAACGAGTTCTCAGAGCCATGAAAGAGCGTTTGGTGGTCTGAAAAGAAAGGCAACTTCAGATAGAAAAGGATCTAAAGGCGTTCTACGATGCCCTCAAGTCCTTTCTCGGTCCTCAGAAAAGTGGTGTTGCTCCAATCTCCACGGCAGATGGTGATACACTCTTGAGGGATAAGTCAGATATTTTAAATCGCTGGAAAAAGCATTTCGAAACTGTGTTAAACACCACTTCGGTTACTGATGAGGAAGCCATCATATCAATTGAGCAAAATCCTGAAATTCCGGAGTTGTCTTTTGAACCTACCTATCAAAAGGTAAGTGACTCCATCAAGCAAATCTCATCTGGAAAATCATCTACTCCTAAGGATCCTATTCCACCCGAAGTGTATAAGCATGCTGGCCAAAAGTTGGTAAAAAAATTACATCTCCTTTTCGTGGAGATATGGAAGGCAGGCTGTGTCCCACAGGATTATAGAGACGCCTCGGTGAAACACCTCTACAAAAACAAGGGTTTCAGGTGTGTCTGTGATAATCATCGGGAGATATCACTACTTTCAATTGCAGGCAAAATCCTAGCTAACTGATTCTAAACAGAATCATTATACACCTTGTTGACAACATCTATCCTGAATCGCAGACTTGCGGACTTGTTGGCAAATCCCGTGAAGGCTTGTTGTCTCATACGAGATATAAACATAAAAATTGAACTGAAAGACATTTATACGTCGAAAATAACGGGAGAGTCCATTATATATATATATATATATATATATATATATATATATATATATATATATATATATATATATTGACAGCAAAAATAAAACAAATATTACATCAATATGGGGATAGTCTATTTCGAGCCGTTCTGTACGCGGCTATCATCAGCCCCGAAGTGTCTCTGTCGGAGTATTGTTTAAATTTATTTTCAATGACATTAAAAATAAATTTAAAACAATGCTCCGAGACAGACACTTAGGGGCTGATGATAGCCGAGTACAGAACGGCTTGAAATAGACTATCCCCACGTTGAGGCAATCACTCTCGCAAACAGTTTTTAATAATAAAATACATTAACCTCGGATCCGTTAATGAATGGTATGATCCTTGTTTATAAATTCCGGTTTTATAAGGTCTTTTTTTACTACTAGCTTTCAATTGTTTCATACAATCATCTTCAGGTAGAGGTGAATGTATTTTATTATTAAAAATTGTTCGCGAGAGTGATTCTTGCCATTTATATCATTAACTTCATTATCTGCTTTTCGTATGAATGATTCGCGTAATATATATATATATATATATATATATATATATATATATATATATATATTTACTTTGTTAATACAATTTCATGCATTATATTTTTTCATTTTATATATTATTAACGTATTTATTTATTTTAAATAATGGAAGGTTATCATTTAACCATTTCTTTTAATTCTTAAAAATGATATGATCATGTATGTTCACTTAGAAAAGGAGTATATCTTTCTGGAAAACCATTTTCTTTTGCCCTTATTCATATTATCATACACCCGCCCGCAGACAATATATATATATATATATATATATATATATATATATATATATATATATATATATATATATATATATATATATATATATATATATATATATATATATATATATATATATATATATATATATATGTTCTTTTTATAGATGCAAATATTTAAGTAAATGCTCCGTTTAAAAAGTATTAACGACATTTACCGGCCTGGATGTCCGAGGAATTTTCATAGAAAATATGCGTCCTCCGACAGGAATCGAACCTGTATACGGCTATACGAAACCGTCATATAGCCTGGCGTGCTTTAGCGATTGAGCCACAGAGGAGAGTTTCGGTTAGCAAGGTCGATTTTACTGTTTTTAAACTACAATTCTCCACGATTTTCTCTCGTACATTCATATCTGCTCGATGCGTATCCAAATGTAAACAAATGACGTAGCACATTATGAAATGGACAAAGCCAGACAATTATCTTAAGACATTTTTATGTTTATACGTTCTTTTTATAGATAGAAATACTTAAGTAAATGCTCTGTTTATAATAAACAGTATTAACAACATTTACCGGCCTGAATGTCCGAGAAATTTTCATAGAAAATATTCGTCTCCCGACACGAATCGAACCTGTATACGGCTATACGGAACCGTCATATTGCCTGACGTGCTTTTGCCAATTTAGCCACAGAGGAGCGTTTCGGTTAGCAAGTACCTTGTATTGAGTGATATTTGGTAACAAAAACACAATCAAAGATTGGTTAGCCATGTATTAGTGTTTCCATGTTATATTATAGCGATTCGGTTACCATTTTATGTAGTTTGTGTTGTAATTTAAACTTTCGTTGGCGAGAGAATGCATATTTATGTAAGTCAGATAGAATAGCAATATTATTATGGACGCGGTGGGTGAGTTTTCGTATCATCTACCTTGACAAGTGATAGATCTGGTCGAAAATGAGTGTACTCTTGCCATATATGGACAGACTGAGAATTATAGCCTTGGTTGACAGCCAGTCTACCGCATAAGCAAACTTACTGCGAGGAAATCTTCTGCCTTGTTAGTCATGTATCGAAAGAGACTTGATCATCAAAGCTGTATCACGCATAGCACTTAACTGACTGTTTCCCAAGCGGTCACTCATCTGTTAATGACCACGCTAAGCGTTGGCTTAATTGGTGATCAGAAGGGATACGGTGATTCAAAGTGATATAGCCGTACGCCGAAGGAGATTTGAGATAATCATTGTTGCTGTATAGAAATCGGGATGTTACGACTATTGTCCCAGATAAAATAAAGCGAATAAAAAATAAAATTGTCCGTCGTAGATGTAGTGTATTATGTAGAACTTAGATCCGAAGAATTTCAGCCAGAGAGGACGCGAAACGCAACAGTTGTACGCGACTCATCTCAGATGTTTCCAAAATTAAATTTGCACTCAGTGTTATACCAGAGCTTGAGAGAGGCCAGGTGAATCAGAGGTTTGAGCTGAAAGGTAAAGTTCTAGCCACAACGTGCATATTCCCACTTCCTTGGATGCAAAAAGATTGCCGATGCGTCTGTTCTTGGGATGTGCACTCGCAATACGGACCATAGGAGGTACCCACTCGAGAAGAAAGAAGAAAGTCTCTTACATCCTTGCGAAAATGTACTTAAAGTTTTTCCGATTCCATTTTCCTCGCAACTTCGTCGAAAACCCTACAGTAATACAAACACGCACCAACAATAAGTGACAAAGAATTTGAAATAAGCACAGATTTAGGCTCTCATGTTCTTGACAGTCAGGGCATGAGATAACAATATAGATCTTCCAGCATAAACCTGATCTGAAATTTCTCGCCAAACCTACAATGTTGCCGTGTTGAATGATCCATCGAGCGTTCAGACCTGAACGCTAACGAGAAATCACTCTATGTGGAAATCTGAGTAATAAAAAGCCTTCTGTTGTAACCTAGGAAGGATTACTGAATGAGGAATAGCTAAAACGGGGGTTGGAAATGAAATGGTAATCTTTATAACATCAACAAAATACAATACTCGCCAGCGGCGTGCAGTAGGTAAACCACTGATAGGCGGTGGACTATTTAGACAGCATATTATCCACCTCCGAACTTAAAATCGTGCCCGACGTATTTATGAGGATTGGGACATACCCATTAGTGCTTATAGGTACGGTATATAACGCTATCTATCTATCTATCTATCTATCTATCTATCTATCTATCTATCTATCTATCTATCTATCACAAACTGTTCCTTATCTATCTATCTATCTATCTATCTATCTCAATCTGTTCATATCTATCTATCTATCTATCTATCTGTTGTAACCTAGAAACGTTTACTGAATGAGGAATAACGAAAACAGAGGTTGAAAATGAAATGGTAATCTTTATAACATCAAAAAAATACAATACTCGCCAGCGGCGCGAAGTAGGTAAACCACAGCAAGTGGTGGACTACTTAGACACTATATTACCCCCCACACACACACACACCTAACTTACAATAGTGACCGACGTTTTTATGAGGATTGGGACATACCCATTAGTGCTCATAGGTACGGTACATAACACTATCTATCTATCTATCTATCTATCTCAAACTAGTCCTTATGTATCTATCCGTTGTAACATAGGAAGGTTTACTGAATGAGGAGCAACGAAAACAGAGGTTGAAAATGAAATGGTAATCTTCATAACATCAACAAAATACAATACTCGCCAGCAGCGTGAAGTAGGTAAACCACTGCTCGTGGTGGATTACTTAGACAGCAGATTACCCCCACTTACAATAGTGTCCAACGTTCTATGAGGATTGAGGCATGTTCAATAGTGTTTATAGGTACGGTATATAACAACTTCCAAAATAATAAAAACAACTGCGGGCATTTACAGGAATTGTGGTTGAAAATATCAGTTGAACAATACTAAAAACATACAAACATTTACAAGTACAGCTTCAAGGCTGTAATCGTAAATAAGGGCAGTAAACTTGATTATAAAGTCGGTATATCATTAATTGTGGCCATGGCAATTTTCCATAGGTTAATAGAAATTTGAATCAATAATATTTTCTTCACTACTCTCTCGATTCCTTCGTATAGACACTGGCCAATTTTGTCTTTAATAACGGAAAGAAAATATTTCCTTTAAAGAAAAAAATAAATAAATACATTAAATTTGTCGAAAATATAATGACTTCATCAGTGGAGTAAACTGGGTACAATAGCTATGTATGTAGCCAACGTAGGGAAAGCGAAGAATAGATGGACAGAAGTATTCCTAATCTAACATCGAGAAGAGCAGAGGGTTTTCCTCGAGGAATCTAACGGCCATCTGTCCGTAAGTAAGACGAGACCTCATGCTGGTGGACAACGGCTCGGATTTGATCTGGGGGGCAGGATCTCCGCCGGATCTCCTTGCCCAAGATTATGAACGAATACCTCTCCGGGTATCCACGTGGAAGTTGCTACTCACTGAATCATCTACAACCACATCTAGTCATAGAGGGGTAATGATGATGATGGTGATGAAAAGAATTTTCAGTGTAAGTGTAGATCTACGAGGGTCATTCAATAAATAAGGTGAATTTTTCGGTATAACGACTTCTAATACAGATAGAAGCTTACTTTTTTTAACTTTTCAACGTAGTCTCCCAGCACTGTCACACACTTTTCCCATCTGTACACAAGCTTCCGTATTCCCTCAGCGTAAAAATATTTGGACTGGTGTCTCAGCCAGTCGCTCACAACACTTTTGACGTCATCGTCACTTTTAAACTTCGTGCCTCTTGTGAACGCTTTCAAGGGACCAAACAGGTGAAAGTCTGAAGGGCCAAGGTCTGGGCTGTAAGAGGGATGAGGGAGCAGTTCCCAGCCCAGCTCGTTGATGGTCTGCACCGTTTGGGCTGCTGTATGAGGCCTTGCGTTGTCATGATGCAAGATGACTCCTTCTGGCTGATGACCCCTGCATTTGTCCCAACAGATAAGCTCAAAGTCCTTGCAATGTCATCCACTGTCACCCTTCTGTCAGACTGAATGAGGTCATTGACTGATTCGATCACCTCAGGAGACCTCACTTCTGTAGGCCTCCCAGACCTGTCTTCATCCTCAACACTGCTCCGTCCTTCTTTAAACAATTTAGCCCACTTGTAGACATTTTTTTGGCTGAAACATGTGGCACCATACACAGTTGACATTCTCCTATGAATTTCAACTGGTTTGCACCCTTCAGCAACCAAAAACTTGATAACTGACCGCTGTTCAATCCTGGAGCATGCTTCTTGGTCGGCCATCTTTGTTAATCGCCAAAACTCTCAAAGTTGTTTTTTTTAATCTGCAAAAGAAATTAAATCCATGTGAAAAAGAAGTAAAACAACAAAAAGAAAAAAATAAGCGTCTATCTGTATTAGAAGTCCTTATACCGAAAAATTCAACTTATTTAATGAATGACCCTCGTATATAAGGTTAGAGTTGTCGAGTAAATCTTCAAGCAGGTAGAACAAGAAAGGAACTCACGACATTTTCCTACGTGATTAGCTCACTAAATATTACTTCGCGTAGGTTTGGCATACTTCGATTGTAGTCATTAGGATTCTCATTACTTGAACAAACTTTTATAATAAAAAAAATGAAGACGGCTAGAGAGAATTCTGAAGAAGGTAAATGAAGATTTTATTTGCTGGAAAGAAAACATGTGAATAAATTATTAAATGTGTCACATGCCTTCTTTCCGACCCTGAACAGGAAAACTATCGGAAGCTACAAAAAGCTATCCCTAATCGATATAACTTATGCCTGGGTTACAACTTCCCACTCACCCTCTGTAAGACCAGGATATGTTGATTGGCTATTAAGTATCAAATGACCGGTGTATACGAAGTAGTTAAGACGAGGAACATACGGCCTACTGCACAACGCTCAACCTGGAGGATCAGGTTTTGAATTCAGAGTTGTCCTTCTCCTAGACCAGTTGTCACCCACGGCTATAGAACTGCCTGTCCTGCTATTTACGTAGAGTTTGACGGAGAAGAAGAAGAAGATTCATACCTTTCCCAAGGGTATTAGCACGTAAGTGAATGTAATGGATTCGACTGAAATTCGAACTCGGCTCTCCGATTCCTCAATCCGTGTCTCATACATACACACCCACATTCATAATCTTGATTTTAACGTTTCACCGGAGCAATGTTCTCTTAGAAGGGGACAAGTGGGGGTGGCGGCTTTAACGTTTTTCAGATTGGATGTTTTCGCCAACAGAGTAGCTCAAATGCACTCACACGTACACACATACGTATAAGGCACCCCCACACTCATTGATTTGGGTCTATTACCACCACGGGAAAACAGAGTCCAATGGTATTATAAAAACCCCGGAGAGTTCCAGTAAGATATCTTTCATCATTTCTAACATACAACGGCTCAAATCTTAATCTAAAGATTGGACAATTTTGCTGTTACAAGATTTAGACAATATCGCTGTTACTCTCTGTCTCTATCTGTCTGTCGGTCCGTCTGTCTGTCTGTCTCACTCTGTCTCTCTCTCTCTCTCTCTCTCTATATATATATATATATATATATATATATATATAAGTGATATATAAGTGATATATATATATATATATGTGTGTGTGTGTGTGTGTGTGTGTGTGTGTATCAACCTACCCACATTTCTAACTCACACAAGACATCTATAGGTAAAAGTCCTATGGGTAAGAGAGAAACGCGGAATATGTGATCGAGCGGCGGATTATCGAGTCTGATTCGCTACCTCTTCATCACCGAGGCGCGTTGGAACATTTGATTATACGCTTGACTGATAACGTAACTGTCCGGGTTTCAATTCTAGGTAGTGGATGTGCACTGCTGTTGCGTCCCATATATAGGACACAACGGCCGTCCAGTGCATTCTGCTGAGGTTTCTTCGAGACTCGATGAATTCCTTAATATATATTAAGAAACAGGCAACAACTTTAAGTGTTCATGGGATTATAATTTATTTCAATAGAATCGTGATTTTGGTCCTAATCTATCAGATGTCCATTTTCATTATTAGCCGGTCAGTGAATGTCATGAATTTGACTGGAATTCGAACTCGGCTCTCCAATTCCTCTATTCGAGCCGCTATCTACTACTCCACCGTACCTCCTTAAAATACAAGGTAACCAAAAAAGTCCTGTCCGTCTTTTGATTAGTCATTGAATGTAGTTGAAATATATACGATATGCGTGTAGCAATTGTTTTTAAATTCGGACAGCCGGAAGTAGGAACATCAGACGCTATAAAAAACATGCGCACCATGCCCGGCCATCAGTTATAAGCCGGACAGCTGTGAGAAGGATGGAAGTGTCTAGAGATCTCGTTCGGGGCTGTTTGCTTTACGACTTCAAAGTGGGCTTATCAGCAGCTGCATCAAGTCGCCGCATATGTCAAGCGTTTGGGTATAGTGCTGTGGATGAACGTACTGCAAGGCATTGGTTTCGAAAATTCAAGTCGGAAGATATGTCTTTCCATGATGAGCCTCGTAGTGGACGACCACAGGTCTTGAATGACGGAGTCCTGAAGGCGGCCATTGAAGAGGACAGTAGTCTAACGTGTGGTGAACTTGCAAGATAGTTCAACGTTTCCGATGAAACAGTTAGACTTCAACTGCACCGCCTAGGTAAGATGTACAAACTGAGCAAGTGGGTACCGCAAACGCTGTTGGAGGTCCACAAGGGACAACGAATGGCAGCCTGCGTATCGCTGCTTTCTCGCCACCGTACCGCATCCTTATTCAATCGAGTGCTTACCAATGATGAAAAGTGGGTTCTGTACGAAACTCCCAAGCGTTCCAGACATTGGTTGTCTCCTCAGGATGCTGTCCCTCACACCGCAAGACCGCCTATGCACCCACGTAAGATTATGCTTTGTGTCTGGTGGACAGGTCGTCAAGTGGTTCATTATGAACTACTACCAACGGGCCAAACGGTCACTGGAGACCTATACTCGCAGCAATTGAAACGTGTGCAACAGGCATTGCGCCAGAAGGAGCCAGCACTGGTGAATCGCAAAGATGTGCTTTTCCTCAATGACAACGCCAGGCCGCATGCCGCGCGAGTTGTCAGGGATACCATACAGCAACTTGGGTGGGAGACTTTGTGCCATCCACCTTATTCACCTGACCTTGCGCCATCCGATTACCACCTCTACCACTCCCTGGATAAACATCTTCGTGGGAAATCCTTCACCAATGAAGCAGACTTGCGCAAAGCCCTCACGGACTTCTTTTCGTCAAAGCCCCCACCCGAGTTCTACCGCAAGGGCATTGAACAGCTGGAGACACGTTGGCAGAAGGTGCTGGATGCCAATGGCGATTACTTCGAAGACTAAATATAAGTTACACATACTGTGAAGTGTTTTCTTTTTTTCCTTTAAAAACGGACAGAACTTTTTTGATTACCTTGTAGCTTCGTCCAACGTGGACAGCTCGACTAGCTCAGTTGGTAGGAAAATTTAATCAGGCAGCTATTTCTCGAGACCTAAACGACCTGCCCACTCAAAGGTTGTGTAACACACAGTTTTTAAATTCATAATTCCCTTCTTCATCTATTGCTTTTTGATATACCATGCCAAACTTGGATAATATCCTTATCTAGCTATATATTTAAAAACAAGTTATAGCTGTTCAAAATATAAACAAAATAAAGATTACTTTCAGAAGATGAGCTGATATCTGCAAATATAAATGTTATATAATTTTTAATACTAATTCTCTTCCAATACAAGTCTCAAGAGCCACTCAAGATAGATGGTGGGTCTTGCATAAGCTTAAGAAAAGGCAAGAAGTCAAGTTCATGGGATTATGCAGGAAAGATGACTGTTCACCATAGAGGCCAAGATTGTAGTGATTTGGGAAGCATTCTCTCGGGAGTCTGTTCCACAAAGCAACAGTTCTTTGGGAGAAGATGTCCGAGTGGTACTTACTCCTTACTAATGGAATACGAAGATGATTCACTTTTGTGTGCGAGGCAAGTTGGGTCCCTCATTGTAAAGGTCAGGAGTAGTGGGACTATGAATGTAGCTCGTCAGGACACATACATAAAAATAGCGATAGAGTAGCGAGAGGCTAACAACGTTTCGTCTCTGGAAAAGGGATTGCAGTAAGAAAAATAATTCATCACCCACAAGGAGCCGTAGACGCTTTTTAACTCTCTCAAGACAAGTAAGGACTGGGCAACTATACTCCATTTTGGTTTTATCTAGCTCTTGTAAAGATAGTGTATAACAGGGAGTCAGATACTTACTGGCATATTACAATGAAGCAGCCATTTTCCACCATCTTTACCAATAGATCGGATAAGCGAGTTCCACTTGAAGTCTAGGGAGAGATAGACGTTCAAGACAACAAGCCTCTTTTAGAGAAGACCCATCCATTAATCGGTTGAATAATTATAATAAGTCCTATCACAGTTCAAATAAAATACATGTCAATACAATGTGTAAATATTGGAAAGTCTTCTCAAGACCTGACGCCTCTCACAGATAAAGAGAAGCAAAGATTAAATTTTCGATTAAAACAATATCTTTATAATTCTACTTCAGAAACAATATCTTGGATATCATTTAAATATTGATTAAACATTGTTTACGTATTTCTGTCTTGAATGCCTGCAATTGTGTTCGTGACATTTTATTTGCTTTTCCAATTATATTTAAGCATTCTATATTTAATTATAAATAAGCATTTCCTTACACATTCCTCCATAATGTTCTGGAAAGGAGGCGAAAAACATCGGAATTAAAAGAAAACAACCTTCTTACGTTAATCAAAAATTGATCGCTTACAAGCATTTTGGTTTGGTTTGTTTTGTTTTACGGCATATCAACACCTCAATGGGTTATTTCAGATTTTTAATGCAGGTAATATTTTTCTTCAAAAATCTATTGTTGGAATTTTTTCTTCAAAAATATTATTGCTGGCAATAATGTATTACTTGTAATAATTATAAACAAAAATGTATTGCTGGTAATATTTATTTTCTTCAAAAATATATTGCTGGTGATAATGTTTTGCTAGTAATAATTTTCCCTCAAAAAATGTATTGTTGGTAATAAAACCTATTTTTACAATTACATACTGTTTTGAACCAGTTTGGGGTTTAACTATTTGCCCATAGTTGGGATCCTAACAGGTGCTACCACCCCGGGTCATGGTGTACCTGGGAACACCAGCAATTAAGAGGTGGTTCCATGCTCCTCAAAACCTCCTCATCAGAGGTCTTGATGTTGGATGTAGTTTATAGTGATACAAGCATCTTGTTGGAACGTTGATTTCTCGGCCCCGTAACATATTCATATTTCATCGAGTGCTCATCAGTCACAAAAAGTGGGTCCTCTATGAAAAATCACAAGCGTATCAGACATTGGTTGTCCCCACAGGACCCTGTGCCTCACACCACAAAACTAACTCTAAACCCAGGAAAGATCATACTCTGTATCTAGTAGACGAGTCCACAAGTGCTGCCCTATGAGCAGCCACCAACGGCATAAACCGTCACTGCGTACCTGCAGTGGGAGCAATTTGGACGTGTGGAACATGCACTGAAGGGAAGGAGCTAGCATTGATTAATCGTAAGGGTTTACCGTTTCTCCATGACAATTCCAAGTCTCGTGTGATGGCACAGGTGGCAGGGATACGATACAGCATCTTAACTGGGAGAAACTGCTATCCACCTTACTCCTAGAATCATGCGCCAAACGACTACCACCTATTCCTTTCTATGGACAACAGTCTTCGTGGGAAATTCTTGGAAGATGAGACACACTTGCGGCAAGTACTCATAGACTACTTTACGTCCAACACATCCGACTTTTACCCTCGGGCATTGCGCAGCTGGAGGAACATTCATAAAAGTTTTTGGATGGCGATGTGGACTTTAGGGACTAACGGGATGTCAAATTTACTGCATACCTTTTTTCTAATAAATCAAAAACAGTAAGGACTAAAAGTAGAACAGACCAGGAGTGGGGCGCGTATTTTCTAGAGGGCTTGAGGGAACCGACCTTCTTTTTTTTCAGGCTCTTTAGCTATGGATCGTGTATATGAATTCCACATGAAGACTGGGGTGAATTTTATACCGAATAGATGTGCAGAGCAATGAGCGTCATTGAGAGAACAGTCACTCATTATAACAGGAGAAAATCCAAGGTATACATATATATATATATATATATATATATATATATATATATATATATATATATATTGTGTGTGTGTATTTAGGCAGCATCTTTTCATTCATACATGTTTAATGATAATGTTATTAAGCTTATCAGACGATATGAAAAGAACTTACATAAAATATATAGACAACACTTATCTATATTATTTAATGAAACATGTATAAATATATATATATATATATATATATATAGGCTCCGATCGGTCGGCGCGTCGTCGTCGCCTGCGTGCCGTCACGCGCGTGGCCAAACGCGTCGACCGTTACGGGTCGGGGCGTTACATATTAGACTAAGACCGATGTGCTTCATTCCTTCCCTTCGCCGTCGTCGCCGTCGTCGTCGGTTTTCTCTGGGCAGAGCGCGCGCGGTGCTCTGCGGCAGGACCAAAGGGCGGCACGCTCTGCTTGAGGAATCTAAGTGGAATAATAAAAACGAAAGAATATT
>OZ038500.1:89400381-89405381 GCA_964036315.1 Acanthosepion esculentum | reverse complement strand
TACCATAGATAATGGCTCGAAAAGAACCTAAAAAATTATACTAATTTATGCCAATGATTCCATAAAAAAATTCGGGTAATTTGCTTTTTAAACCCCGTGCTATTTATCTAATAAAAATTTCCCGAACATTTTTTTTTATTATAAATTTACACGTCTAATTAAAAAATAACAAAGAAATTTTGATAAAATCTACCGTTTTGGAGTTATCGCCAATAAAAGCTCATTCGTGTCGTTGTCGGCTACGGCACGGCAGCCATTATTAGCGTTGTTTGCAATAATCGTTTTCCTTTTACTGTGTACACTTTAAGTTTAGACATTTTTGTATTTCCCGAGAATTCCCGATTGTGACCCCTAATTACTACGCGCTATTTATATTTGTTTACTTCGAGATCTTTGAAGTCTACTGTTGGACAGTCAAATTGAACATGATCAACCAGAGAAAAGTACTTCGATTTATACCCCATCTGTGGTATATGATTGCAGTGTTTGAATCCCTGTTAATTAGTTCGATATTAAAGGATCTCTTTGATTGCGCGTGAAATAGAAATAGAAATTATTGCGAATACAATTGGATTAGGTGTGAAAGAAGAAGAAGAAGGTGTTGAAATTTCGCAAAATTTGGGCTAAAAGTGTGAAAAAGGGGTGTAAATATGAAAACAAATTAGGGCCCATCTGACGATCTCTGTTTGTTCTGTCTATCGTGAAGAAGATGGCCCAGAACTTGTTAAAATAGGATGAAATTTAAAAAAGAAAAAGAAAAAATAGAGCAATATTAAGGGTAGGAGAGCACAATCTTGGGGTCCATCACCCACCCGCGGTTCACCGGGTACCACAGTAAACTGCTTTGCCTAATAGTGATGGACTACTGTACATTGATAAATTTATTGTGATTTCATCAGGACATTTTCTTTTTAACAAAAAGGCGACCTGTCCCTAAAAAGTCACAAAACTTTAAAAATACGGATTCGATTTCAATAATTTATTTCATTAGTGAAACAAACTTTAAAATTAATGCGTCCATTGCTCACCTCGGAAAATGAACCTATATAGGAATGTTTGAAATGAATTTTGTTAATTATTTCACCCCAAGCAAGTCAATGAAGCCACTAAAACGCAAGGGGTTACTGAGTGTGATAGTATATAAGAAAAAAAAAACATTATTAAGGAGAGAAACCCAAAAAAAAGAACAGGAATTAAGAAGACAGAAAATAACGAATGACATTGCATTTAAATTTTTGAAGATCAAAGTAGACTGGGAAGTAAGAAGCCGGAAGTGAGTTCCACAAGCGATAAGTGCCAGAGAAGAAATTGTTAACAACGAACTTCCGGTTACATCGAGCCATTTCATCCGTAAAAATGATGAGACCTTGCCACCAATCTAATACTGCACTTAAATTCATAAATTAGAGATGCCAAAGTGGAAAGGTCATTAGAAAGTTTACCATGAAAATATTTACAGAAAAGATATATGGAAGCTACATTACGGGGGTGAGAAAGTGACTGAAAAGTGATGGCAGGTCAGGACCAGTAGCATTGCAGATTCTTTGTTTATAATATCAATAATCTGTAAATATATAACAGAAGAACCAGACAAGGTGTGACAGCAGTATTCATGGCAGCATAGACGAATGCTAGACTTATTAAAGTGTAAGATTGTTTCTGGAAAAATCTGGTAATTTCGATCATCTGTACCTTTTCTCGCAATAAATTTCTAGTTTATTGTAATTCGGAAGTAAAACCACCTTTTTTATCGTTGTCTGGAATCCAAAATTTAATTAACGTATCGAATTATAGCTTTATGTCGGGAATTTTTTATCTTCTATACAGGGTGCGATCGATAAATTGTCATTTACGCAAAAATGAAAATAACACTGACATCTCACGTTAACAGATATATTTACCAAAATTACACAAAAATATCTTGGAATACTAAAGATCAATGATTCAACCACGGCCTCCAGACGACTTCCGAATCCCCTGCAACACTTCTGGACAGTCTCCTTGCTGAATGCTGCCATAATCCTTGCCTTCAGTTCATCTTTGATGTTGCAAAGAGTTTCGTTTGTCTCTCACTCACCTACGCCTTACACACGATAATCAAGGGGTTACAGTCTGGGGGGTTAAGTGGCCAGATGTAAGGGGTGATGTGGTCGCAGAAATTGACTGACATCCATGACTGGGTTCTCCTGCTTCTGTGGCATGGTGAAGAGGCCTTTTGCCAGGGCAGCACTACCTCCTCAAGGCACTTGATATAGGCCTCTATGTTAAGTCTGAGGCCCTGTGGGATGATGAATGGGGTTATAATGTCGCCATCACTAGCAATCACTCCAAACAACTTTTTAATCACCATTAGAGATTTCCGAATTTCTGCTCTGTCCCCAGACTGACACCCAAACACCCTGAAATGTTCGTATTGGAGCTTCCGGTACGAATGCCAAACAGTATATCATGTCGTTTCCAAATCTGAAGCGAAGCGACTTGCGTCATGGTGATCTTTTTCTCACAGACGGTGGTCAACCGACCCTACTATACTGTGCAGTCGACAAAATAAAAAATGTGTGTGTCTGTGTGTTTGTGGATGCGTGTATGTGTGTGTGTCTGTGTTTGTGAACACGTGTGTGTGTGTGTCTGTGTGTTTGTGAATGCGTAGGTGTGTCTGTATGTTTGTGAATGTGTGTGTGTGTCTGTGTTTGTGAATGCGTGTGTCTGTCCTTTTGTGGCATGTGAGTGTCTGTGTATTTGTGTATGCGTGTGTGTCTGTATTTGTGAATGCGTATGTGTGCCTGTTTCTGTGAATGCGTGTGTGTGTCTGTGTTTGTGAATGCGTGTGTGTGTCTGTGTTTGTGAATGCGTGTGTCTGTCTGTTTGTGGCGTCTGTGTGTCTGTGTGTTTGTGTATGCGCGTGTGTGTCTGTATTTGTGAATGCGTATGTGTAGGGTGGGGGCGAGGTTAAGTAATAGCCTTTTTTTATGCCAAGTGATCTATATTCCAAGAACATATGAAAATCCACGAATAGGTCAACCGACAAGATCGGTTTCAACTTTTTGGTAAATTTACCAATTTTGGAATAAACTGAAGCAGGTTCCGCTCACAAAGGCTCATGTTTCCGTTCTGTTGTTGATCGAATACATTGGATCATCTCGGTCATTATCAAGAACCATGTACTGTAATTATCAAAACCAAACGTTTTGTTAGAAGCATCCTGATATTGTGAGAAAGATAGATTTTCCTCTACGCGTATCAACAACTGACATCATGATTCAAACGACTTCCTAGAGCGCACCATCGCAAGAAAACGAATATATTATTCGTACATGCGGGAAATTAAATATGTGAAATGGTGACAATTTATCCATCGCACACTGTACAGATAATTTCTTTTTTCCGGAAATATCTGTCTGAATTTATTTCGGGCAAATCAGACAGTTTTACATGACCGACTTTATAATCGGGTGTGCGGTATGGAACAATAACGGCTTGGAATAAAAAGTCGGAGAGCCGAGTTCGAACTTCAGTCTGGTTCGTTACACTGGAGCCCCTGCTGTTTGCCTCAGCGGTCTTGATAAGATCCAGAGACGGATATGCAATGTGATTGGCCCTGATCTGTCATCTCGTCTTCAGTCGCTCTCTCACAGACGCGCCGTTGCCTCTCTCTGTCTTTTTTACAAATACTTTCACGGTAATTGCTCCGATGAGCTGCTTTCGCTGGTTCCCAGGCCTCATGAATTTAAACGTCCTACGAGGCTGGCATCCCGTTCCAACCCCTTCACCGTTGAAACTGTTAGATGTAGACGTTTCTTCTACTCCAATAGCTTCATGTCTCGCACCTCTCGCCCGTGGAACTACCTTCCTTATTCCTGTTTCCATGACAAATATGATCTCCAACTATTTAAGTGTAATGTCAATCGACATCTCCAGTTGCCTTGTTCTATCCACTTCCCTTCTCCACATCCTTTCACCTTTCATTCTTATCTACTCTCGCTCCAAATCTTCTGTAACCCCCTTGCCTTGATCGATCCACTATCTTTCTCCGCATCCTCTCCTTTACCACTCCTATCTGCTCTTCTTCCAAACCTTGTGTAACCCCTTGCGTGCTAGTGGGTTCGGAATGGTATGAATCCGTCTCTTCGCTAACCCCAGGTATAGGTTGAACAGCAGGACAGGCTGCGTCCTGTAGCCTTGGATGGCATCCAGTCTACCGCAAAAAAAAACGGAAACTTGCTGCGAGAAAATCAATCTGCCTAGTAAGTCATGAATCGAAGAGATATGATCGCCTAGTCGTGTATCACGGCTGGCATTCAACTGACTGAACCGAATATAATCAGCAGATATAATCAGAATGACATATGTCCTCCTTTACAGCAGCGAATGTTGAACGGTCTTCTCAAAGACGAAGCAGAGACTCGAGGCAACGGACTTATGGTTCTACAGAAGGATGCTAAGGATATGGACCGAACGTGTGTGCAACGATGAGGTATTGGAGAGGAAGAAAACAAGGAGGAACCTTATACTTAACGTCAAGATTTTTGGGACACGTAATGAGAAAGGAGGGCCTAGAGAATCTGATACTCACAGGTCGAATAGAGGGAAAGAGAGGCAAGGGAATGCAACGCATGACATACCTGGCGGGCTTGAGCAAGTGGATTACAGCCCGTGGTCTGGGGGAGTCGGCAGAGGGACGAAACTTACTGATAGCTACAAGAGATAGAGGGGTGAGGCGAGCCATGATCGCCGACGTCCTGAAGGGACACAGAACATAAAAAGAAATCGGAATGAAAGTCACGAAACAACATAACGTTTTTCTTGTTCTTGCTCTTGTTCTTCTTCTTCTTCTTCTTCTTCTTCTTCTTCTTCTTCTTCTTCTTCTTCTTCTTCTTCTTCTCCTCCTCCTCCTCCTCCTTCTTCTTCTTCTTCTTCTTCTTCTTCAAGTAAAATCAATAATATTTTGATTTCTTTAATGACGAAATAAGTAATATTTTCTATAAAATAAGTAATGATTT
>OZ038500.1:89297881-89395381 GCA_964036315.1 Acanthosepion esculentum | reverse complement strand
ATTAACAAACACACACACACATACGCATTCACAAACACAGACACACGCATTCACAAACACAGACACACACACGCATACACAAACACACACACACATACGCATTCACAAACACAGACACACACACACACGCATTCACAAATACAGACACACACACGCATACACAAACACACACACATACGCATTCACAAACATAGACGCACACAGGCATTCACAAACACACAGACACACACATACGCATTCTCAAACACAGACGCACACACTAATTCAGAAACACACATACGCACATACGTATTTACAAACACAGACACACACACGCATTCACAAACACAGACACACAAACACAGACACACACGCACATGCACAAACACACAGACACACACATACGCATTCACAAACACGGACGCACACAAGTATTCACAAACACACAGACAGACACACGAATTCACAAACACAGACACACACACGCATGCACAAACACACATACACACGCACACACACGCATTCACAAACACAGATACACACACGCATTCACAAACACAGATACACACACGCCTTCACAAACACAGACACACACATGCATCCACAAACACAGACACACATACGCATACACTTTTCACTCGTGGAATTCTCTTTCGGCTTCTTGATTTCCACTCAACTTTGATCTTCAAAAATTTGATTGATTTTTTTTCTACAGCTTAGCAAGCCTTTCCAGGTTATTTAAAGACATAAAATATGTTTAGATTCTAAGAAATTGTCTTTTTGGAGATAATAATAATTTTGTAATACATGTTTAACTCATTAACCCATAGCTGGAGGTCAAGTGGTTGATTCATACCTTTCACAATGGTATTTGCGCGTGAGTATAACGAACCCGACTGAAACTGGAACTTCGCTCTCCGATTAACAATTCCAAGCCATTATCCATTACACCGACCTGCACGGCCAAACTTGCAGTGGCTGGGATTCTTAAGCGGTCCCCCATCTAGGTACTGATCAGGGTCGACGTTGCTTAACTTGAGCAAATATGTACCTTCGTACCAGTGGAGTGACAAAAAGGCGGTTTTCCCAGTGACACCGCGATTATTTTAACTATCTTCACTCCTCGGCAATATTTATTGCTTCAAACAACGATGATTAGCATTAAAAAAAAAAAACTAAACATATGAAAGTAAATTTATACATTTTCTTTGTTCTTGAGAATTGACAACAAAAATAATAAACACTATTTATTAGATTGTTTATTGGAATGGTTGGTAAAACATTGGCTAATTGTCAATTGATTCGAACTTTATAAAATGGTAAATAAGGATTTCCTTATAGCCGATTCATATATTTTAATAATTTATTGAAACGGCTGGCAAAACATCGGCTAATTGCCAATCGATTCGAACTTTATAAAATGGCAAATAATAAGAATTTCCATATCTGTCTATATTTCTGAGATGAGGTATTATGTACACTATTTACATTGCTCGGACTACCATCCTCATCTTTGTTGCCATATTTATCACAACGTTTCGGCCGTTGTACACTCCGGCCTCCTTCAGGTGATTGGAATGTCGAACTGAACCGTTTATTTATAATAATCATTATGATAATCAATATCATAATCAAAATAATTCAATTATCTTTTGTAGTGCCGTATGTACTCGTGTCACGCGCGTATCGGGCACCCCCAAAATTTTCACTTAAAAAAAAATGGTTTTATCCTGTATCTCATTTATCATGCGAGTTCCTTTTTTGAGAGAACAAATTACAATCGACTAACGTCTTCTCCTCTCCCCCTCTTTATCACATCATCTCGTTAAATACGTTAAAAAGTAAAAGAGAAGGATAAAAGTATCGTTAGTAACGCTATACTCGTTGAGTAAACGAGAAAACATCTTATAAACGTAAACAATGGAAAAGTTGCATATTCACTGTTTGTATTTTATAAGACGATCCTAATATATTAAATGCATTATTATTGGATTCAGTTAAGTTTTATCAAAATCACGTTTATTTTATATACAGCTGTAGTTTTTCAATACAGTAAATGGATATATAGTTTGGTCATTTTACATCTTGTGTATGACGCGACACTCTTAAAACTAGCTTCAAAATTAGGTCTTCAGAAGTTGCATGATACGCGTGTATAGACGGTATAT
Organism: Acanthosepion esculentum; assembly: GCA_964036315.1. Lineage (NCBI taxonomy): Eukaryota > Metazoa > Mollusca > Cephalopoda > Sepiida > Sepiidae > Acanthosepion > Acanthosepion esculentum. Next base: position 89,393,234 of record OZ038500.1, on the reverse strand, counting down.
ATTATTATTATTGATTCATTATTCTTAAATGTTTGTCTATCTTCTTTGTTCCTGTTCATTCAATAAAACTCAAATTTTAAAATAATCTATTTAGACATTATCCTAATAGGATTCTCCCTTTATCTCGATCGAGTTGGATACTTACGAAGCTTGTCTCGGTAGATCAATTACGAGTGGTGTAGATTCGATTATCACTTGGCACCGCATATTTTTAGCCTTGTGCCACAACTAAACTATGCTTAAGAAATCACTATCCCATTCGACTCGTAAAATTTGCATATAAATTTAATACACTAAGTGTAATATTATGGGATGTAATATTATTATGGGGTGTAATATTAAATATTAATCCATGTCAATAAGTTCGCAAATACATTTTACAGAGCAAATGTCAATTACTAAATATAATGACTTTCCTTTTCAGTACAAATACATCAAATAGTATGAACTGAATATTTCAGATTAACATTCAAATGTATCAGACTACGGACTAACTGATCTAGTCTCAGTCTAATTATTAATCCATATATATAAAACGCAAAACACATTCAATCAAAAAGACATAGGTTTCTAAAGAGTCAATAGATTAATATTGAATCCGAAATTTTTATTACTTAAAATTTCTATTATTTTAGTGTTTGAAAAATCACGTCTTGGATACGCAGGCCGATAGATATAATACACATTGTTTAAAATAAAAACATGAACCCTATTTGAACTATCCACTAACAATAACATGTTATATATATATATATATATATATATAACAAATCAAGTGTTACAGATATATCATATATTAAACAGTAAGTACAAGTGAAGTGTATTACACGACCCAGCGTTCAATCTATTCGACTGTTAATATTTAACAACCCCCGCCACAAGGTCGAGTTTACCGTGGGTTCTCCAAGCCCGTAGGCTCGGCCAAAAAGATTCCGCATAAACGCGTTCAGGGCCTGTCTATCTCTCCGGACGAAACTTCGCCCTTCGGCAAAGGTTCGTCCGGATTCCTCTCTGCTCGAGGGAGAGAGTTCGACAGATAAACTATCTGGTCGATTGTTCCCCTAACGCCTTCTCTCCTACTAATTTTATAGTAGGCGGAAGAGTCCAACATAGACTCTTTAGAGGGAGGACACCACAACAAAACTATAATATATATATATATTTTATTGCTTCAAACATTGATATAGTTTAGTTAGTTAAAGAAACAACCAGCTTTAAGGGTTCATTGGATTGTAGTTTATTTCCCCAGGGGCAGGATTTTCGTCCAAGTTCATGGGATTCCATTTCGAAACAGAAAAAAATGATTTAAAAACTTACATATTATTTTTCTTATACACATGTTTTTGAGGAGGCAGCTTTAAGTTGATATAAGATAATAGAGAGTGGGGAGAGGAAGACGATAGATATGTGATCGAAATATAGAGAGGGAAAGGAGAGAGAGAGACGAAGATGTTTATATCTATCTTTATTAAGATACGTATATGTAAGGGTAAGAGGCCAGATATGTTGACCTATTTAACAATTTATTTCACAGGAAAAAAAGAAAGCAGAGAAAGAAAAAGTGAAGAAAAGAGATTAAGACAGAAAAAAACAAACAGTGAAACAAGGTTGGGGGAGGAAGAGGAAATGGAAGAATAAATTATCATGTAGGCATATTGCAGCGAAATTCAAGAATACAGTTATTATTTTCTTTCTAGTTTTCCCCCTTCATTAAACTTATTCGCTATTTCTTGATGGTTGTTGAATGGACTTTGAGTATGAATGTTGCTACCATTACGGAAGGCCTGGATGATCTTTTTCCTCTCAACATTGCTCATTGGGGAAGAGAGTGGGGCTGACACAAAACGAATTCAACCTGTTCTCTTTCTAGCTGAATGACTGAAAGGGATTTTTAAGTGATTTTTGCCACAAATGGTGACAAGATGGCTAAACGTCTTATCTGAAAATCTGGGAAAAAGAAAAAGCACTCGGAATTACCAGACATTTGGACAATTTCTTCACACTCTGTTTCCATAAAAGAAAATACTTGTTCGAAAAAAGAAAAATTACATAACAAAGGTTACTCGCGGTACCTTGTCTGTCGTCTTTAATGAAATATGTATAAATGAAGGATTGCTGCCTAAATGCACAATACACACACACAGGCACAAAAACACACACACATATATATATATGTGTGTGTGTGTGTGTGTGTGTGTGTGTATCGGGTGTAACACCAAACTTGTCCAAGTGTTAGATTAAGCTTTGAACCATTGTATCTTAGAAATGATTAAAGATATCTTACTGGAATTTTTCGAGATTTTTTAAACATTATTGGACTCTACTTTGAAGAATAAGAATGTATTTAGCTCTAAGTTGAAATGATGATCCCTGTTGCTGTTCTAATCTTTTCATCCAGTTTTTCTTTCTAGTTTTCCCTATTTAAAACACTAATTCACTCTTCTCCTGATGGTGCTTGAATGGACTTTGAAGATGGAAGCCAGTGTATGAATGTTGGTACCAACACTTAAGGCCTGAATGATCTTTTTCCTCTCACCATTGCTCATTTGGGAAGACAGTGGGCTGACACAAAAAAATTTTAACCTACTCTCTTTTTAACTGAATAACTCAAAGGTTTTTTTTTAAATGATTCTTACAAAACAAATGGGTGAACATCTTTTCTGAAAACACGGAAAAAAGAAACTCAGTTTAGTGTTTTTTTTAGATATTAAACACTTTGTGGGATGGAAAATTATCCCATGCTATTACCCAATTTGCCCAATTCTGCTGTTACACCCGATATATATATATATATATATATATATATATATATATATATATATATATATATATATATATGAAGAAAGAACAGTAAGATATAAAATCCGGTGTTCTTATAGATATTTTTATTTTTACACAATAGTGCTCAATGTAAATTTACAGAGCATTAATATTATGAATTAATTGATTTAACAGTTCCATTTCCTCGTCAAGCGAATTTTGGAGTAACTTATTTTTTAAAATTTACAGTTTTAAAGGCACGGCAAAGATTCATAATTAAGTATTTCCAAGGATACCGAGAAATCCATTCATCTAGACCATGGGTGGTAGGGTGTCCAATTTTTTAATTTTCGTTGTATCAGTTAATAGTTACATTCGAAAGCACGGTTATGTTTAGGGATGGCTACGGATGTATTTTTCAACAAATTCTGACATCCGCTAAATGCATGTGGTCTGGTTTTTTTTTATAAAAATTTTATTTTTAACGGCAAAAATTCTCACGGTATTTTTCTATTTGTATACTTACAGATTTTGGAGGGCTGTTTAGGCTAGAATATGTTTTAAATACATTTCTAAAAAAAAATTAATTTTTAATATTTAATATACTATATTTCTTTTTAAAAACCAAGTAAATGAATTAGAATTACTTACAGTATGTAAAATTATTTTTTCTTATCGGATATAAGTATGTATATTATTTCACTAATTCAGTAAACTTTTATTTTTTATAAATTTAGTAATATAAAATATTTGACATAAATTTAGTAATATAAAATATGTTTATATGTATGTGTGTGTGTGTGTGTGTGTGTGTGTGTACAAATGTATTTTCGATCAGTTCAGAGTTCAAAGGGTATTGGAATCTAAAACAGTCAATATGGCCGTCATACACTGTAGGTATAACGCACCAAAAAAAGAAATCAATAAATTTTTACAAAGCACTAGAAATTGACAAATGACAGAGCAAGGCAAAATAAATTATTAATATGGGGGACCATAATGTAAAAAAAATGGGAAAGCTATGGGATTGTGAAACAGCTGATAAATACAAACTTAGGTCACGCAACGAGAGCGAAGAAAAATTGATCCAATGCCGCTTTGCGAATTGCCGAGTAATAACCACGCCGCTTGTGAACTTTCAAATGCCCAGATGGCGCCATCAAGAACATGATAGATTGCTTGACCATCAATAAATGTTTTCGAAACGCAATTCTGCACTTAGAACATTTCCACTGGCTGAGTGCGAGTGTGGTTAGCTTCTAGTCATATATAAACTCGGGATAACATCGCAAAAATTCTGGAAACAAGCGCAAAGCTTTGTAACATGACGGGGCTTCCTAAATGAACATTTTAGAGAAAAGAACTAATAAAATCACAAATAAATTTACAGCGAAGAAAGAAAAACAAGAGAAAAAGAAATGTCTTATCAAATCTGTTTCGACTTGAAAGCATACTACACATCAATATGTATGACTTCCAGTCTTTGACATTAATGCTTGTTTCCGAGTATGACCATCTGTTCAGACCAATTTTTTATTCTTCTATACCCACGGTGCCAACTTATATTTTATATAAACTGAGCTGACTTTATTTTCAGTTCAGTTAGGTACCCAGTCATGGTCAAATACGCTTTCGAATTCAGATTTGCCTTTCTCATATAGTGGTTACTAACAACAGCTAGAGACTGTTATCGTCATCTTCATTGCCATTTTCACAACGTTTCGCCCGTTGTACGCTGAGGACTTCTTCAAGTCATTGTAATTTCGAACCGAACCTTTTTTTCGTCCACCGGTGTAAGTTGTTCTAGTTCCACGTATCACGCCTTCAATATTTGTTTATATCTCTGAGATGAAGAATTATGACTACTTGCATTATTTACATTATTCGGACTATTACCCTCATCTTCATTGCCATATTCACAACGTTTCGGCCTCTATATCTCTGAGATGAGGCATTATGATTACTTGCATTATTTAAATTATTCGAACTGTTATCCTCATCTTCATTGCCATATTCACAACGTTTCGGACGTTGTTCGCTCCAGCCCTCTTCAGGTGATTGGAATTCTGCACCGAACCCTTTATTTCGTCCACCGGGGTAGATTGTACTGGTGCCAGGTATCAGTCTTGAGGCAATAGCGTACTGTTTCAATTTGAAAAGACAGGTTTTGTGAAAGAAAAGTCCAGTAATGGCGAATATATTTATTCACAAATAATAATAATAAAAAATAAACACCCCTTGCATTATTTACATTATTCGGACTGTTATCCTAATCTTCGTTGCCATATTCACAACGTTTCGGCCGTCGTTCGCTCCGGCCCTCTTCAGCTAACTGGAATTCCGAACCGAACCCTTTTATTTCGTCCACCGCGGTAGAATGTTCTAGTTCCACGTGTCATGCCTCTTCCAGATGTCTCAGTTAATTCCCTTTAACACAACTATCCACAGTTTTTGGTTCACCATTGCTGTGGCCTAGTATTGAACTCTTTGATTCGAGTCACTGGATCTAACCAACGTCTTTATACACTGGGCCATGTGTTCACGTGTCCCGAGGAGTTGTGAGTTCAATACCAAGCCACAGCAGTGGTGAACCAAAAACTTGGAGAATAATTTAAATGGAAATACCTGATACATCTAGAAGAGGCATGAAATGTAAAACTAGAACAATCTACCCCGGTGGACGAAATAAAGGGTTCGGCTCGAAATTCCAACTGAAGAAGGCCGGAGCGTACAACGGCCGAAACGTTGTGGAAATGGCAATGAAGATGAGTATAACAGCGGACGATAAATGTAAATAATGCAATAATCATAATACCTCATCTAAGAGATATAGACAGAAGCATCTAAAGTTCAATCGTCGTTGCTATTTAACCCATATCTGGGCGAGCAAAGTTATTTGTGCGAAAGGGAAAGCGTTCGAAATCATTATCGTCCATTACTTTTTGTAATATACTTATTCATCAGGTGGCTATGACCATGTTTCAATAATTAAATTGCGGCCAGGTCAGCGGCTTGTTAGAAATTTGTATAAATGGCGCTGGTTCATGTGTACTTAATTAAGTGGCAGTTGATTTCAAAAGCGTTTACGCGGCCTTTTTGGCGATTAATTATTTTCCATCCTAAAATCTTTCCCACAGAGACGTAAGTTGCAAGCCTTTCACTAATTTGTCGTCTTTTTCATGAAAAATATTCTGACGGGCTACAAACTTTAGTTCTAGCAAATCAGACGTTTAAAAGATCCGTCATGTCAGATTAAAACCATACACATTGGGTTGTTTGTTTTGTTTTATTTTACACCATATCAACACCTCAATGGGTCATTTATATGCTGAAAATATTTTCATTGCTGGCAATATATTTTTTTTTCAAATATGCATTGCTGGTAATATTATTTTTCATAAAATATATTGCTGGTAACGTTTTTCCCTTCAAAAATCTATTGCTGGTTAATGTTATGATCCAATATCCTCGCATACTGTTATGGTCCAAGGTTAGGACCAAGGAAGAACAACACAAACACAAGAGTAGAACTAACAAAGATATATTATACAGAATAATAATACAAGATGTGGAAGGTGTATTTGCTGGTAATAATTTTCCTTCAAAAATGTGTTGCTTGCAATATTTTCTTTCTTCAAAAATGTATTGCTGGTAATATTTTTCCTTCGATTATTTATAGACTGCAATATTTTCTCCCTCAAAAATGTATTGCTTTAATATTTTTCCTTCAAAAATGTATTCATGGTAATATTTTTCCTTCAAAAATGTGTTGTTTGCAATATTTTTTTCTTCAAAAATGTATTGCTGGTAATATTTTTCCTTCAAAAATGTACTGCTGGTAATATTCTTCCTTCAAAAATGTATTGCCGGTAATATATTTACTTTTAAGCTGTATTGCTGGTAATATTATTCCTTCAAAAATGCATTATTAGCAACATTTTTTCTTTAAAAATATATTGCTGGTAATATTTTCCTTCAAAACTGTATTGCTGGTAATATTTTTTCTTCAAAAATTTATTACTGGTAATATATTTACTTCAAAGATGTATTGTTGGTCATATTTTACTAAAAAAATGTATTGCTGGTAATATTTTTCCTTCAAAAATGTATTGCTAGTAATATTTTTCCCTCCAAATTGTATTGCTGGTAATATTTTTCCTTCAAAAATATATTGCTGGTAATATTTTTCCTTCAAAAATGTATTGCTGGTAATATTTTTCCTTCAAAAATGTATTGCTAGTAATATTTTTTCCCTCCAAATTGTACTGCTGGTAATATTTTTCCTTCAAAATATATTGCTGGTAATATTTTTCCTTCGATTATTTATAGACTGCAATATTTTCTCCCTCAAAAATGTATTGCTTTAAAATTTTTCCTTCAAAAATGTATTCATGGTAATATTTTTCCTTCAAAAATGTGTTGTTTGCAATATTTTTTTCTTCAAAAATGTATTGCTGGTAATATTTTTCCTTCAAAAATGTATTGCTTGTACTATTTTTTCCCTCCGAATTGTATTGCTGGTAATATTTTTCCTTCAAAAATGCCTTACTACCAAGCTTTTTTCATTAAAAATGTATTTCTGGAAATATTTTTCCTTCGAAAAAGGAATTGCTGGTAATATTTCTTCCCTCAAAAATGTATTCATGGGTATATTTTTTCTTCAAAAATATATTCCTGGTAATATTTTTCCTTCAAAAATATATTGCGGGTAATATTTTTCCTTCTTGTAATACTTGTAAAAATTATTCCACCAAAAATATTGCTGGTATTAAAACCTATTTTTATACTTTCATAGTCTTTTCTACTCCAGTTTGTGGGTTAAAAATTTTCCCATAGCTGGGACCCCAACAGTTGCTACCACCTAGGGGTAGGGTCGACCTGGGAACACCAGCAATTAAGAGGTGGTTCAACCCTCCTCAAAACCTCTTAATCAGACGCCTTGCAGTCGGCTGTAGTTTATCGTCATACCCAGGATGATTACTCATTGGTATAAAAGGAGTCCTATCCCAAAGGTTATTTCCCAAGCGTCTCTGCTGCTTTGTTGAACAGTCACCTGATAGGAGACTTCCCTACCACTACATTCTTAACCTGTTCTAGTCCATTGTCAACCGGTGTCTATGCTATATAGCCTCATAATATAAATGTATTAAGTCCATAATAAAACCATATTAAGTAATCCTCTATGTTGATTGTCTCTTGAAACTTGTATTTGGTTAGTGTAATAAAATGGAATGTGACAGAGATTTACTTTCTCACTGGATTTATTTGTACCGCGAGATAATTCTAAGAGCCGTAGAGGACCCACGATGATTTATTATGAATGGATATAAACTTAACAACAAACGCTATCGTGATTAGCATTAATTTCAAACGAGAGAATAACTGTTAGCATGCAAAATGGATCCTACAAGTGATAAGTTACACAACTGAGATGTTAAGTGTTGTAATTCAACTATCTACGCAGTCTAATAACAATGGAAAGGGTGATAAAGAAATTTAAAGGCGTGTTTATACAGGGTGTCCATAAAGTTCGTGTGCACTTTAAGAAATTTATTACTTTATTTGTATTTGCGATAGAAATAATCTGTAAAAAAATATTATAAAGATATATGTACAGGGTGTCCATAAAGTTCGTGTGCATTTAAAAAAAATTATAACTTTATTTGTATTTGCGATAGAAATAATCTGTAAAAAATGTCATAAAGTTTAATGTACCTAGTTTTAAGTATAGCTAAAATAACTAATGTGATTTCAGGCATTACTGTAAATCAGTTGGCAAATGTTTTCCGTGAACTGCAAAATCGTATTACCCTTTGTATTGCTAATGATGGAGGACATGTGGGAAGTTAAATAAAATATCAATAAAACCTTTAAAAATATAGATTTATTTCTGTCTAATCCTTTTTACAAATTATTTCTATCGCAAATACAGATAAAGATATAATTTTTTTAAGTGTACACGAACTTTATGGACACTCTGTATATCAAAAGATGCTCTCTCGAAACTGAGGAAAATATTAATGAATTAGAAAGAAAGAAAAGGATCCTGCACTGATGTGTGTTGGCTACTCTCCTAGATGGCCGAGAAGCTGGTCAATGTTATTAAAAATGAAGAAAAACTCGAAGCAACATATATCCGAAGAATGTTCAGTGTATTCTGGAGAAAGCGTAGAGGAATACGAACTAAAAAGAAACATTGCTTAGAATCAGAACATATAACGGATAATTTAGAGAGACATTATGAAGAAAAAAGACTAGCAGAATTAAACACACTTAAGGCACATCGAATGCAAAAAATCAGAGGAATGCAACGAGTAAATATTAAAGATGTTTGAGCCGGTGGGTAACACATGGAAAATATCACAAAGAGAAAATATTGCTGAGTTAAAAAAATACAGAGGTAGATATAGAAATGCATAATTACTCAGTAATTGGACGCGCGGCATATATGGAACCGCAGAACTGGAATGAAGAGTAAGTTTCAAAAGCAACGGAAGCCAGAAAGTTGTGGAGAGCCATCATCACTCATGTTCTGAAATGGTTTAAAAAGACCATAAAACATGTAATATTGATTACAAAGTTCCAATCCTGTTGTGTTTAGTAACGTATAGTAATTAATGACATTAGTTTTTCATTGTATAATGTCCAACTAGAAATAACATTTTTGTGAACTTGATTTAGAATAAAATAAACGTTTTATTTTTTAAAAAAAACTGTCTCAATAAGAGAAGATGAAATATTGGATGGAATCCAATGAAGAATTTGCAATGTTATACGTCCTGATCGGGCATCTTGGCTTCATCACTTCCTTAACGCAGATTCCTTGTGTCTTTTCTCTAAATAGCTCCAACATAATTGTTCAAATGTGCTTTCCTTTTTAGTTGCTTTACTTCAAGAATTTAAGCGCAGTACTAGTTTGGCAATTAGGTCTCAATTTCGCTATTGAAATTGTCAGATGCAACCGTCAGTTCTATGCTAATAATATTTTGCGAGGCTCTTTTCCAGATTCTTGATTTCCTCTCAGCTACGATCTTCAGTGAAACGAACGCTGGAACGAGGGAAAAGATGGATAGCAAATTATTGCTTAAAGTCAAAACGGTCACTGCACTGCGTTGTGAATATTTTCTAAGCTTGACTTAGACTGGTACAGGGCCGTTTAGGGCAGGAAACAATAGAAGAATGTGATGCGCCAATCTTTCAAATTTGGAGGGAAGCCTATTTTGAAAACTAATGTTTTAATATATTTTTAATTTTTCTTTTGTTTTCTACCAGGCTAAGTCAAGCTTAGAAAATATTCACAACTCAATGTAATGACCGTTTTCAGTTTAGTCAATGTGTCCTGGGTATGACGATAAACTGCATCTGGCAACAAGGCCTCTGATCGGGAGATTGGAGGTTTTGAGGAGCATGACACCCCCACCTGTTAAATAATGCTGTTCCCGAGTAGAGTCCCAGCTATAGGCAAATAGTGAACCCCTAAACAAAGATAAACTGTACACTTTTATAATAAAATGACCAACAATACATGAAACACTAAAATAATATAAACACACATATCTGCAGTAAAATTACCAACAATGCATCATATATATATAGCTTCCATTTCTGAAACATGGTTATCACTGTGTAGCAGTAAAACCATATTTTAAATCTATTAATTTATAATATTAATGCTCTGTAAATTTAAATTTACATTGAGCACTATTGTGTGAAAATAAATATATCTTTAAGAACACCGGATTTTATATCTTACTGTTCTTTCCTTTTTATTTATATATATATATATATATATATATATATATATATATATATATATAATAAAACATACCGTTACGCTGGAAGTGTAAAAACGTGTACAAAATATCTGTAGTTGAAAGCATAAAATTACGCGCAGAATATTTAGGTTTCAGCATTAAATAACCCATAGAGTTTGCTATTCCGCTAAACAAAATCAACCAACCAACTTTAGTCAGTAATTTGATTCGGAACCTTTCAAAGATTAGTAACTTGACTATGACTGCTCCTGTTTACCTAACTCGGACTAATGCACAAACTCAGCGTCTTAATGCAGTTTGTGTTAAAATTTAATAAATTCAGTTCTACTGCCCCGACTGTCCTTTTTCAGGAAGGAGAGGTTCAAAATTGCTTTTAGAGTACCAATTAAAGCTCAAATCAATTTGCATCAAGTCGTAATGGCTCTCTGTATCTGAAGAGAATGAAACGGAAGTTATCAAAGTTTGATACAGTAAAGATTAAATTACTGCCAAACATCAGTAAAGATTCAAATAGGAATCAACTAACTCCGATTATCCGCCGAAAATTTGTAACCTTGTCTTTACACAGGGCAAGAAGTGTGATTCACTGTTTGCAAGACTAACTCCTTAACCATTACAATCTTCAGCGAAAATTATTATTGGTCTTTAGATAATTCAACCTTTATAGTGTCAGTGAGAATTCGTAGCAATTGAGACGCAAGAAAACAGAGAAAAGGTTATTGAGAAGAAAGGACAATAAAAGAACAGCGATCAAGGAGATAGAGAATGGGGATTGACGTTAAACTTAAATTTCTGAAGAACGTAGTTGACAGGAAATCAGAAATCTGGAAAAGAGCTTCGCAAGAAACTATTAGCATAGAACTGCCGGTTGCATCTGACAATTTCAATAGCGAAATTGAGACCTAGTTGCCAAACTAGTACTGCGCTTAAATTCTTGAAGTAAAGGAACCAAAAAGGAAAGCTCATTTGAACAATTACGTTGGAGCTATTTACAGAAAAGACACAAGGAATCTAGGTGTGTTAAGGAAGTGTCTGAAGCCAAGATGCCCGATCAGGACGTATAACATTGCAGATTCTTCATTGGATTCCATCCAATATTTCATCTTCTCTTATTGAGACCGTTTTTTTTAATAATAGATTTATTTTATTCGAGATCAAATTTACAAAAATGTTATTTCTAGTGGGACATTATACAATGAAAACTAATGTCATTAATCATTATTCGTTCCTAAACTCAACAGAATTGGAAGTTTGTAACCAATATTAAATGTTCTATGGTCTTTTCGAACCATTTCAGAACATGAGTGATGATGGGTCTCCACAACTATCTGTCTCCCGTTGCTTTTGAAACTTACTCCTAATTCCAGTTCTGCCGTGTCCCATCAAAGCGTGTGTGGTCATAGCTCTCAACTACTTCCTGTCATTTGTTGCTCAAAATTAATTATTGATGCGTTATCATTCGTCCTTGCTCTAGGTTGACTATACATTGCCTCCTTATATATATTATGACAATTCGGCTCTTTTTATATACAATGGCCCTTCGGCTGTTTTTATATACTATGGCACCTCGTCTCTTTTAATATACTATGGCACTTCAGCTCTTTTTATATACTATCGCCCTTCGGCTCTTATATTAAACTATGGCCTTTCGGCTCTTATATTAAACTATGGCCTTTCGGCTCTTTTTATATAGTAATACCTTTCAACTCTTTTTACATATTATGGCCCTTTGGCTCTTTTTATATACTATGGCACTTCGGCTCTTTTTACATACTATGGAACTTCGGCACTTTTTATATACTATGGGACTTCGGCTCTTTTTATATACTAAGTTACTTCGGCTCATATACTATGGCCCGCCATCTCTTTTTATACACTTTGGACCTTCGCCTCATTTAATATAGTATGACCCTACGGCTCTTTTATATACTATGGCCCTTCGGCTCTTTTCACATACTATGGCACTTCGGCTTTTTTTATATACTATGGCTATTCGGCTCTTTTTATATACTATGGCACTATAGCTCTTTTTATATACTAAGTTACTTCGGCTCTTTTTACATACTATGACACTTCGGTTCTTTATATATTATATGACACTTCGGCTCTTTTTGTACATACTATTGCACTTCTGCTCTGTTTATATACTATGGACCTTCGGCTCTTTTTATATATTATGGCCCTTCAGCTTTTATTATATACTATGGCACTTCGGGTCTTTTTTTATACTATCGCCCTTCGTCTCTTCTATATACTATGGCCTTTTGTCACTTTTTATATACTATGGCCCTTCGGCTCTTTTTAGATACTATGGCACTTTAGCTCTTTTTACATACTATGGCACTTCGGCTCTCTTTATATACTAGTTAGTTCGGCTCTTTTTATATACTATGGCCCTTCGGTTCTTTATATATTATATGGCACTTCGGTTCTTTTTATATACTATGGCACTTCTGCTCTTTTTATATATTATCGACCTTCGGCTCTTATATTATTCTATGGCCCTTCGGCTCTTTTTATATACTATGGCCCTTCGGCTCTTATATTATACTATGTCACTTCGGCTCTTTTAATATACTATGGCCCTTCGGCTTTTTTTATATACTATGGCGCTTCGTCTCTTATATATACTATGTCATTTTGGCTCTTTTTATATACTATGGCACTTCGACTCTTTACATATAATATTGCCCATCGGCTGTTTTTATATACTATGGGTATTCGGCTCTTTTTATATACTATGGCAGTTCGGCTCTTTTTTTATATACTATGGCCCTTTGTCACTTTTTATATACTATGGCTCCTCAGTCCTTTTTATATACTATGGCACTTCGGTTCTTCCCACTATCCGGTATTTTGTGCGAAATAGCTTTTGACGCTTTACCATTTGCCCTTCTTCCTGTTTTCTGATCCCTTCACTCAAACACCTCAAGTAGCTTTCTCCGTTGCTTTTCTTGCATTCAATATACCACGTGAGTCTAAAATCGACCATACATTCCTCATCTCAGATTTTTCTAGTTCATTCCCTTTTAATATCTCTCGGTCTGAAAGTAGTTAGAAGAACTTGATTATCAGTGGAATGTTGCCAGGTAGAAAATCATAACGGTTGGCGATTACAACCAGAATAACAACCTCGATTCTCGATCAGAATCACAATGCAGCATCGAACAGACACTACACTCTAATCAAAAGTGACAAAAACACAACGTTCATTTGATTGGTTGTCGAATTCAAGGCAGCTACTAGGTTTCCGTTCGTTCTTTTTTAAATAATTTATTATAGTACTTATTATTTACACTATTTACATTATTCGGATTATTGTCCTAATCTTTGTCGCCTGCAACTCGGAAAACCGCACATGGATTGGCGCCATCATGGCAGCGATGGGCAAATTGACAAGATTATGGAAGAGCAAAATCAGATTCCAAACAATCTACAGACTGCACAAATCGCTGGTAGTCTCCATTCTCCTATGTAGACGGGAAACGTGGATACTGTTAGCTGATACACAGAGAACGGTTCAAGGCTTTGAGAACAAATGCATGAAAAAACACCTTTGGTATCTTCTACTGGGAACATAAAACCAATCAGTATGTGTAGGAAAACGTTAAAGGTTTTGTGGGACATCAGTAACCTTTTCTCGCCAGTGAAAAACCGAGAATAAAAGGCACGACAGTCTGTTCAAGACCGTCATGCAAGGTACGGTTCATTCCGACCTGATGACCAGGATGTGAAAATAGCTTAATTGGGGTAACACCGCCTATTCGGCGATTACCAAAAACTATTAGGGCTACGTTTTTAGCCCATGTACGAACACAGTAACCCATCGTTCTCTTATTGAATGATACCTTATGGAATGCAATATACGCTTCACATTACGTTGAATGGTGGGTTGATCAGAATCACCATTAAATTGGGATGTGAAGCGATACAATGTTTTCTTAGTTTAGTTCTAACGACATTGCATCACCTGTGGATGCCCGCAGTTTTCAAGTGATGCTGCTCTCTGCCTAATATATATATTCTTTCTATACAATCGCTAAGTTCACTTGAGAAACACAGAACAGTTGCTGCTCATCTTCCGTTCTTAATAATCCTTCAGTTGTGTCAGGCTGTTGTGCGCGCCTTCCAGCAACATTACCACATCTACACTACCTTCTTTACCTATAATATCAACCATAGATCCCCTAGCTAATTCCATTTTTTAAGATGTAATTAATTCTATTGTTTCTGTTTTTTTTGTTTTTTTTTCATTTCATTTTTATTTTTAAAAAATGGCTATTATAAGTTTTTCGAACTCTGATGACAAAATCGTAAACAGTTTGACAGTTGTGAAATACATTAAAACACCTGAACGGTTACCGGATCGACACCTTACGCAAAAACAGAATTTGTTGTTTGCATCTTGAAATACTGACATCGGGAATTGGATTTGGCCGAGAACTTTTCAGCATCACATCGTCGGGCTGAATTCCTTGATCTCTAGAATTGTACACTGATGCCGATTGAGTTGGATGATAATTTTATTTCAAAACCATTTTTATTGTTTGTATACAGACTTTAGAAATGGTGAAGAAGCGCTATGCAAATTATACTTGAAGTTATGCAAATTTAAATTGTTTGCTCACCTTTCAAATTCGATTTGCATTTTTACGTTCAGTTTTAAGATTAAAATTTAAACTTTCAAACCTTTTCAAGCATAAATATGAAAATAAAGTTCAGTAAATATTTACTGACTTAAGGTCTGCAGAAAAATATTCCAACGAGAACTTTCCTAGTATAATCTTTTTTTTTCTTTTTTTTTTAAGCGTATCACCCCAAGCAAAGCTGGAAGCCATTAGCACGCAAGGGGTTACAGAAGGTTTGGTGGAAGAGCAGATAGGAGTGGTGAAGGAGAGGATGTGGAGAAAGATAGTGGATCGATCAAGGCAAGGGGGTTACAGAAGATTTGGAGCGAGAGCAGATAGGAATGAAAGGTGAAAGGATGTGGAGAAGGGAAGTGGATAGATCAAGGCAACTGGAGATGTCGATTGACGTTACACTTAAATAGTTGGAGATTGTATTTGTCAGGGAAACAGGAATAAGGAAGGGAGTTCCACAGGCGAGATGTGCGAGGCATGAAGCTATCGGAGTAGAAGAGACGTCTACATCTAACAGTTTCAACGGTGAAGTGGTGGGAACGGGATGCCAGCCTCGTAGGACGTTTAAATTCATGAGGCCTAGGGACCAGCGAAAGCAGCTCATCGGAGCAATTCAAGTGTTTTTCTTTTCATTAGGGAGACTTTCTTCTTCCATTCTCCGACCTATCTGCCGTTTATATTAAGTATAGCCAGTAAAACAGAAGCTGTGATCTAAATGCTAATATTGTTACTACTTTCAGGGAAGAAAATGATTTTATTTTAATAGTTAAACAATTTGATTATAAAGCAAACACTTTTTTGTTGGAAATGAACAAAAAGGATTATTTATTTAAAGCGGAATATGAAAAGTGTCATATTTATTAAGAAGGAGATATTAATTTGGACAAGATGCACGACACCTTATGTTTTTTGTCTATGTTTCTGAGATGAGGTATTATGTACACTATTTACATTATTCTGACTATTGTCCTCATCTTTGTTTCGGCCATTGTACGCTCCTGCCTTCCTCAGGTCATTGGAATGTCGAACTGAACCCTTTATTTTGCTCACTCTTACATAAATGAATAATGTTAATCCTCTTCTCCAAGTTCTCCACTGCCTTTACCAGGTATTGAACTCACACTCTTTGTGTTCTGACACAGGATCTAACCAACCACTTTATTCATTGTGCCATGAGTCCTTGCATGAAATTCTGCGTATTATAAACCTAATGTCATCAGGACCTGTTTTAACAGTGCTCATATTGCAATTTTTGGTGTTAACAAATTATGTTTTTACCAGAATTCATATTGCAAGTTTTTGCTGTTATTATCGCTTTTCTCTGGCATTCCTTATTATGATTTCCATATTGAATTGGCAGTGGATAAAGGCGTTGGTTAGATCCAGTGACAGGACCCAAAGAGTGTGAGTTCAATAACCAGTAAAGGCAGTGGAGAACTTTCAGAGGGAAATTAACAGGAGATAACTGATAACTGACATCCATTAAACATGGCACGTGGAACTAGAACAGTCTACCCCAGTGTTCGAAATAAAGAGTTCAGTTCAACATTCCAACCAGCTGAAGACGGCAGGAGGGTACAACGGTCGAAACGTTGTAATAAATATGGCGACAAAGATGAGGACAATAATCCGAATAATGTAAATAGTGTACATAATACCTCATCTCAGAAATATAGACAGATACTGAAAGGCCGAAACGTTGTAATAAATATGTCGACAAAGATAAGACCAATAGTCCGAATAACGTAAATAGTGTACATAATACCTCATCTCAGAAATATAGACAGACACTGACTGGCCGAAACGTTGTAATAAATATGGCGACAAAGATGAGGACATTAATCTGAAAAATGTAAATAGTGTACATAATAACTCATCTCAGAAATATAGACAGATACTGAAAGGCCGAAACGTTGTAATAAAAATGTCGACAAGGATGAGGACAATAGTCCGATAATGTAAATAGTGTGCATAATACCTCATCTCAGAAATATAGACAGATTCTGAAATGCCGAAACGTTGTAGTAAATATGTCGACAAAGATGCCGACAATAGTCCGATAATGTAAATAGTGTGCATAATACCTCATCTCAGAAATATAGACAGATACTTTAAGTTCGGAACGTTGTAATAAATATGGCGACAAAGACGAGGACATTAGTCCGAATAATGTAAATAGTGTACCTTATGTTTTCTTCTTTTATGTGCCGTGCTTCTTCAAGACGTTGGAAAACACGGCTCTCTACCATTTCCTGTCCTTTTTAGTTTCATTCGATGTTGTGTATCTATACAGTAACATTCCCCACGACTACGGAATCTATACGGAGTCTATACTGGCTAGAAGTATTCCCTCATGAGCTATCAAACATATATCTATGGAAATTTCATCAGCGAATGTCTTGAGTCTATTTTAGAAAATAAATACTACGTCCTACCGACAAAAATCAGGAACCGTCATGGGGACAAATGTTATACCAACATATGCCAACCTAGTCATGGGATAACAAACTAAAAATCTATGAAAGAACCTCAGAGATCTATAGGAATGATTTCAACTGCTATATATAAAAGAAAACTGAAAAAGAGACCTAGATGACTTTCATTTTGTGGAGGGAATATCATGATGAAATAAGGAAATTTTAAGCTCCCATTAATAATGTTAATCCTTATATTAAATTTGTCATTGAAACAAAAACTTCCTTTTTAGACATAACAATAACAAAACGAATCCCAAATCTAGAAACTGACATTGATTTCAAACTTACCTACTCTCGACAATATCTTCTTTTTGACATCTCAACCAAAACACACTCATACCAGCATGCTACTTAACCTAACTAAGCGAATCTGTACAATGGTTTCAAACCAAGTGACCACAAGCTAGAAGAGATGAAACAAATACTCAGAATTTAATCAACATTATCATTATAAAAACAAAAAAATAAATAATTACTAATGTTTCCCGAGAAACAAAAAGACAAAAAAGATCATACCATATATCTTAACTTTCAACCCAAAGAACACAGACATCTGCGCACGGATACAACAAAACTTATCTATCCTACAAAAAGACAAAAAACAAATGAAAAATATATTACCAAAATACCAAATCATAAAACGTAAACGACAACCAAAGTCACTAAAAAGATGCTGACGAGTTCAATACTGTAAACCACACTTAAAGAGCCTCAGGTGAAAAGATACAACCGACCCCACCCCTGCGGAGTATGCATCTGCCTATTAGAAGACCACGAACCTTACTTCAAAGACGTATTCAAATTCAAAAGTAAAAGTAACTTCCTTTAAAACTCAGAGAACTTAATAAATATTATAACATGCAATGGTTGCCACGAACAATACATTGATAAAACTCTTCTGAAACTCCACCAAAAGATGACCGTTAATTACCAATAAATTAAGGAACTGAACACTAGAAAGATTTCTATAAGACAACATATAGAGGAAGGTAAAGGACTAAATCTGCCAAACTTCGCATTCTACCAATGTGACTTAAAGACAATGAACTAAAAGGCAACAACAAAATAATCATTAGTAAAATTAAACCAAAACTCAAGTCATTGCACAAAGAAGATTTATATCCCTCAAAATAGATTGTATTTTCCTCAACATAAGCAACAGAGATAAGACCAGTTGCGTCCATTATTTTTACGAAACTCAAACGGCATCATGCGATAAATCGATAAACATTTAAAAACTACTGAACAAAATTTTTATAAGCTACGCAGCGAAGCCGGCGAAATAAAATAATTATAATATTTTTTTCCTGACCTGTATGTATCAGAAATATAAAACATCAGGCGCATTTTAAAATCTGATTATATATATATATATATATATATATATATATATATGTAGGCTAAGAAGATTTTGGTAATCCGTATAGGTAGTCCCAAAAAGGATGAAAGCCTGAGAGCTCAATGTAAATCCAGAGCTAATTATATATATATATATCCAGAGCTAATTATATATATATATATATATATATATATATATATATATATATATATATATATATATATATATATATATATATATATATATATATATATCCTGAGCTAATTATAATTATATATATATATATATATATATATATATAAATGACAATAGGGAAACTGTAATAGTTGCCGACGCGTTTCGTTCAATGAATTTATTTACACAAAGTAACTAATAATAACAAAAACAAACTGTTCTTATTATTATTAGTTACTTTGTTTAAATAAATTCATTTCGTTTATTACCTTAAGAGAGTCCACATTGGACGAAACGCGTTGGCAACTATTACAGTTTTCCTGTTGTCATTTTTATTTATAAATATTGTCTTTTTCTACAGGTTAACTCTGAGAAATTTTCATATATATATATATATATATATATATATATATACCTATATATATATATAGAGAGAGAGAGAAAGAGAGAGAGCGTGATTGTTAAGTAGTCGCCATTTTATATTTCAATTTCGTGCATGCGTGTTGTTAGTTTTTGATTTTATCGATTGCACAGTATAGTAGGGTCAGTTGGGCACCGTCTCTGAGAAAGTTGCACCATGATGCAATTCACTCCGCCAAAAATTTGGAACGGGTATACTGTACTGTTTGGCATTCGCACCGGAATCTCCAGTACGTACATTTCACAGTGTTTGGGTGTCACTATGAGTACAGTGTAGAAGAAAGAGTTGGATGAGTCTAATATTGATTACCAAGGTACAGCATCTCGGAAGGCTCACTCTGATCGTTCTGATGAGAAAATAACTCTCGAATTTGCTAGTGAGGGCTTCACACGCAATACTGAGGCCTACATCAAGTGTCTTGAGGAAGTAGTGCTGCACTGAGTCAAGAGTGTGGCTACTGGAAGTGCCTATGTCTGGCAGCATGCCTGTCGGAGAATTTCTACGACCACATCACCCCTTATATTTGCTCACCTAACTCTCCAGTGTGTGGTGCTCGGTAAGCGAGAGACCAACTATCTGTAACACCAAAGATGAAATGAAAGCAAGGATTATGGCAGCTTTCACCAACCTAAACAGGGAGGCCGTCCAGAAGAGTTCGATAGATTCTTTAGTGTTTCAAGTTATATTTGTGTAATTTTGGTTATATACCTGTTAAAAAGAGATGTCAGTGTTCCAATTTTCGCGTAATTTAGACAATTTATCCATCGCACACTGCAGATATATATATATATATATATATATATATATATATATATAGAGAGAGAGAGAGAGAGAGAGAGAGAGAGAGAGAGATAGTAATTCATCGAGTCTAAAGAAAAATCCTCAACAAATGCAGAAAGCACTGGGCCGCGGTGTCGTACTATTTTGGGACTCATCAGCAGTGCGCATCCACTACCGAGGATCGAACCCGGATCGTTACGATACAACACAGGCGTTAAAGCGCTACACCAACAAGCCTCGGTGACGGCGAAGGAACTGATTAGACTCGATATACCGCTGCTACTCACAACGTGCCCCAAAATTTCTATCACTTGTATATGGATGATCCAGGTTCTAATGCTATGGAGGGAGAGGCTTGGGGAAAGAAGTGGCTCTTGGGGCACAAACTGTTGGGTTTCGAATACTTCGATGAGTATCACCTCGGTACTTAGAGGATAGCGGTACTATATCGAGTCTAGTCAGTTTCTTATTCGCCACCGAGGCCAGTTCTTCCAGTGGTATGACGCTCGCATTGTATCGTAACGGGCCGGGTTCGATTCTCAGTAGTAGATGCGCACTGCTGATGAGTCCCAAAATAAGACGAAACGGCCGTCCAGAGCTTTCTAAAGTCTGTTGACGATTCTTCTAGACTCGATGAATTACTATAAATGATTATTTATATCCTCCAAGATTTCATTCACTATATATATATATGTATAATTATGAATGTAATTTTTGCCAAATTGATATTCGCGAAAAGAATGTCCAAATAAAAAGAGTGCTCAATACGGTTATTCATAAAGTGAAAATGTTGAATAAATTAATGGTTGACTTGTTTGCCTGATGAAGCCATCTCGACATAAAGTGTGGTTGCTTCCTGGTCAGTCTTTCTGATATTTTACATATTATACACACACACACACACACACACACACACACACACACACACACACAAATGAGTCAGTGAGACCCTCTTGTCGCGCCCCTTGTACGTCAAAAGACCGGTTACAAGACCTCATCACACCTACATTGACCAACTTGTAGATGAGTCTGGATGCCATGTGGAGGACCTGCCGACAGCGATGTCTGACATAGATGGTTGGAATAAACGAATCAGGCAAGTTTTCTTGCCTGATGACGGTCGCGAGACCGGAAACGTGTGTAGCAAAATTATGGAAATTTAAGCATAATATTTTTGTAAAAAATCCACATTACAACCAAAAATGCGCGTGTGTATATATAATTGTATATTTGAGCAGCAATCCATCTTTTATACAAGTTTCATTAAAGACGACATACAAAATTCTGTGATTAAGTTTTTTTTTCGTTTGTCCATATTATTTGTTTGTCCATATAAGTGTTTTCTTTTCTGAACATAAATTATGTAAAACAGGCCAAATGTTCTATATATCCGAGGGCTTTCGGCTATTCTGTTAGCCCTTATCAAGGATGTTACACGCACACACACACACACACACACACACACACACACACACATATATATATATATATATATATATATATATATATATATATAATTTAAACATGTTGTGTTGAATGTCAAAGACAACATAGTCTTGCATATTATCTTTTGAATTTTTCTTTTTATTTGAAAATTATATCGAAATAAATATTGTCCGTTCGATAACCAAGTACTTTCGAACATCATTGTTCATCTTCAGGGTTGAGGGTGAAGATGAACAATGATGTTTGAAAGTACTCAGTTATATTACGGACAATATTTATTTCGATATAATTTTCAAATAAAAAGTCTCTTTGACATTCAACACGACATGTTTAAAAGAAAAGTTGCTGCCAAATTACACACACACACACACACACACACACACACACACGCATATATACATATATATATATATATATATATATATATATTATTTTTAATTGAATGTGGAGAATTTTTATGTTTTTAGAGAAAGGATAATTTTTTTTTTGCTCTTCTAAATCATTTTCCAGTCATAAGGGGAACACTAATAATTTCTGATTCTGCCCATTTGGTTTTCATTTTCCTTAAAACTCTTCGTTAATTATGCTCCCTGTCTTTACCATCCTCAGAATCCTACTGGAGTGCTAAAATGTTTGACCTCCAGTTCTGTCTTCATCAGTGAAGAAATTGTCGAGCATTCACTGCTATTTAAGAGCACCGATACCCCATCATAGTTCAGCACTCTTAGTTTCTAAGGAAGAGAATCAATATATAAAACCAGATTAGTATCAAGATGTCTGCTGATATCTGTACCAACAACTAGAAATGTTGTCATCGATTGAAAAAGTTTAAAGCCAGTTGAACGATATGCTTTGTGGAGATTGATATCTCAATAGTGTGCAAAATGAACACACGCTTGACAAAAACTGCTTAAAATCCTTAGATAAAATGCGTTTTCGTTATTTCACAAATTACTCAGACAGTTTTTTATCATCTTGCTTTAATAACATTTTGACCGATGGGTTTTCCGCTGCACTGTCCCAGATTATGCCCACGGTCAATTTAATGTCGAATTTTTTATGCCTAAAATATTAAATAAGCTATATTATACACGGGGTATAAACGGGGCTAAGCTAGAATATACTACTTACTTTCTCTACGTAATAAGACCTATATCATTGTATTCACAGTCGAAGATACTGTTCATAAAAGTAATAGCTGTTTCTTTCAAGGTCTGTATGGACAACTTCCTCCTATCTCAGTTTTACATATACGTATATACATACATGCTTTCTGAAGTCTGTTGACGATTCTTCTAGACTCGATGAATTACAATAAAGGATTATTTATATCCCCCAAAATTTAATTCACTATATATATATATATATATATATATATATATATATATAGTTATGAATGTAATTTTTGGCATAATGATATTTGCGAAAAGACTGTCCAAATAAAAAGAGTGCTCAATACGGTTTTCATAAATGTTGAACAAATTAATGGTTAACTTGTTTGCCTGGTGAAGCCATCTCGACAGAAAGTGTGGTTGCAATCCGGTCAGTCATTCTGATATTTTACATATTATATATATATATATATATATATATATATATATATATATATATATATATATATATACCAATTATGTGGTGCAGGTTCAATTTGTATTACGCGAATCATTCATTCTTTTCGTATGAATGATTCGGGTAATATATATATATATATATATATATATATATATATATGAACTGTTATTTGAATCTTTCGGATGTTACGAGTTGTATTAGACATCAGCTGGAAGAAACATCCAACAAAGAAATGTCTGTATGGACACCTTCCTCCTATCTTAAGTTTCCCGAAGAGAGAGAAGGCTCCGTCTAACTGGTCAATCCTGGAGAAGTAAGTGTGAGTGACACCCTCCTATGGAACCCCTCGCGCGTCAAAAGACCGGTTAGAAGGCAATGAAGAAATAAGCAAATGCGTAGATTCTCTGTAGAATAATAATAAGAAAGTAAGATAATATTATCAAGGTCGGAGAATGCACCGACCGACCAATGATGAAGAGGACACTTCAAAAACAGAGATGTGTTTCTACAGAAGGATAATTGAGACTATCGTGGACGGAACATTTGAGTAACGTGGACGTTTTAAGAGAGATAGAGACAAAGAAAAATGCACTTGCACTTAGAATCAGAGAGAGTTGATATTTCTAGGACGCATAGAACGGAAAGAAGGTTTGGAATAGTTGACACTCATAGGAGAGGGCAAGAAAAGCAGATAGTGACAACAACTAACCTAACTGACAATCTTGTGAAAATCGATGCCAGAACAGGGGGTGGAAAGAAATAAGCCAAACATAACTAAAAACTTCAAAGGAAAAAGAAGACGTGGAGAGCTATGTCCTGAATACTGATTTCTTCAAATTACGAACATTATTTGGAAGCCAGAAGTTAGAGGTGCAAACATGATCAAAAGTAAAAAAGAAATACATTTATTTTTGCTGCATTCCGTTGAAAATAACATTTCGCTAAGCAACAGAAACATTTCTAATAGTTTTTAGACGTGTGGGCAAATATGTGTAGGCGTGTGAGTCTGAATGGGATGGCAGAAGGTTGAAATGAATGACAAGTTGATATTTTCTTTCTTTATATTATTGACAGCATTAAAAGTCATCCGGGGAACCGTGAAATGTCCGCTTAGGCTATTAGAAGAATCGCATGAAAAGCAACAGCGCCTGTTTGATTAATTTTCTTAGAAAAAATATTTAAAAAAATTTTTCTGAAAAGGTTTAATATCTGTCTATATCTCTGGGATGAGGTATTATGATTACTTGCATTATTTACATTATTCGGACTGTTATCTTCATCTTCATTGCCATATTCACAACGTTTCGGCCTCTATATATCTGAGATGAGGTATTATTATTAATTGCATTATTTACATTATTCGGACTATTACGCTCATCATCATTGCCATATTCACAACGTTTCGGCCTCTATATCTCTGAGATGAGGTATATGATTACTTGCATTATTTACATTATTCAGACTATTACCGTCATCTTCATTGTTCTATTCACACCGTTTCGGCCTCTATATCTCTGAGATGAGTTATTATTATTACTTGCATTCTTTACATTATTCGGACTATTACCCTCATCTTCATTGCCATATCCACAACGTTTCGGCCTCTATATCTCTGAGATGAGTTATATGATTACTTTCATTGTTTACATTATTCAGACTATTATCTTCATCTCCATTGCCATATTCACAACGTTTCGGCCTCTATATCTCTGAGATGAGGTATATGATTACTTGCATTATTTACATTATTCGGACTGTTATGCTCATCATCATTGCCATATTCACAACGTTTCGGCCTCTATATCTCTGAGATGAGGTATATGATTACTTGCATTATTTACATTATTCGGACTGTTATCTTCATCTTCATTGCCATATTCACAACGTTTCGGCTGTTTTACGCTCGGGTCTTCTTTAGGTGATTGTATCTCTGAGATGAGGTATATGATTACTTGCATTATTTACATTATTCTGACTGCTATCTTCATCTCCATTGCCATATTCACCACGTTTCCGCCTCTATATATCTGAGATGAGGTATATAATTACTTGGATGAATTACATTATTCGGACTATTACCCTCATCTTCATTGCCATATTCTCAACGTTTCGGCCTCTATATCTATGAGATGAGGTATTATTATTACTTGCATTATTTACATTATTCAGACTATTACCGTCATCTTCATTGCTCTATTCACACCGTTTCGGCCTCTATATCTCTGAGATGAGTTATTATTATTACTTGCATTCTTTACATTATTCGGACTATTACCCTCATCTTCATTGCCATATCCACAACGTTTCGGCCTCTATATCTCTGAGATGAGTTATATGATTACTTTCATTGTTTACATTATTCAGACTATTATCTTCATCTCCATTGCCATATTCACCACGTTTCGCCTCTATATCTCTGAGATGAGGTATATAATTACTTGGATGAATTACATTATTCGGACTATTATTACATTATTCGGACTATTACCATCATCTTCATTGCCATATTCGCAACGTTTCGGCCTCTAAATCTCTGAGATGAGGTATTATTATTACTTGCATTATTTACATTATTCGAACTATTTCCAACCGTCTTGGAATTTCTAACCGAACCGGGGTAAATTATTTTAATTATGCCTCTTCAGCATGTCTCAGTAATTTCCCTTTAATCAACTTTCTAAGTTTGGTACACCACTGCTGTGAGAAGCCACACTCAGCATTTACTACGGTTTCTATTCGACTCCAGAATCGGGCGCATAGAGCCTTCACTTAAACACATCTTTAAACTTTTCGATCAGCATGGCCTTGGTGTTAAAGGCAGTGAAGTTGGTGCCTTTCATAACGGCACCCCACACATAATAACACCACTGCTGTGACCTGTCACAACTGTTTGGGTCTACTCACTTGATCTAACCAATGTTTTTATCCACTGGGCCATGTGTCCTTGTGGCGGACATATGTTTATGAATTTTTGGGACTTTTAAATTAAAAGGTTTAATATCGCCATATCACACGTATGGCACACACACACACACACACACACAAACAAACACACACACACACACACACACATACACACACACATATATATATATATATTTGTCTATTTAGGCAGCAAATTCTCTTTTAGGCATGTCTGATTGAATAAATTACAAACATTATATCTCATTATTTTTATCATAATCCTTTCATACTCACGAATATTTATTTAATTGTAAAAGACGAAAAAGTATTTGTAAGCATGAAAGTATTATGATACAAATAAGCAAACATTATCTTTGGAATTTATTCAATCAAATATATAAAGTAAATATTTTAAACTCAGTTGGTGATAGCACACAATTTTCAACCAAAGTGGCATCTGAGGAATAATTGAGAAGAAAGAAAGAACCAGAAACCTCCGAACAGGGCGAAGGAAATCGTCCAGTACCTTAAATTTCTGGCATAAAGGAGACAAAAAAAGCAAGTATTAAATTAAAACGAAGAGTGCTCAATACGCTAAGTAGAGCAAACTTAAAATAAATAAATCCTAATTAACCAGGTACTAATTTCGCAGGTAATCAACTTTGGTTAGAGAAGTTGGCTGATGGAAGATCATATATTTGGCAGCAAGATTCTTCACCCTGCCACATCTCCAAAAAGAATCAAAAGTTACTCTCAGAGAATTTTTACGATTTTCTCCAGCCCCAAAATCTGGCCCTTAATACCCCTGCATACAATCGCACGTGTTATTATGTGTGGGGTGCCGTTATGAAAGGCACCAACTGCACTGCCTTTAACACCAAGGCCATGCTGATCGAAAAGTTTAAAGATGTGTTTAAGTGAAGGCTCTATGCGCCCGATTCTGGAGTCGAATAGAAACCGTAGTAAATGCTGAGTGTGGCTTCTTTGAGTGATTTGTCTTTTGATTATTATATTCTGTATTGATTTTTGGATTATATATATATATATATATATATATATATATAAGAGGCACTACTTTTTTATTGAGCACTGTTTTTTAAAAATAAAAACAAAAGTACGAAAGAAATTCGGATTATGTACCTAACGTGTTCTTTCCCATTTTTTTATTTATTTGCACACACACACACACACACACACACACATATATATATATATATATATATATATATATATATATATATATGAAGAAATATAGTTTTAAGGTGTGCTATATTTATGGGATAAAGTGCTCAATAGATAGAACAGGCTGTTTCATGCTGAACGAAATCGTCAGGCTGCAACGATTGCGTCCAGCATGAAACAGCTGTCGCCTCTGAGTGTTGACTTCAATGTTCACTTTTATTTATATATATATATATATATATATATATATATATATATTAATTAATATATATATGTATATATATATATATATATATATATATATATATATTAACTTGTTGAATCTAAATGAAATAATTATAAAAACGAAAGAATATCAATATACAAACCAGTGTGTCTGAAGATTTTAATTTGTTAATATTTTTTATTGTTCAATATATATATATATATATATATATATATATATATATATATATATATTTAAACATATACAGTAGCGGCCATAATATAAGGAACGGAAACTACAAAAACATAAATATTTGTATTACTTAAAAAGTAATGCATGATTAGCAATGAAATTTTCACCGAATAAAGATTAGGGTGTAATGCATAAATATTATACAAAGTTACAAAAATTTACATAATAGTTTTTTTAAAAATAAAGATTAAATGGAATCGGTATGACGATATATTGCATCCTCGTCCTGTGTAAGATGATAAACTACGTCCACATCCTGGGTAAGACGATAAACTACGTCCAACAGCAAGGCCCCTGATCAGGAGGTTTTGAGGAGCGTGGAACCACCTCTTAATTGCTGGTGGACCTAGGTCCGCCATGACCCGGGGTGTTAGCACCTGTTAGGGTCCCAGCTATGGGCAAATAGTTAACAATCAAACATTATTATCAGCAATAATTTAAAAAAATACCATCAATACAAAAAGTTATACGTTATTTGAAAAAAATATGACCAGCTATAGATTTTTCATGGAATAATATCCCCAGAAATAGATATTTGAAGAAAAACATATTACCAATAATAAAAATTTTGTCGGCTTTAAATAACCCATTGAGGTGTTGTTATGCCGTAAAAACAAAACAAACCAAACCAAAATATCACAAGACTTGCAAGCATAAAACTAGTAAATTTCGAGTCACGGAACTATGTTCTAGTTTTAATTTGCACCTAGTGTGATACCTTCTCTTTCGTAAAATTAGCCTTGGGAAAGAGAGGAATCTATTTCTCTTCTCACCCAGTTACGACCGGGGGGTAGATGGCATTTCAAGCGTTACTCATTCTAAGAGAAGGACAACTCTTAATTTTTAAAAAATACACTGACGAAATATTCAAATTTTATACCCATGGCATTTCACAGAAAATCAAGAAGAAACTGTCGAGAGTCATGATCTTTTACGTTAAGACGGGTGCGCACACACACTCATATATATATATATATATATATATATATATATATATATATATAAGATAAAGCACGTGCTGGTGTTAATAAAATAGTGCTCGATGTAATATAACAGAGCTATTGTATATATATATATATATATATATATATATATATATATTATCCATTACCGGTAGCAGGACACGGGGTTTCATGTACAACGCAATTTTGAAGTGGTGGGCAGAGACTGACTTTCTTTCCAACCGAATGTAAATGTAAAAATTGCTGCTCAAATAGCCGTTATTGACATTTCATTTACACGCACGCAATCATATATATATATATATATATATATATATATATATATATATATATATATATATATATATATATATATATACATACGTATGTATAATCAAGAAGAAAACATATTCATTACGGTTATAATTTAGTTCGTGAATATCTATATATATTTATCTCTTCAGACCGAAATCTCTTAGTAAATGGAGACAATAGCCCAGACTGATATATTAGAATAATAGGGGGAAAGTAAAGAAAGAGAGAAGAAAAGAGAGACAGATGGTCAGGTTCTTTTAAAAAGTATGATAGAGAGAGGATATGGAATATAAAGGGATGAAGGAAATAATTAATGGGTTGTAGTAAGCCTAAACAGACTGGCCCGATCAAGAATTTTTCCCTTAAAGTCTGGAACTTTGTACATTGGCTTATACAGTTAAATGAGCGATATGGCCCGTTGTTTTAACCAGGACAACTCAACCCCATTACAAATTAGTTAGATTAATAAACGGGGTCTTAATGAAAACAATAAATAAAAATTGCAGTAATGATAATAATATCAAATATAAATGAAGGGATTTTAACTAAAGATAAATAAAACATTAAAAAAAATAACTGTGAAAAAGAAAATAAAAGAAAAAAGATATATATATATATATGTGTGTGTGTGTGTGTGTGTGTGTGTCAAAAGCTTGAAGCCAACTCCAGAATTAGCATGGGATAAACTTGAGAGAAGAGTGACAAATAATGAAAAGGCGCTCTTAAAGTAATTGAACAAGAATGGAATTAATGAAAAAACTTTGAGAAACTTTTGCAATGAATGCCAAAGATTTCTGCTGTAGTAATCAAGGCAAAAGGAGGATAATTTGATGTGAGCAAAATTTAATCATCATTTTTTTTTTCTTTCTAAACCTTGTATAATAATTTTATTTTATTTAAAGTACAAAGTAACTACTTTTGGGGCCAATTAAAAAAAAATTACCATGTGTGGTCTCAAACATTTGTAATTATAGTATACATGTATGGGTGTGTGTAAGCGAAATTTCTGTAACGTGTATTTGGGGAGAAATTGTTTTTAAATTTATATTCAGTTGGCAAAAAATTCCTGTCGCATATGAAATTGGAAAAGAAACAAATTCTCATTTAGTCTTTATTTGAGCAAGGTAATATTCTCTCTCGTTATCGATAATTTAATCTCATATATCTGCCAAATTTTTGATCATTCGTGTATAATATGATACAGCTGTCGATAGAAAGAAACACTCGATAACCGTTTTAACCGCTTCACCGAGAATAAACAGTTTTCCCGTCCAAAGATATTGCCATGATCTGAAAAGATGATGATCAGATGGAGCAAGGTGATGAGAAAAGGTGGATGAGGCATAACTTTGCTACTTAAAGCTATACTTTTCTTCCTGAGCGACTCGGAAAATATGTGGCCATACATTAGCAACTCGACTTTACGATTAACCAATAATAGGCGCTTTTGGTACGCATTTTTGCACAGTATGAGTACATAGGTTCAGCTATCACCCAATTCACACTCCTTCCCCGTCAAGTGAATATAAGTAGAGGTTTTCCCCTTGTTTCGTCTTCCGGTTGCTTTTTCCTAATGTTCCTCATTCATTTTAGCTCCTAGTAACACACTGTGTCTTAGTGGCATTATCGTCTTCCTTGGAATGAAGTAATAAAAATGCTTCCAACTGACAACAATACTAATCTGAATTAAGTGATTCGTTTTGGCTTAGAACTCCATATGCTACCTGATTTGAGGATGGATTCTACATTGTCATTGGTTATTTTCAAGGAATAGGTTTAAAGGAATTCAATGTTCTTTACTTAGGGATGAGCCTACCCAGGATAGCTTCGGTAGCAAGTTTACACTTCAATGATGAGTAAAGCACAATAATTGGAAGAGAAAATAATGATATAATCAAAATGTTGTTTTCAAGAGAAAATGATGACATAATCAATATGTTGTACTTCGACAATACTTCAAACATATGGTTAGGAAGGAAAACCCCGCCAATACTGGAAAGGTTGATAAAAATTCTGGAAATAGTGGACTTGAGGAGCCTATTTTCTTGGAAAAAATGTTTCCAAGCCAGGCAATAAAGCCACTAAGCCGCAAGGGGTTACTGAGTGCTACAGACTTTGTTGAAAACTACTATTAACGAGAGAGAACTAGATAGAAGATAACAACTAACATTGCACTTAAATGTTTTGAAGAACAAAGTTCACTTGGAATAAATAAGCCGGAAGAGAGTTCCACAAGCTAGAAGTGCGATAGAAGAAACTGTTGGCATAGAACTTACGGTTACATCTAACCATTTCAACTTCAAAATAATGTGACCTTGCCGCCAATCAATTATCGAGCATATATTAGTAAAGTCTTGGTACCAGGGAGGAAAGTTCACGAGAACAATTACCATGAAAGTATTTATACAAAAGGTACAGGAAGCTACGTTACAGCGATGAGAAAGTGACTGAAGCCGGGATGCCAGCTCAGGACCAATAACATTGCATATTCTTCTTTGGGTTTTAGAAATCTCTAAATATATATCAGGAGCCCCAGATCAGATGTTGCAATAGTCAAAGTTCGAATGCTAGACTTGTAAATATGTAAGATAGATTCGAGAGGGAGAAAAATCATTAGCATGACATGGTCAACGACCTTTCCCAGCAAACAGCAGGCGAAAGTACCTCGTCAGTATTCTTATGTTCTAGTTGGCCGAATATCTTGATAGATAAAATGTCCCAACGTGAAATTGTTTAGCCGTTTCTTTCTCCCTATTGTTTTTAATTTTATTGAAAGCAAGTACTCCAAGCCCACTATAAGTGTGTGTGGGGGAGCCCGTTGACCCCCCTCCGCGCTCTACGTTCATTGAAACAAAAAGCTTGGTGATAAAGGTAACCTGAATTTTCACCTGCGACCATGAGAATGAAAGCGGACAAACATGAAGACTTGATGCAATGAGTGAGTTGGCGTTTATTCTATATCCACAAAGCTGGATAACCCTATTTTTTATTTCCTTTTTAGAATAGGACAATGTGACTTATACTAAGTTAAATGTTAGTGTTGTGAAAGGGCAAAATACAAATAAAATGCCATTCCTATCCCCCAGAACATACATCTAGTGTCAGCTTGGACACTTTGCCAACTACCTCCCCCTCTTATCTTTTTGTTGTTTTTATTGTTCCTGTATGTGTTATATATAATAGGAGTATGTAGACCTTCCTGGCACCCGGTCAATACTCCTCCCCCTTCTCTTGGACATGAGTAGAAGCTCACACCTTGTTTCTTGTTTAGGAAGGGGTTCCCGGAACTTTCTCTCTCTCTCTCTCCCTCTGGTTGACAGTTCCCTGGTTGCTGATTCCGACTGATAGTTAGGAGCCCTAACTCTTGCGTAGCGTCTTGAGCGGCCGCTCTGATGAACAGTTGTATAATATCGGGGTGTCTGTAATGCCATGTCGCGCATGGAAAGGTGTCCCTGCAGTCACCTTCGGTGGGCAACCCTGAGGCCACATTATGATGCAGGCTGTGCCAACTTCTCCCTGCCCGCGTCACGGTCGATAACCGTCGACTTCTTTTACCTCAGGCCTTCTCATCTTCCAACTATAATTCCACATGATGACTAACAAAGGTCGAAAAAGTAAACCTAAACCAGCCCTTCAAAAATCGCCTAAACCCCTCAACATTTCGTTCTCCAACATCCGTGGCATTAGAACCAATTTCTGCAGTATGGAATCTTACCTCACTGCAAACTGCCCGGATATACTGGCTCTGTGTGAGACCAACCTTGACTCGTCTATCCCCTCCTCTGATCTCTCGATCCCCGGCTGATCTCTCGATCCCCGGCTACCTTCCTCTCCTCAGAAAAGACTCTCAAACCCACATGCATGCCCTTGGTGTCTACGTCAAGGACCATCTCCCTCTGGCTAGAGAGTTGTCTCTCGAATGGCCAGACAATTCGTACATGTGTCTCCGGCTATCTCTTCTCAATGCTGTAAGCTATCTCTTCTTCCTTTATCGCTCTCCATCCTCTCAAGACTGTGGAATACTCGATAGCATTTCTGACAGCATAGATAAGGCACTCTCTCTCTCTCTCTCCATCCGTTTGCTCACATATTTGTGTTTGGCGATTTTTACACCCATCATACCAAGTGGCTTAAGAATGCTACAACTGACCTCGCAAGCATTCAAACTCTTAATTTTTCAGTTTCTCAATCCCTCACGCAGATAGTTGACTTCCCCACGCGTTTTGCCTACAACCGGGACGGTAATGCCTCTCTTCTCGATCTGTGCTTTACCTTCATCTCCGAGTCGTGTAGCGCCACGCAGCTCTGCCCTCTTGGTAATTCCGATCATGCTGTAGTGTCTGTCAACATCTACTCCAACTACACCCCCTTCAAAGAACCTCCTACCACTAGAACCTCGTTCTGCTATCAACGAGCTGACTGGGACTCGTTCCGTTATTTCCTCCGCGATGTCCCCTTGGATGTTGTCTTTACGCTCCCCGTTCAAGAATGTGCTTCTGAGGTCTCATCCCTGGTTAAAGCTGGAATCGACGCTTTCATCCCCTCACGGAAATTTAAGATCAAATAGCGCCCCTCCCCTTGGTTATCCGCTGATTGCTCAGCCGCCATTTCCCATAGGAACCACTTCTTCCACCTATTTCGGCGTCTCTGCAAGAGCGCACTGAACAATAGCAAACGCTCTATACCTCCTTTGTTCAACCAGTTTCAGGTCCTGACCTCCTCTGCCGACAAGGCTGAATGATTTGCTCGGAAACTTTCATTCAATTCAACGCTCGACTCTTCCGGTGTACCCATACTCGATTTCCCTCTTAGAACTGAGGCCCTATTGAACAGATTGCACATAACCCCGTCATTGGTATTTGGCATTATCTCTAATTTAGACCCCCCCCCCACAAGGCTCGTGGGGGAGATGGGATACATGCCATTGTCTTGAAGAAATGCACGCCTGAACTGGCGCCCGCCCTGTCCAAATTATATAACTACTGCCTCAAGGAATCTTGTTTTCCCGACTGCTGGAAGTCCTCATCGATTGTTCCTGTCTTTAAGAACTCTGGCGACTCCTCTGACCCTTCTAATTACCATCCTATCAGTCTCCTACCCCTATTCGGCAAAGTCTTGGAAGCCCGAATCAACTCAAAGGGGTTAACCCCTTTACATCCCATGATCTGCTCTCAAACAAGCAATATGGTTTCCGCTTTGCCCGCTCTACAGCTGATGTGCTTATGGCCATCGCTGAAATTGTCTACTAAGGTTTTTTAAATAACGGAGAAGCTCCTGCCGTGGCCCTAGACATCTCCAAAGCGTTTGGTATTGTTTGACATGCTGCAAGCTGCAGGGTTATGGTATTACTGGTCGATTGTTTGACCTAATACAATCATTCCTGTCAAACCGTGAATTGAAGGTCGTTCTCGACGGATTCTCCTCCAGCTCCTATCCCACGAACGCAGGTGTTCCTCAAGGCTCCATCCTAGGCCCTACTCTGTTCCTTATCTTCATCAACGATCTTCCTGACGCCATAGATTCCAAAGTTGGCATCTACGCGGACGACACTACAATTTACTCCTGCCTCAAAAATAAATCTCGTGTCGCTGACAAAACTAACCTGGCCGTTCGTCTCGAAATGGACCTCCAATCGGTTGTGAACTGGGGCAGGAATTGGCTTGTTAACTTTAACGCTTCAAAAACAAAACTGCTCTCTACTAATCACCACAGAGATCCTTCCCTGCCCCCCAGTAGAATGTCTGACGCTCAACTCCACGGGAGCACCTCTCTGCGGCTGGTAGGTCTCACGTTGACTGCTGACCTGAGATGGAACAAATACATTGAGTCAATTGCTTCGTCCACCGCAAGGAAAGTTGTCTCCCTATGCCGCGCCAGGAAATTTTTCTCCTCGGAATCGATCCTTCAAATCTACAAATCAACCATTCGCCCTTGCATGGAATATTGCTGCCATATATGGTCTGAAGCTATTTCTGTTTGCCTCGGATAGGCAATATAATTGGCCCTGATCTAACATTTCGTCTGTTGTCGCCCTCTCACAGACGCGCTGTCGCCTCTCTCTGCCTTTTTTACAAATACTTTCATGGTAATTGCTCCGATGAGTTCAAGCGTCCCACGAGGCTGGCATCCCGCTCTCACCCTTTCACTGTTGAAACTGTTAAATGTAGCCGTCTCTTCTGCTCCAATAGATTCATATCTCGCACCTCTCGCCTGTGGAACTCCCTTCCTTATTCCTGTTTCCCTGACAACTATAATCTCCAACAATTCAAATGTAATGTTAATCGACATCTCCAGTTGCCTTGATCTATCCACTATCCTTCTCCACATCTTTTCCTCTTTCACTCCTATCTGCTCTCGCTCCAAATCTTCTGTAACCCCTTGCGTTAGTGGCTTCCTGCCTTGCTTGGGGTGAAATGCTTAAAAAAAATTGATTCAATATAATCTTTCTATTTAATGAGTGGAAAGCTGATGATGAAGAGATTATTT
This sequence comes from Acanthosepion esculentum, assembly GCA_964036315.1. Taxonomy (NCBI): domain Eukaryota; kingdom Metazoa; phylum Mollusca; class Cephalopoda; order Sepiida; family Sepiidae; genus Acanthosepion; species Acanthosepion esculentum. The sequence continues at coordinate 89,357,565 of OZ038500.1, read as the reverse complement.
GAACAAGTTTAGATCCATTTCTGACTGACTGATTTGTTTTCGACAGCTTATCAACATTTTTCAGGTTATTTAAAGCCAGAAAATATTTTTAGATTGCAAGATATTTTTAATGGGTTAATGATACAAGTAATACTAGTTAACCCATAGAAATGTGGATTCATACAATTCTCAAGGTAAATATACATAACGAACCCAACAGGAATTCGAACCCAGCTCTCCGATTAACCATTTCGAATCGCTATCAATTACACCACCAACACACACAAGCTTACGGCAACTGTGGTCACCCGTCTACCAGACTCGACGTTGCTTAACTTCGGTGACCGTACAGAAGCCGGTTTTTCAATATGGTGTTGCAGCATTGGCCCAGAGTAAAAAAAATATAATCGCAAGTCTGTTTGGTTTTAAAGCCCATATTTTTCCGAGTTAATAAAAGTGATTTATGATAAAAGTGTTATTTTTATTAACCTGATTTGCTAATTCTTGGCCAATTTGCTTAGGATTTTCCTCAGTTATGGTATGCCGACTCTCAGGGTTAACAGAATGCGATCATAAATATCAAGGGAGGGGTGTTTGAGAGAAACATTATTCGTTCCAAACTGGCCAAATTATCGTTGGTATCTCTGAACATTTCAGCTTAATTTCCATAGCTAGAACAACTGTTTATTGCCACTCCCATTGCAGACGAGACCTTTTTCAATTCCTACAGCCTACAATGTCCGTTCTAAGCTCATTTTATAAGGGTAAAATCGATAGCAAATTTACGCACACTGATATTAAGCAGTCTGAAAAGGAAGAAAGAAAAAACAGTTATTAATGATTAACGGTTATTTTACCGTAAGAATATGAAAAATTACACTACAAAAATACCCTAAAATGTCGACAGGGATTTAATTTCAACGTAATACATGTGTTATTGAATACGACAGACAATTAATATTGAGATAATTTTGTTTCTGGAAGAGGAAAGAACTGGCTTTTTTTCGGCGTCGATAGCCGATTTAAAGAATTTGTTTTATTCCCAAAAATGATCAAAATAAGTCGAGAAGCAATTGAATACACCGAGAATAAAAAAAAAACTATAGACACTTCCTGTAGAGTCTTCAACCAAACATTTGTTCCTTTGTACGAAATATTTGTATCTATAAAAAGAATGTATAAACATAAAAATGTCATAAAATAATTGTCGGACTTTGAATATTTCATTATATATATATATATATATATATATATATATATATATATATATATATATATATATAATATAAAAGTGATCATTGAAGTCAACACTCAGAGACGACAGGCTGTTTCATGCTAGACGCAATCGTCAGTCCGCGATGGTTGGGTTTTTCCGTGACTACAATGGTGCATTGTGGGTAATCCATTCTGGCGGTTATTTTGGCCGGAGTGGCTTGTTTATTTATTTATTTGGGTTAATTTATTTTACTTGTTTTTATTTTCATTTTTTATTTTATATATTTATTTATTCTTATCGGTTTTCTATGTTTTATTAACGTGGTAAAAAAAATTGGAGGATTTGCTTGTGTCACTTATTATACGTATTTATGTTTATTTTTATTAGTACTAACGGTTATTTTAGCGGTAGCGATTTGTATTTTGTTCATTTATTTATTTATTTTGGATTAATTTATACTTTTTGTTTCTTTATTTTTTATTTTGTATATTTTTATATACTCTATTCGGTTTTCGATTTTTGAGTAATGTAGTAATTTTTTCATCGTTATATAGCAGTTATACCTATTTTCGTGTCCAATTTTTGGATTGATTGTTGAAGTCTATTCTAACGGTTATTTTGGAGGGATTGGTTTGTTGATTTGATTATTGTTTATTTATTTGTTTAGATTGATTATTTTACTTGTATTTTATGTATTTATTTTCTATTTTTATTTGTTCTATTTCGTCTATTCTAACGGGAGTGGTTCGTTAATTTGTGTATTATTTGCTTGTGTTAATTTATTTTACTTGTTTTTTATATTATTTTGTTTATTTTTTTTTATTATTTTCAGTTTTCGATTTTTAAGTCAGGTAGTAAAAATTTGTTTTCGTGTCTGCATTTTGAGATAAGCTCAGATCGTTTATTTAGTAATTTATTTTGGTCTAGGAAGGGAATAATATCTATTTTTACCTCCAAACAAAGTTTGCTGGCTTTGGATTGATATTTTCTATGATATTTTGGTTCTAATCATTTCGGTGGACGAGCACTAACACACACAAACACACACACACACACACACACACACACACACACACACACACAAGTACACACATACGCATGCGCATATACAGACACACAAATATACAGACACACACACACGTATGTGTGTGTGTGTTACTATAGTAGGCTATAGAATCCAAACAAAGTTGGCGAAATAGTACAAAGTTGTATAGCTTTTTATTGAAACTGCATTTCACCTTCATTAGGAATGTAGGCGTATTCATATATATATATATAATATATACATACATACACTAACACTCACATTATATAAGTGTATATTATCTATATGTGTGTTTGTGTGTGTGTGGATACTTCATATATAGATATATGTGTCTATGTATCTGTGTGTGGATACCGTTTATATATATATATATATATATATATATATATATATATATATATATATATATAGAAAGATGATGGCCTTCAGTAATGGTACCAACATTCCTACTCTGGCTTTCATCTTCAAAGTTTATTGACGAACCATCCAGAGAACGGTGAAAAAGAAGAAACAGTAGAGAGGAAAACTGTATCGGGAGGTTACAACAGCAAGATAGATCAGTATTTCAAGCAAGAGCTAAATATATTGTTATCGCTCACAGTAGAGTCCAGTAGGGTTATGTAAACATCAGAGAATTCCTGTAAGATATCTTTAATCATTTCTAACATACAACGGTTCAAATATTAATCTAACAATTGGACAATTTTGATGTTCACCAGGTATATATATATATATATATATATATATATATATATATATATATATATGTGTGTGTGTGTGTGTGTGCGTGTGTGTGTGTGTGTGTTTGTGTATATGTGTGTGTTTGTACCTGTCTGTGTGTTAGAAGGCGTTCGTAAAAAGTTTAATATTTAGTCTTTCGGTCAAATCATTGGAAGTGGGTGTGGCTGTATTTCCAGTCAACGCCCTCGAACAAACATATTTTGTTTCATTCATATATATATATATATATATATATATATACATATATATATATATATATATTTATAAATTTAGAGAAGGTTATTTTCATACTGTTAACTGAAAATAGCGTTCTCTAAATTCCCCCCAGTTGCTAAGGACATTTTGTTTTGTTATTATTACTTACTTTGTTTAATAAATTAATTTCGTTTTTGACTTGAAAAAGTCCACATCGGACGAAACGCGTCGGCTACAATTACAGTTTTCCTATTGTCTTTTACATTTATAAATATTTTCTTTTCTACAGGTTAACTGAGAATATTTTTCATATATATATATATATATATATATATATATATATATATATATATATATATATATATATATATATATATATATATATTCTTTTATATATGCGTGTGGGTGGGTGTTAGAAGCCGCCAATATTGTGTATCTGTGTATGCGTGAATGTGTACATAATGAAAAGCTGTACTTATCGTGTACACATAGACATATGAAACGATCTATCATTTCCTTTTAAATAAAGGCATTTAATTTATGCATATATATGATGGTAAATATCTACGTATGCTCTTCATGTATATATATATATATATATATATATATATATATATATATATATATATATATATATATATATATATTGTGTGTGTATTTAGGCAGCATTTTTTCATCCATACATGTTTCATTAAATAATATAGACAAGCTTATCAGACAATATGAAAAGAACTCACATAAAATAAATAGACAACTCTTGTCTATATTATTTAATGAATTATATATATATATATATAGATAGATAAATAGATAGATAGATAGATATATAGATAGATAGATTACCTCTCGTTCTCTTTGCCTCTCACTATATAAATTAAAATGTGTTTATTTACATAGATAATGATAGTTTGTTTCATACGCAAGTGCAGATAAATTGGTTTCACTTTATATCATATTATATATGTGTCTGTGTGTGTGTGTGTATGTGTGGAAATAAGAGAGTGAGAGAGTGAGTGTGTAAAAGTCATCTGTTAGCATCTGTGATATTTAATATCTTGTGGGAATGGCCCAAAGGAGACGAAGATCAAAAGTAGTCCAATTTTATTAATGATTCCGCGCAAATTGTGGCATCATTTTCTTTCTTTCTATACTATTAGTCAGACTAGTGATGGTTATCTCACATATATCAATTACCACGATATGCATTCAATTAACTCTCTCTCATTATATATATATATATATATATATATATATATATATATATATATATATATATACATACGCACAGAGTGCGATGGGTACATTGCCGCCATTTTCTATTTTTAATTTCACGCATGTGCGTCTTATTGCACAGTATAGTATATAGTCAGTTGGGCACCGTTTGTGAAAAAAAAGATCACCATGACGCCATTCACTCAGCCCGAAATTTACTGTACTTCTTGGCATTCGCGCCGGAATCTCCAATACGAACATTTGACTCGTGAATTGGGAATTGGGATTTTCTGTGAACACGTTACCCCTTATATCCTGCCACTTAACACCCCAGAAGCAACCCCTTCGATTATTATGTGTGGGGCGCAGTTGAGCAACAAAACTTCTTGTAACACTAAATATGAAATGAAAGCATGAATTTTGGCATCATTCACCAACTTAAACAAGAAGCCCGTCTAGAAGAGTTCCAAGAGATTCCGATTCATCAGAATTTTGGGGAAAATGTGAGGGACGTTTTCCTCTTTTGAATTCCATTCTGCTTCTTTTTATTGGTCTGCAAGATGATACGTGTTAATCTTTGTCGAATTAGTATGGATATATTGATTTTCGAACTATAGCTTAGATGTAGCACAAGTCCGGAAGCATGGGCCATCCAGTGAGGATTGAACTCACGATTCAGTCGTAAGCGTTTCAACGAGACCATTGCACCACGCTGAGGTGCCCAGTATATGTATGGGTATAAGCGAATATGAATTCAGTGGTTGGTCTCTTGTATGTCTCGTGGTGTCTAATTTCTGAAACAAAAACCTGATGAAATGAATAGTATATATATATATATATATATATATATATATATAGACATTTTTATGTTTATACATTCTTTTTTATAGATACAAATATTTAAGTAACTGCTCTGTTTATAATGAACAGTATTTATTTACCGTGCTGAATGTACGAGAAGTTGTCATAGAAAATATGCTTCCTGCGACAGGAATCGAACCTGTATCCTATACGGAACCGTCATATAGCCTAACGTGCTTTTACCGGTTTCGCCACAGAGGAGCGTTTCGGTTAGCAAGGTCGATTTTACTGCTTTTAAACTACAATATAATCGACCTTACTAACCGAAAAGAATGTATAAACATAAAAATGTCTTAAAATAATTGTCGGATTTTGTCCATTTCATAATGTGACATATATATATATATATATATATATATATATATATATATATATATATATATATATCGGATGTCTGGCCACACTGATGCTTGTATGTGGATGGCTATTTATGCTCTCGTTAGCCGATTGAGCACTATACAGGTTATTTTTGAAAACAGTGGCTGCTCTTGCTATTAAGGCAACGCTCTTTAGTTAAGAATTGAGCGCTAGTGGCTACCGGCGTTTGTATACCTCACGTATATAATACGTGCACCGATAACTAGAGGTAGAATATCTGATCTATACCAAATCGAACAAGTTCCGATCCCGGCTGAAGCAATCGGATATCTAGCCACAGTGACGTGCTGTGATACAGCGAAACAGGCTTGTATTTGGATGACGATATATATATGAAGAAATATAGTTTTAATGTGTGCTATATTTATTGGAAAGTGCTCAATATCAGAGATAGAGCGTATGTAAATATATATATATAAAACTGAACATAGAAGTCAACACTCAGAGTCGACAGGCTGTTTCATGCTAGACGCAATCGTCAGGCCGACGATTGCGTCCAGCATGAAACAGCCTGTCGCCTCTGAGTGTCCAATTATATATATATATATATATATATATATATATATATATATATATATATATATAGCTTTAGACATAACAGACGTCATACCGAAGGTAACCCTTCGGCCAACACTTTTTGAAAGACATTCGTTGGCACTATTAATTATAAATGAATACAAGGACACTATATGAAGCAAATTAGGAGAGAAAGGTGGAACTCGACTAAAAGACAAATTTTAATTATATTAATTAAAATTGAACAAAAGGGGATGTAAATAAATAGTTCCACAAGAGTTTTAAAATAGAAAATGGAGGAAACTCACAGACCCTCCAACAGACGTAAGGAACGTAGAAAATGTTCTTTCTGTCTGCAAAGACTGGGTTGCTGACACTTAATGTGGACGGCTTCAGATATTCTAAGATGATGTATAGATCGAGCACTCTGTAAGACCGAAAACAACGTGTCTTCGTACTCAGCAGTACAGGCATTATTGTCCAGCAAATGTTGCCCTATTGCAGACTCATGGACTGACTGAGTTGTTCTTATAGGCTGACTGGAACTGCCTACACGCACAAAAGCAGGAACATGCTGCGCCACCCGCGTCTCCAACCTAACATTGATACGTCCTATATATACCGCGTCGCAACGGCATTTAAATTTATACACAACAAAACTTTTATAGAAATAGGACAGCCTATCTTTAGAAAAGGAAGGAAGCATGTGTCTAGTATGGAAAACAGTGCGCAACTTAACAGCATTGTAGGTTGACGAAAAGGACGCCGAAACCTTGTCTGACAATAACTGGGATATCCTACCAAGCCAAGGTAATTTTAAATAAACAGGACACTGGCCAGGACCAAATACCACAGGCTCCCTAAATCGCCTGATTTTGTTATCAATCACACGCCTGGCAACATTGATGGGATAACCATTACTTTCGAAAATATCTCGAATCTTAGTTAATTCACCATCTAACATTTCAGGGGAACAAGTCATGAGGGCTCGGTGGACCAAGGTCGAAATCAGACCAATTTTGTGAGACTTAGGAACAAATGAGTTCCAACTCGTATAAAGTCCAGTGAATGTGGGCTTACAGAAAACATTAGTGACAAAAGCCCCATCCTTGCGCTCAACAAGGACATCTAAAAGAAGGGAGAGCTCTATGTTCTTCAATCTCCATTGTAAACTTGAGGGAGGGGTGGAGAGAATTAAGTTGAGCTAAAACGTTTGTGGCATCTGTGGAAGAGTCAAAGATGGAAAAAGTATCGTCCACATATCTCATACAGACGCAGAGTTTATGAACTTTATCAAATAAAATTCGTTCATATTATCCCACTAAAATATTGGCCGGCACGGGACCTAAAGGGCTGCCCAGCGCAACGCCATCCGTTTGGACATACATCGTCCCATCGAAGCTGAACTCCACACCTTCTGTAGCTAAACGCATGAATTCCAAAAATAGTTCTTCAGGGATGCTCGAAAGACCCAAATTGCTCCTATACAGAATGTCGGCACAGATGGCAATGGTCTCAAGTGATGGGACATTAGTAAACAAACTGTCAATATCGAATGATACCATCAATTTGTCTTCAGACCCAATATCCAAACTCCTCATAAAACTAGAAAACAAAAAGGAGTCTGAAATATTGTAGTCAGAAAAAATCTTTGAGACGGGCTGGAGTAATTCAGCTAACCATTTAGGCAATTCATGTTGTACGGATCCCACCATAGATAAAATAGGTCTAAGTGGGACACCCTCTTTGTGTACTTTAGGAAGGCCGTACATACGTGGACGTTGAGAGCCTGTCGGTCTCACCCCGTTGTAAACCTCTCTAGAGATGAGATTAGCCTTAAATACTGATAATAACCATCTTTGTGACCTGGCTTCCACTTTGCTAGTGTTATCACAGGTGTCTGCAGGACCAATCATCCTAAACTTAGTAGAATCACTTAGAATAACATTCATTTTATTCAAATAGTCCTGTTTATTCAGAATAACAACACCAGAGCCCTTATCAGGTTTGGTTAGATATATATCATCCCTTGACTTTAAAAATTTAATGGTGCGATAATGAATACCCTGCCAGGCAAGGAAATCCTGCTCAACCGAAAGCGAATCTTGCCTTCATAACAGACAACTTCTCAGAAGAATTTGGGACGTGTTTTAATAATTGGGAAAATAACATCTCAAATTCAGTTAAAGTATGTTCCTTATTCATATGTTCCTTATTATTAGTGTTGGCCGAAAGGTTACCTTAGGTATGACGTCTGTTCTTTTCAAGGCTATATATCAGTTCTTTGGGTACAAATCTTTGTTTATATATATATATATATATATATATATATATATATATATATATATATAAATTTCTAGTGTGTTTATTGTGTAGGCTTTATGGATTCTGCGCGTGCGCTTAAGTGTGAATTAAATTTCTTATTATATCATTGTTTTTTATGATTATCCATTGTTTCCTGTTTAGTATTGTATTTCCGGTTTGTAGAGAGAGTGGCCATAGTTAAATGTAAATAAATGGTAGAACTGCCCAAACAACAGGATTCAGAATGTTTGCAATAAACAGGAAAAAGAAAAACGAAAAGGGTAAAAAAAGCCCCAAAAAACAATACAAAGCAAGCAAACAATATATAATAGACAAATAAAAAAAATAAAGACAGAGGCAAAAAATGTCCCATTCGGATTGGGTCGACTTCAACTCTATACCTTTAAAGTCTCCATCTGAATTCTGAAGTTTTATTTGCTAATAGAGGAGGGGGCACGGTGGAGTAATGGATAGCGGCTCTGATTGAGGAATCGGACAGCCGAGTTCGAAGTCCTTATGTGGCTAATTCCCTTGGGAAAGGAATGAATCTTCTTCTTCTTCTTCTTCTTCTTCTTCTTCTTCTTCTTCTTCTTCTTCTTCTTCTTCTTCTTCTTCTTCTTCTTCTTCTTCTTCTTCTTCTTCTTCTTCTTCTTCTTCTTCTTCTTCTTCTTCTTCTTCTTCTTCTTCTTCTTCTTCTTCTTCTTCTTCTTCTTCTTCTTCTTCTTCTTCTTCTTCTTCTTCTTCTTCTTCTTCTTCTTCTTCTTCTTCTTCTTCTTCTTCTTCTTCTTCTTCTTCTTCTTCTTCTTCTCCCCCCACCAAGGTATGGCTAAATAGCAGGACAGACCTGGTTCTATAGTCTTGGATAGCAACTGGTACCACAGAAAGAAATGGCAACCTACTGCGGGATACATGATCGCCTAAGCGTATATCACGCATGGCACATAATTGACTGAATATTTCTCTCTCTCTCTATCTCTCTCTATATATATCTCTCTCTCTTCAATTGGGGTAGATAGGGTCGCTTATCGTCTGGTTCACACACTCCCTGGTGTTTTGAACAAGAGTAGAGGTTTATCCTTTGTTCTCTGTTTAGAATCGAGTTTCTGCTTACTTGTGAACTTTTTTTTTAATTCTCTTTCATTCTCAGTAACTATTTCTGTCTTAGTGGTGTTATTACCTTGCTTGGGGTAAATTGATTAAAAACACTATTTTTATTATTTAGTTTGTTTGAAATGTTTGTGTGTAATGTTATATTTTTGGTTTGTCGTGAACCTGGGTATATTAGCCTGTGTTTACATTATTTAATTTTATTATTATATAATTCTTTTATTATTTAAAAATCTGCGTGCATTGCGAGATTTTTATGTGTAACGAAAATTGGTATATTGTTTTACTTTTTGCTTGATAGGTGAGGATGATGAAATTTTGTAAATTTCCACAATTACATTGTAGTATCTGCAAATGATGATTTTTTTAAGTACCGTTTTTTTTTACATTTAATATTATATTATTATTTAATAATATTCCTTGTAGATATCGTAATTGCTCACACTCGTTTTTTTATTATTTATTTTTTCTAGTTACGGTGGCAATTTGTAATCATTTCTATAGGGTGTCTTATTTCTGTGTATTACTAAAGGGTTTAAGGGATTATCCGAAAGGTGGAGTCTTTTGTAGACATAGTTGTGGACTTCTAGATATCTAGAAGTTTCAGTTATATAATTCTTATTGAATTGATGCAAGGAGCGAAACCATTATAAATTTAACATGTTTCGCTATTCGTTTAACATTATCAGAACTTCGGAGGTGATATGCTATTCTGAATTTTATGTTGCTTCTTTTGATTGGTCAGGTAGAGTATGCGTGCATATCACTATATGAGGGAAAAGGTGTTTACTAACGGCCGTAGAGAATTTGTATATATATATATATATTATTTATTTATTATAATATATATATATATTATTTATTTATTATAATTTTATCATATAGACAAAACCATTTTACTCACAACAAAGATGCAACTTGGTTTCAGTGCATTTTAACTGCACATCTACGGGTGAGGGTTGAAAATGGTTATGAACGATCCTGTTCATAACCATAACCATTTTCGACCCTCACCCGTAGATGTGCAGTTAAAATGCACTGAAACCAAGTTGCATCTTTGTTGTGAGTAAAATGGTTTTGTCTATATGATAAAATTATAATAAATAAATAATTATCGCTCTACTACCTGTATCGAGGTCTTTTTTGAATTAACGCTGCGAACGTTGGAATTTATATATTACTCATCGCATCGGATATATATATATATATATATATATATATATATATATATATATATATATATATGAAGAAATATAGTCTTGAAGTGTGCTATATTTATGGGATAAAGTGCTCAATATCAGAGATAGAGCGTGTGTAAATATAAAAGTGAACATAGAAGTCAACACTTAGAGGCGACAGTCTGTTTCATGGTAGCAATCATCGGGCCACCGATATATATATATATATATATATATATATATATATATATATATATATATATATATATATATATATATTATAAATAAACTGATTTAAAATATGTTTTTTCTCTACACAGTAATAACCATGTTTTAGCTTCCGTTTTTGAAACATGGTTATTACTGTGTAGCGAAAAAACATTTTAAATCAGTTAATTTATAATATTAATGCTCTGTACATTTACATTGAGCACTATTTTGTAAAAATAAAAAATATCTATAAGAACACCGGATGACATATTTTACTGTTCTTTTTTTATTTATATATATATATATATATATATATATATATATATATATATATATATATATATATATATATATATATAAAGGGTATACATAACTATCACTCGATTGTGACGAACAACTTCATCGACTTAACTGATCATTAAGCCACGTGCAAAAAAGAACATTATTATTATTGTTTTTATTTCCTTTGGTTTCTGGCGTTTACACATTTTTTCCGGTTCCCGCCCAGAGACCTAAGTTTAGAAATGGCATCATGACACTTTCCACTGACAAAAAAAAATTTGTACATAGATAAAGCCTTTCGTAAAGTGTGGGCTGTACTTGTGAGAACAATTTTTTGTATTTCTTTAAGGCATAGGCTTCCAGGAATCCATTCAATTAGTCTACTGGAATCTTTTCCAAATAATCCGAAGGCTCCAACTACAACAGGGATTGTTGACGTTCCCATGTACCACATTTTTGAGATTTCGATTTCAAGGTCCTTGACAGCTTTTCGAATATCTTCAAAGATACATTGCAATCTGCAGGCACTGCCATATCAATAAGAAGGCAGTTTTTTTTGTGGTCTTTAATAACAATGCCTGGGCGGTTGGCTTTGATTATTATTGTTATTATTATTATTATTATTCAGCCATTATAGCATTTAAGCATGTCTCGATATTTCAAAACAGTTGTGTATATCACTAAAAAGTATGTTTTTTCAATTACACAATGTTTATATATATATATATATATATATATATATATATATATATATATATATATATATATATATAAGAGATATGGAGGTACAGCGGAACCTAACTTAAATAATATTGTAAATTTGTCTTCTCCTGAATTAACTGAGCTTGAATCGTGTGTTCTTGCTCATTGGTTGGATTTTTGTATTCCACCCTCTATGCCTGATAAGGAGAAGATTTGTTTCAGAGTTCGAGGTCTTCTATGCCCAGTTGGCAAGACTGTCGCCTACGTCTGCTGATGCGGTTGGTGATTTTAAAGCCCAGTTAAATAATTCCGCACGCATGTTTGCTAGTTCCTCTGTTGCTTCAGCTGAATCGAAATGGAAAGCTGAATATCAGCGAGTGATTAATTCCTTGAGGAATAATCATGATCTGATAATCTCCAGACCTGATAAAGGGGCTGGTGTTGTTATTTTAGATCAAGCAGATTATGTGGCTAAGATGTCTTCGATTTTGGAAGATACTTCAAAATTTATAAAGCTAGGATCTGATGTTACGTGTGATGTAACCGCCTCAGGTGGTGGAAAGACTGGGGTTCTTTCACAAGAAATTTCCAATGAAATTAGACCGTCTGGGTCGATTCGTCTCCGGTTGTATGGGCTGCCCAAATCCACAAGGATGGAGTGCCATTAAGACCAATTTTGTCAATGGTTGTTTCAACCCAACACAAGGTAGCCAAATGGCTCTCATCGCTTTTGGAACCAGTGTTGCAGCGCTTGAGTGGATTTTGCATAAAGGATTCTTTTTTCTTTGTTCACTGTATCCGAAATTTGTCTTCTTCTGGCAATTTCATGTGTTCCTTTGACGTCTGTTCCCTATTCACTTGTGTCCCTCTTTTGGAAACAATATTTGCTGCGATTTGCTTTATCACAGTTTTTTGTCTCCACCGAGTATTCCTGAGTCTGTGTTTGTGGAGTTGATGAAATTTGCCACGTCGTCTGTCGAATTCAGTTTTAATAATACCATGTATCGACTGATTGACGGGGTTGCTATGGGTTCCCCTTTGGGTCCGGCACTTGCCAATATTTTTGTTGGCTTTCAGAGAGAATAGGAAGGAATGTACTTCGTCCTCAACTGTATTGTCTATATGATGACATTACTTATTGTTTATTTAATTCAGTTGAGGCTGATCGGTTTCTCTCTTTTCTGAATGCTATCCATCCAGCGCTGAGGTTTACGGTCGAGAAGGAATCCAATTTTCAACTTGCCTTCTTGGATGTCTTAGTACATCGTACACCGACAATTTTTATCACCTCGGTTTATAGGAAACCAACATTTGCGGGGTTATATACGAGTTGGCATTCCTTTTGTCCTGGAAAACGTTAGATAAACATAATTAGAACCCTAGTTCATAGGTCATTATTGATCAGTTCAGAGTCCTTCTTGGATGATGAAATCAATTTTGTTTAGGAAACCTTATGCGGTTTAGGGTATCCCCCTGATCCTGTTCATTCGGTCATCCGCAACAAGATTGAGGAGTTCAGAAAGGTCAAACTTTGTACTGTTCAAAATTGCCCTGTTTATCTTAGATTGCCCTGGATTGGATCCAAGTGTGAAAGGACAATTATGTAGATTTCATCGTTCGTCGTTATTTTTCTCGGCTGAGGTTTGTATAGTTTTTCAAACCCGGCCTATGTTTCGTTCTGGGTGTAAGGATGTTCTCCCACCCTATCAAATTATTTCTATTGTTTACAAATATAATTGTAGTTGTGGTGCTGGCAACAGAGGGAGAACTACTCAACGCCTTCACATGAGAATTTTAACAACATGTTCCCACTAAGATCAGGAATCACACCTTATCTTTGAATGGACGTGTCCCAAATACCTATGGTTCCGCTATATATGAGCACCTCTTAAATGACAGAGGGTGTGCTGCTAATTTCAGTGTTGATTGGTTCACTGTTTTGTCCAGGTCGCACTCTTTATTTCTGTTGTGGAGTTATTTCCACAATAGAACTTGTAGTCGGACTAAATGCGTCCTAAATAGGTTAACCGTACAGAAACGTTAGGAACTTGTAATAAGGTGTTACGCAGAGTAATCGAGTTGTGGTCGCTGAACACTACTCCCTCTCTCGACTACTCCTGACTCCTACTTATAATAGGTGGGAGAGTCTATTACCTAGACAAGGTGTCTTTTACTATAACAATTTTACCCCAAGGTGCTGGAAGAACTTTATATCGGGTCCCGCAAGCCTTCCCTGTGTCAACAGCATGAATGTTTTGTTGGGGCTCGATGTTATTTGTCTGTAGCTCCTTGTGTTCATTTTTTTCCATTTCCTACATATTGCACATGTCCTTGTGTTTTTAACTTAAATCTCCTGTAGAGGCCTGAAGAGCGGGAGCGAAACCGGTTATTTCACTTTTAACATGTCTTGTAATATTAAGCTTCACACTTTTATTTCTGTTATTAAATTTTGTACCTACAAAAATATTTTCAAATATATATATATATATATATATATATTCCTGAAAAATTTATTTCAGTTGAGCTCTCTGGGGGAGGATGTGTGGGTTTGTAAACAGTGACTATTACGATTATTATAGCAAGACACTTCGGTAAAACGAGTCGAGTCCTCTTAGTCACTGTGTATTTATCTAAAAAAAATACGCTAAAATTCACCTAAATCCCTTCCGTGCGACGACGGCTTAGTGGTAGAATCTCCGACTGGCGCCAATTCAACCGGGTTTCGATGCTAGCTAAAGGCAAAACGGACGTCTAGTCACACTGATGAGCTGTTATACAGTGAAACAATCTGTCTGTGGATGACATTATATATATATATATATATATATATATATATATATATTGTTTAATATGACAATATATATATATTTTTTAATATATAAATTGCCGTGGAGATGTCTCCTGTCTCGTCACCTATTTGTGTGTGTATATATCTAAATATGTCTGGGTGCTTATGTATTATAATCTGAGTGTGTATATTGTTTTACGCGAGTGCTGAACACCCTATTCATACACTTGGAATTAAAATGTATACATTTTTGTCGGGAAGACCAGTTGAAATTAGCGTCTGTTCTAACGTAATTTCAATGAAAAAATAAAATAAATTGAATAACATATGTATTTTTTCTTTTCTCATCAGTAGTTTTATAATTTTAAACTTAATAGAGATTAAATTTAGATTTTAAAATTGGTAATTTTTTACCTTTAATTTTAATATAAAATTTTATCATATAATTTAATACTTATTGGTTAGAATAAATTCTATTTTAGTAAAACCCCAACTATAAAGCTTTTAATAGCTATTATAACCTTACTTCGTTGTCAGGTTTTTTGAATTCCCGTGCACTTGTATTTTGATTCCTGCTTATGTCACAGCGTTTTCCCCTTACGAAGGATCGTTAATTAATTTGAAACTTTTAAAACCATTTATTCTACATTCAACATCATCACTTGATAAGACACCGAAGGTGTTGAAACAAAATGGCTATTTTTGTAGTGATTTTATAACATATTTATGTTATAATTTTTAAATAAACAATTATATATATATATATATATATATATATATATATATATATATATATGTATGTATAAATATATATATATATATATATATATATATATATATATATACCGTAATCCCCCATGTATAATACGCTTTCATCCATAATACGGACCCCTAAAATTGGGTTGAAAGTGAAATGCTTCTACTCACACATAATACGCACCTCTTGTTTGGTAACGCAACACTATAAATTGTACTTCTCCAATTTCCTTACAGCATTTCCTACTCTTATTGTTATAAATGGTTTTAAACATAGAATAATATTATTCTAATTTAGTTTTATGATAGTACTAATTTTATTTTACATTTGTAAGTATTGTTACGTATATATGATTGTATTTGGCATCCTTGTGGGGTCGAAATCCCCGAATATTAGTGTCAAAATGTATATTTGTATGAGTAGTCATTTCGCAACATGAAATGGCAATTTTTAAAAGATTTTTGTGCATAATACGCACTCAAAATTTACTTATTTTTAGAAAAAAGTTCGTATTATACATAAGGAATTATATATATATATATATATACACATGGGGAATTATATATATATATATATATATATATATATATATATATATATATATATATATATATATATACAGAGAGAGAGAGAGAGAGAGAGAGAGAGAGAGACAGAACACAGTCTGTCCTGCTATTTGCCAACCGTTGTTGGGGTGGAGAAAAAAAGTATTCATACCTTTCCTAAGGTTATTAGCACGTAAGCGAAAGTAATGGATTCGACTGGAAGTGGAACTCGGCTATCCGATTCCTCAATCTGAGCCGCTATCCATTACAACACCGTGCATATTTTAGATGTCAACTCGTCTCGGAGAAGGACAACTCTTAATTCAAAACCTGCGGATGGTCATTTGGGGACCTTGTGGCACAGAGTGCACCGGGTTTCCGCACTCGGCTCTTCAAAAAGTGTGATTGGTTCTCCACAAAGCCTTCACCACTAGAATCATATATACAGGATGTCTCCAAAAAATGTTCTCGGACTTTGAATGACGAGAAAACCTTTATTTATGAACATAGAGTGAAATGGAGTAGCTTCAAATACAGAAGAAAAATGTAATTGAAGAATCACGTTCGCAAATGTTCAAATTGATGAACAACAAAAAAAGCATGTTAGGGACAGTTAAAGTGTGAGTACATTTTTTGAGACACCCTGTATATATATATATATATATATATATATATATATATATATATATATATATATATATGTATATATGTATCAAAAATATAGTTTAAAGATATACTATATTTATGGGTAAAATGAGCAGAGAGAGAGAGAGAGCATATATGGGCATGACCAGCAATATATATATATATAACATCCAGCCAAAACACAACATACATCTCCGTAATATTGCGTTCAAAGATTAAATAAACTGTTGTAAGTCTTTGTTGACCTCAGTGTCCACATTTATAATTTATGTATTTATATATATATATATATATATATATATATATATATATATATATATATATATATATATATATATATACTTACATACATATATAGAGATAAATATAACTTCCTTGGGTGTGTGTACACTCTATTCACAAGCCAAGTGAAAATCTAATTACATATATATATATATATATATATATATATATATATATATATATATATATATATATATATATATATATATATATATAATACATATATATATATATATTTATGTTATGTGTGTGTGTTTGTTTTATTTTTAAAATACAGTACTCACTACAAAGTAGAGCCTAAATTATAACTAAAATTATTTTTTTAATTATATATATATATATCTATATATATATATATTTATTTATATATATATATATATTTATATATATATATTTATATATATATATATATATATATATATATATATATATATATATAACGACAATTTACTTTCTTCTATAAGTACACGTTATCATATTAGATTTCCACATTGGCTTGATAAAGATCTGAAGAAATCAACACGGATTGACGTCAAGGCTTTTCCTCTTCTTATTTCATATATATTTATATATATGTGTGTGTGTGCGTTTTGTGTGTGTGTGTATTGTTCTTGTTTTTGTGATACAGAATCTCCAGCGTTTCTACATATGAATTCATAGAATTATTATTCAGCGATTAATGTATTTTTTTCCGGGGAGTATCACTTTTCAAATCAGTTGTGTAAATGAGATTTTAATGGCTTCCCTTGTAACCTGAATGGCGATATAGAACGAGTTCAAGGTGTTCACAAAGAAGAATGCCTGTTTTCACCTGATTTATTTAGCCTCCATAGAGAAACAATTGGAAGAGGATAAGAACATCTACCTGGATTTATTATCGACAGACATAATCTTAAAATATGCGGCAATTCAAAAAAAAAAGGAATGAATTCTGAGAAAGATTTCTAATGGAAAGCCAGAACAAAAGATAATTGTACAAATGTAAGAATAACAGGAGGTTATAGATTTAAGTGTTTTCTTTTCCTTTTTTAACAGTTATATATTTGGAAAGGAGTAATTCTTTCAGAAATGGAGATGTTTGAAAAATCCGTTGCGCAGATACATATATTGATATGATTCCATAGCGTCACTTTTCCGTCGAAGTTAATTCCTCTTTTTTTAAATGTTAATCTTTATAAAGTCTAGGAGGCCACTTATGTGTTTAGGTGATGGAGATAATGATTGACCCTAGCCTTGAGTAGGTTAAGATTGTATTGAACAGGGAAACATCTTGTTGGCAGTCAATTCCACAGGGCAGTGCTTCGCGGGAAGTAGCTGCCCGAATTGAATTTACTTTTCACCGATGGAATACGGAGGGAATGTGGGTGGTATACTATGTAAGTGCTATGGCGTAATCTTGCCGTGAAGGTCGAACTTTACGGGACCAGGGAATGTAGTTCGTCCGAGCAGTTTTCATGGAAGTATCGGTAGAGCAGCGAGAAGCTTGTCACATCTCGCCTGTGGGAGAGGGGTTGAAGAGTAGAGAATAATTCGTCAACCACAAGGACTCGGAAACGCTTTTGAACTCTATCAAAACTGGAGAGTAAGGTCTTGGCAGCTCGTGTCCAGATATGACAACAGTACTCTCTTTTTGGCCTGATACGTCTCTTCTAAATGTAGAAGAAAGCAGGACGAGTAAGATACTTACTGGATCGGTACAGAGGGCCTACGATTTTACTTGTATCCTTAGCAACGGATGATATATGAGTTCCACTTGAAGTCGGGTGCGAGTTTGAGTCCCAACATTCTTTCAAGACACCGTGCTTCTCCGAGATGACCTCCGTTCATCTTGATTGTTGGTATTTTGGGGTCAGATCGGCGATGATGCGACGTAGCTATCTTGGTCTTCGAGGTATTGAATGTAACCAGACAGTTTTTACCCCATTGGGTAGTTTGTACAAGATTGGGAGAGAAATCAGTCGCCATCGAGGGTTTTGAAAATTCCCCTGTATATAGACCTATCGTCTGCATAGATGTTTACAAATGATGTGAGAGAGATCATTTATATAGATCAAAAAGAGGGTTGGTCCGAGGAGTGACCACTGGAGGATGCCTGCGTTGACCGCCAGGTCTCTGGAGGACTGGTCATTAATAACTACCTTCAGGGACCTACATATTAGGAATGATTTTATGGTCGAGAAGACCCTACCATTGATTCCATAACTGTAGAGCTTGTATAGTAAACGTTTATGTCGCACCATGTCGAAGGCCTTTGAGATATCTAGTGCTCTGGTCCTCGAGGTGTGTTTGTCGTCAGGAGCCTCACTGATTCTTTGAGTGATGGAAGTTAAGACATTAGCAGTGGATTGGGGCGACCGAAACACATACTGCTCGTCGCTAAAAAAATTTTTAATAGGTACTCGATGACCTGCTTATTCATTATGGCTTCAAAAAGCTAGCTGATGATATTATGTTGACTGACCGGCCTGTGCTTGGAAGGAAAATATCGCTTGCCAGCATTCTTGAAAACCGGTCATACGCTTGACACCTTCCATCGGCATGGGAAGGATTTCTCCTTGAAGTAGCGGTTGAATAATTTTGCTAAGATTCGGGATAATACCAACTTGATGTTCTTGACTGACACTGGAATTTTCTTTGGGCCAGTTGCTTTCTTAGTGTCAATCCCTTTGATAAATCTAGAAATCTCTTGTGCTGTAATGGTAATTATGCTCATTGAGACTTGGGAATTTGGGAAGGGGATTGTATTTGTCATCTAATATTGCGTTAGACGAAAAGATAGAAGCGAAGAGGTTCGCCTTATCTGTCGAGGAAGATATGACCACGGAGCCATTTAGAATTGTAGGTACAGCCGCTTTAACTCTATTCATGATTTGATTGGTGACCTTCCAGAATTCACGAGGTCCAATTTGTTTATCTTTCTCCTTGGTCTGGACTGCTCGGGCCTAGCTACTCTTTTAATAAGTTTGGCATTCCTTAGATCGAAGTTGTGTTTGAATCTATTGCTATGTATGACAAATACAGTTGATAAATTGTTACGTATAAGATCATTTTTGGTTTCATAGATATGTTTATTTTAATTTTCTGCAAGTTTCGCCAATGTATTTTGAAGAGCAACTGTGACAGTTTATTTTATACATACTTGCCTCAGAATTATTATTGTTATGGGTATTTTTGCTTCTGGTCATTTCTATAATAGTTTTGCATATGGCTATAATTATTTTAATATTGTTAAGATTGGACACAGATACCTGAAGGTGAATAAGTATAGGAAAGCTATTTCTTCCAGAAACTAAGCATTAAAATTTAAGAAACATTGTTAGAAATAGAGAAAAGAATGTTGAATTATGTATTATCTCTTATATGGAAACAGAAAGAAACAGAAAGCTATTTAGAAAACAAAGAGAACTGAATACTAGTCTTCTATACGGCAGTGAATGTTGGACAAAGACGAAGACGAAGAGACTTGAAACTACATAAGTGAAGCTCCACAGAAGGATGTTGAGGATAGTACGGACCGAATATGTGAGCCACGGCAAAGTTTTAGAAAATAATGGAACCAAAACGGAAGGTTATACTTAACATTAGGAACAGTTGAAAATTCTAGGGCACATTATGTGGAAAGAAGTTTTGGAAAATCTGATACTCACAGAACAGATTGAAGGCAAGAGAGACAGAGGGAGATAATATATAACATTCTGAGCCTGGCCACATTGATGGCGGAACAATGTTTAGAAGTAAAAAAGACACAATTTATTAAGAGCTATGAAAGGCAAAATTATTGCAGAGCCATGACTGCTTACCTCATGAAAGGAACACGACACATAGAAGACATGGCATTGAATGCTGGACAATCTCTTGATAAATGAAGAAGTGACTTTAAATAACAGAGATGTAGTTCTACCGACAGACGCTAAGTATTTCATATGCAGAGCATGTGATCCATGTGGAATACTTAAGAAAAAAAGGCCCTTAAAAAAGACACTAATGTTGTGGCCTTTTTAGGGCCAGAAATAAAGACACGAGACAGGAATTGAGTTAAACAAATATATTAACAGAAACAGTAATAAAAACATATACAAACGAGAGTGTTACAGAAAGAATGTTCGGTCCGACTGTCAGATCTGACTGCTGGAAACTTTCCTCTCCAAAAAGGCAGTACCTGCTCCTATTTATAGCTGGGAGAGTCCATGCGCGCGTGGGTAAATTACCATAACAACCAATAATAAAAACTGTTCATATTTCTGGGACGTATGTTTTCAATCATTTCATCCTGAAAAAGATGATAATGCCACTAATACGAAAGGCGTCTATTGAGTTTGGAGGAGGAGGAGAAGAAAAAAGAGGAGAAAGGACAATGCAAGGGCAGAATTCAGGAAGACAGAAACTGTCGATTGCCATTGACTTTACATTTTTTGAAGAGCATAGGTGACAAGGAAGAAGGAAACCGGAAAAGATTCCCACAGGCGAGACGTGTTAGAACAGAAACTGTTGCAATAGAAGTTACGGTTAAATGTAGCTATTTTAACAATAAAACAATGGGACCTAATAGCCACTCTATTAGTGCGCTTAAATTCATGTGGTTCGGGTACCAGGGAGGGGAGAATGTTAGAACAACTTCCATCGAAATATTTATAGAAAAAATAGATGGAAGCCACGTCTCAAGGATGACATGTGACTGAAGTCGAGATGCCGTGACACATAACGAAGAAAGATGGCATAGAGAACATAACACTGGTAGGATTAGTGTTGACAAGGAAATCACGGGGTAACCCATGTAACGTATGAATGGCTACAAGAATAAGGACAAAGGGAAGGGATAAAAATGATATAGAACAACGAAAAACAGGGAATTGTGGATAGTCTGCTGGTCTATATCTTGAAAGGAATAGGGCTTAGGAGAATAATGGTCAAAGCACCATCCGAACGCGAATGTCTGTTGCCAGAACCAAAATACTCAGCTGTTAAGGCTATCAATTCACAGCAATGTGGTTGATATGGCAATAAAAGATTCTGGTATAATGATATGGCAAAGTTTATGAATTCGGTTAATAGAATTATCAACATGTCGTGACACTCAATTGTAAACAGAATAAGCTTATAGGGGGTGGAGGACAGAGATATTTGAGTGGCTGGATTACTGAAGACAGCTTTGATTGATCGATGCATTGTGAGACAAATAAGGGTGGCGTAATTCAAGGAATATAACTCATACATAGATACGAAATGAAAAGTCAGAGATAGAAAATAGACAGTTAAGAACGAAAGTGACACAGACATAATCGGATATATGTGCGTATATACACTATAGACCAAAGGATTATGGGGCTGGATTATTTTGTGTACTAGTGTACTAGTGAGCAAACCCAAATGACTTGACTCAATTTATAGTTCCCCAAATGAAGATTAACCAATCAGGAGGCGTAAAATATTCAATCCGTCTTGTATAAAGGCGGCCATTTTGATTACTCTCTCCGAATGTCCAATGCCAACCTGTCAAAACCAAAGATGACCAGAACAGAAGGAAGAACTACGCTCTGCTACTTTATCGAGATATCCACTGCTAACCTGAACTACGCTTCCCTACTGTCTTCGAAATATTCACTGCCAACCACTGGATTCTATACTCAAAGAATACCGTCATCACGAACATCAGGAAATATTTGTCAAAAAACAGAGTGAAGCTATGTCACAGCGATAGGAAAGTGACTGAAGACGAGATGCCAGGTCAGGCCCGTTTATATTGCGGAGGCTTCTTTGGATTTTGTAAAGAATCTCAAGATATAAATTTGGAGACCCCGGCCAGAATTCTATACTCAAAGACTACCGTCATCATGAGCAACATATGGGTGACCATCTTGATTTAATAATTGGTAAATACCATATTTTGTTTCGTTTAATTAACTCCTACAAAGCTAGGATGCTAAACTAATGAACCCAAACAAGATATCTGTGCAGATAACAAATATTTACTCGTGTCTTAGCAGCAAGGCCAACGGATCCAAAAAACGTGAACCTGGCAACTGCTCTCGAAAAGGAGCTACAATCATTGGTTAACTGGAGCAAGAAAGGGTTGTACATTATTTTGCGCCTTCTCCGGCTCACGTTTCTCACTAACTTGAAGTGGAACGATTTTACTGAATCAATTACTACGTCTACTGCTAGGACGTTTCTTTCACTGAGTTGTGACAGTGTGGAATAACACAGGATTTCCACCTACATTTTACACGCGCGCGAGTTTTTCAATCCCTTCCTTTCACTTTCAGCTAGTAATAGCAGTAAACGGTTGTTCTGTAGCCGACGTGAGGAAGGCAGCTGCTGTTGATGTTTTTGCCCGCGCTTTTTCTCTGACGTCAAGGACAAAACTGCTTTCGAATTAAGTCGCTGCCAGGACACTGAACCGGATAGATGACTCATTTATTCCTCGTCTTTACCCATATTTCGGACAGGGATATCTTAGCAGCAAATTATGCTTAGTCCCTCATGGCTCGACGCGTGTAACCTTAGCGCTTACGACACTGTCATCACATTACCTTTTTTGATGACTTATATCTCGTCCTGATGCGAACATCTTGTTCGAGCCTGCCTTCGTCCATGACCAGGGAACTTTGAAACCGTCAACAACACCAGAACGCGAACGTCTCATATTCTTGGAACTCTAACCATTACGAACCAGTACCTTAAAAATATAACATTACACACACATTACAAAAATCTCGCAGTGAGTACTTTCTTTGTTGTGGATGCATAATATTCCGTATAAATTGACTGTCTGGAATTTTCTTCCTGGAGAAACTTTTTCTCGCCTTAGCCATTTTGAATTTCGTTTTGGCGCGGAAGACTAACATACCTTTAGTGACTACTTGTCACAACCTTTTCCTTAATTGCAAAGATCCAGTAACTTTACTGAATGTCTCCACTGTCGAGACAAATTACTTGTTAAAAAAAAAAAAAAATTATATTTATTCTTTTACCTTCGTCGTTCCTCCTGTCTACTTATTTTTATTTTGTTAGTGGATTCGGTAGTCGTGTGTAGTGTCTGGCACAAGGGCACTTTTTCGTAGGCCAGCTCTGCATCGCTATCGGGTCCGCAACGACAGAAATACTTTTCTCGACTGAATCCATCTTGGTCATTTATAAACCTAGCGTTCGTCTGTGTACTGAATACCGTTGTCACATGTGGTTTGTTTCTCCTGTTAGTAATGGCAGCTCGGAATAGGAAGAATTTGTATGGCATTTTTTTAAAACCTAAAAAAGAACAACTGGTTTCGTCCCAGCCTCATCAAGTTTATTTTCTGGGATATAGAAAATATATAAGCGTGTAAATTAAATTAATATAACGAATGGAAGGAAAAAAGAATGAATTTCAAGAAAACTAGAGTTCAATAACATTCAGACCCAGTAAGAATTTCCCTCTGTTTACTAAGGGAAGGCCCACGGGATCTGATATACAAGGACTCTAGAACGTTGTGGTGATATGAGGAGTTGGACCGAGATAAAATCGGAAAACGGTCACCACTAAAATCAAACACACAATTCGTGCTATTTATTACATGCTCTGCATTAGTAGAGCAAGAAGTATTGGTTAGTTGGCTTTTCCTAGCATCCAGATTCAAAATCCTGGGGTGGGTAAGTGTTAGTTATGGGTAGTTAGTAATGGAATCGATCCTGATCTTGTATTTCGACATCAGTTACTTTTTCACCGACATGACGTGGCTTCCCCCTGTCTTTTCTACTTCCATGGCAACTGTTCTGATGAGTGTTTCTCTTTAGCGACTCGACTGCATGAATTTCAGCGTGATACTAGATTGGCAGATAGATCACACCATTTTCTTGCTAATAGTTTTTTTTTTCTAATAGTTTCTTATGCCACACTTCTCATCTGTGGGAACGGCCGTGCGATTTCTTGCTTCCTTGCCTTCTTCAAAAATTTAAAATAAAAATTTAAATGCAACTCCAAACGCTATCTACTGTCTTCCTGAACCCTGTTCTTTTTTTTGTTCTCACTAACATTTTCTCTTTCACTTCCTGTAACACTGTGATTTCAAGGAACATTATCGCATTGCTTGGGAGGAAATGACTATCAAAACGAGTGTGTAGTGTCATACATTGTAAAGAGAAATTACATAAAATGAAGAATACACAAACCGAAGCTTACTAGTAACCAGCAAGGTAGATCAGATGATTTAGTTGACTTAGTAGACGATTTAGTAGATTTAATAGATTTAGTAGACGATTTAGTAGATTTAGTAGACGATTTAGTAGATTTGTTTTGAAAAAAGCAAGCAATCTTCAATTATTAGTTGATTCTCCTAAATTAAGCCGGCTGCATCCAAACCAGTCATTTCTGACTGCCTGTATGTCAGTCTGTCTGTCTGTCTGTCTATCACTATCTCTCTGTCTCTCTGTCTGTCTCTATCACTTTCTATCTATCTATCTATCTATCTATCTATCTATATATATATAGCTCTTGCTCCTTTTTTCATAATTATTTTTTCTCCTCCACATTTCTTTTTTCATTGTACCGCCCGTTTTTAATATGTCAGGTAATATCAAGCTTCACACTTTTATTTCTGCGATAAAATTTTATACCTTCAAAAATATCTTTATATATATATATATATATATATATATATATATATATATATATATATATTTCTTCTCCACATTTCTTTTTTCATTGTACATTTTTCATTGTACATTTTCTGTGTTTTTTAATTTAAATTAAATCTCCCGTTGGAAGCCTGAAGAGCGGGAGCGAAACCGGTTGCTTCGCCCGTTTTTAATATGTCTACTAATATCAAGCTTCACACTTTTATTGCTGTGATAAAATTTTGTACCTTCAAAAATATCTTTACACAAGAAAATGGAAATAGATCTTAGAACACACAGGGGTCATTAAAAGATAAGAATGTCGATAATTCCTTCACTAATCTTAATTGTTTTATAACTCTTCACGCAGAATTTTTCACTGTCAGTTCAAGAAAGACATTTGGATCAATAACACGCTAAAAAGAGAATGTCTCATATCGAGAATATTTAACATTGAAAAACATAACAAAAAATTTAATTATTTTTAATAATATGTGGAAATCTCCACACTTTGCCTGATGACGGTCGCGAGACCGAAAACCCGTGTAGCAAAATTATGAAAAAATAAAGCATAATATTTTTAAAAAATCCACATTACAACCAAAAACGTTTGCGGTTTCTCTCTTCTTTTTAATATACACACTTTTCTCTCGTTGGAACTACTATAACCTCTTCCTTTTCGATGTCTAATTAGACATCAGGTGGTTAACGTAGGTGGTTAAATACCTGATGAGATGTCTAATTAGACATCGAAACAAATATGCATTTTTGTCGTGGTAACTTGCATGTTCCAATGTAACAGTTTATAATAAACATTTATTCCTCTACTCTTGTATTGAGCCCTATATTATATTCATGTTATAAACCTTTGAATTTATATTTTTTCTTTCTTCTACATTTGTATATATACATATATATATATATATATATATATATATATATATATATATATATATATGTATATATATATATATATATATATATATATATATATATATATTGAACAATTAAAAAAATTAAAATCTTCAGACACACTGGGTTGTATATTAATATTCTTTCGTTTTTATTATTATTTCATTTAGATTCCTTGACTAGTTACGGCCAACATGGCCAACATCAGAAGAAATAAAATTTTCTACTTACTGGTAGCTGTGATATTATATTAAGAAAAAGACAACTTTAAGTATTCATGGAATTCTAAGTTATTTCCTTAGAAGCGGGATTTTGGTCCTAATTCATCAGATCTAGGTGACTAAATTTTCCAGGCTTAAAAATTTACATATTATTTTTTATTTATGCACACATATTAAAATGCACACAGATTAAAAATAAGAATATGTAAAGTCTTAAGCCTGGAAAAATTAGTCACCAATATTTTTTAGAGGAAAATAGGGATCTGATGAATTAGGACCAAAATCCCGGTCCCAAGGAAATCAATTATAATCCCATGAACCCTTAAAGTTGTCTGATTCTTAATATAATTAATATTTGCTCTGTTTTTATATTGAGCTCTCTGGATTACATCCTCCTTGGAATTATCCATACGGATTAGCAAATAACTTCATTAAATAACTATCTATCAATTTATATATATATATATATATATATATATATATATATATATATATATATATATATATGAAAGTGAACATAGAAGTCAACACTTAGAGGCGACAGTCTGTTTCATGCTAGATGCTCGTATAACATACTATATATATATATATATATATATATAATTTATATATATATATATATATATATATATATAATATATATATATATAATATATATATATATATATATATATATATATATATATATATATATATATATATATATATATATATATATATATATATATATATATATATATATATATATATATATATATATATATATATATATATAGTATGGTGTTTGCTTGACAACCTAACTGTCAGGGTTTCAATTCTCGGTAGTGGATGCGCACTACTGATGAGTCCCAAATATAGGACGAAACGGCCGTCCAGTGCTTTCTGCATTCTGTTGAGGTTTCAGACTCGATGAATTACTTAAATATAATTATCAAATTCTCCTAATAATTTCATATATATATATATGTTATGGTGTAATAAGACATATTGTGTCTAATCATTTTATACTTATCTTTTCTAGTTGCCAAATCAGTTACTTGATGTTAAATGTAAATGCATATAGTAGGCATATATTGCAGTGCTTGTTTGGAAAATTATTGCATAACTACAGCGGATAAATTTAAAATTTTAAACTATAACAAACCCGTTCGCGCTTGGATTTAAAAATCGCCATCAAAACGGAATGCAGATTTTATCGCAGTTACATTAAATTTGTCTTCGTAATATATCCCCTGAAGATGATCTTGGAAAAGATCGAAAGTACTTGGGTTTACAAAACCTACGGGATTCCTTGATGAATTTCATCTTAACATCAAGAAACTGATTAGACAAATGAAAAGGATCAAATTAAAAATAAGTAGACACAATATCTCTATATTGCTCAATGAAACATCTTTAAATGAAGATATGATGCTTATATATATATATATATATATATATATATATATATATATATATATATATATATATATATAAGAGAAAATAGAAGTCAAAACTTAGAGGCGACAGTCTGTTTCATGCTACATGCAATCGTCAGGCCTGACGATTGCATCTAGCCTGAAACAGACTGTCGCCTCTAAGTGTTGACTTCTATGTTCACTTTTATATTTACACACGCTATAGCTCTGATAATGAGCACTTTATCCCATAAATGTAGCACATCTTAAGACTATATTTCTTCATATATATATATATATATATATATATATATATATATATTATATGTATATATATATGTATGCATATATATATATTTATAAATACATATATATATATATATATATATATATATATATATATATATATTTGGGAAGAGATTCCAGCTACTTAGTGTAGGTGAAACCTTTCTTAAAATAGTGGGAGGTATATCAATGCTCTCTTTACTCACATCTTACAGGATAATCACGAAAAACGTGAACGTACACACATATATGTATATGTATAAATGTATATATATTTTCATATTAAACGTACACATTTTTAAATGTCTGTGCAGTACGTAATCTGTCATGGCCCTCCCCATTTTCCATTTCTTTATTAACTGTGAATTGACTTGAACTCTTGAGGAAGCTAGTGGACTGATTTTTCGTTTTTTTTCTACAGTGTGAAATTTAGAATAAAACTCCTAGACTGTTTGCCATTCAAGGCTGGCGTTCTCATTCTATTATACGGTTTAACCCATATCTGGGGAAGATATAAATAGGTTTATCAATTTCAGTTTCCATGTCAAGAAAACTTAAATTGCCTACACTTCCTAGTGTATGTTACCTTAATTGCTTCGGTTTCCATTGAACTGTATTGCATTCTATTGAAATATCAGGATCTCCTACAGTAGATTCCAGATGAACCTCAGCGGAAAAAGAAAACAAAAAACAAACAATAACTTAGTATTTAAACACCTGGATTTCTCATTCTCGTCGATATAAAAAATAAGTTTTGGATAAGATGGCCTAAGGCAATGGGAAAATGGCTTTATTACAAATGAAGAAGAAATAAGGAGATGGAGAAGCTTCAAAATTATATGCCTGTACCTCTGAGATGAAGATTATTTACATTATTCAGACTTTTATCCTCATTTCTGTTGCTATATTCCCAAAGTTTCGGCCGTTTTACTCCCCGGCCTTCTTCAGGTGAATGCAATTTTAATCGAACCCTTTATTTCGCCCACAGGGAATGATTGTTCTAGTCACACGTGCCATGCCTTCGACATCTGTCTATATTTATTAGATGGGGTATTATGATTACTTAATTATTTACATTATTCGGACTGTTATCCTCATCTTCATTTCCATATTCACAACGTTTCAGCCGTTGTACGCTCCGACTTCTTCAGGTGATTGGAATTTCGAACCGAACCCTTTATTTCGTCAACAGGGGAAGATTGTTCTAGTTCCACGTGCCATGCCTTCAGCTTCTGTCTATATCTCTTAGATGAGGTATTATGATTACTTAATTATTTATATTATTCGGACTTATTTATATTTATTAAGACACGCAATACGACACGTCTGAGTAGATTTTGATATCATTCAGACAATTTGACAAGAGAGTTGAGGAGTGGTCACCATAATATATACAGGTACCTCCCTAACAAATATCAAAATAAGCTTTGTAGTCAGTCTCTTCCCAGAACACCGAAAGAGCTAGGTGCATCAGAAGGTTGATCTAGAAGATGCCTATGTAGCTATTAAGTATGGAATAGAACGTAAAGGATATCAGTGGCTGCGTGAGCATATACAGGACGCCAACCGACCCCTCGGCTAAGGAGACGCACACACAAGACAACTGGATGAGAGGCAATTGCGCAAACGGCCGAACCGATGGGAAGTAGGCAGAATGCATCACAACCCCGTGAGAAGAATAGCAAAAGTTTACAATCCCCTGAATCACGCCCCCTTCAACGACGATTTTATTTGTTCACAAGTGAGTAAATTTTTTTGCGTCCAAAAAATTTAATTATTGTCAGACGTTACTAACCGTAAAGCTAGTCAGCGTCATCTTGCTGAAACAAGCGAAAAAATTCATCAAGCAATCAAAACCGAAATCGTTCTGTTATTGTGAAATTTACAAATTAGCTGAAAAGTGATACAAGGTCAGCAAAAGCCAGGGAAATACATTGGCAAATGAATAACTATTTCGTACGAATAACAGTGTTTTCTAATAAGTTCAGGAGAATGTCGTATTCTTCTCATATAATGCGATTTATTAGTAATAAAAACTATTGTTAATGAGTTTCTATTCGATATTGCAGACTCTAGATAGATAACAACTTGTCATAATTACATTTGTTTATGGATTTTAGATATGGGTTATGTACATTCGACCTGCAGGCACGGTTCCAAGTTTCGCTTTATATATTTACCCACAAGTGATAAACAATGAGGGGTAAAGAGAAAAAAAAATGAAAGATGCGACAAAAGAGATAAAAGAAACAAAAATATAGAGGAAAAGGAAAAAGGATGAGGAGAAGATGAAGAAGAAGAAGAAAAAGAACTAGTGAAAGTGAAAGAAGGCAAAATAATATGAAAGATGAAGAAAAGCGAGAAAGTATCAAAAGGCAAAAGAATATAAGAGATAAAGAAGAAAAAAGAGAGGAAGGCAAAAGAATAATACGAGATAAAGAAGAATAAAAGAGAGGAAGGCAAAAGAATATAAGAGATAAAGAAGAAGAAAAGAGAGGAAGGCAAAAGAATATAAGAGATAAAGAAGAAGAAAAGAGAGTTAGGCAAAATAATATAAGAGATAAAGAAGAAGAAAAGAGAGTAAGGCAAAAGAATATAAGAGATAAAGAAGAAGAAAAGAGAGGAAGGCAAAAGAATATAAGAGATAAAGAAGAAGAAAAGAGAGGAAGGCAAAAGAATATAAGAGATAAAGAAGAAGAAAAGAGAGGAAGACAAAAGAATATAAGAGATAAAGAAGAAGAAAAGAGAGGAAGGCAAAATAATATAAGAGATAAAGAAGAAGAAAAGAGAGGAAGGCAAAAGAATATAAGAGATAAAGAAGAAGAAAAGAGAGGAAGACAAAAGAATATAAGAGATAAAGAAGAAGAAAAGAGAGGAAGGCAAAAGAATATAAGAGATAAAGAAGAAGAAAAGAGAGGAAGACAAAAGAATATAAGAGATAAAGAAGAAGAAAAGAGAGAGAGGCAAAAGAATATAAGAGATAAAGAAGAAGAAAAGAGAGGAATGCAAAAGAATATAAGAGATAAAGAATAAGAAGAAGAAGAATAAACAGAAGAAGAAGAAAGTGGAGAAGAAAGACAAGAAGAAGAAGAAGAAAGAGAAGAAGAAGAAGAAGAAAGAGATGAAGAAGAAGAAGAAGAAGAAGAAGAAGAAGAAGAAGAAGAAGAAGAAGAAAGAGACGACGAAGAATAAAGAAAAGAAGAAGAAGAAGACGAAGAAGAAGAAGAAGAAGAAGAAGACTAAGGGAATGCGGTATTGTTAAAACAGAAGATTAACCAAGATGAAAGAAAGAAGAGTTAATGTCAACAGTGGGACGAAGTAAAAAAATGAAAATAATAGTGTCATTAGGGAAACAGAACTGAATGATAGATTTTTTTTATTTTTACGGCTTATCAACATTTTGCAGGTTATTTATAGCCAGAAAATATTTTTAGATTTTATGAATTTCGTAGAGATAATAATCATTTACTGATACAAGTCCTACTAATTAACCCATAGCTGGGGAGGTAAAAGCAGATCCATACCATTTTCAATGTTATTTTCGCGTAAGTGAATATAACAACCCCAAGTGAAATTAGAACTCGGCATTCCGATTTCCAATTCCGAGGTGCTATCCCTTCTGAAAAGCTTACTGCACCTGGTGCCGCCGAAAGACCTGGAAAGAAGAAAAGCAACAAATAGAATGATTTAAGAAGGAAAGAAAGAGAATGTCGTGGCCCCAGTGGCAAGAAGAAAATATAAAGTCATTGAAAGGGAAAAGACAAAAAAATAATAAAGAAAAATCTAAACGGCATTTTGAAGAGTGTAAATGTAAAAAAAAAAAAAAAAAATGTTCAAAGAACACGAAGAAAATATTGAAGAAGTTGAAGGAGAGAAAACGAAGGAAAGAAACAAGAGCAGATGAAAAGAATGAGTAAAGAAATGAAGAAAAAAAAAGAGAAAAATTAAAAGAAAAAAAAAAGAGAAAGATGAAACTTGCTGTATAGGAATAAAGTGTCGCTGTCGACACTGGTTTGGACACATATCACCAGAGAACAAACACAGCAAAACACAAACCATAAATAGATCACGTGATGGTAAAGGAAATGTATGTATGGGAATTAGCGTGGCGTCTCGTTGATCACCTTTTCTATTCTATCCCTATTCCTATACAAATTCAACCGACTTCCTTTTGGTATAAAGGTAGCACCAACAGATAATAGATACCATACTTACCGGTTTGGATTGTGCTCAAGCATATTTGGATGACTTATTTAAGACTCGAATGCAACATACGGAAGATGTAAAAAAGTATTTGAGAGAATCAAGGAATATGGTTTTAAGATTAATGAAGGAAAATGCGAACACTAGTTTGAACACATATCACCAAAGAGCAAACATAAATAGATCACGTGATGGTAAAGGAAATGTATATATGGGAATTAGCGTGGCGTCTAGTTGATCACCTTTTCTATTCTATCCTCTATTACTATACGGACCGCTATTTCTACACTATCCTCTATGGATCGCTATTCTCTATGCTATTCACTATACGCTTTCTCTATATTGATTACTATACGGTATATATATATTCGGTGACTACTATTCGAGCTAATATTATCGAGCAAGTACTATTAGTGCGAGTGTTATTCGAAGGCATCTGGTACCAGTATTGTTCAACGGTTTACTATAGTTGTAATCTGCGATTACAAAGTCTCTACTACAACGAGAATTACAAAAATGACAACGAGTATTCGTTGGCATTACAAAAGTGGCAATGAGTATTCGTTAAAATCACAAAAGTGGCGACGAGGATTCCTTGAACTTACACAAGGATTCGTTGAAATTACACGAGGATTCCTTCAACTTACAAGAGGATTCTTTCAATTTACACGAGGAACAAATTAATCTGCAAAATATTCAGCAGAGTGCAGCAAAATGGAAGAATTAAAAGCTATCACGACTGAAATGTTGCAGCAACTAAAACAACGACATGAAAAACAAGTAAAAACTACAAAAACAGAAGTTTTTTTTTAGTTGTTTACCAAAACGATGGCAGGAAATACTTCAGATTCATTCACTCCAGATGTTGTTGCTAATTCAATCAACGATTTTGTGTACAATCCAGATGAAGGGATAACTTTCCAGCTTATTATAGAAGATACAAAGGGATCTTCAAAAGGGATTATTCGCAATGGAATGACGAAAAGAATGTTCGATTATTATTAAGAAAATTGTTCCCTGCCGGACATGAAGAATATGTAAATTATATTTTGCCGAAAAAAACAGGTGAGATAAATTTTGATGGGACTGTTCTCATACTATCAAAAAGATTTTGGTGATAGGAGTTCATTATTTAATACACGATGGCAATGTCATAACTTAGTAAAGTCCGACGATGGAGATTTTGTCACTTATGCAGGAGTCATGAATTGAGAATGTGAAAAGTTCAAGTTAAATGAATTAACTCCTGATTTATTTAAATTCCTGATATTCGTACAGGGTTTAACTTCTAATATGGACGCGGAGATAAGATCCAGGATACTTGCTAAATTAGAAATGGATTCCAAATTAACTTTCCAGAAAATAGCGGAATAGTGTTAATGTATTGTGAATTTGAAACTTGATACCGCAAGGATTAAGGAAAAATACAATTCACAGGTACATAGTGTCCGACCATGTAAAGGAAAAGCTACAAACGTTTTTCAAATCTTAACAGAACAGTAAAAAAAAAAAGACTACAAATCCCCTCTCAACACCTAATACTTGCGACGTTTGTGGAGGT
The DNA here is from genome assembly GCA_964036315.1 of Acanthosepion esculentum. NCBI lineage: Eukaryota > Metazoa > Mollusca > Cephalopoda > Sepiida > Sepiidae > Acanthosepion > Acanthosepion esculentum. The sequence continues at coordinate 89,323,454 of OZ038500.1, read as the reverse complement.
AAGCATTTTAAAAGTAACTGTTTTTTTCATGAACAAAAAACTTTTATGGATCTGGGAGATTAGGGAACAAAACCACGTTTGCAGATACAAAGATGGAGGAAAAATAATACGTATGTGAGCAGGAAAAAAAGGAGTAAGGATAAGAAGCCTAAAAGAGATTAACATGACATCTCAAAAGAGGAAATTTGTTTTTGTGCAAATTAATGATGTAAAAATAAAATTGCAACTACATACAGGAACTCACTATCATAAATGAACAGACATGGAGAAAATGTGTAAACTCGGTTTATTGACTTCTGATAAAGTTTCGTATGGAGTCTTAGGAAAGAGATTGAACTTTTGGGGTGAATTCAGCTGTAACGTTCCTTTTGTGGGAAAACCCCAAAAAAGCGTTGGAGTTTGTATTAAAGAATACTGCTAATTTGTTTGGAACAGACTGGATTGCATTGTGTGATCTTTGGGATCTCCCAATTAACACTTTTTGTAACAAGATAACTATTGTTACGCCTGGTACTAATACGGCAAGTGAAAAATTAAAGAATGAATTGTGAAAGAATTTCCCAGAAGTTTTCTCAGAAGGTCTAGACACATGAATGAAAGCAAAAGCTAAGTTTCGGTTAAAAGAGAATGTAACATTTATATTAAAGTAAGCCAAAAAGGAGTCTACCTTTTGCTGCCTTAGATCCAATTAATGAATTGGACAGACCCGAAAAATTAGGTGTGATATAAAAATTCTGAATGGGTACCACCAACAGTCTACCTTTAAAAAATAAAATAAAATCCGCCTATGTGCTGATTTTTCAACGGGGTTAAATGAAAGTTTAAAACAACATAACTACGCGTTATCAAGTCCAGAGGAAATTTTTGCCAAATTGAATGGAAGTCATTTTTTTCTAAATTGGATCTGTCGGACGATTACCTACGAGTACTAGTGGACGAAAACTGCTCAAAACTATTAACAATTAACACTCATAGAGTTTTATACAAATCCAACCGACTTCCTTCTGGTATAAAGGTAGCACCAAGCATATTCCAACAGATAATGGATACCATGCTTGCTGGTTTGAATTATGCTCAAGCATATTTGGATGACTTATTTATTAAAATTAAGACTCGAATGCAACATACGAAAGATTTAAAAAAGAATTTGAGAGAATCAAAGAATATTTAATTAAATTGAATTCAAATTTGAACAAGGGAATGACTTCTATCCAAAATATAGAAGGAGAAACCCGGAAGATGGAGGTTACATTGGCAAGATCAAAATGAGTCAATATGCACATCAAGTTGATCAAGAAATCACCAATCAGTGGGAAATGCCTTACAATACATATTTGTTGAGACAATTCAACTGTCATGTCAATGTTGAAATCTGATCATTAATTCATTCAATCAAGTATTGCATCAAATACATATCAAATTTGAACAAAGGAATGACTCCCATCCAAAATATAGGGGAAAGCCAGAAGATGGAGGTCACATCGATAAGATCATTGAGTAATATTGAAATGCAGCATTTTTCTCCACAAATTATAACAATGATTTAAAATCAATCATCATTTTCTTACAAAATAACGTGTCACACGCAGCAAGGCGCGGTTAATTCGGCTAGTAGAACAATAAAATATCAATTGAGTGGACAAGAAGAAAATTTCTTTTTGGCAGCCGAAGTTGTTATCATGTCTAGTTGCAAATATTTAAGCGACCAAATAGGAAAGCGATTATCTCTCTTATTTATGAATTTAAGAAAGCATAAAAAAACACTTATTAGAGAAATGTTTAAGATTAAGGATTATCAAAAGTCCGTAACGTAACGAGGAAACATATTTTTACACAACTACTTTTAGCCTAACCTCCTTTCTTCTCAATGCACTTAGTTAACCTATTAACTGCATAGATTTAACATCATGATGTGATTTTTTTTGTTTCTGGTCTAATCCTCCATCTGTCTCGGAAAACCATGAAGTATACTATCATGGCGAGCCAGTCCCTCTTGCAAACGCCTGCTCAGGCACATTTGTCTTCAATAGTGCCAACTTATGGATTTTACTGCAACTATGCTGAGCGAACCGTGATTACAGTTTCTGGGAGATTACGGATTACTTGGATGGACAGTAGTTAAACAAGGCCTGATTCGTCTAACCAATCCTAGTGAAAAGGCGCTAGTCAACCTGTGGTGCGGTGTGACTTTTAGGTATTTCCCAGCCGTAACGTATGACCAAACATTCTTCCCAGGTCGATATTATCAAGAAATCTCCTTGATAAATCGACCATATTGATATTCAAGCAAAGGTTTCATGTTCGGCATGGTAACGTACTCCACACGCGATCCTTGTCAAAACGTTCAAGCTCGTTGACTAAGGTTCCGAAAAGTTTCATGGTGATCGTAGCATTCAGGTGTATTGCAGACCCCATGAGCTGTCAATAAGTCATTACTGATGGTTTGGGGTATGTTCGTATTACATGAATTGGGTCCCCTGGTCCGCGTAAACACTTCAGTGAAAGGAGGTTTCAGCATTGCCCTGTTTCATTACAATTTGCTTGTCGTCGTGAATTTCATATATCACAAAAACGGTGGTTTGTTCCAGCAGCATATCGCACCAAATTAACAGGTCCTAGTCTCCCAGAGCACATTCTGGAGATTTACGCCGAATGCTATTGGCTACTGTGTTCGACCGACACAAAGCCAAAATAGAACATGACGGAGAAGGTGTATGCTAACATGCAAAATCCACTGCAACGAGACGAATCACTGGGTTAAGGACATACCGAAACGGTAGAGTTAAACATCTTTCCAGAGGTTTTCCTTTCACAAGTGCAATCGATCGGCTTTCTGCACTTCACTGGGCTAGAAGTGACAGGGTTGATACATTAGGTTTGTTGGGTGATTTTGTTTAGTGGCTTATCAACCTCTATAGGTTATTTAATGAAACCTAAATATTTTGAACACAATTTTATGGCTTCAATTGAATACATTTTGAATTCAATTGTATGCATTCAACTGAATATATTTTAAACGCTATTATATCCTTTCAACTAAATATATTATGAGCGCATTGTTTTATTCTGGGGGTTTGACGATATCTTGGACCTCAACAGGTGCTACCACACCGGATCAGGGTGGGCCTAGGAGCAAAAGCAATTAAGAGGTTTTACACAGTAATTGTTTGAAGATCACGCGAGCGTGAAACTCTAGTGACGACTAGGGCCATTTTCATATATATATATATATATATATATATATATATATATATATATATATATATATATATTCCAGTCGAATCCATTACATTCACTTGCGTGCTAACACCCTTGGGAAAGATGTGAATCCTTTTCTTCCTCCTCCAACTATGGGTAAATAGCAGGACAGACTGGGTTTTATATCTTTGGTTGGCAACTGGTCTAGAAGAACAACTCTGAATTCAAAACCTGAGGAGGGTCGTTTGGGGACATTGTGGGACTCAGTGCACCAGGTCCCTGTATTCACCCCTCCAAAAAGTGTGCGTGGCCGTCGCGTAGCCACGACCACTTAAAACAATATCCTAAGCATTGGCATTCTGTCGTATAGGACTCATGACGGAACCCGATACTCGGACACAACTGAGAGCCACCGCCGCCGACATATATATATATATATATATATATATATATATATATATATATTTAATATATGTATATGTATATATATATATATATATATATATATATATATATGTATATTTCTTTAGCATATATATATATATATATATATATATATATATATATATATATATATGTGAAGAAATATATCTTAAGGTGTGCTATATTTATCGGATAAAGTGCTCAATATCAGAGATAGAGCGTGTATAAATATGAAAGTGAACATAGAAGTCAACACTTAGAGGCGACAGTCTGCTTCATGCTAGACGCAATTTCTCTGACGATTGCGTCTAGCATGAAACAGCATGTCGCCTCTAAGTGTTGACTTCTATGTTCACTTTTATATCTATCTATCTAGCTAGCTAGCTAGCTATCTAGCTAGCTAGCTATCTATCTGTCTGTCTCTCTCTGTCTCTCTCTCTCTCTGTCTCGGTAATATGATGATATCTTGTTGCCAATACGCTTATAGTCTAGGTACCAAAGAGGAAATCACATCTGAACAATTACCATGAAAAAAGTTATAGAAAAGGCACACAGAAGCTATGTTATGACCACTGTATCATCCTAACGATCCTTGACTATATCACAAAAGGTGATGAAAAATGGGTTTCATAAGTCCAAAAACCGATCACAAAAACTGAACACTGTAGAACAAACATAATGCCTTTCTCCTCCATGACAACGCAAGGCCGCATATATTTAGAGTAATACAGGAAAATATTTTGGAACTCGTTCGGTCTATTCTACCCCCTCCCGCTACATTCACCTCACCTTACACCAACCGGTTCTTATTTTTTTCGATCCCTGAGAAACGCTTCGATGGGGAAAATATTCTCAAATGAAAACTATATTCAAGAATTTGTTAATAATTTTTCACTTGAAAAACTTTTTTATTCCAAAGCGAGAAAACATTGCAAATATTGCTGGCTATATAGCTGAATAAATATGATTGTATTTTCTGTTTTGAAGTATCAAATTGAAAATCAGAAATAGAAATTGCGTAGGTTAACCTAACAGCTATAGCAAGTTTCTTTTTTCTTTTCTTTTTTTTTCTTCAATTAAATAGATTATAGACCAAAATATGGTGAAGGAAAAATGGTCGGCTCCCCGTACCGCGCGAACAAGTACTTGATTCCGCATGCTATCCTCTGTATTTACAAGAGACAGATCAGGCCAAAAATTAATTACTGCCGTCATATCTGGGCAGGAGTTGCCAAGACCTCAATCTCCAGCTTTGACAGAGTTCAAAAGAATCACTGAGCCCTTGTGGGTGACGAATTATTCTTCACCCTTCAAGCCCTCTCTCAGAGGCGAGATGCGTCAAGCCTCTCGCTCCTCTTATTTCATTAGAGTTCTTTAAACCCAATGAAACACAATATGTACATTTATACGTTCAGCAGCTGCAACGTTGCGATAATTTTCTTGGTAAAAAAACACACTTCGCTCGTCATTCGGGAAAATGCTGTTCTATTCCACAACACAAGGTAGGATACAGCAAAAGTAACGGAGGTAAAAGAATTTTGAACTTGATTGGTCTGACTTGTCCAAACAGGCAAATTCTACACTTCAATAGATTATTAGTCTTTTCAGTCGCTACAAAATAATTTGATTCAGGGAAACATTCTCTAATGAAAAGCAGCTTCAAGATTTCGTCGGAAACCTTTTTACATCAAAACCAGTGACATTTAACTAGAAAGAAATCGAAATGATAAAACCTCATTGCAAATAATGAGGAATATGTAATTAAATAAAACATAATTTCACTCTGTGTTCTTTTGGAAAAAAATTGATAAACACAAAGACGAATTTGTTGTCTCAGTCTAATAGTTGTAAAATTCTGTCTATTTTTCTGAGATGAGGTATTACGTACAGTATTTACATTATTCAAACTATTGTCCTCATCTTTGTCGCCATATTTATTACAACGTTTCGGCCTTTCAGTATCTGTCTATATTTCTGAGATGAGGTATTATGTGAACTATTTACATTATTCAGACTATTGTCTTCATCTTTGTTACCATATTTATTAAAAAGTTTCGGCCTTTCAGTATCTGTCTATATTTCTGAGATGAGGTATTATGTACACTAATTACGTTATTCGAACTATTGTCCTCATCTTTGTTACCATATTTATTACAACGTTTTGGGTCTTTTAGTATCTGTCTATATTTCTGAGATGAGGTGTTATGTACACTATTTACATTATTCATACTATTGTCTTCCTCTTTGTCGCCATATTTATTACAACGTTTCGGCCTTTCCGTATCTGTCTATATTTCTGAGATGACGTATTATGTTCACTATTTACATTATTCGGACTATTGTCCTCATCTTTGTTACCATATTTATTACAACGTTTCGGTCTTTCATTATCTGTCTATATTTCTAATATGAGGTATTATGCACACTATTTACATTATTCGGACTATTGTCCTCATCTTTGTTGCCATATTTATTACAACATTTCGGCCTTTCAGTATCTGTCTATATTTCAGAGATGAGGTATTATGTACACTATTTACATTATTCGAACTATTGTGTTCATCTTTGTCGCCATATTTAAATAAAGGGTTCAGTTCGACATTTCAACCACGTGGAGAAGGCCGGAGTGTACAACGACCGAAACGTTGTAACAAAATATGGCGACAAAGATTAAACACAAAAGTCCGAATAATGTAAATAGAGTTCTAAAATTCTTTTGTGAATTACTGTATATAAAAAATGGTGGACAAACATTATGTTCGACTGCAAATATCAAATGACGTTGTTATTGATATTTCTCTTTCTACGTGAAATTATAACTGCTTATCCGAAGTAAATGTTAAATATGCCACTGTTACAGTTTCTTTAGTCTAATGGCTTAGCTGAACGGGCAGCCAAGACTTCACAGCGGTTTGGCAGGAGTCGTGGTGTCGTCAAACGGTGAGTAACTGACACAGATAGAAGAAAATACGGTAGTGGTGAAAACGAAAAACAAAAGGTTAAGTAAGTATTTTTAGCTTTGGACTGGCGCAAAAAGGTGTTTTGACATTTGGCAAAATGTTAGTCTGTGATTAAAAGGCGCGATGTTCGCTTTGAAAGAAAAGTGAAAAAGAAAAAAAATGGGGGAAAAAACAAGTAGAACAGATATGCTGGAAGTGGAAAGCAATCGAAGACGAAAAAAGAAGTAAAGAAAAACGAAGGACTTTTCTTGCGTTTCTCAACAAGGACAAGACGAAGAGAAAGAAAATATATACAGGGAGGAAATATGAGAAACATAGAGACGGCAGATGAGAAAGACAGAAAGAAAAAATGTACAGCGGGGGGATGAGAAAGATAGAGAAGGGAGATGAGAAAGACAGAGAATGGAGATTAGAAAGACAGAAAGAAAATATATACAGGGAGGAAATATGAGAAACATAGAGACGGCAGATGAGAAAGACAGAAAGAAAAAATGTACAGCGGGGGGATGAGAAAGATAGAGAAGGGAGATGAGAAAGACAGAGAATGGAGATTAGAAAGACAGAAAGAAAATATATACAGGGAGGAAATATGAGAAACATAGAGAAGGCAGATGAGAAAGACAGAAAGAAAAAATGTACAGCGGGGGGATGAGAAAGATAGAGAAGGGAGATGAGAAAGACAGAGAATGGAGATTAGAAAGACAGAAAGAAAATATATACAGGGAGGAAATATGAGAAACATAGAGAAGGCAGATGAGAAAGACAGAAAGAAAAAATGTACAGCGGGGGGATGAGAAAGATAGAGAAGGGAGATGAGAAAGACAGAGAATGGAGATTAGAAAGACAGAAAGAAAATATATACAGGGAGGAAATATGAGAAACATAGAGAAGGCAGATGAGAAAGACAGAAAGAAAAAATGTACAGCGGGGGGATGAGAAAGATAGAGAAGGGAGATGAGAAAGACAGAGAATGGAGATTAGAAAGACAGAAAGAAAATATATACAGGGAGGAAATATGAGAAACATAGAGAAGGCAGATGAGAAAGACAGAAAGAAAAAATGTACAGCGGGGGGATGAGAAAGATAGAGAAGGGAGATGAGAAAGACAGAGAATGGAGATTAGAAAGACAGAAAGAAAATATATACAGGGAGGAAATATGAGAAACATAGAGAAGGCAGATGAGAAAGACAGAAAGAAAAAATGTACAGCGGGGGGATGAGAAAGATAGAGAAGGGAGATGAGAAAGACAGAGAATGGAGATTAGAAAGACAGAAAGAAAATATATACAGGGGGGAATAAGAGATTTAAAACGATCAAGACAAGAAGAAGAGAAAGAAAATATATAAAGTGGGGGAAAATATGAGAAAGATAGAGAAGGGAGATGAGAAAGACAGAAAGAAAATATAAAAGGGGGAAAATGAGAAAGATAGAGAAAGGAAAAGGAGAAAGACAGAAAGAAAAAATATAAAGGGAGGTATGAGCAAGATATAGAAGGGAGATGAGAAAGACATAAAGAAAATATAAAAGGGGGACATATGAGAAAGATAGAGAAGGGAGATTAGAAAGAAAGAAAGAAAATATATACAGGGAGGAATAAGAGATATAAAACGAACAAGGACAAGAAGAAGAGAAAGAAAATATATAAAGTGGGGGACATATGAGAAAGATAGAGAAGGGAGATGAGAAAGACAGATAGAAAATATATACAGGGGGAAAAATGAGAAAGATAGAGAAGGGAGATGAGAAAGACAGAAATAACATATATACAGGGGGGGATGAGAAAGATAGAGAAGGGAGATGAGAAAGACAAAGAAAATATATACAGGGGGGGATGAGAAAGATAGAGAAGGGAGATGAGAAAGACAGGAAGAAAATATAAAAAGTGGGTAAATAAAGAGCGGGAATGACAATAAGAAAGAAAGATAAAAATGATAGCGAAACCCCGAGAAAGATGAATTTAGAAAGAAAAACAGAAAGAAAGAAAAACTAAAATATAGTAGGTGATAGAAAGAGACAAAGAATATGATAAAAGAAAGACACACACACACATACATATATATATAGAGAGAGAGAGAGAGAGAAAAAGAGAGAGAGAGAGAGTATGTAACGAGATTAGGAAGTTGGGAAAGAGAGAAATACGAACAGAAAGAGTAGGGAATGAGAATAATCTAAAGAAAGATAGATTCAAATACAGTAAGCAAGACAAAAATTAGAGAGAAAGCGATAGGAAAAGACAAAGAAAAAGATGCGCATCCGATAAAAGGATAGAATGAATGAAAGGAAACAGAGAGAAAGATGTAAAAGAGAAGATATATGAGAGAAAGAGCGTCAAATAAGAGAGGGTCAACAATGAAAGAAACAAAATAGGACAGAGAAAAAGAGAGTAGATGAAAACAAGAGAGAGACAAAACGAGAAGAAAAAGAAGAAAAGAAATAACAAATTAAAGAACGAGAATTTTCCGTTAACAAGAAAAGTGAAAACGATAAAGGTACGAATGGAAAACAAGAAGAATGGGATAAGAAATTGGATAGTTGTCTTGTGTACACAGCAAAAATTCTTCGCTTATGTATCTATATATCGGAGATGAAGTATTATGATTATTTCGACCGTTTACACTCCGGCGTTTTTCAGGTGATTGAAATTTCGAAGCCAACTCTTTATTTCGTCTACCGTGGTAGATTGTTCTAGTACCACGTGCCAGGCCTTCAATATCTGTCTATATCTCGGAGATATTATCATTATTTACATTATTCCGACTGTTATCCTCATCTTCACTGCCATATTCACAACATTTCGACCGTTTACGCTCCGAGCTTCTTCAGGTGATTGGAATTTCGAATTCAACTCTTTATTTCGTCTCCCGAGGTAGATTGTTCGAGTACCCCGTGCCAGGCCTTCAATATCTGTCTATGTCTCTGAGATATCATTGTTTACATTATTCCGACTGTTATCCTCATCTTCACTGTCATATTCACAACATTTCGACCGTTTACGCTACGGCCTTCTTCAGATGATTGAAATTTCGAATCCAAATCTTTATTTCGTCTACCGTGGTAGATTTTTCGAGTACCACGTGCCAGGCCTTCAATATAATGTCGATATCCTTCAATATCTGTCTATATCTCTGGGATATTATCATTATTTACATTATTCCGATTGTAATCCTCATCTTCACTGCCATATTCGCAACCTTTCGGCCTTTTGCGCTCCAGCCTTCTTCAGGTGATTGGAATTTCGAATCCAACCCTTTATTTCGTCTACCGAGGTAGATCGTTCTATTTCCACGTGCCATGCCTCTTCCTTATATCTCAGTTAATTACCTTTAACTGAACTCTCCAAGTTTTTTGGTTCGCCACTACTGTGGTCTGGTATTGAACTCACAACTCTTTGATTCTAGTCACTGGATCTAACCAAAGACATTATCCACTTATTTTCAAGGACAAAACTACAAAGAACTAACATCATTTACGTGTTCAAATGTTCCTTAAGGAACTGTGTTCCTCATCAGATGAAACTCATAAATAATTACATCGGTCACATTACTTCATGCCCATCCAGACGACTTACGTTACACCGTTCCAACTACAGCTCCGTCTGAACTCATTTAAATACACACACGAACCTACGAGACATACCAGTAGAAGAATACAAATATAATAACCCCATTCACATGTAAATAAAGATTAAAATAATGGAAGCCCTAATAATAAAAAAGAAAAAACAACAAAACTTAATAACATTAACTACGAACACGGCCACAATGTGCTGACCGTGTTTGGAAATATTTTATTTTCCAAACTCCTATGTTCTCCTGGTCCCAAAGATGTTCTTGTAATGCATTTATATTTTCCATAATTAATTGCAAACTCCTACGTAATATATTTGTCTTGTGTTGATCTGGAAGAACGTTAGCATTTTTTCCTCAACTTTTTGCTGGACTTTTTTCTGCTGGTTCCGTGAACTATCTTTTTTATGTTGTTCCAGTTGCTGAGTTTCTATAGACTTTCTTCTCTTGGGCTTTCTTTAAATTCTCAGCAATAGTTTCTTGGGTGATAGTAAACTTCTCCTTAGAATATTTGGGCAAAAGAATGACTAGATGTGACAGAGCCATTAGTGTCTTCAGAGTGATTGCCTACAGTATAACTGCAAACAGAGGTGATGGTGTAGATTGTGATGTTGAAGCCAGAATCATCAGATCTGATTCTAAAACAAGGCTCTCCTCCTAAGGATCGACGTCCTATTATTCAAGAAGCTACAACTGAAAAGTTAAAAGAAGTCCAAGAGAAGAGAGGGCCTCTACCTCTCACACTCTTTAACTTTCTATTTATCTTTGTATATCTGTCTGTCTGTCTGTCTGTCTCTCTAAAATGATAGGGAGGTGTCATCAAACAGTGAAAAAGTTCACCGCCGAAATTTAGAGATTTCTAGAGTAGATTTACCTTTTGAGAGTTCTGAGGTGATAGTTTTCTTTTCATCATCACTTAAACTGCTTTTACGGCCCATCTTTTCACTAAATTCTTACACTTTTCTAATAATCTGGCACTCTCAAATCACCGGGCTGATAAAAAATATGGCGCCAGTTTGTTTACATTGCGCAGATCAGTACGAACATTTCAGTGATTGCGCAGGTCAGTGTTGCCAACATTGTGCGAAATTTTTGAGTGAATTCATTGGACGGTTTTTGAAATATTAGAAAAAAAGTTTTTCTCGATAATAAGTCGGCACGCAGTTAATTTGAGATCATTCTCTATGTAGAACCCAGACAACTGTAAAATCAAAAAATCAAAGGGACGTACATTCACCATAAACAAATGAGCCTAAAACTAAGACCTTGTGCCAAACGAAGCTCACCAAGTATTTATATATGAACCGGTAGGGTATTTACTATAGAATAATTTTTAGCAGGCTTGTCTCAGACTTCATTAAGGTAGGATGAGCAAAGTGAAACTATAGCGAATATCCCACTTAAGTAGTTTATTCGAAGAAAGGGAGAATCTATTAAACAGGTTTCTGCAAATCGAGAAAACAAAGTGAGATGGGAAAGAGTTAAATTTGCTTCAAGCTACAAGGGACAAGAAATTGTCGGGGGCCATGTCGTTCTGGAGTGACACGGCGCATCAAAGAAGAAGAATTACGAAATGCGATTCTCTTACTCTGCTGACCTTGTGTCAGACTATGTTACGCTTAGAAAAATAATTCTCGCAAAATATGCATTGGACTGCAGGTGGGGGGGACTTCATCATTTTTCCAGATGTGGAAAATCTTAGAAGAATCGATAGAGACAAAATAGGAAAAATCCGAAAGAATAGATGGATATTTTTATTTTTCTAATTATTTTTTTTTTTGGGCATTGATTAAAGAAAATTCCTTAAGAATTCTGCATCCTCTTGTCCGCATACAATTGGAATTGCAGAATAAAACTACTTAAATGAAATTTGATTGGACCATTTTGAAGTGGGTAGGTTGGGAAGAACTGTTGATATTTATAACAGCTGTTTGAAAACAAGTAAAGAAAAAATGGTAGTTTCAGGTCTTTTTGTAAAGAACAACGTTTGGGAGGTGATTAGAAAACTAAATCTCTTTTCTTTGTGGCGGTTTTAGGCTTACAGGAAGGAAAACGCGGGGCGAGGAGTCGTATCAAAACCAAATAGCAAAAACAAATAAAGATAGAAGAATCAGTTATGAATTTCAAATAAATATATAATTGCAAAAGGAAGGAAGATTATTGGAAGTCTTTAAAAAGAATGAAGTAAGAACAGACGAGGGGATTTCAAAGAAGAAAATTCAAGAGAAAAATATCGGAAAAATATTCAGGAATAAAATTAGAGCGTAAATAAAAGACAAAATCCTTTTGTTTTCCTCATTTTATTATTGATAAACTTTTTCATATAAACTTTAGTTTTATTTATACACAGTCATTATTAGTATCATCTTTGGAATATTGTGTTTTATTCCAAATTACTTAGCCATTAATATCTTTATTATTACTGCTATTATAATTATTACTTTTGTTCTATATAATTGTTGTTGCTTTTTATTCCAACATTGTTTCAATACATTCTTCATGATTACTATTATATTTTTATTACTTTCATTTCATCTGAATATTATTACTGTTTATCCCAATACCGTCGGTCAATGCATTCTTCATTGCTGGTCATCGTCGACCTACGACCACGATTATTTACGGCAAAGAGATCATAAATCGATTTGGTCGTAAATCGGTTTGTAATTAATTTAGCAACCTTCTTATCTTTTCTTTATTGTATTTTTAATATCATTTTTACGGTTTCTTTACGTTCGATACGATTTGTATCATCTCTCTCCACATTGTTTTGTTTCTTATTTTTAATTTCGTCAGGTTTAAGTCAAACACTGCATACTACAATTCAGTTGCTTTAATAGTTGTTAAACATACAAAAAAAAACTACAGGTGCAAAAATACAGAAAATATTTTAGCTGTAAAACATAATAAAATACATATAGCTACAAAACAAATTGTTGGCCGCTGGTGCTTACTTGTGGATCGCTGGCTAGACATACCAATTCGTAATAGTGGTTGTAAAGCCGAACAGTCAAAGACTACCTATACTATGATATCTTATCATTTTTATTTTATACTAGCAGCCATACCCAGCTGGTCGATCATAAAAACGTTCAATTAGAATGGAGCAAAAACAGCATCATGTTTAGATCTTCTTCAATTACTTTAAAGTACTTTCATTTTAAAAAACAAGAAGTCGTCTGTATTTATTCAATCGAAATTAACCGAGGACATAAGGGGGTAAAATAGGCAACATGAAGACCCGCTTCAGACCACAATTATTTTGGAGATTTTGAAATTCAGTTTGTCATTGTGCCATCAAAGAGGATACATTTATAAAGTAGTTGTTAAGTTTGATGAAAATTGGTTGAAAGATCAACGAAAAATAATTAAGAAACGAGAAAAAATCGCAATATTTTGCTATTAACGCAGGTTTTCACGATATGTGCGAACTCAATAATCAAGTTACATGACTGTTAAGCAATCAACTTCTTGTTGGCTATAATTGAGTGAAGTTTGTGCTGAAAACTAAGGAAGTTTTTAGTTGAAAATTTGCGTTGAAATGGATTTTTAGTTTTTCCTTGTTTTTCCCTAAACACAGTGGCGTATAAATAAAAATGAGGTGTTGTCGAACTCGCCAGGATATAAGTAACATACATACCGAGTTTGAACGAAATCGGTGGATAAAAACTGAATTTATCGTTTTTTAATCGGCTTTATCGGTTACTGATTTTTTTTAAAATCTAGATTCTTTACGCTAAGAACCTATCTCTTACATTGTACAATGTATATACCAAGTTTCGTCAAAATTTGTTGGAAGGATCTCGAGTAAAAAGTTATTACACAGACAGACAGACAGACAGACAGATACACAGACAGACAGACACACAAACATTCACTGTTTTATATAGAGATATATAATTATTACTGGTTTTTGTATCATTACGCTGAAACAATGCATTCTCCATTTTTATTAATATTTTATCATTAGTTTTGATTCTATTTGAGTATAATTGTGTTTTGCTTTGTTTTGTTTGTTTGTGGGTGGGGTTGTTATCCCGACACTCAGACTCGGTACACTGTTCTTTATTTCTATTATTTTATTACTAGTCTCTCCCATCCAAACATTCTTAGTCAATGTGGGTCTACGGCCACATCGTATTGAAACACCGGTTCCTGTACGATCGGCAAGTTACAGTTAATGGTCAGCAGCTAGACGGATGCCCGCTTGGGAATACCACGTGCTGTAAGCGTGGATGTGCAGGTGGTGTAATAGCTAAGGGCTAAGAAATATTAACCGAGAACAGAGTTCCAATTGCTGTTAGGATCATTAGATTTACTTACGCCAAAATGCCCTTGAGAACGGTATAAATATACATCTTCTTCCCGCAGTTATGGGTTAATTAGTAAGACTTGTATTGCTAAGTTCTTATTCTGTCTACATTTCTGAGAGGAGGTATTACTTACACTAAATTATTAGGATTATTGTCCTCATCTTTGTCGACATATGTATTACAACGTTTCCGCCGATGTACGCTCCGGCCTTCTTCAGGTGGTTGGAATGTCGAACCGAACCCTTTAATTCGCTCACTGGGGTAGACTGTTCTAGTTCCACGTGCCATGTTTCATGGATGTAAGTTATCAGTTATCTCCTGTTAATTCCCCTTTCCAAGTTCTTCATCACCTTAACCAGGTATTGAACTCACACTCTTTGGGTCCTGTCACTGGATCTAACTAATGCCTTTATCCACTGTGCCATGTGTCCTGCAGAACTTGGAGATAACTGATAACTGACATCCAGTAAACATGGCACTAGAAGAGTCTACCCCAGTGAGCGAAATAAAGGGTCCAGTTCGACATTTCAACCACCTGAAGAAGGCCGGAGTGTACAACGGCCAAAGCGTTGTAATAAATATGGCGACAAAGATGAGGTCAATAGACCGAATAATGTAAATAGTGTACATAATACCTCATGTCAGAAATATAGACAGATACTGAAAGGCCGAAATGTTGTAATAAATATGGCAACAAAGATGAGGACAATAGTCCGAATAATGTACATAATACCTCATCTCAGAAATATAGACAGATACTGAAAGGCCAAAACGCTGTAATAAATATGGCAACAAAGATGAGGACAATAGTCCGAATAACGTAAATAGTGTACATAATACCTCATCTCAGAAATATAGACAGATACTGAAAGGCCGAAACGTTGTAATAAATATGGCGACAAAGATGAGGACAATAGTCCGAATAACGTAAATAGTGTACATAATACCTCATCTCAGAAATATAGACAGATACTGAAAGGCCGAAACGTTGTAATAAATATGGCGACAAAGATGAGGACAATAGTCCGAATAATGTAAATAGTGTACATAATACCTCATCTCAGAAATATAGACAGATACTGAAAGGCCAAAACGCTGTAATAAATATGGCGACAAAGATGAGGACAATAGTCCGAATAATGTAAATAGTGTAAGTCCATATTATCTTACACCACCCAACATAAATTGTTACAGCCTAAAAATATTTTCTGGCATTAAATAAGCTAAAGGGTTGATAAGCCGTAGTCAACGAATCAATCAATCTGCGCTCATTCTTCATTATTACTATTATTTTCTTACTAGTTATGATTAGTATTATTTTCTTACTAGTTTTTTCCCCATCATATATTTTCAACTACTAAACCTTCCGTCGATATTTATTCATTATTAGTATTTTATTATTAATACTAAGGTCGTATTACTAATACTATGTATAATTTTACTAGTAAAGAAGTTGCTTTCAAACTATATATAAATCATGGAAAAAGCCGTTTTTTGATGGACTTTGTCTTAACCACAGATGCCATGGAAATTTTTATCATTAATACAAGGCCACTTTCAACTAAATCTACGATTCTCTCCGACATCTTTTTAAAACCTCTTATTAATCCAATTAAATTTTCTAATTGGCTTACATGATGTATTTCTCTATTTTCATTTAAATTTCTTGTTACACCATTGTGCAAATTAATTGACACAACCGCTTTAGTTAGCTTTTTTCACCATACAATCATTTTTAGACCCACTGGAGTGACAGGGTGTAGACGATTTCTATTTTTCATCAGATTAGGTCATTTGAAGTGGTGTGCAATAATATGAATCTATTTTCGGGGGTGTATATTGAAATTTGTTTGGCCTTGAATAATATTGCGTCATCTGTGATTGCGCCATCTGTGAGTGCTCAAACACTATTGTCTCGACTGTCGATTAGTTGTCCTACGGCCATTGTCTGCAATGGACGTTACTCCAAGGAGGCTTACGAAAATTGTAATGCTGCACGAACACACTAGCAAGCGTTACCAGTGAGCAAATCAAAGTAATATAGACTGGTACAGAAACTCTACTAATTTAAATCCATTTGCATCAATCTACAAGGAACGACTTCGTGTAATGGACATGCGAAGTACTATCATGTGCACTGGGACATGTTTCGTTGGAAAAACACGCAAAAACGAAATAATAACAGATTAATTTTTCTTTTTTTTTCAATTAATTTGCACAAGGATGTAGTTCGATCTATTCCACTTCTGATAACTTTTATTAGTCGCCGGTGAGTTAACATGCCCTTTTATGGCTGTGAAATTGGACTTCTCCTCATAGATGAAGAAGAAACTTGAGACAACAGAAATATGGTTCTACAGAAGGATGCTGAGAACATCAACGAGGAAGCTTTATGGAATTTGGAAACAAAAATTATATTTGTACTTAGAATGAGAAAAAAACAAGTGAAATGTCTAGGGAACATAATGAGGAAAGAGGGTTTGGAGAATTTGATACTCACACGACATACCGAGAGAGAGGGAGGGGGGAGATTACCTATCAAACGATCTTTTGTAATTGGTTGACAGAAAAGGAATTAAGAGAGATAGCAAAAAGATCAAACTTACTAAGAGGCAGGCATAAAGCAGAGACAATGTTGGAGTGTAATGATCGCCAACTACCTGAAGGGACACGACATATAAAAGAATTATAGCGACAAGTTCTAATTCAAGATAAATAAAAGAGTAACAGTTTTGCCATATAACCAGGTCACCCCATTTCAAGTAAACTAGTGTCTTCTTTTGTTATCGCAACAGATACGAAAGGACAATCATTTCAATTCTATCAGATATGTTATCCTCAGGTTCGATCCTTGGTCCTGTCAACAAATGTAGTCGTACACACTCTCCCCGGTCGTCCAAGACTTCCAGCACCGCGTCTGGTCGCTGAAGTGACCACTTCAATCCAGAGCTAACCTTATCCCAAGTTGTGATTTAAGTTTGATCATAAGACAGCCAAGATTGAATCGTCGCAGGTATCTTCATGCCGGGCTGATCCAAGCAGGGCGATGACTCACAGGGGAAAAAATAACTCTCGAATGAATTGAACAAAAGTAAATACTGTTTTTATATCAGTCTTCCGTACAATAATTGGTTTATCAGAGTTCCCATGCAATTAATTATCAGCCCAACCCGCGTCTAAGTCGGAAGTGATATTATTGTTGGCCTGGTAAAGTTTGGTCTTCTGTTTTGATAAAATTTGGCACAATGCTGAAGTCGGAGGCTTTCATCGGCAGATAATCACGTGGGCCTCTTTCCTGTCTCTGATCTCGTCTCCGTCTCTTCTGCCTCTCTTCTCTCTTCTGCATAATTCGCTTCACGCATTCGTATTTATGGACATTCGTCAAAACTGGAATGGGGGCAATGGCGAGAGACGAGCATTTCGTTGAATCCACCCCGGCTTACGTCATAACTTTGGGGAATTCCCTCTTTCCACCCTCTCATATTATTATTTCTCACTAAATCCCCTCAGTGAGTGTGGGTGGCTTATCCACCCCCTCTTCGTATCTCAACTCAACTTTCGATCAGGTGAATCAACTCCAAATTCCTTGTTTACGAAAAATTAAATTTTCGCTTTACAGCTTCCATTTGCAGCTCTGTGTCAATCAGCATTGCCCCCTAAATCTGGGTCACTTTTCCATTGTTCAAACGGCTCGACATATAATTCAAGTCGTTTATGTATGAATTAAATCCTCATTTCTTCCCTGGAGTTTTTGGTATTAACCCTTCTCTTTTCAATGTCCCTCAGTACATAACACTTTCTTATAATTTAACAATACTTTCTTCCGTTTTACCGCGGCAACAACAAATAGTATCACATTCCTCACATACCTTTCCTGTCATTTACTAGTACAAACCCAAATCTACTAGTATATTATTTGTCATGTATACTAAGTCATGCAGTAGTAACAGAAAAAGAATAATTTTCCTGCAACGTTTCTATATGTCATGCTATATTTCTATAAAAGTCTTTTTTCTTCTTTTTGTTCATGTAAAGTTTATCGAAGTCTTTCTCCTTCTTTCTTTTCATGCAATGTCTATAAAAGTCTTTCTCCTTCCTTTTATTTTTCAGGTTTCTATTACGTGGATGTAAGCGTGGGCTTTATGGTTTGTTCTTCTTAGATACCATTCTTCTCTCTGCAGTGGGATGTTTTGGTTCTTCTTCAACAGGTATTGGTTCTATTTCAACAGGTACCGACTCCATCTCTACCCCGGACGAATTCATTTCGGTTTCTTCCTTGTCGATATTTGCCCTGTTTGGGTAAAGATCGGAATCCCTTTCTTGGGTCGTTGCATGCTCGCCAAAACATCATTAACCGATTTTTTTCTATGATTCCTAAGTTTCCATAGCGCTGCTGCTATCGCGGCCGACCAATTTAACACTATCTTCTTACTGTCGATCTAAACCATACTTCCTCCTCCCAAAACATTTAACTTGACCTTCAATAGATCCATATCAATCCTTTTTATCGGCTTTAATAACTCTGGCATCTTTACTAGTGCAACTTTAGGGAATTCTTTCATTACCGCGTTCCACAATTCTGAGCAAATAGCTAGGGTTTTCTTAACTGTCTATAATTAAGTCCTTTTCTTTGTATTTATCTTCGGTTTGGTAATATGAAGATAAGGAGAGGGATATCCCAAATGCTCAGCTACCCAGTGTTAGCGCTATCAAAGACAATAACGGTTTCACTTTCAGCGTCTTAACAGGTTCTCCCGCACATATTCGAGGCAGATTAATCGGTTTTCGTGCGGCCACTACTCCATCAGCTGATAACTTGTGGCAACACAATGCTTTTCAGTATCTCTACTTGGCAATTTTTTAAACCCTTCTTTATTGTCTTTAAACAGTTCAAGGATACATATCTGTGATTACCTGTCACATGTATAGGACTTAGCGAAGTACATGTTCCCAAGGCATCATTCCTACATTACCTTGCTTCTTCTGCTGTCAGCATCATAAATTTTGTCCTAGCTGAATTCAAAGCTACATACTCTGCCTCGATTTGATATCTCGCCACTACCTCCTTCTCTTTGGTTTCCCATCTTCAACCTTTCCTTTTTCAATCTGCCTTCAACAGGGTGATTGGTTCAGGCAGGCGTGTGAAGCATTCGGCCCAAAGGTCGCATACCGTCAATATCACCGCCGGTCGAACGACAGCATCAACAAGTAAATTCTTTCGCCATCTATGACGCGCATTCAACACTTCCATCCTCTCCGAACAACCCTACTGTATAGGGTTTCGAACGAGGCCGTCGGCGTCATTGGGCGCCAACACCGAACCCATCCATCCACTCATTCAGAGCCGTATTTCTTATTGATATTCGGTGTTCCTCGCCCGTCTCAATCTCTTCTTAAGTAAGGGGTAACACTCGCTCAACCTCTAACTTTTCTTCATACCTTAACCATTCTTGTGTTTGGGAAATTCCTGCCCCACTTAGCCTCTTCTTAAGAAGTGACTCTGGCTTAACCTCTAACCTTTCTTCATCCCTTGAACTTTCTTGGAGTTTGGAAAGAGGTATTTCATCCTCCTCTTCCCACTCACTCAACGCTCCATCCTGGTTGGGAGGTCTCAAGTCCGAAACCCGGACTTCTTCATTACTCTCTGTACCAACTTACGCAAATTGACCATTTTCAACACAAATTGTATCTCATTTCATTTAAACTAATTGTCACCTGAAGAGGGGCAGAAGGTATTGGTCGAAGCTGTAAGCTATAACAATAAAGATGATATTGTTCGAATAATTCTAATAAGTCATAATATATTGACAAAAAAAATCAATAAACAATTATCATAAAACGCTACGTAACAAAGACCCAGGATTCAGAGTCGTGATTTTCAAAGAAAGGATGTCCACCAAGTGAAAAAGATTGCCATAACACAAGCTTCACTTTTCCCCTCTTTTGTCAATGAAGCGTGCAATCGTATGCGTATGAAATTGGGAAGACGTCGCAGAACTATTGCATAGAAACCGATAGGAGAGCAATGATGAAAAACGAAAAATTAATAACGAACTAAAGGACAAAAATAAAACTTTAGAATTGGACAGAAATGACGAGAAACATTTTCGTATTCTTAAATGGAATAAATAAGCGAACTTTGAACAATACCGACCGATTCATGGGTTATTCGAACACTTGAAGACAATAATTCTTTTCCTTCCAGTAAAGAATCTGAAGTGGCTTCTTGAAAAGGTTTCGCTCATGCAGGGAACAATAGCGTCGCCAGAGGTTTGGGCGCGAAAACAGTTTTAATGAAAATACTGAACAAAAGCTGTGAACAGTCGTATTATCTTCATACGACGCATATACATATACAGGGTGAGTATAAGATCTCTACCTGATTTAAAATAAATGAAGGCCATTTTGTTAATGATGACAACTGCGCCACCTGTTCAGAAAAAATATTATTAATCGGTCTACGTAATGCAACAACATACATGTTTCTAACAAGGATAGTTTAATGAAAATATGATTATGAGTATCTATCTACCTATCTATCTATCTATCTATCTATCTATATATATATATATATATATATATATATATATATGAAGACACTTTTATGTTTATACAGTCATTTTATAGATACAAATATTTAAGTAAATGCTCTGTTTTTATAATAAACGGTATTAAACAACATTTACCGGCCTGAATGTCCGAGAGATTTTCATAGAAAATTTTCGTCCTCCGACAGGAATCGAGCCTGTAGCCTGACGTGCCTTAATCGTTTCGGCCAGAGGAGGGTTCGGTTAGCAAGGTCGATTTTACTGTCTTTAAACTTTAATCTTTCCATGAATCTCTCACGTACATTCATATCTGCTCATGGCGTATCAAATGTAAACAAATGACGTCACACATTATAAAAAGAATGTATAAACATAAAAATGTCTTAGAATTATTGTCGGACTTTTCATAATGTGTGACGTCATTTGTTTACATTTGGATACGCATCGAGCAGATATGAATGTACGTGATTATCAAATAATATCAGTCTAATATTATTTACATATTAGTATTCTGTAAACTGAACCCTTTATTTCGCTCACTGGGGTAGACTGTTCTAGTTCCACGTGACATGTTTAATGGATGTCAGTTATCAGTTATCTCCTGTTAATTTCCCTCTCCAAGTTCTTTACCGCCATAACCTGGTATTGAACTCACACTCTTTGGGTCCTGTCACTGGATCTAACTAACGCCTTTATCCACTGTGCCATGTGTCCATAGATATTGAAAGGCCGAAATGTTGTAATAAATATGGCGACAAAGATGAGGACAATAGTCGGAATAATGTAAATAGTGTACATAATACCTCATCTCAGAAATATAGACAGATACTGAAAGGCCGAAACGTTGTAATAAATATGGCGACAAAGATGAGGACAATAGTCCGAATAATGTAAATAGTGTACATAATACCTGATCTCAGAAATATAGACAGATACTGAAAGGCCGAAACGTTGTAATAAATATGGCGACAAAGATGAGGACAATAGTCCGAATAATGTAAATAGTGTACATAATACCTCATCTCAGAAATATAGACAGATACTGAAAGGCCGAAACGTTGTAATAAATATGGCGACAAAGATGAGGTCAATAGACCGAATAATGTAAATAGTGTACATAATACCTCATGTCAGAAATATAGACAGATACTGAAAGGCCGAAACGTTGTAATAAATATGGCGACAAAGATGAGGACAATAGTCCGAATAATGTAAATAGTGTACATAATACCTGATCTCAGAAATATAGACAGATACTGAAAGGCCGAAATGTTGTAATAAATATGGCGACAAAGATGAGGACAATAGTCTGAATAATGTAAATAGTGTACATAATACCTCATCTCAGAGATATAGACAGTCTCTGAGATCTTTCACTGCAATCTTCGAACCTAAAGATTGTGTTAGTGTTGCCCTTCTTGTTCACTTTTAGATTTTATCTCTTATATTTTGCACTTTAATTGAACAATATAACATAACTTAAAACAGTGATTTTATCACCTACGATATTGCTGCCACATATGGTCCGCGGCTCTTGTTGTATGTATAAATATCCTTAATAAATTCCAAAGTAGAATTAGTGTATATTGTTGGCCCCGATTTCGTGTCTCAGCTCGAGTCACTTTCACAACGTCGTATGGTTGCCTCTCTGTGCCTTTTCTATAAATACTTTCATGGTTCGGATGAGCTCTTCGCTTTTAATTCCCCATCCCCTCCCTCGTTAGGTGGTTAGTGATGTCAGTTCGCAGGTAGGATGCGGGGCGCCTTTCCTTTCGCGTGAGTGTTTTCGTATTTGTTGTTGTGTTTGAATGAGTGCGTGTCAGTGTGTGTGCTTGGGATAAATGAATTTTTTATACTATTATAGTCCCGCATTGATTTCGGCCAGTGAAATGGTATTTCTGCCACATTTAGTGATTGTGGGGTTTTTTTTATTACTAATATTATTTTCTTTACTTTCTTGTAGATAGTTGTGTATTGATAATGTAAATACTCATTGGGGTTAGTTTTTAGAATTGTTGTTTTATTCCCCTTCCCCACAAACACTGAATTGTAAATATGGGGACTAGTTAGTATTTTCATAGAGACAGTGAGGTATTATGGTGGTTGTAGTAAGAAAGGTACGTATGAATGTGTTGTTTTGGTGTAAGGAATATTGTTGGTACGATTGGCTCAGTGTTTGCTGCTAGCTAAGTTATAGTTAAGACAGATGAAGACCGTCCTTTCCCCAATCCCCCACTTCGGCCTTGTGCCACATTTCTGTTTATTTTTACAGAATAAATATCAGTTTTAGCTTTGGTGCTTAGACTCTTCAAATTTAAATGCAGTGGTAGACTGGTGACGGGGTCTCACCAATTTAGAGTTGAACAGGATAGATGTAATTTTAAATTCTATGCTAATAGATTCTTTTCTCGAAATTCTAGCTTGATGATCTTCCTTCCGGCTCCATGCTTTCCAGCCAACTTTAATCTGTAAAAATGTAAATGCAATGCCAGTCTATATCTACTGTCCTCCTAATTACTCCCCGTTCAATCTCGCTACACAGCAACGTTCCCGTTTCTAACACATCCACACCCAATAAACCCTTGCATCACGGTGACTTTACTGCGTTGCTTGGGGTGAACTCGATTAAAATTATAAATACATATATATGTGTGTGTGTATATAAATATAAATAAATGTGTGTGTGTGAGTGTATATATATATATATATATACATATATATATATATCTATATATATATATATATATATATATATATATATATATGAGAGAGAGAGAGAGAGAGAGAGAGAGAGAGATAGATAGATAGATAGATAGATAGATAGATAGATAGATAGATAGATAGATAGATAGATAGGGAAGAGTTTACAGTTGTTCCTACGAGAGAAAAGTGTATATTTTAAAAAGATAAACCGATCAGATGAGATGTGGATATTTGATTCCTAAATGTATATTATACATAGTATATATACTTTATTATTGAATATAGAGTATAATATATAGTTTAAATTAAAAGAAATCCACATTCCAACACAAAAGGTTTGTATATATATATACAAGTATAGGATTGTTGTATACGGAATAAATTCCAATAACCAACAAATACTATTCTTAAAAATGTGCTCAATACAGAGTAGAGCAAATATGATTATTTATTTGAAAATAATACTTCAAGACCATAACTTGATTAAACACTAGAAGTTTTGAAACAAAATGGCTATTTTTGTGTGATTTTATAACATATTTATGTTATAATTTTCGAACGGATAACTATATATATATATATATATATATATATATATATATATATATATATATATATATACCTGCAACTGCTACTACTAATCCCAAACTTATTTTGTGTATACCCATATTTGAGTAGATATCCTGCTCGTTTTTTTTTTTACGAAAATTTACCCACCGTAACCAGTATATATATATATATATATATATATATATATATATATATATATATATATATATATATGCTCTTGTTCGCTGAGCACTATGAAGAAAGGGAATTTTTAACGCGTGCAATGTGGTCAGACATCAGACTGCACGCGAAATAGAGCGAAACACCTTGTCTGCGCATAATATATATATATATATATATATATATATATATATATATATATATAAAATATCGGGTTAGAAATAAACCCATTAATATATATATATATATATATATATATATATATATATATATATATATATATATATATGTATATATATATATGTATATATATGTATATATATATATATATATATATATATATATATATATATTAATGGGTTTATTTCTAACCCGATATTTTATATATATATATATATATATATATATATATATATATATATATATATATATATATATATATATATTAATGGGTTTATTTCTAACTCGATATTTTTATTACTTTAAACATTATTTTTAGTGAACTCATTATTTATACTTTTCTAGTACGCATACACCATGCAGTTCTGACCCTCATTTGTCGTTCACCATAGGAGAGTCCACCATGCATGTATATATATACACCACTACCAGTCAATAGTATTTGGCTACGCTCAAAAAAAAACTTATTTCTCATCCTCAAACTTTTATTTTCAGTGGAAACTTGTTAAGCACCACAATGGTTTTATTTACTATACTAACTACAAGTCTTCCTGAGCCAAATTAAATACATCAAAATGACCCCCTGTCCAGATGGGATCGCGTATGCTGTGATAGCCGGTCTGATTCAATTTCTGCTTCATTTAGTACAAATCCCTGGCTTCGCAATTGGCAAGAAACCACACACCATAACAGAGTCACGCCCATGCTTTACCGTTGTTGTGATAGAGGAGATTGCAGAACTTTCATCAATTCTGCACCCCGCACATAGACCCCCCCTCCTATTTGACTCAAATATTTCGAATTTTGATTCGTTAATCCAAAGGGATTTATTCCATGCTATGTTGTCCAGTCTTTGAGCACCTTGGCCCACTGGAGCCTTTCGACATTGTGTTGATTCCTCAACAGTGGTTTCTTGACAGCAATCCTGCTATATAGGCTAGCGTCACAGAGT